>OZ001264.1:10605623-11230623 GCA_963924015.1 Macrophya annulata
GAAGAAGATAGAGAAAAAAAAGGGAAGAAGAAAAAGGAGGAGGAGATGAAGAAGAAGAATGAGATGAAGATGAAGCAGGCGTAGAAGAAGTTGAGGAAACAGAGAGGAAGAAGAAAAAAAGGAGGAGATGAAGAAGAAGTAGAAGGAGATGAAAATGAAGAAGATAAAGAAAAAAAAGGAAAGAAGAAAAAGGAGGAAAAGATGAAGAAGTAGAACAAGACGAAGGAGGAGAAGAAGAAGAAGAAGAAGAAGAAGAAGAAGAAGAAGAAGAAGAAGAAGAAACGGGCATTTCAGGCCGGAAAATCTTTCATTTTCAATAATAATTATAATATGCGAATAACGAGTGTAGATGAATTTGAATTTATATACATAGGTATATGTAGTATATACCTATGTAGGTATGAGTATGTATATACCTATATACCTCCTAATGTAGTGATTTTTTTAAAATTTTTTTGTTCTTCCGTTATTTTTGGCCTGTACTTGACGATTTGGAATCGTCGTTGAAATTTTATCCGAAGAATATTATTCTTAACATTATTCTTTTCAGTAATGAAACTGAATTGTAACTGTAACTGGAACTTGGACTGGAACTGGAACTGGAACTAGAACTGGAACTAAACTAAACGCGTAACGTATAACGAAACGAGTAAAAATGGCCATTCGTAACACCCGTGGCACAGTCTCTTTCTCCATCTCCATCTCAATCTCAATTTCGAACTCCCTGTGAACACAGTGAAACTCTTTTGTGCAGTAGTAGCAGCAGCAGTAACAGCAGCAACGACGACGACGACGACGACGACGACGACGACGACGACGACGACGAGGAGGAAGAGGACGACAGAGATCGTTACAATTAAGTTTTAAGGGTGGGTAGGTAGAGAAGAGAAGAGGAGAGAAGAGAAGAGAAGAGAAGAGAAGAGAAGAGAAGAGAGGCACCGCCTGCAATAATCCAACGACCATACCATCTGGTAAGCGACCCGTCCGTCCGTCCGTTCTTACGTTCATGATCCACGTGGAGCAGTGGGAACCCGTTCATAATATATATTATAATAACCCAGGGAGTTTAATGGTAAGTATCAAAAGGTGAATAAAGAAGTGAGATGAAAATTAAACACTGACTATAATTATATAATCTCTGATTGTTAATAAAAGGGTTCAAATATAAATTGAGCCGGAAATAAATTCTTATTTAAGTTATTTCGACAAACTTTTGTTTATAATTATTTAAATACCTACCTATTATACTAACCTATATGTCCGCATGATCGTTGCATATTAATTCAACCTTATACTCGTTAATTAATTTTTATTTTCGTTTTTTGTTTTTAGTTAATTTTTTTTTTTTTTTCTTTTTAAAAAAATAACTAGTGACATGAATAAATGAATAAATCAGTTCATAGACTGAAGAAATTTGCAAAAAAATTTCGCAAGCCTCCATAGCTCAGGGGTTAGAGCACTGGTCTTGTAAACCAGGGGTCGAGAGTTCAAATCTCTCTGGAGGCAATAATGATTAATTTTTTATAGAAATTTTGTTTTTTTTTTCTTTTTAATATTATTACAATATCCAAAATATCAGATAAATAAATATCAAAAGAAAAACAAAAAAATACTCTCAACAGCACAAAAAAAGAAAAAACTAAAATTGCGTATAAAAAGAACAAATATCGTTCTCAATATATATTCGCTAATTGTATAAAACTTTAAAAAAACAAAAAATTTCACCTTTTAGTATAAAGATTTAATAATTATGTATGTAACGAGTATGTGATATATATACTGAAGTTTTGAAACCAAACCGGTAAAGTTTGAATTCAAAGTCCTGCATTATATTAGGGCCCGAAAGGGGCCACGACCTGATAGTAAACGTGATTCAAACTACGCTATGAGATTAGCAGCTATGGAGGTGAGGGACCCAAACCATCGCGTTGTGGCACGGCGAGGAGAGGAGAGGAGAGGAGAGGCGAGGAGAGGTCAACGTTGAAACCAAGCTCCTAATACTAATGCAACATCACTACGTCGCGCTACTACGCGACGCGAAACGATGGTTTGGGTAAAGGGTATTGGTAATCGTTCGTATATATGTATATACCTATATATATATATATATATATATATATATATATATATATATATATATATATATATATATATATACATATATAGTATTTTGGAACAGATGGGGTGATTGGACTAATTGGTTGGCACAAATTGGTTCGAGTAAATTGATTTTCAATTAATTCGACCTACCTGCACTCCGATATATACATTATACAGCTATACTATAGATATATAGATATAGATATATTAAATACGATGTTAAAAGAAAGAAAAAAAATACTGAATAATTGTCTGACCAAAAAATTTTTTTTAATCGAAATTGTGAAAAATATTGATATAAAGAATCTTAAAATTAAAATAAATAAATATTCAAATAGACGGTTTTACTACATCGTACCAAATTAAAAGTAATTAATTATGTAGTTAATTAGTATATCTTTCGTTCACGTCCGGATAATGTAAGCCTCCATAGCTCAGGGGTTAGAGCACTGGTCTTGTAAACCAGGGGTCGAGAGTTCAAATCTCTCTGGGGGCATAAATTTTTTTTTTTTTTTTTCTTCCTTTTCTATTTACTTATTTTTTCAAGTTCTTCTTCGACAACTTTAAAAAAGTTTTTAATCATTTCCACTTAATTCGGTTCCTCCTGATATTCCTTCTCGTTATTTAATACTATAAATCGAGATATGATATACAGTTCAGTCTAAATATCTTTAAAGATCACAAAAATCTTACGAAATATGCTGTTAATAGTTTAAATTAATAATATTTATATTATACTTATGTTAGTCATAATGTTTGCAATTTTTAGGCTATTTTTAAGCCCTAAATTATATTTTACACGTGTATGTAAGTATATGAATATACATAAAAAAAAGATTAGGCACATGATTGTTTTCTATGTAATATATAATCCCCTTCGCGTCATGGAGTAAGTGAAAAAAAAAAAAAAAAAAAAATTTCCATAGTCATCAATCTAATTTTTATACAATTTTATACAAATATTATTTTTATTATTATTATTATTATTATTATTATTATTATTCATCAAAGAAGAGTGATTATTATTCTATGCATTCATCTTTCAGCTGTGTAAATTATATACAAACATATACAGTGTATAAATTATAATATACATATATAATATATAATCACTTAAACAGACATAAACATTGTGAACATATATAGTTCGTTAATTTTAAACATCGTATAGTACGATGTATATAATCATGTATACGTATGTATGTATGTATGTATGTAGTACATACGTACAGTATTATACATTATATTCTAATTGTTACTTGTTAGTTCAATTACGTTATACTCTCCTCTCGTCCTGGAATATCAATCTCTGCTATTGTAATAATAATAATATAATTATACATATACACACACCCATACAATATTTCCATGGGAGAAATTTCATAATTCTCAAATATACCTACAATATTATATATGTTATACAATTTTCGCAATAATATAATATTATTAATCCATCAAATAATTCAACGTTTTTTTTTTTTTTATATCATCATTTTCTTATAATTACTTTTAACATCTGCAACTACAGTATGATTGATAATCAGTATATATGTATATTATATAATTATCGGTAAATTGAATTTCGGAGAATAATGTTAACTCTGTTCTCTGATGTTGTTATAACATCGTTCTGATTAAAAAAACAAAAAACAGTACTTATGATTTATTACACATGATTTACTACCACTACCACCATCTGTAGTTGATTTTTAAATTCCACTTATTATACGAAGTACTTTAAAGAGTAGAAATAATGGATTTTAATATTATATGTATACTCACACTTACATAAGTTTTAAAATAATTGATTCCTACTTTTTTTTTTTTTTTATTTTATATTATTTTCTGCATGATTGTTTCAATTATACCATCTTTACAAATACATACAATTATTTATATTACATATCATACATACGTATAAATAATGGTATAATAATTGTTTGAAATGAGTGCAGAGTATTAAAGAAATTGCAGACAATTTATAACAGTTAAGTGAAGAAGATTATTTATGTGCTGTACAGTATAGGTAGGCTTTATGTTACATGTAATAATTGTTTATGACTTTTTGATTGGTATACCGTATATAATAGCATCGTACATATTATTATAACAAGAATTGCGATAATATATAAAACGATCGACAAGATAAAGAGAAATAAAAAAAATAAGTATAAAGGGTCACTCAAAGAATTTCTCTTCACACATGGGTATGTATGTATGTACATGTATGTATGAATTAGAACATGTAGACATGGTATAATTAGAGAGTCAATTGGGCTGTAGAACGATACGACATAATATTGACGATGTACATACATACATACTTATATGTTCAGATGTAATAAA
This sequence comes from Macrophya annulata, assembly GCA_963924015.1. Taxonomy (NCBI): domain Eukaryota; kingdom Metazoa; phylum Arthropoda; class Insecta; order Hymenoptera; family Tenthredinidae; genus Macrophya; species Macrophya annulata. The sequence continues at coordinate 10,610,070 of OZ001264.1, forward strand.
TTATATTTACTGAATAAATATACATACAAATAGGTATATAATGTAGACCTGTATATTCTAGATAATGTTTAATAAGTTATTATTGAAAACTATGCATTGTGTGCTAATGCTAAACAAATTGGCAATAACGATCTTCGGTTTATACGATACCCACTACAGGATATTACACAGTAATTGTGGCTGCACCCCAATTTACTGACTTTAAATAAAAAAAAAGATGAAGAAGAAGAAGAAGAAATAATAATAATAATAATAATAATAATAATCGAAAAAGATAAGACGTAAGAATATATATTTTTTTTTTTTTTTTTGTTTAAACAATTGTCGTAGAAAAAAGAATTTTACCTGAAAACAAAAAACTAATTTATACCGGTGAAATTCTTAGAGAGTTACCTTAGTTTTGTAATGGAAGTATGTAAGTAAAGTACAATAACTGAACATTTGTTAATCTTGTATATTATATGTTTTACACCTTTTAAGCAATCGAAACGGTTAACTTGTACCTGTTTAGTATGTATTTACGTATAGTATAGATATATAGGTATATACATGGTAACTTTGAGTTCACAATCAGTATATACTGTGAGTTGAAATTCTGCAGAGAGAACCTCGTTAAAATCTACTTTATGCAAGGTACAACGTTGCTGCTGGAGCTGCACTGCTGTTGCTATTGCTGCTGCTAAAGGTGTAGGTATAAGGTAAGTGGTTCTCCTATTCTAAGTCTACAAGTCTCATAGTAGCAGGTTCAAGCTAGCTGGAATACTGCACTAGCAAAATGAAGCTGTACAGATTTAGAAGTAACATATCTCTACAATAACTTGAATACTCGAGAGGTTTCAATCTCTGATAATATAGAATTTTATAGTAGTTGGAGCTTTTTTTATTCGGATTGAAATTCTTACTATTGAAAGTACCAAAACCGGGGGTGCAAAAATTTTGAATTTTAATACTAAAGACTTACCGTTTTTTTTAACCTAATGTTTACCCAGAAAATTCTTCATTTAGTCAATTTTGAAAACTTTTCATCGAAGAAACATCGAGAGTTCAACATTCCGAGAACTGAAGATCAGAAAGACCAAAATTCTAAAACTTGAAATCCTTAGATGGAGCTTCGTTCCATACGATTATTAAATTTTCGGATTCTTGAAGTTTCGAAGTTTTTGATTTACCGAGATTTTAATTCTTTGCATTACGACATTTAGGAGTTTTGATATTCTACAATCGAAGATTCTTCACTATGGATTATTTTAAAATTTTATAAACACTTTAGAAATTTTGGATCTGCATTACGATCTTTCCCAATTTTAATATCATCAGCTTTAATGGTTTTTTGAAAATTCTAAATCGTCCGAATTTAATTTTTTATTATTTAACGTTCTTTTTAAATTCAACCTATAAAAAACTTTTGACAATTGATATCAAATTTTATTTCCTCTTTTCAGTATATATAAGAATAAAAATTCAATACTATACGCATTAATATCTTAATACGTAATTTCCCGATCGAATATAATACGGCAGTTCGTTATTCAGCACCGATTGCGTTTACTCACGTTGTATAGTTAGTTACAGTATTGTTTGCTTACAAATATATAGTATTATACGTTGTTTGTAATTACGAACTGTAATTCGAGCAAACTGAATCATGGTAACTGTTCGTTGGTATACGAAATGGGGAAAAGGGAGGGGTTCAGGATCAGAACGTAGAGGATACGTCAAGTTTACTCAGAACACACACACGTGCCTTGTTATCCATAGGTAAGCACACATGTACAGGGTGATTCAACGAAAAATTTGTATCTCTGTATAATATTTAAAATTTCTCTATTCGAATGAATTTTAAAAATATATAAAAATATATCAATATCGTAATTATAAAGTGTGAGAAAAAAAATTTTTTTTTTATTTAATCCCATTTTTGAGTTCTTGAGAAAATTTTTTATCGGATTTTGGGTTATATCTAAAATTTTTATTCTTCAAGCTTGTTTAATTTATTGTCTCACTCTGTATATGTGTTATATATATATGCATCTATGTATATAATATGTATGTATACATACATACGTGTATATGTGTGGATATGACAGGTATTATATCAGATAGAAGGTTTATAACACAAACGCAAACTAGCATCAAACACGAGCCGCTTTAATCCTTCCTGTATCATAGTTGGACTACGTGATATGGTCTACTAATCCGTTTTGAACATAGGAGTATAGTAGCTAAATGATGAACTTGGAATTATAATTCTCTAGAGCTTGAGATAGATTCCAAGCAAGTTCCATATAAGGTTTGGTTTTATAAAGAATTAAATGAGTAAGTAAGTAAATATACATGCATACATAGTTATAAGTATATAATATAGCATAGGGAGTATATACAAATAATTTATAACGTACGTGAACACAAGAGAGTGAGAGAAAAAAGAAAAGATGATTTTTGTGTTAAGAGAAAACAAAAATGAAAAATAAACACTAAGGTACCCTTAAGGGCTAAAGCAAGATGAAAAAAAATATAAGCAATTTTTGTCAAGCAGAAAATTTTAGAGTCTAAATAAAAAACAAAAGGGGAAAGAAGAAGAAAATTAAAAAAAAAAAAAAATAAAAAAATAACGAAGGGAGAAAAAAAGAAAATTGGTTGGTGCTTGTAAAATGATTAAGTGCTGATGTAATATGATGAAAATATTATATGTATAGGATATGTATAGTATGTATTTTATTTTTACATTTTTTTCATTATTTTTATGGAGGGTAAGATGCATGTACTGTGTGGGTATATTTTTTATATAAGAGAAATAAATTTACAAACAGAAGAAAAAAATACTGGGGAAAAATATACATACATTATACCTACACCCACTGCACTGTGATATAATTTTATTCAAAATACATTATAGGTATAATTTATAATTATGTATCAATATTTTAGATATTTTGATAACAATAAAGAATGAAAACAGACAAAAAAAGTAAAAATAATACGAAGCAGAAGAAAATCTATATACCTATACCTATGTAAATAATTATTATTAAATATTGTATAACACAGTTTCATTATTAATTTTGACATTTAGCTTATTTTTTTTTTTTTTTTTTATTTGTCTCGTTGAATTGCAGACAACCAGATCTCACGGATCTTCAATATTATCTTCGATCTATAATTAATCAAGTTTCTGAATTTGGTCCAACCTATTGATAGCCAGTTTTGGCGTATCAATTTTCAACCACAGAAATTCATTCATCTAATTTAAAAAATTAGACGCCTGGTGACAGGCAACTGAACTAACACAACTCCTGATGGTATGCTATTGATTGTAGCGTTTGTACATCGAGTTGCCTGCAATCAGGGATTTTATATCTTTGGTAAAATTTTTATAGGTAGGTATATTAAATATTTTAATCAATTTAATCGAGCCTCGCATGTTATTTTTTTACTTTGAATTTTTTATTTGAATTTTTTATCTGTTATGGTGATATTATCGATTCATTCACTTATGGTTTATCGCGAGGTTGAATTGCAGCAAAACAACTTCGTAAGTAACGATCGCTCCTGCTACCTATAATAATAGAAATAAAATAAAATCTGGTGTGAGATAGTTAAGGATTTTTTTTATTTTTTTTTATTTTTTTAGATAATTAATTTAAACTGTATTAAAAAAATTTCTAAAGATCAATTAACATTATTTACAAGTGAAAGAGTAACAAAATAAATAAATAAATACAATATTGTACATCTTTTAGACGTGATGGAAATAATTCTGTAAATTTATACGATTTAAAAAAAAAAAATAAAAATTTTCACCAAGCACGTCATCAAGAAATCGAATAAATTTTTAGATTTTCTGGGTAAACATTGAAGAAAACTTTTTAATGAATCTTTTTTTTTCGTTTATATTGTACAGGTATATCCAGGATTATCGAAAATTCGTGACGAATATTTAACAAGATTAATCCTCATCAAAATTGGGATCGAAATTTCCTCGGTTTTATTTATTTTATTTTTTTTTTAATCAATTTTTTGGGGTTTTAATCCTGATCTTGACAAGGATTAACCCTGTTGAATATTAGTCACGAATTTTAAATAACTCGCATAATTATTTACAATAGAAAAAAGCTTACCGCAAGCATGAAGTTCCTTGTTATTGAAAAAAACTTCAATCCAGATAACGCGATTTCGTCAGTCGCTAACTGATGCTCAAGCCTCTGTGTCTATGGAAAATAAATTAATAAAAAAAAAAACATAAAGAAATAGAAAAAAAAGATTTAATCAATGTAAAATCACTTTCAATAATTTCACTTCAAATCATTGCAAATATATTTCCCTGATGAAATTTGAACTTTTCGTCGTTTTTCATTTAATAAACAAAAAATCAATAAATAAATAAATTGCAGTTTTTTTTTTTTTTTATTTAATTGACAAGATCGACGATTTTTTCTGAACTAGTAAGAAAATCTACAGTTCTTATTTTCATACCAAACCGAAGAAAACGAGAATTTTTTTTTATGAAAAACTTATGAAATTTTTAAATATCAACAAAAAAAAAAAAAAAATAAAAATTCATAGAAATTCGTAACAGTAAAAATTTTTTATCAGGTATGGGGTAATTCTTACCTCAATACAGTAAGCCTTAGCTGGACACGTGTAAAGTACAGGCAAAGCTATTCTGCTTTGATCGTTAATTCTAGCTGCCAATAAAGTGACGCCTACAGTTCTTGCGACGAGAAAAGTGAAAGATCCAAAGAAGTAGATAGAGTTTAAAACCCCGTCTTCATCCGGCCTGCTTAATTATCAAAAAAACAAAAGAAAACAAAAAAACAAAAAATCAAAAACAAAAAGAAAAGGAATTGACAGTGAAGAAAATAAATGAGAATTTTTCTTGTACGAATAGAAATTATTTGTTTTTTCAAATAATTCATACACAATAAATTATTTTCGATATTAATTATACTTACGATAGTCCGTTAAGAAGTTGAAGGCAAATAAAATACAAATTATTTGCAAATGATAGAAGAACTATCGGTGAGACATCGTTGTCGACACGTTTAACCAGTGAGCTTAAAGCAGCATAATTTTCACGCAAAATTCTCCACTCCCCTAACGTTGGGGTTACGGCATTTGGCGATATCATTCTTTTGTTTAATATCTTGAATGTCTCCGCAAGACCAGTGGCCACCTAATTTCATGTCATTTTTTAAAAGAAGAAGAATAAGAAGAAGAAGAAGAAGAAAAAGACAAAAAAAAAAAAAGAGTTTAAAATCGAAACTTTTTATTATAAAAAACAATAAAAAACACGCAGGATAAAAATTTTGGATTCTTACCAGCATAACAAAAAGATCGGTAAAATTCCACGTAAAAGTAGCCATCTTGCTAACGAAGAATAGGAAACTTCCTGTAGCAACGTTGTAACCCCCTGTATACGATTTATTTTTTTTAATTTTTTGAAATTAGATCGTAAAATAAAGACTTAGGAAATAGAGTAATATATATTTTTTTTTTTCTTTAATTTCGATTATAAATTTTTGATAAAGAATATAATAAAATATTCAAAAATACAGTAATTATGTAACATATGGTAAGTGCAGTAGCTGTATAATGTTCAAACGCCTATAGGGCACCACTTACATACGCTGATTATAAAATTGTGTGAATTTAAAGAATATTCATGAAGAAAGTTTTCAATGCTAGCATTTTTGGGTAATTTCCATCTGTAACTTGGAGCATTTTTAATCATGCTTAGAATGTGCTCTATCAATGCACACAAAAGTACGACAGCTGTAATTATGGAGAATTTACGTCTCAGCCGAGGACGTCCCCATCTAAAGAGAAGAAAAAATTTTTTTGAGATATTTCAGGGATTTTTTAATTCATATTTTGAATTTCACTTTTCCTTTTTTTTTTTTTTTATCAATCAAATTAAAGAAACGTAAAATACTACAACAATTTACATTTTTTTAATTACATCTTGTAAAGATAGTTGGCTTTTCTTTTATATTGTTAAATTTTTGTTAAAGCTTTTTGAAATATTTAAATGATCACAATTGGGTAACAAAATTACGTCTTTAACTTTTCAAGCACCCGAATTATTTCTTGTAAACATTTTCAGACAATATCAGAAATTCCTCGATAATATCAGAAACTCTGAGTTCAAAAAGATAACGAGAGCTCATTAGGATGAATGAAGCAGCAAGGGTTTCATATTCTCACCCAAGAAAACACCTTCACAATTTTGATACAAATCTGTATACCTGAGTTTGATACTCTCCTTAAATAAATATAAGGAGAATATTAACGAGGATAATTCTTATACCTTTCAATTAGCTGCTCCATTGCTCGCCATTCATGTTGAAGAGGAGCCCAACGAGGAGCAAGCCGCAGGAATATTAAAGCAGCTAATACACTATTCCCATAAAAAACAACACCTGAAGTAGCTGCGCCAATACCACCTGAAAAGCATCAAAGCCAGCTCATTCGATTCAAAAACCGTATAAATTTTAATCCGAAAACTTTTTCACAAGTTTTTGAATTTTTATTCATTTATTTTTTTTGTGAAATTTTTGTCAATTAAATGGGAGATTTTCGGGGCTTAATTATCCGGGATTTTATTAGTCCTGAAGGTAGTTTTGAAATTATTTTTATTCTCGAAACAGTTTTTTTTTATTTTTTATTTTTGTTTTATTTTTTAATGCTTGGGGGGAATTTTTCTATTTAATCCACTTAATTCAGCCCCGGGTAGCACAGCATATCATTTAAGTAGTTTATCAATTTCCCGTGGATATACTTGAGAGCCGATGAATGTGACATGAATAATGATCCTTTATCTAATCTATTCCTCGCAGCAGCAACAGCAGCAACAGCAACAGCAGAAAACCAAAGAGAAGCGGCAGCTTTTAGAGCTTTTAAAAGCTGAAATGGTAATCCGTTGGTATAAGATACTGAACAAATGCAACAGCTGCTGCCCATCATCATCATCATCATTTTCGGATATAAGTATGTACCTAGATTAGTGGTTCCACCAATTCCAAGTAAAAAATTAATCCCTCATGGGGGACCGGGCGATTTTATAATTTTGGGACATGTTTCTATACCTGGAAAAAAAAGTCCTCTAATTTTTTTTTAATATCTTTATCGACTCACCTAGCTTTGGGAAACTTTAATAAATTATTGAAAAATTCGAAACTGCGAACGAAACACCCATTTCTGTTTATTTTTATTTCACTAAGTAAATGTTGGAAATGAAATCCGACGAAAGACGGTTTTTATATAAAAAAAATTATCAGCTATTTGAGAAAAAAAAAACTTCCGATGCCCAGAAAATTTCGAAAATTGATTTTGAAGTATGGAAAACTATTTTGTCGGATTTTATTTCCAACATTTACCTCATGAAAAAAAAAAAAAAAAAAAACAGTACAGGGTTTCGAACGTGGTTTGAAAATTTTCAAAAATTCTTAAGGGTGCCATAGCTAAGCAGATTCATATAAAAATCCCCCAAAAAATTACAGGAAATTCTTTTCTAAGTATAGAAACACGTTACAAGATTCTAAGACTATCGGTCACCATGTGGGTTAAATTTTTTCCTCGAAATTGGTGAATATACTGAAAAAAATAAAAAGATAAGAGGAAACAGAAGAAATAAATTGACAAAGTTATGGATAAATCGACGAAAGGCTCACCTGCTATCTCGAAGGTTTGCGAGTCTATAGATCTGACCATATGAACGATCGATGAAATCGCAACGATCATCATTACAATAGCCAATATTGTAGCGTAAATAGTACGTAACGATCTTCTCCGAAAATTCAATCGATTTGAAGAGGTTGTTAAAACACCATTAACAGGTAGCAAACCAAAAAATTGTGCTACTGCTAAAATTCTGCCAATCGCACAGTGAAAACTTTCCGGATCCTGCGGATTAGATGCGAGATTTTTTTTTTTTTTTTTTTTGTCTTTTTATTTTATTTTCAATCTTGTCAAAATTTCAATTTTTTAAATTACCTGAAAAGATTCGGAATTTTTTTCCTGTCTCTGCAACACCCCTGTGATTGGTGAAGAAGAAACAGAAGAAGAATTGCTAAAGGATATTCTCGATCTAGAATTTCCTGGACCGACATGGTAAGACCGTGATTGCAGATTACTCGAAATACCGCGTCTGTTTAAAATTGGCCAAATTTTAGGGTTGCCAATGTTGTTGATGTTGATATTGGTGTTGTTGCTGGTTAAAGTCGTACTGTTAATATCCCGATGATAATAACGATTTTGATTATTAATTCCCGTATTATTATTCAACGTCATTTCGATCGCCATTTCTGATGGGTATACCTGAACGAGTCGAGTTATAGGTATAGTAAGTATATATACATATATAGATGATAAGTTAGGTGTATTATGTATAGATAGAACGATTCATTGATAATAATTAATAAATTTCAAAAAAATAAAAATATAAAAAAGATCTTTAAGACAGTTTGATGTTATCATATTCCTCACGCAGGTATCATGTACACTCGTATGTGTATAGATATAAGATAGAAGATTTCGTACATAGGTATGTATATACATATATATCAATAAAAGTTGAAAAACATGAATAATTGAAAAAAATTAATAAAAAACAAAAAACTTAGAACATCCAGTAGTCAGGGATGATAAATAATACCATCATGCAATAAATAAAAGCGAAGGATATGATCGTATGCATGGTGTGGCGGTTGATTAAACGGAGTCATTTATATCCCACCCCGTTCGTTTTAATGCGCAGAGCTCAAATTCCGAATATTGTATGTATATGTATGTATGTATACCTAGATACTATATGTATATACTATAACACGTGTATAATGTATGTATATGTATATATCTAACGTTGACTGATCACCAGAAACAGTACAGCAAAAAAAAAAAAAAAAAATTATCAAAAAAATAGAAGGGGGTTGATGATGTAGATGGGCATAGAGATTAATATTGAAATTGTGAAAAACTGGTCTAGACATAACTGAATCAAACTGTACAGATACCTATATATGACATGTATATTCTAAACCAAAAACAAAAAAAAAAAAAAAAAATTTATTTGAGAAAGAATGATGCTAGATTTAAATAATAAAAAATACATATACCTATGGGTGAATATTTTACATGTTCAAAGTTTAAATAGAAAAGAAAATAATAAAACAATTTTTCAATTTCCAAGTTTATTGAATAGAGTATCAATAAAATTGTCTGTATATGTGTGAATATTGATAAAGGGAGAGAGAGAGAGAGAGAGAGAGAGAGAAAAAGAAAGAGAGAGAGAGAGAGATGGGAAAAAAACAAGAAAGAGAAAAACGAAGAATAGCAAACACATTATATAAATAAAGAATAAAAAAAATACATATACATATATTGATAAAAAAAATTTGTTTTTAATTCTTATTCTCTCTCACCCTTTGAAAATGCTTCTGATCATTATTTGAACTCGTTGAATAAATTCGCGAAATATCCAGCGTTGATTATATTATTATTATTATTATTATTATTATTATTATTATTATTATTATTATTATTTTTACTATTATTATTATTATTATTATTATTATTATTATTATTAAACGATGATTTTAATTTATAGTTTATTTAGATAGTATACTAACAACTAATTCAATCGAAAGACCGGGTCATACTGTGCCACCAACGAGCTACAGATTAAACACCGAGACCCCCGTATAGGTTCGCCTAACGTCTAACGCGCCGGCTCTACTTCGTATAGAGTCTGACCGTAAAAACGCTCACACTACTTGATATCGTGCGTATTATGGCTGCAGTTTTTTTTTTATCTTATTTTTCTTTTTATTATTATTATTATTATTATGTACACATAGTATACATGGAAAATTTGTTCCTATATTTAATTTTTCATTTATGAAATTTTGAAAAAAAAAAAAAAAAAATGATATTAAACGTTGAAAACACAAAAATTTGTTTAGCATTTTTTTATTTTATTTTCATACCTACCTTATGGATATTAAAGATTTTTCTCACGAATTATTTAAGTATTTTAAATAATATCTTCAGTGATTTATACTTTTAATGACTAAAAATTTGGCGCGAAATTAGAAAAAAAAACAAATAAAAAAATCCATGTATGTATACAGTAATAAGAGAAGAGGAGTTTGATGGATTCGAATCGAGCTGTTTACGCTACATATGCGAGGGATTAAAATTTTCGCTGATTATGTTAGTGCTACTATTTTATGTATGTATTTATACGTATACACATGGTATATATATAGTATGTTATATTGTGTGGGTGTGTTAGGTTGGAAAAAAACAATATCCTGATAACATAAAGGTTCATGCAACTATAGGAGGCACCACCACCACAACTATTATCATATCCACCACTAGCCAATCGTTATGTTATCTTTCCAATTGAGAATTCAATACGCGAACACAACAACCAACGCTTTTCTTGATACAAGTTGGTTGCGATTCGGTGTTACGATGATCGCGTGTGTTAATCGTATATCTACCATCTAGATATATGCTATACGGGTAGGTATATGAAAATATAAAAATAAATAATTGAAAATACAGAAAAAAAAGTAAAAAGAAAATGACGATTTGATTATTATATAGATACAACGATATTTATATAGGTATATGTATATGCATACATATGTATAGTTATCGAAGCACTTGCAATTATTTTAGTATACGGGAAACGATAAATTTGATTAAGATCTATGATAACGCTCTCATGAATTTTTATCACGCAATTTGTAATATAAAACCTGGTGGACGGTGTACCTACCTATGTATGATATTGTAAATAAATATTTAAGGAATTATGTCAAAAATAGTTTTCGTTTTTTTTTTTTTTTTTTTTTTTTTTAATATATCAGTTTAAATTATATTTATTCCAATTATAAATAATAATCAAGAATTAACTTAGTAGGTATTATATAGCAATGTAGAAAGAGAATTATGAAAAATTATACCAGAGAGCTAGGTATACATATAGTGTTCGAGATTTGTTATTAATAATTATTAATTAAGGTCATTAAAAGAGAGAGAAAATAAAAAGAAGTTTATTTTATTTAATTTTATAGGTGTTTGTCTATTATCTGCATGACGTGCCTCTCACCCTGGCTTAGATTGATATAACGATTTTGTGTGGTCGTAAATGTTGAACAAACCTATGTACGGTATAGGATAATAATAATGATAATGGAATGCAAAAAAAAAAAAAAAAAAAAACTATAATCTGAAGATAAAATTATTCTACATAGTTATAATGTACAGTTGGATATAGATCATTTATATTTTGGTTAGCATGGATAATTCCACACATAAGTCTATACTTATAAGCCAATCGATTACCTATACCGTAAGATTATGAACAAAGTATTCACTGGATGCAGGCAACCCAACAGTCACACCTCTAAGACTTCCGAAGTCACTTGGTAAGGGATCGCCTCCTATAATGTTATGAATGACAAACACAGTGACTTTGGAAGTCTTCAGTGTGTGACTGTCGAGTTGCCTGCATCCAGTGAATACCTTTATAACAATCTCACGGTGTATTGCATATTTTTTAACAATCGGTGGTGACATCTGTCAGAATTTATTCTTTCGACTGTAACGCTAACGGTAAACCACGTAGTCATTAACCGGCAGATAAATCAAGGAATTCAATATGTATATCGCATGCAAAACTGTGTAGTATATCAATATCAATCTTATTAATTATTAATCGTTTGTTTCAGAAAATTGAAGTTTTTGAAATTTTAAGTCGAAAAATTGCTCCTGGTATCAGGAGAACATCTGACCCAAGGAAGTGTGCCTAATTTTTTGGCGGAAGGATTTTTCAACGTACAGGCATGCATGCATACATGGCTTCATGCATGCTGCTATGTCTCTATGTATGTACAATACATACATACTCAGTTGAAACATCACGATAAAACTGTACTTATTGTATATTCATTATTTCCATATTTATTTATTACAGAAATCTTGTTTATAGCCTGACAAAAAAGTATATTTATTATTATTATTATTTCATCTTCTGATACCCTGATTCTATGAATATAAATCATACGTAAGTATAATATTCATTTTTGTTTTAGAATAAAATTTAATTGAGCCGTGGTTTATAGCTTATCTACTTTCAAACTCATTAAAGTTCTCATTAAGCTCTGGCTACGTGTTATAGATTCTCAATATTGGGATAATGCGCTTAATCAACTGCGGAATCGTTAATATCGGGGAATAAAATTTTATTCAAATATCTTACGAGGATAATTCATCGATGAACATTATGATGCGGAGAATTCAAACAGATTGCCGCCCGAAATTGGTTTACGGAGTGAAAGATGGTAACGCCATCTAGGATAGACGTGATAACTACGTGCACCATGTTGCACGCAACTTGCATTACAGGAATGTGATACGAGTTGCGTGCAACGTGGTGCACATAGTTGTCAACATGAAAGATGTCAGCGCCATCTAGGATAGACGTGACAACTACGTGCACCATGTTGCAGGCAACCCGTACTACGTTCCTGTTACACGGGTTGCGTGCAACATGGTGCACGTAGTTGTCACATCTATCCTAGATGGCGCTACCACCTGTCACCCCGTAAATCAATTTCGGGCGGCAATCTGTTTGAATTCTCCGTATAGTAATGTTTATCAATTAATTATCCTCGTAAGATGTTTGAATGAAATTTCATTCCCCGATATTAACGATTCCACAGTTGATTAATCGCATTAACCTTATATTGAAAATTTATAATACGTAGCTAAAGTTTAATGAGAACTCCAATGAGTTTGAAATAAGATAAGCTATAAACCACGACTCAATTAAACTTTTTTCTAAGACAAAAATGAATATTATACTTACGTATGATTTATATTCACAGGATCAGGGTATCAGAAAATCAAACAATAATAATAATAATAATAGATATACTTTTTTGCCAAGCTATAAGCAAGATCAATAAATATGGAAATAACGAATGGACAATAAGCACAGTTTTATCGTGATGTTTCAAATGAACATACACTAGTGATTTTCAGAGTTTTCAAAATTTCAAGTCAAAAATCGCTCCTGGTATCAGGAGAACATCTGACCCGAGGGGGTGTGCTAAAATTAATGATGATCAATTTAGCAAAAAATTTCAGATGAATGGTTTTTGACTTTCGCGCTCAACTTCTCATTAAATTAAATATTTATTTATATCTTTCACATTTATAGACAAATTAAGAATTTATACGTATATTCCGAAAGATTTCTTCAATGTTATTATTTATCGTAAGGGAATGATAAAGCAATGATAAGATATCGATTAAAAATCGTAGTTCAATATTTATTAACAAATTTAATTTATGACGGCCTTTCACCTTCCTTCCTTCTTTCTTTCTTTCTTTCTTATTAGTATACATACATACATACATACATACATACATACAGAATGAAAATGAAAACTTTATTACATACATCGTTGACTGAAGATGTTTAGTCATCGTATCTTCAATCAACGCATACATACATACATACATTAATTAATTAATTAATTCCTGTCTAAAGAAAGAAAAAAATAAAAAAACCAGCAGATAAAAATTACCTATCTTTCATTTTTATTCTTATATGATATAGGTACGTACTATCCGTATTAGCTGTAACTCGGGATTAATTATTACGACATTTTTAATTCTAAACAAATACATGTTGTTGATGATTTTTTTTTTTTTTTTTTTTTACTCATTAGATTATTCTAAAATTAAAATGCGCGCTTCTTTTAAATTACTTACATGGTATACTGGTATTATTCTTAATCAAGATAACTTACAGCTAAAATTATACTAAGGATATTATACACTGAAAATAATCATGAATCGCAATGTCCAGCATTCAATGAAAATTAAATTTGCTTTCTATCTCTCGATTCTTTAAAATGAATCAGTACAAAAAAAAAAAATATTTAGAAAATGAGAGACAGTTACTTATCAATCAATACATCTAATTGAATGGAAGAAAAATGTGTAGACCAAATATTAATACAATCTGAGTTTTGATAAATTAATTAGAAACTTCATTAAGTTCTTATATTAGTACAAAAAAACTGACTTGAACTAAACGAATTCATATAATTATCATTATCGTCCTTATTTTTATTCTCGAAATGACAAAAATCATAAATATGAAAATAACAACACGACGAATAGTAAAAAAAATTTCTTATTTTTCATTATGGGGAAATAATAAGTTTTCTACTAGACATTGTAAGGCAACAATTACGCGCATGACTGGCGACGAACCGGCTTCCAGTAATTTCTCATAAACGTTATTATAACATTGAAATAAAAAAAAACATGAAGAAAAGAAAGAAAAAGAATTTAAAAAAAGAAAACCACTTATCGTTCTTTCACCGTGTTACAATTTGTTTATCTCAATATTTTTGAAACTCCGAGTCATGAGATGAATTTTAAGTCTATTACGCACATTCATATAGTATTATGCAACGCCGATACCAGCTGTTTGCAAGTAATTTCTTAAATGATTTGCGTTAGGCTCTGGAATCTGACCAAGTAAACCCGGAAGCTGACCTGGTGACAATTTTCCAAGACCTTGAGCCAAGTAGAGCCTCACATCGCCAATACCTTCGAAAATGAAAATGAATTTGATAAATAATTAATATCTCTTCTTGAAAGGATTGAAAGAAGCTTTTCCAATAAATAAATAAAAGAAACGCATTCAAATAGCGTAAATAAAGAATTAAAATTCTCCCTAAAATAATTAAATTAAAAATATTAGGTATTATAAAAATCGTACTTTGAAGAGGATCTTTCTTAGGATTTCCTGCAAAAATAAGTTGACTATAAGCTGCTTGGTATCCTGGCGTATCATCAACCTCAGGAAACATTTGATCCTCTGGTAAAGTGCTCTCATCTTGAGGAAGTTCAAAAAATTCAATTAAAGTTGCCAATAATCTAGGATAATACGCGTTGTAAGGACTGTTCAACATCTCGGGACAATCTGTTAATAAATTAGATATTCCAACCGCTGCCATTTTCCTCTCAATTTCTCCAGATACTTTTTGCAAGTCTGCAATCAAAACGCGATCTACAACCATTCCAAACATCCTAAAATAAAATAAGAAATGAATATTATTAAACAATTTATGAAAAATTTAGATACAAATCTTTTCTTCAAATTTCATTTTCGAGACTCACTGAGGCTGGATCTGGTCGATTATCGCTACCAAACTACTAGCACCGTATTTAATCGCGTACATTGAAAAAAATACGATCAAACCCTTGACGTATTTAGTAGTTTTTGAAGATGTTAGTCTTTGGAATAAGAGGACAAACACCTGCTTCATGTAAGGCTCCAACGCATTCCTTGAAGATATAAATGAAGGAGCTATTATCAGTCTGAATCATATTTAAAAACCTTAATAAGTTTATACACTTACGGAGGAAAATGTTCTATTATAGTCTGCATAAGGTGAAATCCTTCATCGTCGTTAGCCTTTGATGCTATAAGTTTTTGAAATACTCCTAAAAGTCCGCTAATTTTACCCTGAGCAATAATTTGATGTGGTCCATGACTGACGAAGGCTTGTAAAAGCCGATTAAGCGGATGGATGTTAGCTTGCCTTTCGAAAAGTACAGGTGCCAAAAGACAGGGGAAAAGAGCCATGTATGATTCGGGAATGTCTTGAGCTGTATGCAACTCGAGTAATAGCGATAAAATTTGAAATACGTAAGGCATAAATTCTGGAATTATATAAAATAGAAAAAATATTAGTTTGGATATAAATTTCCAACGTTTTTTTCATACCGAATTCAAAAAAATATTCAAATTAAAAATTTTGGAACAAATAAAACGGCGGTCTTTTTTTGCCTTACCTTGAATATCCTGTTGTAAAATTCCTTGAAAAATGGGAAACAGCGCTTGTTCAAAAGATTCAACGGCCGCAGGATTAGATTTGCAGACAATTCTGAGACAGAAAATTATTTTCAATATTAATTAAAAAAAATAGAAGATAATATATTTCATAAGAATAGGTATTTCATTTCTATTAAACTTACTTTATGGATAAGCTGAGTGTTTCGAATAAATAATGATTGAAATGTGGTCTTCTAGGGTTTCTAGCAACTAGCGTAAGTTTTTCTGTAAGTTTTGGTAGTAAATCCCCTAAAAATGGTACAACTCTTTCTTGGAGGATGAAGAAGGTCCTCATCACAGCCTTCATTGCGTATTCGTTTTCTTCTGATCCCTGAGTTTCCAATGTAGCGAATAATCCCTTCAACATTTCCGCTGCAAAAGATCCGAGCACGTCTCCTTTGACTCTGTAATAAAAATAGTAAATGAAATTTATTATTTCAGATGCAAATCATCATCCAAATTGAAAATAAGACCAAGAAAAGGATCAAAACTAAGTCAAATAAATTATCTCACAAAAGAGCGCCGTCAGGTCCTTTCAAAGTAAGTATCTTCTCAATAGCGCATGCTGCATAGCTGTGGACCACGGAACTTGAAGCAGCAAGATGTCTGACCATGTGAGGCAGACTTCCGATGACTAATTCTTTGGGTAAAACGGACCTGAATATCATTATGAATTTAATAGCGTCTGCTTTGATGACCGAAAATTCGTTGACTGAAACAAAAAGACGGAATTTAAATACTCTGTTCACCAAGGAATGAACAATGCCATAGAATTAACATTTTTAGCCCATTTACCATTCAGTTTTGCCAACTCAGGCTCGATATGTTGCGCAGCGAACTGCGGAAGAGAAACCAAATCACTACTCTGTGTAACTCCGTGTTTTTGAGTCTGTCCTTTGCTGGCGCTACTCGTAACAAGATACAAAGCCGCATCCTTGCTGCGCCAATTTTCTGCAGGTTTTTCTGCGTAATTTTGCAGCATTACCTGGAAAAGATAAAAAATAATGTAAAGATTAAATTCCGAAGTGTTTTAATGGTCGTTTCTAATTACTTTTTACCTGAATATAGGATCCGAAAATCTCCATTATTTTCGCCTCGAAATATTTGGACAATACTTTTACAAGATCACAAGCTGCACGTCGCCTTGTGTCTACGTCGCTGCCTTCGATATCCCGGCGTATATATTCCTCTGGATTATCCTCGAACAGTTCATTGTCAGATTCTGTGAAAAGAAAGGTAAATATAAAGAATATGTAATGTATTTGTACGATACAAACTCATCGGGTTTTTAATCGACTTAACAAACCTCTGAATTCCATATTAGGTATGATCACTTTTTCACATATGCTTCCTAGAGTCGTTGGATCTTCAAACAGGTGTCTGTACTGAGCTCGGTCAGCTACTGTGGCCAGAAATTGCAGAGCATTCGAAACCAGCTGTGAAAAAATAAAGTTTCTTTCAAAAATTTGATACATTTTATGCAAACTTGGAGCAGATTTTCCGAGGGGTTTAATCACTTGTGAAATTTGGTGTAAACCCTCTGTGAATGTTTTGAAATCATTGAAATTCCATGAAATCCTTTGAAATTCTTGAAATCCTTTAAAATTCTTGAAATCTTTTGAAATCTTGCGAAATACTTTGAAATCTTGGACTGATATGTACACGAAAATTGACGAATGATTAACCCCTCGATATTTTCTATTCTATAAATATTTTTCATAAAAGAAAAGTTTCTACCGAATCAAACTTTGGTTGCTGTCCAGTAGAAGTGAGAAGATTCCAAATAGCTGTTACAAACTGAGGTAAATATGGTTGGAATTCTTCATCATATTTCTGAGCATATAAACCGACGTTGTCACAGACTTGAGACTTAAGTTGTTCGATCACACCGGCATCTTCATCATCCTGCAGACGGTAAAAGTATCAACAAAATAGTTTTGTGGTAAAAGAATAGATTCAATTTGACTGCAAAACATGAATTTAAAATTTTTTTAGACACATCATGCTTAAAAAAGCAGTCGTTATATTATTTACCGCTGTTTTTAAAGAGGGAACTTCGACTGTGAGCAATGTGTGGAAGTTAGTCATCCAAGCAGCCATGTTGTCCTCAAAGAATTCAGGCAAATCCTACCAAAAAAACAAATATTTACATTAAATTTGAAAACCAGGTTCACATTCTCGAAGCTTTCTGAGAATATAAAAGGCGGAGTCTTTTACTTACTTGAAAATTCAATGAATAAAAGACTTTGCACAAAATGACCAAAGAGCTGTATATCACTTTTAACGCCTCCACATTGTTCGCGTGGACTTGAGTGAGATTCATCGTCGCCTAGGCAAAGGAGAACAAAATCAGACTGTGTATTGATAAATAAAATTTGATAAAATCTAAATCAGATTTGAAATTTCTTTATAATTTTAAGGAAAACTAAACAATTTGATCAATTATTTACTCAATGAAAGACTTTTGGTGATCAAAATCAACAAATTTTCTGAGTTCGAAGTTAGACGAGTCGTTTTTTTTACTAAAAAATTATAAAATTACGGTATAACAAATAGCACAAAAGTTTCTCTTTACCAAGAAAAGGTCAGTCAAAGGTTTGGCGAATGTTTCAAGAACAAATTTAATCTCAGTCCAAAGGCTCTGGCTTTTAAATTCGTATCTATATCTTTTAAATAGAGAATGAGCGGTGTGAAGAACTCCGTTAATGACGTGAAAATCTCCTGTGTTAAATTTTTCGACCATTTGATCGATGAGCTCTGGCCATTTTTCGGGAAAGTCATGTCTTCCAATAATAGATACTGCATCTGATAATTGTTTCTGAATTGATTCTGGAGAATGAAGCATCAGATTGACTATCGAACGTTTAACGGCTATTCGATCTTGTGCGTGTATACGATCCCCTGTGTCTTCATCCTGTGAATATTTTTGTATTTATTTATAAAATTAGATTAGATTAAATTTATTAGTTTATGGAGTGGATATTCTAATGAATTTTTTTGTTAGAGGGATACTCACGATCTTCCAGTTTCGTTTAATGTAGTTTTTGAAAGCAACTGCACCAGCGATTCGGATTACTAAATCAACCTCAGCTTTGCCGACCAGATGGAGAAGGAGGAGCGGATAATTTTGGTTCACTTCTACGGACTCCAAAAACTTTTCCGCTGGATTAGAGAAGAAAAATATTAAAAAATTCGTATCAAGTTTTTGAGAAACCAAAAAAAAAAAAAATACTATATTCGTTTTTGGGATTTTGGAACACAGAAAAATAGAAAACATATTGAAAAATTCGTTTTCGAGATTTAAAAATAATGAAAAAGTAATATTGACAAAATCGTTTCAAGAGTTTTTGGAGAAAAAAAATTAGCAAAATTCGTTATTGGGATTATGGCAAGCAAAAAAATCAAAAAAAAATTCAAAAAATTAACTGGTTTTACATAGAAAAAAAAATTAGTAAAAACTCGTTTTTTGCGTTCGGATAATAAAATCAATTGACTAATTGACGTTTCGGTTTCATGTGAAGAGGAGAGAATAATAAAAAAACAAATCCATAATAAGCAGTGAAAAAGGCAAACGAGATGCAACATGATTGTCTAGATAATGTTGAGATTGAGGTTATGCTTACCTGGCCGTCTAATGTTAACGTCGGAGTTTAGAGTTTGCTTTAAATATTCGCTGAGAGTAATGAGGTTATCGTCTGTTAGTTCCATTTCGGTGTGTTTTAAATATAAGAGTAATTATATGGTGAATAAAACTTGACGATATACAGATCCGAGTTAACGAACGTTAATTAAAAAGACACAATCAACTGAACATAACCCACCACCGGCTTCTTAACTTCAAATTTTATACCCTTTTCAGTTTTCCAATCCGATTCCGGGAATCCAACGTTTTACTACCTACACGCCATCTATTAAATTTTTTTTTTTTAATACAAGATGGCGGACAGACCAAAAGAGATATGCTACGAAGGTTATGTCAACCTTACACGCACATTTTTATCGACAGCTCGCACTAGCTGTTGATAAAAATATGTAATTGATGATAATTTAGCGCGTCATCATCGACGGTATTTCCAAAATTGTTTTTTCAACTATTTGACGTGAATATTTTTCACGGAGCTATTCAACTTTGGCGTGTGCGTGCACACCGCGCGCATTGAAAAGCGAATAGCGGGAAAAATTTTAATTTGAAATATGATGAAGATACATAAAGCCACTGACCGTTGACTGAAAGCAAAATGTAATAAAAATGACAACAAATAACATCGAGTTTACGAAATTATTGGCGTAAAAATATTAAATTGTTTATTATTAGGTGCACTTATACATATTATATAATATTTACTATGAGTCATTATTTTACACGATATACAGACTCTGATCAAGCATACATTTACATTATTCGATTATACATATTATGTATGTATAGTCAGACAAAGATAAGAAACGAAAAGAGAACAAGTCAACGATTTTTTATTTCTACAATCAATTAATTATTTTATTGGTTTATTGATTAAGAGCTTCTATTAAGAAAAAAAAAAAAAAAATTCTCAACACTCGGAAGAGGACGTACAAGAAATAAAACCATTTTCGTCTTACTATAAATATGAATAGATATCTAAAGAACTCTATTTTAAGTTAAGACTATCTGTATATTTAATACCTATCATCATTATTTGAATATCGTTTATTCATATACTAATAGTTAAGTCTTCGCTCAGTATACATATACAAGATTAGCGTTCATTACAGAAACTAAACGAATGAATTTCAATTAATTTTACAATCTTTTAGATTTATTTTTAGAAGAAAAAAGGCCAAAAAGAAATCAAAAATAAAAACAATAGTAGTTACATATGATATAATTATATCCCCGAATGTTTGTAAGTAGTTGAAAAAAAAAAAAGAAAAGATATACATATATATATCGCGTTCATTAGTTAAACTTGTATTTTCTAAAGCAATAAATAATCGAGATATTTCAATATGTATGTTACGTAATGATTTTTTTGTTTTCCTTTATACCCGATTATATTTTAGCTATTCGATATTCGTCATTTGTATATTATATATAACATATTAATTAAAGTATTCTCATTTTCCTAAATATATATATTTATGATACAAAATTCATTTAATGTATAATCGTTATAAGAATTTACTCTCCCCCCTTGAAAATCGGTCGTTCAGCAATTGCGCCTTCTTCAATATTGACTTTTTTTGAGCTTCGTCAAATCTATTAGCCTGCAGATCTACGTCTCGATCGAAAGGTCTACGCGTCTGTTTACCAACCGCATTTTTAGCTTCTTTTTCCTCCTTCTGTAAAATATAAAACATAAATTAAAATTACACACAACACAACAATCAACCCCCCTATTTCTTTATTTCTAAAAACTTTTCGACCCCGATATGTATACCTTCTTCTTCTTGTGAAGTTTCTTTTTATGAATTTCCAGAAGAGATTCTTTCCGCTTTTTAGACGCGTGCTTTTCTGCCATTTTTTCCATCGCCTTATCACGCTCCTGAATAGCTAGTCTCTCAGACTCCATAGCTGGATCCGTGGTCTTCAATTTTCCTGATAGCTAACACCACAAAGAATCAGTTTTACTATTAAACACTTTATCTAGGTCTTATCATTCTCTCTATAAAATTTCCTGAATTCAATCAACTTAAAAAAGTCCCCATTCTATTCAAATAGTTAAATAAACATTGAACGAGAAAGGAAAATAAAAAAACAGCTGAAAAAATGTGTTACGGTATTTTAAAACAATGATTCGACTTATTTAATGTTATCAAAGAAAGCAAAAATAGAAATTATCTCACCTTGTCATGTTTTTTTCTAATTTTATCCGCAGGGGTGTCCGTCCAGCTTGATCTATCGGACATATCAGGTCCAGCTTTATTTCTGAACTGTCGTTTACTACCGAGCCCGAGATTAGCAGCCTGTGCAGAAGGCAGTTCCAGCATCCATTCCTCGCGTTTATCAACGACTGAATTCTGGAAGGATTAATAAAAATAGTTATTTGATTATAAATAAAGAGGAGATATATTTTTTTGATGATTCACAATCGAATCTTATCTCGTTTAACCCTCACCTTTGAGTCTAGTTTGTCCTTCATTCTTTTCGCCCGATCTTCTAGCTGGCGTTGAATATAATCATTCATAGCGGCCGGATGATCTGGTGGCAGAGGTCCAAGAACTTCTTCATCACAATCCGAATCTGAATGTTGTTTAGTATTCTGTGATACTTTGGGCATCAGATAAGGAGGCAGCGTTGGTCCGAAGATAGAATTTGGTGAAAAGGTGACGTTCTGTTGCGAAGGCGAAGTTGAATCAACGCAAGTTGTTGAAGTTATCACAGAATTAGAATTTTCTCGTTTAAGATGTGGCGGCAGACTCGGCCCAATTATTTTCATGTTTTCATCCCCAGTTTCAATGTCCGGTTTCTTAAAATTTGAACAAAACTCCTCGGACTCAGATTCTGCTAATTCCGAATTGATTTTAATTCCCGGAGGTAAACTAGGACCGATAACGATATTCCTTGGCTCGTTTATCTCCTGTTTTAGATTATCTGATCGTTGAGAGTCCGAGGGTGAAATTATTTGTCTGTTTTTAATATTAATATTTTTCTTCAATTCATATGGAGAAATATTGTCGATTGATTGGCTGTGCTCTATGTCAAACGAAAAAGATACTGCTTCTAGACTTTTAACGGCCGTTTCCAAGCCGCTTTCAATCTCTGGGTGAGAGGAAATACCCTTTAGACATTTTGGGGGCAAACTTGGCCCATATATTTTTCTATCTAATGATTGATCAGGATGGTGTATGTTGGTGTTCGACGATGATTTATTTTCATTGTCTAATCTCAGTTCGTCTATTTTTAAATAGTTTATATTTTTAGAATCTCGATATTTAGATTTCTTCATTTTAAATTTATCTTCAGATTCTTGATCCTCGTTGGAGTAGTCGCTAAGTTTTTCTTCATCTTCCATATTTAGGCTTCTGCGATGCTCCCCTACCGCCTCAGGACCTAATAAGAAATCTGAAACGGCACTAGGGTTATTATTACTTGGAGCTAGCGGCGCTACGATGTCGTCATTGTTCTCCCGATTTACCTTGTACAATTCCTCCAAACGGCGGGTATTTAACGCTGCTTGTCTCCTCACCAAACGTTCGTATTGTCTACGAGATACTCGTTTTGTTATTTTAGGTCCGTAGTAATGAGGGGCCAAAATTTCTCCCTTAATTATAGGCCCTTCAGCTGGTAACTTGGCATCCGGTGTATCTGAAGAGCTTCCTTCGGTGTCTGATATTATATCAAAATCTGACAAATTCATTTCTCTGCAATCTTCAAACGTATCAAGAGCCATAACTGGACCAACGTCAGGATCAAGAGCGCCGAGATCAGATTCGCTATCGCTTCCAATTTGTTCGAGGATTTTACTAGGGGAATGAGTATCCCGTTTGATATTTTTTCTCTCCGTTCCTTTTCTCGGACTTCTTTTATTCGTCGAATTTTTGCTTCGCTCATCTTTGGACTTTTCTATTTCAAATTGTTTCCCTTTTTCTCTACTGGTTTCCGTCCTCTCACGGCTTTTGTATTTCTCTCGCGATCTGTGTCCGTGTTTAGCCGTCGATAAAGTCTCGTGACTCAAATCACGCGATCGTTTAGATCCACGTTCTCGATCTTTAATTTCTGGGTCTCGAGAGGTTTTCGTTTCTCGATCTCTCGGACTTTTGAGATCCTGATCTTTACTTTCTCGAATTTTCGTCTCTTTCAAAGCCCGTGTGTTTGAATTTTTCGATTCTCGTGATCTAGAATCTTTTGAATTCTTGTAATCTTTACTATTTGATGAATTTCTAACAGGATCTTTGCAATGATTAGAACGTTTCTCATTCTCTATCAAAGTTTTTGACTCATGAGGGTCTTTAACGTCTTTAAGATTCCCTTTGGTTCCATGTCTCGAATCCTTGCTGTTACTTTTACTTTCACTATATTTATTATCCCGAGATTCTCTTTCCTTAGAACTTTTTCTTTTATCTCTATCACCGCCTTCCTTTCTATCACGCTCCTGCTGTCTACCCTTGTCGTAATCTCTTCTGTTATGATTCCCTCTATCTCCAGATCTTGATCTATAATTTGAAGGCTTAGATTGGTCCGATCTTCTCTTGTTCTGACTCTGCAATCTCAACGTATCGTCCTTACGAGTTGCTTCAAATCTAAATCTACGCCCGTCGTCACTGTCTTGACTCTCTGAATCAGAGTCTATCGTCGTCATGTTCAAACTCTCCCCTGAAATTCATTCGTTTATCATAAAACATAAAATTGAGATGATAAATTCTCTCAAAAATAAACAATCTTTAATAAAAATTAAAATATACACATTCCAGAACTGAAAGGCCTTGATAGTAGCTAAATTCTATAAAAATTAATCATTTCAAATATAAGGATCGAGAATAGAGGGAAAAAGATAGACAAGTGCTGGTTGATGAATAAGATTTACACAATTTATTCCACAATGAAATAACAGGACAAGAAATACGCTAAGAGATGATATTATTTCATATTAAATCTTCATCGCGAATCTTCAGAACTAGTTTTTCTCTCTTCAATTTTTTCCTCTGTTTTCTCGGGAGCTTTATCCAGTTCTTTCTGGGCTCTTATCATCTTGACAATTTTAGCACCTCCGTATTTAACTGATTTAACAATCCCGACGGTAAAGACTCCCTTCAAGCTCTGTGATATGCTTGACTTCCACACAATATCTCTGAGGCATTGTTCCAGAATTTCACTGCATTCAGGATCGTGTGCAATAGCTCTAAGGCAGTCTTCAGTATCTCGAGACCTAGGTCCCTGTGACCAAGATCTAACAAGTTTGACTTGCGGCAAGCGTGGCAGTTGATTAAGATGATGAATTCTAGCGAATGGACTAGTATCTTGATGGCAAATTATCGCCACGTCATCAGACTTAGGAATCTCAATGTATCTATCAAAGTGTTTGAGTACAGGTCCGTAAAGGGATCTAAAATTTTGTAGTTGTGGTAGAACGATGTTATTAACTTTGTTCTTATCCTCTCCAAAAGTCATTCTAAAATCCCCATTATAAGATAGACCTGCAATAGCTCGATAAAAATCAGCCTCTGTGAAATGCTCAGGTAATAAAATAAGCGCGGCGTGTACAGCTGAGTGTAAATTTTGTATCAACGCTCTCCTCAGAGCAGAATCTTTCCCAGGTTTAACCAGGACCTGAACAGGCTTGTGAAGTCTTCCGGCCAGATAAAGAACATTCCAGTCCAATAGATCCTCTACCAAATCTGCGTCCGAAGTTACTCCATACTTGATCAATCTTCCTTCCGAAGTCTTTACCAGTGTATTATAGAATATTTTAGCACCCCAATTTTCTTGGATTTTTGCGACAAACTTAGGACCAATTCGTCGCATTAGCTGCGCGTAGTGATCGGGATTTAAATTCATATTTTCCTTGTGCCAGATGTCGGAATTTTCGACTACGAATACCAGGTCCAACATGTTTTTAGAAGGATCTGATGTCCGCTGTTTCATAACGCCTGATCCATAGGCGAAACAGAATTTCATACCGCCGGGAAATTCGGTTAGAATTTTAGAGAATTGAGAAACTATTGCAATCTTATTCATTTTATTTTTTTTCTTTTCGTTTTTAGGTTATGGAAGTCCGAAATTTAGGTTAGAAATGGAGAGTACGTGAACGAACGACTATGATTGTTCTTTTTGTTTATTGGGATAATGGGAAATATGAAACGGGTCGGAACCCCGCGGTGGTTATTCACTACTTGCGAGAGTTTTTATTTGAGGATTTCAAATCACGGTTAGAAAGTGTTTTATTAATTTAAATAATCACGCGTCGGTTTAGACAGGGTTTATGTACCGTTATTTGTTCAGGTTTAATAATAGGAGACAGTTATTAGTCGGGAACAACGCCTTTCGTTAGGGAGGATGGATGTCGCAGTGACACTAACCTAAAAACTAATATCATAACGTGTCGTAATAGTTGATGATTACTTACCGTAAAATTGATGTGCGGTTTGATGAACGGCGTTAATAATTACTCGATTATATCGAACTATTATATATTCATGCTATTTTATTGCTAGACAACTTTCATCCGTATGTGTCTTATATGCATTTTGGAAAATTCTTCTACTCCGAAGATGAGAAAAAAAAATAGTTACTAGATACGCTATTCGTCAATCTCTAGAGAAATCGAAGCATGGCGCTAGCGTAGATGTGTCTAAGTTCATGTAAGTGATGCATAAAATGAAAATAGAATGAAAACCAACGTTGTTATCTTTCTAGAAAAGTTAAAAACAAAACGTTTAAATACATGTGCATATTTTTGATGTTCACATTACATTCGTTTTTATCTATTACAGACATCGTTGACTCGATAAATAAAATGATTTCAAATGAATAAGAAAAAAAAAATGTCTTAATGGTTGGCGACAGTGTAATCTGCAATCCCGTGACCGTCACAAGCGACATCGAAGATCGAACTGCAGTGTAATCGAACATACAACCTCGTTGGGTTGAAAACTGACACTTAACCTAAAGCTGAAACTAAATTTTATTAAAATAAAAATAAAACAAAAACGTTTAAAAATTAACCAACAATAAAAAGAAATGAGTGGTCAAGGATCTACAAACGAAATGGAAGTAGATGAACCCAGTGCGGTAAGTGCGATGGACACAACACCTGTAATAAACAACCAAAAAAGTGTAATGGCTTCGTCGGGAACCGTTGGTTCGGTTTCAATAAGTCTTCATCCGCTAGTTATAATGAACGTAAGTGAACACTGGACGAGACTCAGGGCTCAGGAAGGATCTGATCAATTAGGTAAAAATTATTGCTCCTTCCGTTTGAAACGATTTCAAAAATTAACAACCTAATCTAACCTAACCTAACACTCTATGAATCGTAATCGTTTTTTGTAGTTTACGGAGCTTTAATCGGGAAACAAAAGGGTCGTAACATAGAGATAATGAATTCGTTCGAACTTTTGTTCACATCAATTGGCGACGAGGTTATCATCGATAGAGATTATTACACCACAAAGGAGGAACAGTTCAAGCAGGTTTTTAGCGAGATGGATTTCCTCGGATGGTATACAACAGGCGATGCTCCTACAGACAGAGATATCAGAGTCCACAAACAGTTGTGCGAGATAAACGAGTGCCCTGTATTACTAAAACTGGATCCTAGGTGCAAGCACTCAGATGTAAGAAATTTTTCCCATTTCTTTTGCTACTTCTTTTTCTCTTAACATACACTCTAGGGAAAATTAACAGCGCACACATTACTCCGCGAAAAAAATACCCATCCTCAAAATGCTGTAACTAAATGAATAAAAATCGCATAAAATCATTCCTAAAAGCATTTTGAAGATTGAATTCAACTTCAAAAATGGTTCTTTTGGGGTCAGTTCTGATCTCGTGGTGTAGGTTCAAGTGCAGGCTGCAAAGTTCAGAGAAAACGAAGTTTTTTAAAGTTTTTTATGAAGCGTTAAAAAGATTGCAGAAAATTTTCGAGATAGCCATTTTGTAGCCTGAAATCTACTCTTAAAAACTGTTTTTTTTAACTTTCCCACGCGATTTTTTTTTTACGGAGTTATTCAACTTTTAGTGTGTGTGTGTATGTACACACGAAGTGCATGGTACCTATACGCATGACTTGACTGAATAGTGAATAACTTCTCGAAAAAAAACGTATAAAAAAGTTCAAAAAACAATTTTGAAGAGGAGATTTCAGGCTAAAAAATGGCTATCTCGAAAGTTCGCTGTGCTTCGCAATTGTGCGCTTGATCCTACACCACGAGGTCAGAAATGATTGTAAAAAAAATGTTAAAAAACTATCTTGAAGACGAAATTTCTACCTTCAAAATACGTTTTGAAATGATTTTTTTCGTCTTTTTTTTATCGAGTTACAGCGTTTTGAAGATATACATTTTTTTTATGGAGCACTAAGTGCGTCGTTAATTTTTCCCCTTAAGTGTATTTCATATAATTCTCTTTATTTCATTTTTTCTTTATCTTATAGCAATTGTCCGTCGCAATGTACGAGTCTGTGATCGATTTGGTTGCTGGCGAAGCTACAATGTTATTTGTACCATTAACTTACACACTCGCGACAGAAGAAGCGGAGAGAATTGGGGTTGATCACGTCGCTAGAATGTGCACAAATGATCAGGCTGAAAGTTCGTTGGGTAAGGAAGAAGAGTTTTTATAGTGAAACCATGAGGAATTTGATCCAAAACTTGACTAAAATGTTTGTTCATTATTTTAATCGTATCTTTCACAGTTGCGGAACATTTGACTGCCCAACACAGCGCCATTAAGATGCTGAATTCCAGGGTTAAACTCGTTTTGCGATACGTTGAGGCTGTACAAAGCGGGGAATTGAAAGGAAATCATGAAGTTTTGAGGGCTGCTTGCTCCCTCGGACATCGATTGCCAGTATTAAACAGTCCAAAGTTTAGAGCAGACTTTTACAACGTGAGTTAGAAGTGATTTCGATCTTGAGGCACAGTTTTTATCAATTTTAATTAGTTTTAAAAATTTGCGAAGAGTTGTTTAATTATTAGTGGTTCTTTTGAGTAGCAAAAAGCACTTTTTTCTTCGATTTTTCTTTACTTTTTGGAGAAAGATAAGCGAAATTATAAATTAAAGTTAAAAATTGGTAATTAGATAACTTTTGATTATTTTTCCAGCAATGCAACGATTTCGGACTGGTGACTTACCTTGGGATAATAACAAAAGGGTGTAACGATATAAACCAATTTGTAAACAAGTTTAACATATTGTATGACAGACAAGGAATGGGTCGTCGTATGCGAAGTCTCTTCTTTTAAATAAGTATAAATTTTTTTTCTTCGTTTTCTTTTGTATTTTATTATATCTAGTTTTAATTTAATGTGCAACTTTTTTTTTTTATGCGATCGCTAGTTGTATTGAAAATAAAAATTTTTACAACGCGTAAGAATAATACGGAAAATCGCAGTAAATACCTGTAAGAATAATAAAAAGAAAAAGAATATAATGTGATATAATAACTATTGAATAAAATGATTAAAATATGTTTATAATATATTTTGAAATTGCGTAGTGATATTTTATCATTTATTTATTAAAAAAAAAAAAATTATATATATATATATATATATATATATATATATATATATATATATATATATATATATATATATATATATATATCGAATTTAACCAGATTTCTTTTTTTTCTGACTAAATATTTCATTCAATTTTTAAATGCGATATAAATTTATTATTAACGCCTACTATTTACAATTTTAAAATAATTGGACAGATTAATCTAACGTGCTATAATACATTTTTACATTTTATAATAGTCTGTATATTTATTCTGGTTTTTAAACATTCCAAAAGTTAATTTCCGTTATAATACAAGTATTATAGCTTTAATTTGATTTTTTTTTTTGTTTTGTTTTTTTCACCAATCTGAGCAGGTAAATTTATTCATTTTATTTATTTAAAACTGATACTTGCACAGCGCTATGATCCGCATGTTGCTTATAATGGAAGACCTTATATTTCAATTTTATCGGCACGTTTTCTCATTTATAATCGAACACTAAAATATTTCTAATATAGGTATACTAAACTAGTAGGTATGCATTCGGCTACTTTATTATTCATTTCTCTAAACGTATCAACTTTTTTATTATTTCTTTCATTTCATTTCATTTTTATTTACTATTAGATAGGTATTTATTTATATAATTTTTTTATTTTTGCGTTCTAACAATAAACTATGGAAAGCATTTACAACAATGTATGAACTTTATGGTATCGATTTTTTCTATTTTTCTGTATAAAAGCTTAAGATATAATTTTTTTTTTCCATTTTTTTTTTTCTTCTCTCTAAAAGTTTCGTCTAAAAATCTAATTACTTTTTTTTTCTTGTTTTTTTTCTATCGTTTGTCATTTTTATTATACTTTTCATATTCATTTATATTATAAATATTACTGTACAAAATATAGTACTTAGTATAATATGTATATATGTATAATATTGTGCCTCTTTTATTATTGCATTATGTTTTTAATATTATTTTCTTTTTTTTTTCTTACGGGTCTTAAAATTCTCGAAATGACCCTAAATCCGTTTTAGCTTATTGTTCAACGATACAAGGATTATTATTATTATTATTTTTTCTTTTTTGTTCTAAAAAATAATCCCACGCATATCATTCAATCATTTTGATATGCTACTTAATTTGTAGTTTCTGATATTACATTTGTACGACGTCTTAGTATTGAGACTTCGTTCTTTCCAAATCCTTATTGCCACGTAGATTTTTCGATTAATTCGATGATCCAAAAATCTTTCATAAAACAAACAAACGAGCAAACAAAATAAAAAATAAAAAATTAAATTCTTTTAATCTCAAGTTATCTTTAGAAATTAGTTTACTGCTTTTATTCATAGCAGATATTATTACCCCCCTCCCCCCAGCTCAAGTTTTATACTATTTTGCTCTACCAATGAGCAAGTTATCATTTCGGTTTTTCGTCATCTTTGTTCTATGGATTTAAAATTCCACCTTATAATATATACAAAAGTCGTTGTTTTCAAAAAATTTGAAAATATCTAGTCTCATAAATATACATTCATTTCATATTCAAGCTGTCTTCGATCATGGTAGCCAAAACATCGACCATATAAGACAGCATAGTGTTGGGCTAAGGACTAGGCTTATCCATTCCAATCAATTCTTCAAAAAGGCTGTTTCTACCTTCGATTCTTTCTTCTATAGTTTTAACAGCAAATCTCAAAGTTGCAGTAGCCAAATCCCCAACTGTCCAATGTCGGTCTACTAATACTCTGCTCACTGTATCGAGCTGAAAGAAACACAGGGTAATAAAGCATAAAACATTCCAAATTCTCTAATCTGTAAATTTTTTTAACATCATTTTACCTTAGATAGACTCGGGTGTCCAGATGTGTAATAGATCAGTCTTGGAACACCTGCTAACGATGCTGCTAGCCATTGTATTACTAGTTTTAATTGATGATCACCTTTCAGTCTCGAACCACAGCCCCAATTGCCCGTTACAACAGGCAACAAGCCACCGGCTTGGGGACTGCTCTCTCGAGGAACCTAAAGAATGAAGACTTTTAGTTTTAGAGATAAATTTCTAATCATTTAATAGTTGTAAATAATAGGCCTTGGATATTATGTTTATAAATGTAATAGGTACTACTAAAGCGTATTAGTTACCATGATTATTATTATTATTATTTAAAAATGATAAACTTTATGTTTAAAAAACGACGATGTAGGAAAACGGTTGAGATAGAATGAGAGACAGACGTTATTAGTAATTGTAACTCGCATACAAACGTAAATTAATTAATCATCTAGTACTTAAAGCACAGCATCTATTTGTTATAATATATATTTTGTTAACGGTGTAAAGTATCAAGTATATAGGTCAAGTAATTTCATACATTGATTAGTCAATGTGAAAGAAATTTATGCTGCAATAGCATTTGCCTTTTTTTTTCTATTTACACAAAACTCATAATAACCCGCCTAAACTCCATCTTATAACATTTATCAATTTATTAAATCAGAAAATATCTATTTTAGCATAAATTCCAATTCAGGGTGGCTTTCGATCGTCACGCAATAATGGATCATACATCAGTTTTTTCCGTTCCAAATTCTTCCCAAGGCAGTAATTTCTTGGACACAGTACATTTATCTTCTTCCTTTATAACTTTCCCTGAATCTATCACCGACACATTTATAGGCAGTGATATTGTGGCCTCGTCGTCAGCAAGGGTTTGTCTAACTTCAGAGGTGAATGAAATTACCCATAACTTTCTGCGTTGTGAAGATCTCACATCTCTTGCTAATGCTGTATCTTCGCTCAAAGCATCTTCGTAATTTGTGTACTCACCTTCGTTAAGAACCTGCAGATTTTTTAAACTATGGAAGATATTGCCAGTCGTTTTCTATAGGAAATATATATATTTTTTTTTACAACAGAGTCTAGAATGTGTTAGTTACCGCTGTACAAAAATCCTTAATTTTCGATCAATTGCAATCATTAAAAAAACCTGATCTGTCTCTGATTCTATCTGTTTTGAGCAAAACTTTCTCCACGCTATGATATCTATTGGACTTAAAACTGTCCCTTAGTTAAAATAATCGCCCTACCGATTGCTGTCTTTTGTGTTTATGCCTTGCAAGCTCTAAACTCAAACTCCTGACGGCTAACGCCAACTTATGCCGTTGTTGGACATCTTCAGAGCCAATTAAAGCCTGCGGTTCTCCTTCCTGAACAGGAACTCCGGCGAACGATTCGCTCAAAGCTCTTTTTAAAAGCGAACCAGCGAATCTGACTACAGCACGATCTCTCGCATCCAATTCACGGCTCTCGTCAGCAACTATTGGATCCTCAAGCCACTTGGATAATTGCTCGTAAACTTCTTCAAGTTCGGATGAAAATTCTGATCAAATATTAATGAATAAATAAACTTTATGCTATTTAAAAACAGGCGTTAGTCAGTTGAGTACCTGAGCTATACTCCGTGCTAAAACTGTACTTGCTGCTAGCGTTAGTGTCTTTTCTTTGAAGAATTGGATGTTGACTTTGGCGAAATCTTCCAAGCCACTTTTGCTCGGCTTCTAAGGATTCTTTAAGGAATTCTTCGTCCACTGTGTCGTCTCGCAATACGAAGCCTCGAGAACCGCCTCTTTTGACTCTGAAAAAATAGAGAATAAAGGATTGTTGGTAAGTCTGTTGTTTCAAAGTACAGATTATCGTACTTAATGTCCTGATCTCCGACGTGACTTCCGGCAACACTTATTCCAACAGCGTAACTACTTCCAGCTGAAGAAATTGACGACGTTGTACCAGTTGCCGTGCTTTCGCGTCTCAAAGCGTCTTTCAATCTTTGAGCGAATGTTCCTCTTCTCTCAAGAGTGTCTAATTGTGTGCTGTAACGTCTAGAGAGCTTTTGTTCTTCGTCTTCTTCTGAAATTAAGTAGAAAAATTAGACTCGGAGAAAAAGAAGCCTCATTAACATCTCTACCTTGTTCTTCGTCAATAGTTTCCTTAGCGCTGTGAAAACTGTCTGTACTTTGGCTGTTGCAACTGCTATAAACTGACATTTGACCTAAAGATTTTCTCGTAACTGGTAAAACTTCTCCGCTTGAACCTAGGACGATAAAACGACCTCTTCTGCTTGTGCAGGTAGTATTTTTAGCTGGACTTGGTGACCGTATTGATTTACCATTCGGTCTTGTTCTCACCTCTATGGTTTCGGATATGTTCGGTTCTTTTGTTGATTCTAGAAAAAGTAAGAAAAAAATTATCCTGCTATCTTTGTAGAATAATTAATCCACTAATCACCTTTTACGTTATTGTTATACATTGCTATAGGCTTCTCCTCAGTCTCTGGTGGAGTACTACTAAAGCTTTCACCAATTGGCGATAATCTTCTGGCACCTGGGTCTGGTTCTAATTTAACAGGATCCGTCGGGCTAGTGGGAACATGTCTTTGCCTGAATCCTAACAAGGATTTATTAATTTCTCGCAAGATATTGTCCTCTTCATATTGGGTCAATGGCAAAGTCGAGTAGTCTTCTGCGTCCATACAGCATATTGTTACCTGTGATTATTAGCAAGAGATTAATCAGCCTGATTATTGATTCAGAAGGATTATCAAACGTGGAAAATATATTCATGTTACACACAGTGGTAGGTTTTGGTATACTCTCGAATGTAGATCTGTGCTTGGGGTCTCCTATCCTGGATATATGTCTTACACCTTCTATTATCAATACTTCATTGTCTTCTAGTGCCTCGACGGACAGTAAAGCTGCCAAAATTTCAGGGTGCGTTGCCATCTAATCAAAGTAAACGATGATTTAGTGAGTAGTTTATTAATTGTGTTTAAAATTAGTCACCTGAACACTTTCTTGAGTGACATCGCTGCTCAGTACTCCACCACCTAGTCTTGAGCTGGTGAAACATACGTGTAATAAATGGGCTTCAGCCCTCTCGATTCTACCCTCGTGTCTAATGGTGAGAGGACAAAGAGGCACGCTGCTTTCAAGCCAGTCTTCGATCGTCAGCCACTGCTTTGAGGTCATGACCTGAAGAGGATTTCAAGCCTTGAATCATGCGTCATGGATTGGATCATGCTTTTCATCGGTGAGTCAGTCATCCGATTTCTATATTACAAAAGCATAATAGCGTTTCGTGACTCCTTGGACTCGATTTGTTTTTTTACGCTTTTAAATACAAGGAAGAGTTCTTCGTTGTTTATTCATCGATTTCAAATCTCTGTTTTCTTTTCTTTAGTTTTTTTTTACCAACTTTTTTTAAAGTATGGAACGAACCTGTCGGGAAAAAACTAGGTGTCCATCCAGCGATGATTCTTCATCCAAAAAATCAAAGTAGGCAAATATACTCCTCAATTTTGACTTCTGACTATTTCTGTTCAAAAAATGATTATGATGGAATTTTTATTTTGATAAAAACTTATATCATGTAACAATCTTCATAATATTAAAAAAAACTCACATTTGAAGGTGTTTGAAGAAGTTAGTAAAGTTAAAATCTTGTAAAGTGGGATGAGTTTTCTTCGTCCTTTTAGGATATGTTGAAAAAAATGCATTTGCTATTAGGGATGAGACAAACTCGTAGCTATACTCGACGGTGTCAGCTAAAAAGGGAATTAACTGTTTAGTAAATTCTCTTCTACGTTCTATGCTCAAAGTAAACAAATCAATGAAATTTAGTACAACTGATCCATGGCAAACAAAAAATTTCTATAATCATATAAATGTATACTATAATCCTTTGTACTTTGTTGCTGAAGGCTGAAGTGCAGCCCTTGTGGAGGTTTCCTAGACTTTAATGACTTGGCATGTTGAACAAGGCTGGGGATTGTTTTTGTGAAAACTTTTTCCCGTTCAGCCTGGTTCAATTCATCATCGAGAAACCTTGCAAGTTCAGCAAACAAGTTAGGGTCCTGAACGTCTTCTTCGGGGTCCAAACTTATGCTGTAAAAATAATATAAAATTGTGTTACGATTTTTTGTTTATCTCGCGTATTTGCCTCAGGCATATCAAAAAGGCAGCTTAGGATTCGCCCTTGACCCAAAAAATCTAGAAATAGCAAAGCAGTCTATGTGTATTTTTTTTATTTTCCTGGTCGCTTCGTTTTCGTTGGTAGAGATAATTGCTTAGAATTTTAGAGAAAACTAACTCTCACTGTAAGATATTATACCGTTGATCTATTACAGAATTAGAAATAACATAACGTGTTAGCCTGTAGATTAAAAACAGGCCTTCCCGCCATGAGATCATCCCTGAATATAGTACTTATAACTACTTTCAGTTCTGGTGAATGCCAAAGTACTGAGAATAAAAAGAAAAGAAAGAAGCTAAAGGTTTAAAGAAAGATGATTCTTTTGTCTGAAGTTTATATTCCTAAAAATAGATCAACCTCTTAAAATGAACAGAAACGATTGATCGAAGATCGTTACATAATGCTGAGAGTAGTTTGAAAACACAAGAGAAAAAAAAAACAGAAAGAATAAGTTATAAATAAAATTTTAAGAACTTTAAAAATAGATTTGCAATAGCCAACGCACTTGCACATATCGTGCAGTCGATGCATCGCCTCTAAAAGTTGGGAAGAGTCTTTAGCTGCGGCTGCATAGTCTAGTTGTTTAACGACCGTTGTCCACCAAGGAAGATCGCAAGGGAGCATAACTAGCGCCATGATTAAAAATTATCTGTGAAAATAAATAAATAAACAAAGCGGATGAATTATTTTTATTGTGGAAATAATGTTGTGGTTTGTATGTTACATGGGGAAAATGGAAAGGAAAAGGAAATTGTATAATATACTTAATTAATCAACTTAATTATTTATTCCAAATATTTTTTAATACGATAAATAAATCATTATCTATGTATGTATGTACATACATACATACATACATACGAGCCACGTCGTTACGTAGGCGATTTTGTAAAGCGAGAAAACTAGAAGAGAGAGTTGGACGAAGGTGGAATAAGTATAAGTAGAGAGAAAGAGAAGATGAGAAGTAGGAAGAGTTTGGTTTTTGGCTAAGTGCCCAAGAGATTCAGTCCCGGGAAATAGTGATCCTAAATCCGGAAATATCTTTAGTTATTTGAATTGGCCAATATTGACGATTCAATAGTAATAAAATATTTTCAAATAAATGTACATACATTTATATGTATACATTTTTATTTTTTTTTTTTTGAAACGTTATAAAATTTATTCAAATAATTTAATTCTATTATATTCTATTATATTAATGAATTAATATTATTCTTCTAGTATAAAATCTGTAGATAAATGTTTTTCATATTTCGGGGATTTTTTTATCTTATTTATTTTTTTTTTTTTTGAATTTTTTCTGCGAATACCATACATTTTATATTCCCTTACAAATTAAACAGGTAAAATATAAATTACACGCTTAATATTGATGCAAATAAATCATTCGCGTATACATATAAACCTTTGCCGCGTTCGAGGCCGTAGTATGTTTTAACGTAAATTCTATTTTCGCGTTTTGATGCGCGTCTATTATTAAAACGAAGTTTCAGAATAAGGGGGTTCCCCCGCTGTGCCCGCGAAAGCCTACGCGTTTCGGTGTTTAAATATGAAATTTATAAACGAAAAGATATCTTCAGTGCCGACCGAGTTTCTTGCTTCCGGCGTAATACTAGGCGGTAACTCGGAAAACTCACCTTTCTTTTTTGTTAAGTGTCGATAAGTCGCGGAAGGGCGGGAGGGGGGGATAAAAAATTTTCTATAGACTAAGAAGAATATTCGTGACGCGTTTTATTGCCCCTTAGTAGTTGATGCTTGAGGAACTTGGAGGTAAGTATTGACGTTTAAGTTCAACGTTACGCGGTCTAGCCACCACATACTTAAGGCTTTTATAATAACTAAGTGTAGGTATATCTATATGTTTTATTCACACACTATTTTATCACTGGTTTTATAACAACCGAGGGATGCTGGATTTAATGCACTCCAATCGGAGCTAACGAGTCGATAAAATTATAAACGTCACATTTTTACGGCGGTATTATTTAACGGATTTAAAAAAATTAAAAATCATCTTCTTGCCCTTTCGTTCCCTATCACAATTTAGGTTTTTACTTTTTTTTGGTTTTTTTTTTTCAATATCGAAAAGCCTTTTTTTGTAGACGACGCGCCGGATGGAACCGCGGTGCTAACGACTGGTGCTGATAGCGCCGCGACGATGTAACCGGGCCTTAGTTCAATCCAAAACCACAATCGACGCCGGGCGTCGCGACGCTATTTATAGAACGACGTCGGCGCCCTAGCCTCGGTTATAGATATAGATATACAATTTTACTTTTTAGCTACGGACGTATTTACGTTGCGACGCCTTTATATGTTTTAATTTAACTAGGAAGTGAAAATGGATAATTAAAATGAGATACGTATGTAAAGAGATAAAATATTTATATACAGTTTAACATTATTATATTAAATGTCAATTTTATTAATATAGGTATAATGGTAAAACAATAATCACTGTGAAACGGTGTAATTTATGTAGTACCTATAATATATTTAAATATTTAGAAGTTTACTTATTGTAGTTACAATATATTCGTCTATTGAAACATCATGTAGGACGCAGTTTTCTAAAATAAATACTATGTAAACAAATCATTCAACTCTTTATTCGTATCATCTAATTTAAGCGCCCCATTTTCAAGATGGTTCAAATTTCTCCTACGGATGACTCTACCTATCGACATCAAAGTGATCGAGTGGCGGGAACTGCAGTTTTTAAAAATTCGCCTTATTAGAGACAACCCAAATCACTTTAATGCATATACCTAATCGACGATTCCAAAGGGTAACTGTAAATGCTGATCTTATCGACCGACATAGTATGTCTACGGTTGGCGCGACCGGGCTTTCGTAACAACGAATTGCCGCAAAGCACATGTGTTGATCTAAACTAATATAACCTAAAATATCAGTTCGTTATGTGGCAATGTCATAAGTATTAAAAAATTCTCCAAATATTTTAAAAGCCTAAACCAGCGTTATGGGTTTGACAAAACAGTATCTCAGATACGTACCGGCTGGAAATTTGAACATAATATCGAGTCCGAGATGTAATCTAGTATTCGTAACCTTAGAAGGTCAGGATGGCAGATTCGTCGCTGTCGGTGCATGCGAGCACGTTATAATCTGGGATTTGCGTCTAGGAGAAAAGGTAAACCGTTGAAAAAATCCCCTCTTTCTTTTATCTCACCTCAATTAATTATAAAAAAAAAACCAAAAAAAGTTTTCCGAAACTAATTCAGAAACGAATTTTGCATTCTCTTTTCAAATGCGTATTGTTTTTTTTTTTTCTTCATTTTATTTTTATTTCTCCTATTCAGGCTCAAGTCTTGTCAGGCGAAACCTCCGTAGCAACAAGACTGGCTGCTTCTCCTAATAAAAGACACATCGCTGTCGGTTATGCGGACGGCGGAATAAAAACTTTTGATCTACGCTCTGGCGAATTAGTCAGCATATTTATTGGGCACAGATCGGAAGTGACTTCATTGGCTTACGACACTCTTGGTCATAGACTAGCCTCTGGTTCCAAGGTGTGCAAAAATGTTTTTTTTTTTTTCTTATCATGATTTTGTATCTTTTTTTATTAATTTTTTTTCATTTTTTATCACTCACTTCATCCAGGGATAACATTTTTTAGCTATTTTCTTCACAAAGACAGTTTTTTTTTTAACTTCTAAACAATCCTGATATGTTTAATCTGATTTTTCATTCCAAACAGGACACTGACATAATAGTTTGGGATGTAGTAGCAGAGACAGGAGTGTGCAGACTATCTGGTCACAAGGGCATTGTAACAGAAGTAAAGTTTTTATCAGAGCACAACATAGTTGTCAGCTCTAGTAAAGACACTTTTGTTAAATTCTGGGACTTGGATACTCAGCATAATTTCAAAACCCTTGTTGGTCACAGATCAGAGGTATTCTACAAACAATTGACAAACTTGATTCACATCATCTAATTCAACGCCTGGAATTTTTTATAACAGATAAAACACTGTTTTACACATTTTCACAGGTCTGGGGATTGACCCTTGCCAAAGAGGATCGATATCTTATCACAGGATGCAATGAAAATGAGATTTTCATATGGAAAATATTTTTTACTGATGAACTTAAAGGCACTGATGATTCTGTTAAATTAACTTCATTAGATACAAATGACGACGGTGATGTTGAAGATGCGGTAAAGAGAACTTCTAGAAGATTATTGATGAGAAAATTTCATTTCTGCTTTGAATAAGCAATTCAGTAATTTTTTCAAATGAATGTGATCAATTCTAGTGTCAAAAGCAATTAAATAACTTTTTTTGAACGTATTTTTATATAAAAAACACTTCGATTTCTATAAAAATGTCTAATTAATCAGTAATTTTTTCAGAGATATCCTCTCAGATGTGAAAAAGTTGGTAGTATACTCAGGGCAGGTCGTGGTCGAGTAGTTTCCTTGAGTTCCGATTCTACAAGTCGATTAGTGGCTTGTCATGGAACAGACAATACTGTGGAATTATTTAACTTCTTACCTGACGATGTAGTTCAATCAAAACTCCTGAAGCGTCAAAAGCGGGAAAAGCGGAAGGCGGCAAAGTCAGTTTCTTGAAAAGATAATAAAAAAAATCTTTCAAAGCCGTTTTCATCCTAAATTCAAGCTTTTAATCGTTTTTAAGGGAAGGAAAGTCTGTCGAAGAAATCAGCATAGATTCTACTGCTTTGAGGTCAGAGATCAAGCGCCTACCCGTTATCAAGGTTGCAAATAAAGCAAAGGGGCTTGATCTGGTCTTCGGAAAAGGCGGTGAACTCAGGGTACGCCGATTTCTTGATCAAACGAGATTAAACGTGATTAAACTCACCAAAATCATCGAGAATCAAATTTCTTACCAATTACCGATTTTCCAGGTCTGCATAAGCGTAAATAACAACAGTGTGGAGCTTCATTCATCTCAAATATCTGATCCGGAGATCGAAATCAAGCTTTTGAGGTCTCTGACAAACTACGGACATCGCACAGACGTTAGAGCGATGTGTTTCAGCTCGGATAGTCTGGCTCTAGCAACGGCGAGTGGTGATTCTGTAAAACTATGGAATAGGTTTGTAGATTTAAAGCCGAGGAAATATTTTTAAGCATTTATTAACGATTTTTGACCTTTTTTATTCCAGACCTTCGCTAGCTTGCTTAAGAACAGTGGATTGTGGCTACGCTTTAACAGCGTGTTTTGCGCCGGGAGACAGGCATCTTATAGTCGGTTTGAAGGATGGGAAGATGTTGATAATCGACATAGCGTCCGGCGATATTCTCGAGGAAATTCAAGCCCATGAGAAAGAGCTGTGGAGCGTGACTCTCTATCCTGATATGGTCAGCATTGGGAGTATAAAACGACTGTTCGATATTTAACTACAATAAAATTCACGCCTTTATTTTCACCAACAGAGAGGTGTGGCCAGTGGCGGAGGAGACGGGACTGTTAAGTTCTGGAATTTCGAGCTCGTCGAAGATCCTGAGAGCGAAACAAAGGCCAAAGTTCTTTCAGTCCTGCACTCTCGTACCCTAAAACTTGAGGAAAGCGTTTTGGCAGTCAGAATCAGTCCTAACAGCAGATTCGTTGCTGTAGCATTGCTCGATTCTACTGTTAAAATATTCTTTCTAGATACGTTTAAGGTATCGATCTTAAAAATGAAGAAATTGTCCCCAAATTCTAAGGAAAAAGAATCAAAATGCGTCATTTTTTTAACTTTTCTTTGCAGTTTTTCGTCTCTTTGTACGGTCACAAACTCCCAGTAATCTGTATGGACATATCGAGCGATTCGACTCTAATAGCGACTGGATCTGCAGACAGAAATGTTAAAATATGGGGTCTGGATTACGGGGATTGTCACAAGTCGATATTCGCTCATGACGATTCAGTAACAGGGCTTGTATTCGTTCCGAGAACCCACTACTTTTTTACTTCTGGTAAAGACGGAAAGGTGAAGCAGTGGGACGCGGATATATTCCAGAAAATCATAACTCTACAGGCAAGAGACTACGATCTTTATATTACAGGCCTATTTCCTGCTTTTTGAGTAACAAGTTTCATTACTTTTCCTCACAGGGTCATTCGGGGGAGTCTTGGAACTGCGCAGTTTCTCCAAACGGCAACTATGTCGCTTCTTGCGGCTCTGACAAAGTCGTTAGACTCTTTGAAAAGTCCAATGAACCTCTCGTTTTGGAGGACGAAGGTGAGGAGGAACGGGAAAGAATAGAGAACGAATTATCCACTGGAGAAACTAGCGCCGTTCAAGGCCAGAAGACGCAGTCATTGCCTTCGCGGAAAACTGTAAACAGCGAAAAAGCGGTAAATAATAATCGGCTTTGAAAATGAAAGAGTTTAAAGTCTTGAAATCAAGTCCTCATTCGGTTATTTAATTCCAGGCAGAACTGATCCTCGAATGCTTGGAAATATCTAAGGATTATGAAGAACAGGCTTCAGTCGTTCCTCCGAATAATCCACCGCCTTTACCGCCGCTAATGCAGGCCTTGTCTTGTTCTACGACGGAAGATTTTCTCCTTGAGACTGTGAAGCGAGTTAGAGCAAGGTAGAGATTTGTTTGGGAGACTTAAAAGAGCATAAATATATTAGATGCTGATATTTATTCTGATTTCATGTGACTTTCAGCGAACTTGAAGAAGCTTTGCTTCTTTTGCCATACTCAGCTGCTTGTGAGATTCTTAAAATTCTCCCGAGGCTTTTGAGGGGAGATTATCAAGCCGAATTGGTCTCGAGATTAACGCTGAGTTTGGTACAGGCTCATCATAGCCCGATTGTTAATAGTAAAGAACTTCTGACTACGTTGGAAACTATAAAGTCTTTGACGATGGAGAGAATTAGTTCATTGAGGGTAGGGAGATATTAATTTTCGATTTAAAACCGGTTTTAACTTGTGGGTTGTAATCAGAGATTTGTTTATCTGTTATTTAATACTATTAATCCATTTCAGGATATTGTGGGATTCAATCTCTACGGTATGGCCTTCACTCAACGAGCTATAGAAGACAGTGAGGGTGTTCAACTTTTCAGAGATGCTAC
The DNA here is from genome assembly GCA_963924015.1 of Macrophya annulata. Classification (NCBI taxonomy): domain Eukaryota; kingdom Metazoa; phylum Arthropoda; class Insecta; order Hymenoptera; family Tenthredinidae; genus Macrophya; species Macrophya annulata. The sequence continues at coordinate 10,652,250 of OZ001264.1, forward strand.
AAAGAGCAGAAAACAGAAAAACAAAGTCCGAAGGAACAAAGAAAGAGCTCTGAAAAGGGCGATTATGACTTTGTAGATACGCAAATGATGGGATCTTGGAAAATTGGAATTATTACGAATTAAAATTTTATCAACTTTCTTATAGACTTAAAAAAATGTTAGATATGTCGATATTTGGTTTTTGATTATTCGTTTAATGATCTTCTTTCATTCTCATATTTATTTACATGCTAAAATCTAAATAGGATTACATTTTTACAAAGAAATAGCTTTAAAAAAAAGCTTTAATATTCTTTACCCAAGCCTTTCAATCACTTTCAGGCAAATAATCTATACTCTAAATAGTTTTTAGTCTTAAATTAAGCCGAAACCCATTTAAATTCCGCAATGAATTCACGAACTAACTATTATATTAAATTTAATCCGGTTTTATTACGTAATATCAGACTGGTTTCTCGCTTTGCATAGGTGGCTGCCATCCACCAAATGCTTTTTCAATTTCTTGTGCCAATGATATGGTGAGATTATCGCATCCTGGATTCGCTACGAGCTAAAAAGACGATAAATAAGTGTTTCTTTTATTAAAATTGGTAAATTTTTGAATAAAAATAGATTCAAAGAAGGAAAAAAATCGCTTTTCAAAATCTGTATGGTAATTTATATCAACATTGAAATGATAATTGTTAAAGCTAAGCATGTATTATCGAGATTATTGACCCGATGTATAGTTTTCTTACCTGAATACCGATCGGTAAACCGTTTCTGTTAAATCCAATTGGACATTGGGTTACCGGAAGTCCAAGAGCGTTGTATATCATCATATAAGACACGTTGCATATTTTTGGAATTATTTGATATGGATAATGTGCGGGTGATACAAAAGATGGATAAATTAAAACCCCGTTATCGCCCAATAACTCCTAAAAAAGGGTAAGAAAAGAAAAAAGAAAGAAATTTAATTCAGGGATTAACTTTTTATATTTTGTGTATATATATATATATATATATATATTTTTTTTTTTTTTTTAACGGTAAATGGATCAATTTGTTTAATACTTACAGCGAATTCACGTTTTAAAGTAGCGTTTTTTTCGATCATCTTCTTGTAATAAGATTCTGGAGTTTTGTCACTTATTTTTTTCAATACTCCGTAAATCATATTCGGCAATGTGTGCGGTGATATCAAACAAATGTATTTCATTATTTCAACGAATACGCTTTTCCATTCCTGAAATTGATCAATTATTTATTACATATGATATATTGCGGATTTATAAATTATTAGTATACACCTAATACTTACGCGAGGATCTGTTCCCTTCATGAATATTGATTGTGCATTTATACGTAGAAGGATGGTCGTCGCTATTTCGAAAGAATATTTCAAGCCCTTTAACTTTGCCTGAAGAATAATTAAATATTGAATGTTTTAATAATCTTATTTTTTTTTTTTTGTTTAGAAATAATATAAAGAATAACACGAGTTTGAATTTGAGTAAGAAAAAAAAGTTCATTTCTTGTTTTCTTTCTTTTTTTTAAGAGATAAAATCTTTGGCATAAATTCGAATAAATTATTTCCAATTTATTTACTTTTTTCACGGTTACACCGTGCTGGGTTCTGAGATGTCTGACTACGTCGTTAATTCCGTTAATTATTTCTCTGTCTACAGGATTTGTTGCTTCAGACCCAGAGTCGTCTTCCATATAAAAGATTTTCATATCATTTAACGAAACCTGGATTAGATAAAGAATATAGTAAAAAAAAAAGAACATAAAATTTGATTAAATAACGAGTTAAATTATATCTAATTTAAATAATAATATATATAAAAATTTACTTCGATATCGTACATACCTTTTTATCTAATTCTATATTTTTTGAGCTAGTTTGACACATGGTTTTTAATAATAAAGGTAAATCTTCGGCATATCTGACCATCGGACCCATACTAAAAAAATTTGGCCATTCCTTGTCATCAGCATCTGGTCTGTGGCCGATCGTTGATACCAATCCTGCATAATTATGAAATAGAAATTGAAAATGATACTATTATAGTAATAGAATTGATACAGGTTTGAAAAAAAGAGAAGAATAGGATGAAGATTGTTAGAAAAATAATATATCTAGGTATACGTAGATGAGGGTTTTCTATCAAAGTGTTTTTTTTTTTCTCAGACTTAGATACAAAACTCTGAAAATTCAACTAAGCTACGCTCATATTAAAACTGTATCTACATCTGAAACAAAAAAGATCTAAAATAGAAAAGATAAAATCTTGAAAATATTTATTGTTAATTAATTATTTTCATTCGTATTTAATCTGACGCCCGTTCCCATAGAGACCTTACTCCAAAAATTGGACATGTTACCTAAAAAAGTATAAACGTTCAAGCAGAATCGTAAATCCGATTGACTCAGCTCAAAAGCAAACAACATTTATTGAAGGAATCGTGATTTTAATGGGTTCATAATGAAGTCCGAATAAAACGATTGTATTTTTTTTTTTTTTTTTTTTTCGGAAATTTCCTACCGTTTTATATAAGAAATGGTGGCGTTCTTTTTTTAATTTTTGTTTGTTTTGAAAATAAAAATTCTAGTTATATCTTTTTTAACCAGCTACAGGTTTCAATCCGAAAGCGTGGGACTGTGTTAAGTGTTTCGGTAATTGGTATATAATAATATTAGGATAACAAAAAAAAAATAAAAAATTTGTTACCTGGTGTTGGTTTATGGCCAAAAACTCCGCAAAACATTGCCGGAAGTCTTGCCGATCCTGCTATATCTGAACATATACTTAATACCGATGCCGCAGAAGCGAGAAGAGCCGCCTAAATAAATGAAAACAAAAAAAAATATATACATATATAGTATATATAAATAAATAATCAAAAAGAAAAATACATACTAAACAAAAAATATAAAAATGTATATTTAGCTATTTTTCTTTTTTTTTTTTTTTTTATAATTTTTGGGATTACCTCTCCCCCCGAAGAACCGCCTGCAGTTTTTCTCGTGTCGTAAGGATTAACTGTGGTACCGGTAACATTATTAGAAGTTTCCCAACACATACACATCTCTGGTGTATTACTAACTAAAAGAACTATCCCTCCGGCAGCTCGTACTCTGTGTACAGCATCCGCATCTTGTAAAGCTATCAGTGGATTTTCTCGCTTTACACCAGCCGAGTGGCTCATACCTAAATCGTAGATATGATATAAATATATTGGCTTTGTTTAATATTTTTCAAACAATATATTACAAATAATCATCATATATTTATTATGTATATCCTCAGAGAAATTCCATACGAAATTCTTAGCTGGTTATGCGGAAGTTCAACAGTTAAAATAAAGTAAAAAAAAAATGAAAATAAAAAAAGAGTTTGCTGAATAATATTTATAAACAGAATACATATATCAGTTCATTTCGAATTTTAACGATTATAATTAATTAAACATATTTTTTTATTTTTTATTTTTCGGTAAGAATAACATTTTGAATAATATTTTCGTCGATTTATTTAATATATTGACATATGGGATATGTATATAGGTATATACCTATATACCATATACGTTGCAGCATATTGTATCACAGTGTAAATCTGTATAATACATACATACATATATAGGTACAGGTATATGAATATGTATATACATAGAAAATACGCGTTTGCAAGATAATTGAGTATAAGTTTCATGTTTCAATACCACTGGTAAACATACGTGTAACGACCGTTAAAAAATAAAGAATATAAAAAATAAAAAACACACACATACATATTATGACGTTATAAGGAGCGAGAAAATTTTACTTGCAAACTACGAGCTCGTACAACTAATAATAATAATAATACATAATAATTACAATTTTTCGTAACTATATGACGTAATAAACGATCATTGACGTATGTACGAAATTTCGCGCCATTGAAATTCACATATTTGAATTTGAATTTGAATTTGAATTTGGTTATGAATTTAAATTTTGAAAAATAAAAATTCATACCAGATTTTGTATCTCATTATAATAAAAAAAGGAACGCCTTGAAGTGATTATCATTTTTCATGAAATGTGAATAAAAATGAATAAAATTAAAAAACAAAAATAAAAAATGAATAAAAAAAAAGTAAATTATTTTTCTCACCTTGTACTGCGATACTCTCTTTAACCGTTACTGGAATTCCAAGTAGCGGTGTTTCCCGGGAAATTTCATCTAAGCTTTTTTTACCTGATCTAACAAGCTCGTCAGCTTCTCTGGCCTCTTGCATAGCAATTTCGAATCTAGATTCAACTATGGCATTAATTATGGGATTTACTTCTCTGCATCTAGTTATGTAAGCCATAACCACTTCCTCGCTTGTGACCTAAAAAAAGAAAAGAAAAAAATTAATATATATAAATGAAATTTTTTTATTCATTTAAAATAGAAAAATTTTCTATTTTATACAAATTTTTTTTTAAATATATATAATGGGTTTAATACCTCTTGAGCTCGAATTCTTCTCGCTAATTCAGTAGCCGATAATAAAAGAAGTTTGTTCCTAACAGGTGGGCATCTTTCCCGAGATTTTAATGCCCGAAATAATGTTACAGGGCTCATTAAACAATTTAAAAGGAACATGGCACCTCGTAAAAGCCACTTTGTTATAGAGTTGAGCATCTCCTGAAAACCAATTAATTAAATCGTAGGTGATTATGTTTAATAAATTTATTCGTTCTTAGTAGTAATAAAAAAAAAAAAAAAAAAAAAAAACCGATTAGTACAAGGATTCAAATTTTTTTAATTTACATGTACAACGTTATGTATGATGTGTTTTTCGATTTAATCAATTAGTTAATTTATATTCTGTTGCTTAAAATCCTTGAATAATATACTTTGAAAAAAAAGAAATAAAAAAACTAAAATAAAATAGAAACTACGTAATGTCCATTTTTGTTTTTGAATATACATATACGCTTGGATTAGTTTTTAAAGAATATTTTCAATTAGCACATGAGCAAAGAACGTAGCTAATCAGATATGTAGACATGGATATATCCATTGCATAGATACGTCTATTATAAGTATTCGTGCATGTTGCATATAAGGATTTTAAAAACAGTTTCTTTAAATTAAAATCTAAATCTAGATGGTAATTAATTAAATAGCAATTGTATCGTTTATTTATTTGAAAGTGATATAGACAGAGAAAGAGAGAAAAAAAGAGAGAGAGGAAAATAGAAAAAGGAATAAGAAAATAGAAAGACAAATTTCGTAAACAATTATCATCACTTAATAGAAAATCGAATATTGAATAATATATTGAGTAATATAATGTAATATTTCTATATACTGAAACTTTCCCAAATGCTTAAACTATTACTTATTATATATATTCACTTAATTTCATAATATAATTAACTATATATCGTACGCTATAACTTCATATTATAATCGTGTTAATTATTACACCTATAATATATGTGTGTGTGTGTGTAAGCCTCAGTGTCTTAAATTGCATTGCATTGTGGAATGCTAATTATAAATAACGATCAGTATTGATAATTGGTATACATTTTATATATGTATATGTACTTATAAAATTATAAATTATATATATAGAAATGAATAATAAATTACGACCTATGAATAATAAATACTCACCCCAAAATCGAATTGTTGTTCAGCGAACAGCATGGTAATAACAGTTAATGCAAGATTCATTTTGTGTCTTATATATTTTATATATACAGTGAATATATATTTATTATTATTGTTATTATTATTATTTTGTTATGTTTTGTTGTTTTAACTTTATTAATTGTTCGAAAATAGGTATATATGTCCGTCAATTCAGTCTTGGAAGCTCAAAGTTTGGAAGAAAAATGATGGTACCAAGAACAGATATACGTATATATAATGATACATACATATATTGGTTTATATAGATATTAGTATGTGTAATACTATAGATTATAATTATATCGGTTAAAAATAGAAGAAAATTTTTATGAATAATCCCTAGACATGGGTTATCGAATCATTGCCTACGAGACTAGAAACTGATATCACTGATGAAGAGAGAGAGAGAGATAGAGATAAAGAAATAGAAAAAAAGAAATTATTAATTGAAAAAAAAAAAAACAATGAAAAAAACCACAACACACTCAGAAACTTTTATGTATAAAAGACACAACGTTCCTTTATGGCATTTCGACTAGTACTTAAAAGATTCAAACCGAACACGAGTATTTAGTATCATTACTAATTGGAAGTTGTAGTAGGAGTAATGGGGATGGGAGTGAAGAGTGGAGGTAAATGTATGTAATACATACATACCTATTGGAAGTGAATTTCATCAGGTAATAACAACGTATATATAGGTATACTAAATACTATATCTACAGGGAAAAGGTTGTAAAAATGTATCGTATTTATAATAATAATAATCATAATTATTATTATTATTATTACTTTTATTTGAATACATAATAGGAAAATTTTTAAAACTGAAAACGAAATAAAAATTAGTATATTAGGTTTAGTTTTTCGTATTTTATCGTACGAGTTAGCTCTTATTTTTCAATTTTTTTCTATAAGTATGATACATGATATAATTAGACGAAAATAACATATACAAATATTATATTTTACGATACGTGGTATATATTATACATATAGGTATGTATACCTATACATACAAACCTATATACCTATATAGGTATATAAATAAATTCAAACGATAAGGATCTAAATTGTAATAACTATTATAATCAGATATACCTATAGAAACTTTTTAACTTTTGATTAGGTTTAGATAGGTTTGTCATTTCTGTTGATTATCTGATAACATTATAGCCATGCCTATTGATATAATAATTGTAACAATTTAAATACAATTAGTTCCCGCGGTTTTTTCGCTACACGTATATTTGATTATACAATAAGATAATAACGTACTCGTAGATACACATGATATATGATTATAGTAAAATTTTTTAACAATCGCAACAGTATGACACATCTGATCAGATAATTATGACATAGTATGGAGATTTTTAACTGTTATGATAACTCAAAAGTTCAATATTAGATAGTTCGATAGAAACTTTTAATAAGGTAATTTTGAACCAAAGTATTAATTAGACAAAGAAAAAATCGAAAAAAAATACGATTTCTTCTACCAATTAATAATTTGAAAAAATGTACATATATTTTGGGTAAATGAAATACCTTATATTTCACATTATGACACTTCAAGGTACCTTAGTGTAATACTATTGCTCTATCGGCGTGCTTATAACACGTCGAGATTGTCTCGGCCTTGAATCGACACGCGACTACTTATATACATGTATTCATCCCCGACAAAAAATCGAGCTAAAAGATTGAAAGTTTTGTCGTATCGAGTTGCTTGTTAGACTGGAAAGTGTGGAAAGAACAGTAACTGTATAATAAAAATGAATAGCTATACCTATAACTAGACTCACCGTTATTGTTGAATAACTAATGACTATAGGTCTTGTGTAAAGTACTGCGAAATCCAAAATATTTTCGACAGGTGTATATGCGTACCTTAGCGCTGCAGTAATGATATTAAAACGAATGCGGAAACTATCGAGTCTATGAATTAAAATAAATGTATATAATGTAAAACAAGTTTACGCTATGAATGCTAGCTTGTAACTGAATCGAGGCTTCTTCGATGTGGCCGAGTTGGTCAAGGTGGATATGTCCAGTATTTTCATTATTATTAGTGTGAACTCCTGCGGATTGGAGTGCTTAAACAAGCAAAGTAAATAAAAATTTTAAGGGCCACGCCTGTGGAAGTAGGGATGTAAATACAGGTGTGTATCGCGGGTCCATTGCATACAGGTGTTTCTGGTTTGTTATATTCTTATCTTCACGGTCAACATGTCTGGGGATTATATTATCTTGCGTTGAATTAATATCATCTTAAATTTTAATTGTGAACCTCGTTGTCAACCTTTCGGATTATTATTAAGAAATGTTAAAAGGTAAATGGCTTTCGTGCGCATGGTCACAGGTATTATATGTTATACGTTAACTAATGGACGGATGAATTATACCTGTATGCAAAAGTATATAAGCTGATTTTTTATGAATAAAAGATTAAGTAGTTAGTTTCGGAAAGGTAACTTAAAATGTGTTAGCAAATGACGCAATGAAATAATTTCAATAATGACTACTGTGATGAATTGATTTTGGTAAAAATAGAACAAACATTTTTACCTTTTTTACTAGACTTATACTGTGCATGAGTAAGTATTTATGTATTCATAGGATGCATAGATGTTCTGTTCTAAGTCATCATTCATAAAATGAAAGTAATGGATTGCAAAAATATTGTACTAAGTTATTCAAGACGAATGAAGCTTATAACTTGCACGATAGTTTTTGTATGATATCAAAAAACTGAGGAAAAAAAAAAATTGTCCAAAGTACAAACTACGGAAAAAGAATCTTGTATAATTATTGTAAGGTTTTATAAAATTATTAATAAAGTTACGTCTACCAAACGAATCAGAAATGTATTTAGGTTAATACTTGGTCACCTTTTGTCTGTATGCGTAATTCTGAATTATTATTCTTAAGCCTATAGAGGTCTGGTATTTCTAAATTCGAGCTACAGAGGCAAAATAATGAACCTTGATACGTTCAGAAAACTTCGAGTTATTCTCTGTTTTTTTCGAATTACAGAGGTTTATGGAGCTTTTCGAGTTATAGAGGTTCGAGTTAGCAAGGTTCGACTGTATATTCATTATTTGCATATTTATTTATTACAGAAATCTTGTTTATAGCCTGACAAAAAAGCATATCTATTATTATTATTATTTCATCTTCTGATAACCTGATCCAGTGAATATAAATCATACGTAAGTATAATATTCATTTTTGTCCTAGAATAAAGTTTAATTGAGCCATGGCTCATAGCTTATCTTATTTCAAACTCGTTCAAGTTCTTATAAAACTTTAGCTACGTATTATAGATTCTCAATATTAGGATAACGCGCTTAATCAACTGCGGAATCGTTAATATCGCGGAATGAAATTTTATTCAAACATCTTACGAGGATAATTATTAATTGATAAACATTACGATGTGGAGAATTCAAACAGATTGCCGCCCGATATTAGCTTACGGGGTAAAAGATGGTAGCGCCATCTAGGATAGACGTGACAATTACGTACACCATGTTGCAGGCAACCTGTGTAACAGGAATGTAGCACAAGTTGCGTGCAACATGGTGCACGTAGTTGTCACATCTATCCTAGATGGCGCTGACATCTTTCATGTTGACAACTATGTGCACCACGCTGCACGCAACTCGTATCACATTCCTGTAATGCAGGTTGCGTGCAACATGGTGCACGTAGTTATCACGTCTATCCTAGATGGCGTTACCACCTTTCGCTACAACGAAGTCAGACTTGTCCAACAGGTAGCGATACAGTTTCTCACCGTATTTTTCCCGCGCAAAATAGTAAACTACCGACGCTTTTCATTAAATGTGTCTATGCATTAAAATAAACATAAACCGATAAAAATAATACAATTTTCTTACTCTAGAACGTTTAAAAAATTTCAAAAATGGAAGACCCTTTAGTAGATCAAAGAATTCAAAACATCGTGAGAGAATATATAGATTTTTTAGACGATCAGGTGCGTAATATAACCTAAAAGGCCGCAAAATCAAAACCGAAAATTCATTTAAAAATTTTTTTTAATCCTAATTAGGAGGATCAAGGGCTTTATACAAATCTAGTAAAAGATATGATCGATGAAAAGAAACACAGATTAGTCGTGAACGTTAATGATTTAAGAAAAAAACGTCCCGCTAGAGCGACGAGGTGAGGGCTTACATCGAAATTTTTTTATACCTATATCACAAACTTAGCTGATCTTGTAATTACGTTAACTCGATTTAACATCGATGTAGCTTTATAATTTTTGTTTATTCTTTCCAGTCTGCTAAGCAACTCTTTTGAGGAACAATTAGCGTTTCAAAACGCACTAAAACAATACGTCGAAACAATAGATCCTTCATATTGTAAGAATAACGTTGAGTTGTTTATTGCGTTTGAGGGAAGTTTTGGGACTAAACACGTCACCCCCAGGACCTTGACGTCAAGATTTTTGGGAAATTTAGTATGCGTAGAAGGCATCGTTACCAAATGTGAGAATTTTCCCAATTTTATCATTATTTTGAAATTTTATTTTCGGTTTTATTTTTTTCATTATATTTATTTTTCGTTATTTTTTATTTTATTTTATTTTATTTTATTTTATTTTATGGATTCAAGGCTCTTTGGTCAGACCCAAAGTCGTCAGAAGTGTTCACTACTGTCCGGCTACTAAGACTGCCATGGAAAGACAATACACAGATCTCACTTCTTTCGATGCATTTCCAAGTGCTAGTGTTTATCCAACACAGGTAAAACTCAGAATATTAGGAAAGAAAAGGATTGATTGTTTGCAGGACTGTTTAGAAAATTGATTTTAGGATGGTTAACATTGTTTCGGAGATTAATACAAGCTTCAATCAATTTGAAACTACACTCAGTAAATAAAATTAACAACGCGCTCACTACTCCGCGAAAAAATGCCTATCTTCAAAATCCTCTAACTCGACGAAAAAATATCGAAAAAATTTTTTTAAAAAAGCATTTTGAAGGTCGAAATCTTGTCTTTAAATTGGTTCTATGACAATTTTTCTACGGTCGTTTCTGACCTCGTGGCGTACGTTTGAGCGCAAAACTGTGAAACGCAATAGAAAACAACATTTTTCAAAATTTTCTGTGGAGCATAAAAAAAATCATAAAGGATTTTCATCAAAGATAGGCATTTTTTTATTCAGATTTTCAAAGATTGCATGAACAGATGTTACAAGTTTTTTGAAAATTTTTGTCAAAGACTGAAAGATTTGACCAGATTTAAAAAAATATAAAATCATTTCTTGGGATTTCGTAAAAGATTTCATTAGACTTTTAAGCATTTTACAAGAATTCATTGATAGGCGTTAATTTAAAAATGTTAGAAATCCCCTCAAAAAAACCTATTTCATAAAATTTTCATATTCCCTTCTCAAAACTTGAGCTAATTTCTTTACAAATCACATTAAATATCACAATTTAGGACGATGATGGCAATGCGCTTGAAACTGAGTATGGATTATCAACTTACAAGGATCACCAAACTTTATCGATTCAAGAAATGCCTGAGAAAGCACCTGCAGGACAATTGCCTCGAAGCGTAGACATAATCTGTGACAACGACTTGGTAGATTTATGTAAGCCTGGAGACAGGGTACAAATAGTTGGTAACTACCGATGCCTACCTGGAAAACAGGGAGGATTCACAACTGGAACATTTAGGTGTGAAGGAGAGAGTAAAATATGTAAAAACAGCTGTGATATTATTAAATTCCCCAATTCGTCTTCAATGAGTAATAAAAAAATCATTCCATACAATTTTTCAGGACTGTCTTAATCGCCAACAACATATCCCAACTGGACAAGGACGCGAATCTATCAATATCCCGAGACGACGTCGCGATGTGTAAAAAAATAGCTAAGAAAAACACGACCAATAACATATTCGAGCTACTTAGTAAATCCTTAGCCCCATCTATCCACGGACATGAATACATAAAAAAAGCTATTCTGTGTCTACTGCTTGGGGGCGTTGAGAAAATTCTACCCAACGGAACAAGACTGAGAGGGTAAACCTCCGTTTATACCTGAAATCTAATTCTCCACGTCTTATTCTGGCTCAAACTAACGCCCAATAACTTCGACTTACAGAGACATAAATATCCTCCTAATCGGGGATCCCTCCGTTGCTAAATCTCAACTATTACGTTATGTTCTGTGCACTGCTCCTCGAGCAATTCCAACAACCGGTAGAGGCTCCTCAGGAGTTGGTTTAACAGCGGCTGTAACAACCGACCAAGAAACTGGAGAAAGAAGATTAGAAGCTGGTGCAATGGTGCTGGCAGATCGTGGGGTGGTTTGCATCGATGAATTTGACAAAATGTCTGATATGGACAGAACCGCTATCCATGAGGTGATGGAGCAGGGAAGAGTTACCATAGCTAAAGCGGGTATTCATGCAAGCTTAAATGCTCGTTGTTCGGTTTTAGCTGCAGCTAATCCCGTTTATGGTCGAGTAAGACGCTTTATTTTTCCAGTGTTTAGGATTTGTTTAAAAAAAATTTTTCCCATAAATTTTTAATTTTCAGTACGACCAGTACAAAACTCCAATGGAAAATATCGGCCTTCAAGATTCTCTGCTCTCTCGATTCGATCTGCTATTCGTTATGCTTGATATGATTGATTCTGATCAAGATCATGTGATAAGTGATCATGTTGTAAGAATGCACAGATATAGAAATCCCAGTGAAAAAGCTGGGGAGGCTTTGCCGATGGGAACTAACGTCGATTTACTCAGTACAAAAAATCCAGATAAAGCTGATGAGGAGGAAGGAGAGTCTCTTGTTTACGAAAAATATGATCCTTTATTGCACGGTTTATCCCGTGCCAAGAGGTACGATTATGGCTAGATTTTTGTTTGATGAACTAATTAATATTCTCAGTTCATCTAGAAGAATTAGACGATTTTTATGCTTTCAGTGATAAAATTCTGAGCGTTAAATTCATGAGGAAATATATTCACATAGCTAAATGCATGAAGCCAAAACTCACAGAAGAAGCTAGTGATGTTATTGCTAATGAATATTCTAGACTCAGATCTGAAGATACAGTAGAGTCTGACGTCGCGAGGGTAAATGATTGATAATATGTTGCTTGCGGCATAATCCGAAACAGATTAATGAATAGTAGTCGTTTTTTCTTCCTCTAGACACAACCGATAACAGCCAGAGCCTTAGAAACTCTTATACGTCTTTCGACTGCACATGCTAAAGCAAGACTTTCTAGAAATGTGACTGTAGACGACGCTTATGCAGCTATAGAACTGGTACAATTTGCTTATTTCAAAAAGGTTTTAGAGAAGGAAAAGAAACGTCGAAGGCATACTAGCGGGACTAGTAGTCAAAGCGAAGATGAAGAATCAGGTAGAAACAAGAAGAGATCTAGAAAAGAAAAGGTAGATATTCTTGTGGATAATCGGATCTATTTCTTTCTGTTAATTTTCGAATTTAAAAAAGGGATTTTAAATCATTTGAACCTGTGTGTTTCAGAAAAAACCTGGAGAAGAAGGATACGACCAGTACGAATTTGATAGCGACGACGAATCTCATATAGACGAAGCTATTCGTAGAACAACTCGTTCTCAAGTTATAAGAACTGATTCTTCAATTGACAAAAGCGATTCTACTCCGGTTACAGAAAGCACAGTAATTGAAGATGCTGTTCCTGCTACAATAGACGAAGAAAGGTGAATATAGATGAAAAAAACCAAAAACCGTCTAAGTTACAAATATTGAATATAAATATTTAACTATTTCTGGATTATTTTATTACCACAACTTTTAGAACCGTTTTTTTTTTATTCCCTTTTCCAACAGATTGAAGATATTCAAAAATTCTCTTCAAAAATTATTCCGCGAGGAGCGTGCTCAGTCTTTGCCATTATCCCGGGTAAGAGAATACGTAAACAGTCAGCATTCTCCTGATTTTACGAGAGGAGAAGTTACTGCTGCCGTTATTAAGATGACTGACGCTAATCAGATCATGTTAGCTGACGATATTGTTTTTCTTATATAATTTACTTCAGCTTTGCTGTTTTTTTTTTTAATTCGTTTCATATAATTTGTATTCATCTTTGAACTTTTTTACGAGATGATTCGTCGTTGGTGAATTAAGAATATGGTATTCAAATTACAGTAACACTGATTAGCTATATTCAATATTAAATATGATACAACACATTGGCACATAAACTAGGCAACAATTATCAACATTTATCATAATAAAGTGAACTTAATATACTCAACATTTCTACATATTAAATTTTCCATGTAAATATAATTAATATATATTTTATATATATATATATATATATATATATATATATATATATATATATATATATATATATATATATATATATATGTATATTATGTAGATATATAGATATATTATTCTTATCGTACAATCTCAAGCTCTTACAATCTTATCTCTCATGTCTGCTATTAATTATTTTAATCTGTTTTTATTATTATTATTATTTTTGTTAAATTTTTTTCTTACACACACAATCGCTTATCTCTTTGTAAAAATCGAAATTACCTTAAACCGCATTTTAATTTTTATCGACATATAATATTGGTGTAAATTTATATTACCTATAATTTTGCGGATTTGTTGGAAGCCTGAATTGAAAAAGTTCGTAGATGCTTGAAGAACTTGATTTTATGAAATCTCATTGTTTGGCCGGATCGAGCTATTAATTCAAATGACTATCCGTTTGGCGTTTTATGAATCTAATAGATATTCATATTAATATAATATCGCAGCTAATAAACTGTCGTTAAATTTCATTGAATTAACATCTAATAAACGTAACATATAGGTAATAGTGCCTTAAACTCGTAATAGGAGCCGGATCGTTTCCATCGCTTTAATAATAATCTTCGAATCGTATCCTATGCTCATTGTACTAACAGTTGCCCTTATTTTTTTTTTTTTTGTTTTATCAACCTTATCCTTTCTTTTTATTATTTAATATTATACTTTACTTTATTTAATATAACTATCTATAACGGCTCTTTCACCTTTTCGTATAAAATTCTTTATCTAAATATTCAATTATCGTTATATAATTATTCATTTCAATACTTAAGCAACATTTATCTATACTGAGAGTCGAGTACTGATTTAAATCCTTTTCATCATCATTATTTTCAATAAAAACTATTCATTTCATATACACACATAATCCCATTAATTATACATCAATTTTATCTAAGTTATTCTCTCAGTGCAATTCCTTTATTAATAATTAATTTGATTAAAAAAAAAAAAAAAAAAAAAAACCTATCTCTTTGTAATCTTTAAATATCCTCGATTAAACTCATGCTCACTTGTAAATAAAAAATACCTTCACGAGTCTAAAATTCAAATCAAAAAATTTCAATATTCATCGTCGCTCGACTGCGTATTATAAGCAACTTGTTCGTGCCACCAGTCTCTTACTTCTACCATAATGCTAGATACTTTAGGCATAACGGCTTTGTTATTTTGAACATCCTTTGGTTGTCTATTTTGTTCCGAACCTTCGGTAACGTGTGGTAAATTGTTCTTTACCACCGCTGAAAACAGACACAATATTACAACATGAGAGTATTAAATTGCCTTAAAAGTTTCTTTTATTACTTACGCGGCGGTCTATTGTTTCTTTTCTTAGCTGCCGCTATCTTTTCTTTATCAGTTCGCACCGTCGCAGGATCAGACAGTGTCGGAGCAAGGTATTTCCTCCCAGAACCACTGCCTATACTATCTGACCTTGGTAGTACAACAGGTTTTTTGTTCCTATGTCTAAGACCTTCACCATCCTATAAGCAAACAGTCGTAGCTTGTTTGAGATATGTTTGAAAGGCAATTTGTACTTGGTCTAAATGTTATCCGAACCTTTGGATCTGCTTCATCATCTCTATCCACACTGTTCTCTTTAGTTTTTTCTTCTACATGATCCTGAAGGGACAATAACGCATCGTTAGTTGCCCTCAAACCAGCGATTAAGCTATTCTGTTGTTTCTGAAAGAAGTATTGAGTTTATTTAAGCTTTTTTCCGTTCATTTTCGCTCTGTATTTACCCCAACTGCTCTGATCTTCTTGAGACAACCTTCTAGCCAGGTGCGAATAGTTTGCTTTGCCACTTCCTCTTCTATTATATACTCAAATTCTTCTCGTGCTAATAATTCCTCAAGCTGAAGTGCCTTTCTGATGTCTACTGATCGATAAGACAGCATACTGAGGACGAAAACAATGATTGATTATCATTTACAGTTAATTTTATGTACAAGTTAGTGAACAAACTTGAACGTAAATAATTACTTACTTTATTACGTCATGAAAAGTCACGTCTTCTCCATTGTGCAATCTCTCAAGCTCGTAGCACATGTATTTGAACAATAATCTGTCCTTTTGTGGGTCGGTTTCCAGTCTTCCTTTGAGCAATCGTAGGATGAATTTTACCTGTATAAAAGAAAAGCTTATTGTGAGTTTATTCAAAACTGTTTTACTATTACCAAACAAAAGATTATGACCTACCCTTCTAACTGGAATAACACCCCTCTGATGAATGTCTACTACGTTCCATGTGTTTTGAAAGTTTCTTATGTCCGCATAAGAGAGTAAAGCATCTTCTTCATTTGAATAGAACAATGAGAAGTTCTCCATAATAATAGCTAAGAAAAGTGAGAGTGAATTAGAAGTTGAAAGATCTTAAAGATCGTTGATTTTTTTAATTTTAAAACGAACTGGGAACACCGAATGAATCTGGATTTGGATTCACATTAAATATACTATACCGACCCACTAGTAAATTCAGAACTATGTATGTTATGATGACGTAGAATGTGCAGAAATAAATTAGAGAAGCATGAAAATTTCCACAATCAGTTTCCCAGTAATTTGCAGCTGGGGTACAGTACGGCGGTTGAATCATACAATCGTGCATAATTTTGTTCCAATCTTCGCCAGTCACTATCCGGAATAACATAGCGACGCCTGTTACTGGTGATTCAAAATTCGCCCGTCTGTATAGGGAATTCGAAGCAATTAGTCATTTCTATAATTCATATTAAAAATGAAGGATATCTCATGTTTTTGTCCTGCTTCTACCTTCCTATTCCTTCTCCGTACTTTACAGTGCCAAAAATAATAGTCCCAGCTAGAGCGTAGAAGAATACAAGTAGAAACATTCCGAATATTATAAAGAAGCTCTTGCAGACTGATACTCCGACTGTCAACATAAGCATCTTTAGCGTCGTGTGTTTGCCAGTGATTGTAAAAAACCTCAATATAACAACCATGAAGCCAATGAAGTAGGATAAATCGTTCTACGGAAATAAAGAATTGGTAAAGAAACATCCATTGTTGATATCTGTGTTAATCGATCGTCTTACTTTTATCATCCAATGAATGATGATCCAAATAACTCCTACAACTGTGACTAATAAATCGTATCTGTTTCTTCTTGACTGCCAATAGCCACGTGGTGTAAACGCTATATTTTTCATAACAACTTCAACTAGAAATACCAGAGTTAATATAGTCGATACTGTTGCTAAAGCCTCTGTGTGTTCCTCCTCACTTCTCCACTGGAAACATACGATTAATTAATATCAAGCAATAGCTGTACAGATAAATAAACTAGCCCATATTGATAACTGGAAATAAATTTACTTACAGAAACGCAAAGTAATCCGCTGTTTATCAGAACCATTACGGCAATAAATCTTTTGAAATAAATATTCTGTGTTATATCGTAGATGAACGCCCTGAACTTTTTGCCGTCAGGTCTAGGGGGGAGATGTAGTGGCTGAGCTATTTTCAATCTTTTCTTTAAATCGCACCTATTTTAAAACAGGATTTAATTAAAATCTCAACTCAGGATGGGCAGGACTTCTTCTTTCCGTGATCCTTACCAACGCCTTTGATCAACGGTCAACAAAGCCGTGCCCTTGTTCTCTGAGTAATTAGCAATAACAACGCCAACGAACAGAGTCAGACCAATCATGCATCCAAGAAATATATAAATATGTATGTATATCGCGTGAACCTGAAACATGAGATAATTAGAACAGTATTGATCAGTTGCCTCGGATTTTGAGTAACAGGAAAGGTGCTCACAGGTCCTAGAGCCTTTATAAGAACATCACGAACGTCTAGCCAGCCTTTGAACGAGAGTACTTCAAAGAGCGCAAGCATCGCATCACCGATATTGTCGAAATTAAATCGCCTAGGATTGGCCCTGGAAATAAAAATTTTTTAGAAAACCTATCGAGTTTAAATAAAGTGTTTAATCCCTACCAAACACGGGGTACTAATATCGAAGGGTAACTCTCGTTGTCTCCAGGCTGGAGTTTCATTTTAGTTACAAAAACTCGTCTCATGAATACACCGACGCAATTTTCTCTTTTCAGAATTGTAGGATCGTTACAGCGGGCTAATCGACCGCCGTATAATTGAACTCCGTAACTTGCAAATACGAACATTAACAGGATCAGCAAAGTCGATACCTGTAGGATGTATTATTTTATTGCTGTTGGACAATTTATCTTGAATTTTTTTTTTTTTTTAATTCAGGAATTTTTTATTTCATTTTATTTACCTAATATACCTACCAACAAAATTTCTTTGAAACCCCTGCACAACTCGTAAACAACTTTCCTCATATGGGGTACAAGGGTGAATATTCTAAGAGGTCGAACGCAGCGTAATATCATAAGCAATTGGGCACCGGAATTTGGTGGTACGCTTTTAGGCATCCAGCAAAGAAACACTAGACTTACCTGGTGAAAAACGGGCGTTTTTAATCACAGAATTTATGGTAATTGATAGATAGCTATTTACCACGTATATAAATACGTCCAAAACTGATGCTACGTCTTTGATGTAAGCTTTTGGAGTAAAAAAAAGACCGTCCGCTAGTATTTTCAGCGCAAGTTCAAGGCTCATGAAGATTACAAAGCCATATTCTGCTATTTGAAGAGCTGGAACTTCCATTACTCGCCATTTAGGTGTTTCGAACATCATCGATATGCACGATAGAGTCGTCGCACATATCATTACCCAATCCAGATACGTTACCAGACCAAGAAAATTGCTAGAAAATGAATTTACAGATGATTATGCAAGTGAATTATGCTCGACTTAGATCAATCGACGTTATTATACTTACTGTAAACTTTTGTACTGCACTTTTCTCTCTTTACCGGTCAGCGGGTCTTTTAATCGTGCATCATATCTAGCGTAGACAAGAAGCTGACATATTTTACGAAATTTGCTCTCTCTGGGCACAGCGAATAATGGCGTATCAAAAAATGGGTGATTTTCTCTCAAGTCATCTTCGCGTTGGTTTCTGGAGTTTTGACAAACATGTGAACATGATGGAAACAGAAATACAATAACCAATGGACATGGAAGGTCCTAAATACCTCCGCATCTCAGCCTGCTGTCTTTTAGCCTGTAATAATTTGATGTCCAAATCATGTGGCCTACTCCTGGAAGAACTGACTCTATTTATGGCTCCGATATCCCCATTTTCCATCAGATGTTCATAGGTCTGTTTCAACTTGATTGATCCACTCCGAACGCTTCTTCTAATCGATCTGTAATCAGCGAGAAATGAGTTAGTAGTTTTTGTGTAAAATAAAAATATGCGATTTGTCTCAAGCTCCTTACTTTTTTTGATCTATTCGCAACTGTTTTGCGCTACTGACGGTGCCTTGTGGTTTTAAAAGGCTTTTCCCTGGTACTGGAATCATTGCAGAATCACCTAGCATCAGTCTTTGATTATTAGAATCGCTGCAACGGAGAAAAACAGTTGTACTCATTGAAATCCGAAAGGGTATTTCATTTTTCAGGAACTTCACAGTCTAGTAATTTATTACTTTATTATATAGGTGATTGCAGCCTTTCTTAAATTTGTTACGATGTTTCTGACTTTGGGTGGATTATTTAGGATTTTAACAGGCCTCTGCTTCCGGTATACCATTTTCGAATCAAATGTCTCGTTTACTTTTTTAACACCTTCTGCAGTCTCGTCATCTTCTACTTCGAATATAAACTGTCTCATGAAACTCTCTCTCACCTAATGAAACGAAAATACGTTTATAAAATCGATATTATCCACCACACTGTGTAGGGAACTAATTTTCACCTTTGGAAGGCTGAAGTCTGATGGTACTTTATGCAAACATGTCATCTGCGGACTATCTGGAAATCTCTCAAAAATCCTCAACCTGAATGGCAGAGTTTCCTTAATCTCAGCGCTCTGTTCTCGGAATTTTAACTGTTTTAATTTCTTTATATCTTCATCGAGCTCTAAGTTATCCAAAATAACAGCGACGAACAAGCTTAACACAATCTATAAATAGAGTTCTTGCATGAGATGATGTCTCAATTTTCTGTGGGTTTCGAATAATGAAAATGAACTGCTTATTACCAGCGTAACAAACAGATGATAGAGGATAAAATATACGGCGACAAACGGGGCCATAGTTTCATGAGTTCTTAGCATAGTTTCATCCATAACTTCCACCCAGGCTTCTTGTGTCAGAATTTGGAACATGGACATGAATGCCTAAATGAATGGAGGGTTGGATATATGCGATTAGATATTTTAGTGAGAAGCCATTTGGTGTTATAATGTATACGTCACCTCGGGAAAGCTTTCGAATTTTGTGAAGTCGCATAGATAGCAAAACAGCTGCATAGAAATACTAGAGGATATCACCAGCAAGCACATGGTGAAGATTATAAGACTGCCTAGTTTTTTACCAGGGCCAAATATTTTATATACAAAGTCCTCGAGCATTGGAGAAGCTTTGATCAACCTGAATACACGTAGTACCTGAAAATGATGATTCGAAGAGATTCATTTTTCGTAGATTGTTAAATCGGAGGAAGAATATACCTGAAAATATGTGAATCCAGACAAGTAAAAGAGTGGGATAACATGAAGCGTTGTTCCGATTGCTAATAGTAGTTCAAATTTATGAATTGAATGCTTGTAGTAGCCTCGAAACCCCAGACACCAGATTTTGAAAAGCGTTTCAAGGTCCAGAAATATTGTGAAAACAATCTGAAATTATATGAATTAAAATGCTGAAGTTACAATGTTGTGATTCATGCTATAATGTGCAGTGTTGGATAAATTATAATGTACTGACTTCAGCGTAATAGTAATTGTCGTAGTAAGTATGCCTCGGTCTTTCATCGTGCTTAAAGTTCATTGTAGCTGTAGTAATGCCATTGGCAAGAATGGCGCACATAACTACCATACGAAATTGAGGAGAACGCAATACTGCATGACAAAAAGGTGAAGCCAGACCGGCGTGCTTGTTTTCATCCAAAGTTACAAGCTTCCAACCGTTATCATCACCAGTCAAGATCTGGAATGATCGAAATCGTGAATGGATTATATGTTGAATTCTGAAAGAATCCAGAGACATTCCATCTTGTAGAAATTACCTGAGATGCAGAACTCCCACTTATATGACCACGGACACCCCACATCTGTTGAAATTGGACCCTTATTTCGTTGAAAGTTTCTGTAATAACGGCAATGAAAACGTTCTTGACAAGCCAAGCCAGAAAAAATATCATAGTGCTGAAATAAAAGGCTGCTCTCCAGCCAGGTAGACTGTCGATAGCTCGGTACATTATAAAAACCCATCCTTCTTGAGAAGCTGCTTGATAGACGGTGAAGATACTGGTAGCTGAAATAATGAGATTAACTTATTCTCATTAGTTCAAATGGGAATACTTATTACAGAGTAATATTTCAGACTCACCAAACTCATCAAATCCATTAAAGCCCATAATATATCTGGATAGTTCTAGTTTCATACATTTCATTCCATCGGGACATTGGTATCCAGATTCTGGATCAGTTGAACAAAAAGTATCTGGAATAGCTAAACTATTTATTGTAATATGATTTGGCTCAGTGGTGTTTAAAACGCAATGATTTTTTAACTCTCCAAAAAATTGTACACCTAGTAATCCGTAAAGAGACATAAAGAAGAGGAAGAACAGCGTTACATTGTATATTTGTTGGCTTGAACGTCTGAAAAAAAATTATGTAGTTGAGTAACATAGATGAAAAGAATTCTAATAACAATAATAAAGTTATAATATGTAAATATATTCTTACTTGAAAATTTGATTTATCCTCGATTTTGGCATAGAGAACTTTAGGAAGACACGAAGGAATCTAATCATGATCAGTGGTCTTGGTGCACGTAGAATAGATGCGTAACTGAATCTTAATACTAGACCAAGCATCTCGAACATTTGTAGAATCACAGAGAGCCATAAAAAGAATACCATGCTTGCATCGAACTGACACCAATGATCTTTCAAGTAAGGCACTTCTCCCTGCAATATATAACACTGAATTCTGTAACCTTAATCTATAAGCTGTATTCAATTATAAACCCACAGCGCTGATATCCATGACAATATCTTCATCTTTAAGGCAATCTGAATTACAATTGCTAATCAAAACTGCAGTCGTAGTAATTTCAAGCCCATCAATTGAAAAGAAATGAAAAATACTCTGTTTTATGAAAATTTGGCATTTTTTGGCGAGCAATATGTTATTCGAAGTAATTACTAAAGCAATGATAACACACACAGCCATACAACGATGGATAAAAATAACAAAGAAAATTAATCCTTCAATAATTACTTCTATAGTTTATTGATTCTTAATTGGTTTTCTAACAATTGGACGACGATACTTTCTTCAACATATCATGCACTGTGTGTAACATCGATAAACACAATACGACATACATAATATGGGTAATAAAAATGGCTCTCACAGTCGTTCTGACCTTCAGTATGCCACGAATGTGCATCTTGGCAATCATCTCAGCAGTAAATAGAAATGTGACCACCAAATCGCACACAAAGGTGACATACTGTAGCGGAGGTACCTTCTCAAAGGTTTTCGGTGTGTTCAGGCAAACAGAGGCCAACGATACTAGAGCACAAAATCTCATCAGCCTGCGCACCCATAGCTGCAAGATAATATGAATTTGATGTTATGATTGAATTAAAATACCGACTATTCAGATCTCAAATTATTATCACAGAGTTCTTCTTCGTGAGAAATTTTTCAGCCTTTATATTCGTACCGCTCACCTTGTTGACCCACTCGATGTCTGCGCTTTCATTTAGGCACTCTTCAGGCCCATAGTCGGCCAGAACAGGCTCCCCTTTGAGGCTCTGCTTCCTCCCCAACATCATAATAGGGATTATATTCGCAATGGTGAAGCCTACGGAATAATTGTCGATAAATTGCCAAGACAATACCCAGGAGAGAGACAGTGAGTTGTATTAATGATAAAATAACATTTAGCATTCTCCCATGTGTACAATGTGTATGAATATTTATTTATAGATACTTTATCAGAGATATTCCAGATTTAGTCATGTCCCAAACTCGAATAATAATTTCTTAATCGTTTATCGTTCACCTTGTCGTGAGAAAAACATTTAGGAATTAAAGGATACTAATTGAATGGTATTCATATATGATCAGGATCATAAATGTGGATGAAACATTGAATAGAAAATATATAGGAATACACACAAGCATAACAATTCCAGCTTCAAGTACATCAATTAGCATCTATACTCACGTGGAATTCTAATTTCATCGGCCTATTATTGTCAAAATATTAGCTGAAAATTATTTTAAAAACATAAGGCTGATTCTACATTCTATTATTATTACAGCTTCTACATTCTAAGCCCAGCGCGTAACATTAATGTATAAAATATATGTTAATAGTAATTACAAAGTGTTTTATTTAGTCACTAATTATATACAATTAATTGATCCTATTTAGGATAGATCTAATGTAAAATTTTAGAGTAATAGATATATAAAATGGATATTGATGGATTATTTTAGATAGATCATTTATGAAAAGATTATAATTTAATCCACTGATTGTATTTTCGAATCTAAAATATGGTATTAATTGAGATTTGAAGAATTTTAGCCTTTGAGTAATTTGTTGAGTATACATTTTTAGGAGGAATAATAAATCAACTATATCTATAATTGGAATGATTTAAGATTGGGAGTAAATTAGTATAAGATTAAGATAATGAGTTTCTTGAATGTAATAATGGGCGTTCTTACCGTTTGTATTAACAGTTATTTAGGATCAGAAAGTTCTGCCTTTACGGCAAATTGTATAAACTACATTTTCTTTTTATAAAACACAACAATAAATTTCAACAATTAATAAACATTTTCAATAACAACAAGGTAGTGGCATGGTGATGATTTTTTTTAGGGCAGGTACAGCCAGCTGGGATGCTGGGCATGAGCAGTCAGCACCAATTTGGAAAAATCAATATTACACAGTGCGCTGAGCTTTAGACTTGATGTCTATTCTTATTTGAACAGCTGAAAATTGGTCAAGTGATGTTGAATAAAGGTATACGGAAGAGTGAATTATACTCCAGTGTTTATATATATAATAATTTTTATATTTATTCTATACATATATGTATATAATGTGTGTATATTAAATTTCTTTTCAGTAAATAATATAGGTAAGAAATTAATATTCAAATTGGATAAGATTGCCTAAATTCGTTTTATTTGTCATTTTCCTCAAGAAATTATTAGGAAGCATAAAGAAGCAGCTGAATAGTTACACAATTAAAAATTATTAAAACGATAAAACGAAATATCCTCATACAGATTTGATGGTATGTTTATTATCAAGAAATATTAAGTTAGACTTTTTTTTAGTAGATATACTTAGAATACAGGGTGCCCCATTTTCATTTCCTCAGGGTAATATCTCGCAAATTGGGCAAGATAGTGAAAAATGTTTCAGCCAAAAGCTTGTATATCTTTAAAGCAAAAACGATAATATCTCATCGTGTAAGCAGAAATGTGAAGGGAATGATACTTATTGACTTTTACTCGTCAGAGTGTGTACTTCTATTTTTGCACTGTAGTAGCAATATGTATAAAATTAATATTGAGATACAATAGATGCTGAAAAGTGTGAGTCCAGTAATCGGATGTTTCACGCTATTAATTTGTTTTGAACAAATATCTATCAACGTAAAGTTTTTTCTGCAGCTGATACCATTTTAGATAACTCAGAATTTTTATCTCCAAGTAAATTTGAAGGGGTATCAAATTCCAGTACTTTGCCACTGTCCATAACGAGGACCCGGTTCAGCGACAAAACAGTTTGTAGTCTGTGAGCAATAGTCAGTATAGTGCAGTGTGAAAACTCCTGTTGAATTGTATTTTGAACAGCAATCTCAGTTTCTGGATCCACAGCGGCAGTCGCTTCGTCCAGGACTAGGATCTGAAATAATTTTAATCTTTCAAACTCTAATATTTCTTCTTCATCTGTGTTAATTGAGAAAAAATTTATCAACGCCTTCTAAAGGTTGCCAAAATCTAAATGTAATCTTGTTTCAGCTACCGGACCATAAGATTGGTTCTGCTGGTACACAGAGAAAGTTGAATCATCTAGGGCGAAAAGTAAGAAAAATGAACCTTGGAGTTCCTGAGCAAAGCTCGCGACAAGCACAGAAGCTGTCTTTCACCAACACTCAAGTTGTCTCCTCCAAATCCAACAGATGCATCGAGGTGACCAGCTATCATTTGCACTCTACCCTTGAGATTGGTTTTTTCTAATGCTTCCCATATTTCTCCATCAGTGTACAGTTTAAAAGGATCTAAATTAGACCTGGAAGTATAAAGTGGGAGAGAATTTTATATGATATGTGTAAAGATTGTATAGTTTTTGGATCACAATTATAGAAAATATTAGCTGAAAAATAGTATACACATAGATACCTTATTGTTCCACTAAACAATATTGGGTCTTGCGGAATAATCGAAAGTTTAGTCCTCAAATGGTTAAGACTTATTTGTGATATATCAATGTCATCTATTTCTATTTTTCCTCCAGTAAGCTCGACTAGTCTGAATAAAGCCACTGTAAGAGAACTTTTTCCAGATCCTGTTCTCCCAACTATACCTGAGATATTAATATTCAGAAATTGTTCAGAGTAAACTAACGTTTAAATTCCCAATGATTAGAAAAATATATATATATTTTTTTTTAAATTAGACCTATTTTTTCCCCGGCTTCAACAGTAAATGAAACATTCTTTAAAATAACAGGAGCACTGTCCCCATAAGCCATGCTAACATCGCTGAACTTTATCTCTGCGGCAGCTGGCCAAGTAGATGGAGGGTTAATATTTGATACATTTAAACCGCCTTCGCCTCTCAGAATCTGAAAGGTACAGAAAATTGAGCAAAGTATTAAGCAGGAATGCTACTAGATTTGGGTTTTCCAGATTGACGATCAAATTTCATGGAAAATAACTATAGATGAAACAAAAGGCTTACCTTGATATAGTGATTTATTTTTTCAACGCTAATAAATCGTACTTCTGTTTCTGATATTAATCTTATAGTATACTGGAATATACCGGAGATTTGCGTCGAATAGGAGAGCGCCAGTCCTGCCAAAGCTGCTGGAACGTGTTCTCGCAATACTACTACCAATAGGGCAGTGATCCCAGTTATCAATACTGATAAACAGTCGATTCGCACTGCAAGCCACCTCATAGCTACACTACACAGGAAGGTGTATTTGCTGTTATTGTCAAACATATCCGTGAATCTGAAAGTTAAGAGAATAGTTAGAGGATAGTTCTAGACTGATAACTAGTGTCTATATCATATTTTTACTTTGTCATGAAATCATTCTCCTTTCCAAAAGCGTGTATCGTACTAAGCCCTTGAACAGAGGCTGTAACGAAGCTAATAATTGGTGCGCGAGATTTGTTCTCCATTCTTTTAAGATCTGTAACTGCTACCCTGAAAGTAATGTGGTAAAAATTATTAACTAGCTTCGGAAAATAGAATACTGGTAGGGAACGTATCCAGAATTATTCCTACTTGAATATTTTGCTAATGAAGTAGTAGACAAAGGCAAGAAGAGAGAGCGGCAATATGAACCATGGAAATACCAGGCATATTACAAGCAGTGAAAAAAATACAATCAATACATTTTGTATGAAACTTGTAAGCGTGATTGGTAGTCTGTTGTCGACTGAAAATAAAAATTTTTATTAGAGCAGAAAACGTTTATTTAAACTTCATTATAAAGTCAAAGTATTTATTTTATTTTGAAAACGACCAGAAGACCTTCGTCCATGTCTCTACTAAACAAATGTTGTATCCTCCCGCTTGGAGTAGTCTCAAAAAATCTCATCGGACTTCGAATTATTTTATTAAACAAATCATTGTGCAATTTTGTTGAAGCTCCGATTGTAGCTTTGGTGAATACCACACTGCGCAGAAAGCTGGTCAACAGTATTGCTCCTATAGCACCAATGTAGATAGATTGATAATATAGAAAATCTGGATTATCATTTATATTGTCGGAGTGTATTGTCACATTATTTCGTACGAGTGTTGTATTCTGAAAAGTGATATACAATTTTCAGAAAAATATATGGAAATAAATGAGTAGGAACTCTTAACTTTCTCACTGTACTCACGCCTCCGCCAGCTTTTATCCACATCGCAAGCCACCAAGAGCTGAATGTCGTGCTTGCTACCGTTGCCAAGAACATTAAAATTACTATTAAAAAGTAGAAGTAGCCACCACCTGCTACAATATAAGACTGATAAGTGTGCGCTTTTATAGTTCCTAGTCGAAGATTATCAGCAACAGTTAGAGATGCATCTGCAGAAAAGATATAAATTACTCTACGAAATTATATAGGATGACCCATTTTAAACAAGCCAGGCTAAGATTTTCGGAACTAAGCAGGATACAGGAAAATACTTCAGACAAACTTAATATTCACCTGCAGGAACAGATTTCTCATCACTTTCTAGGCTGATCTGGGAGCTACATTTAGCGACGAGACTTTGATGTGAGCTGTGGAGTGGAATATCGTCGACTGAATGTAAAATGGCATTATCAGTAGAAATGGCTGTAACCATCATAGCATATTCATTGCCTAGTTTCATTAGCTCATCGTGTGTACCGTGTTCAATAATTCTACCATCATGCATCATGTAAATGTCGTTGCAACGATTTAAATACTGGAATAAGTCAAAGGTGTGTTTAATATGAAATGCACAGTTACTTATTATGAAAAATTATGCAGTGTGGGACTAACTTGAATCTGATGAGTGACAAAAAGAACAGTTTTTCCACCTAAAGCTTTGAGTATCAAATTGTCAAAAATGTAGGATCCCACACGAGCATCAACAGCACTTAACGGATCATCCAAGAAATAAATATCTCTGAAAAAAAATTCAATTCACTAATCTGTTCACTGGCTAAACAGATCAAAAGCAAAAATTTCAACGCAAACCTACCGATTAGCATAAAGTGCTCTGGCTAGGGCGACTCTTTGCTTCTGACCACCGGATAAGTTGACTCCTTTTTCTCCAATTTCCGTCTGATCACCACCAGGCATCATGTCGATATCTTGGCTCAAATTGCAGGCATAAATTGCCTGGCTATACCGGCTTTGGTCAAACTTTGCACCGAATAGTATGTTCTCTTTCAAGGTAGCGTTGGTTATCCATGCTTGCTGGCTAACGTAAGCACATGAGCCGTCCCTCATCACTTGACCCTTGGAAACTCGGAGTTGTCCCAAAGCAGCCAGCAAAAGACTAGACTTCCCACTACCAACATGGCCACAAATTCCAATTAATTTTCCTTTTGCTGCCTCAAAGGATATATCAAACAGAACATCAATGTGCTCAGCATTTATTGTGGGCTCGTTTAGTTTCTCCTCTTCATCTTTGTCCCCTTTAATTGTACGCTCACTCTTTCTGCGATAAAAAATACTTTGTTTTAGGAAGAAATTGATTCATCAATCAGTTACAGACTTGATAATAATTCAATCCTGTGGGTTACCTTTTCCTCTCATTTGTCTGAGTACTTCCATCATTATGATTGCCAAAAATATTACAAGCAAATGTTCCATTACTAATTACAACAGCTTGATATTTAAGGATTGGTTTCGTAATTATACAGTTGCCATCTTCCAAAAGTAATAGATTCTGCGTTGTAAAATCAAATATCATCATTAAATGAACATCATTTGGTAAAGAGTATACTGTATAAACGACAATCATGCAAAATATTAATGAAACACGTGCAATTATGTTATAGAAAACAATAACGGAGATAAAAATAGTTGTTCACTAGTTCCGGATGACTACAATGTTTTATCGAATTTCATGCAAAAGCGAGTATTAATTAAACCCAACAATCCAATCAGAATTTTTTAAACACGAAACGGCGTTCGTTATTACATAAGAATTATATATGAGTAAGACGCTGTAGAATTCTGGGAATAAAAACTAATGGTTGAAGCAGATTTTCAAATAAAATAACAACATTAATACAATGATAATTTAAACAATACCAAGAGCAACATTAATGCTTGTACCTCAGCTGGCACAGATCTCCTGCAAATATGAAATACATTATAGAATAAGGCACGGTAAAAGTAAAACATGTAGTGAATATTAATTGACAATTTTTTGCTATGCACAAGAGTGAATCTATATGCTTTCAGTAGTTTGAATAGCTTTTAAATAGTCATCCATCAATTTGGAAATTCAGTTTATTATCTGCATGAACATTTATTGCTGGCAAAATGCAAGTTTTACAACTGCAGTATTGAAAAGTATGAACCTTCACTCTGTTGAACGAAATTCCACCTGTGATTATAGTTTCTATTCCGTACTCAAAAGCGCTCATCGATGCTCGAAGTCGCGAGTTGATAAAAGATACGTATGGAAATACCTGAAACGATTATTACCTTTACCACGAGTAATGTAACGAGTGTAAAGTCTGAAATAATGGGAGCAATTCATACATTGCGATTATTTTTTTAGGATTGACAAAGATTGCTCAAATTCCTCGATTCAAATTTTAAAAGTTTATTAGTCCTTTGGCATGCTGAGGTGAAACTTATTCATCTGCATATTCACCTGCACCCTGATATCCATTACAAATACATTAGACAGGTTTTACTGCAGGAAAAATTACCTGCAACCACCAGCCCCATTAAATAGCAGAACCTTCTCTATATCATAATCAGAATTAGTAATATCTGGCAAATGTTAGTATATCACGCTACACCCATATCTATTGCAATATGGAAAGCTTTCATCTACCCAAACCCTTCCAAGTTTAATTTTTAATAGAGACTTATAGACTAAAGACAAACAGACAGAGTAAATTTATATATTGAGCTTTGAATTTCTGAGATGGATGGTAGTTATAAGCCTGGAGGACGAGTATAATATACATATGCGTGCTATTACAGACTTGGAAGAGTTGAACGCATATGAAGCCTAATGGATACGGGATAAGTTATCAATTTTGGAAGACCTTGAATCTGCGAAATGCAACGATACTGTCAACGATTGCCTGAGAACCCTCTCTAAGGCGTATCAAGGCCTGCTTTATCTGATTTCCGAAAAATGTAGACAGTGGGAATGCCTGTAATGTATATTTTGTTAGGTTCTAGAGAATAAATGTAAATACGCTAAGGCGTGTACTATGAGGAAAAATTGAATAAAGAATAACGCATTTCTTCAGGATAAGGAAATTTGCTTCTAATTTGAGTATCGGATAGACGAATAAAAGTTTGTCGCATCCTAGTCCATATTGAATTTCTGTGAGATAATTATACAAGGTATCGATATTCACCTGTGCCGCCGTCAAATTATTCCCTGCAGAAATGTGAACAAGGAAAGTAATTATCGAAGAAATAACTGGAATTGTAGGCGCCATTGAAACACTGAAGCCTTGGCAATACGAAGCCTTGACGAGCAGCTGCTGTTCCTTTTTCCTTATATCTAAAATATTGAGATATTAACGTTAATAAAATTCTTTAGACTATGTTTTGGTGAAAAGATACAGACCTAAGAGTTCACGACCAAAACGCTTCTCCCAGGCGTACATTTTTATCAACTTTATGCACTCAAGAATCTCGTTCATCAGTCTAACTCTCACATCTGAAATCCTCACTAGTTTAGTTCGCAGGTATCCTGTCAGATGAGATATACCATACTAAAAAGTGTAGAAAAACTTTATTTGATAATAAGAGTCGTTCAAACGTTGAAAATAGCGTTTTAAAAAAGCGAATATTGAATACTTGAAAAATATTCGCACCTGGATAGGATAAAATAACAGAAATGTAATCATTCCGAGTAGCGCCATTGGCCCGAGTAGTAAAAGAATGTAAATTATTCCCCAGATGGTGATTATTGGACCTCCGATGATCATCGGACCAAATATAATCATGTCATATATTCTCTGTGCATCGTTTGAGAACATGTTTATCACCTGTAAGTAATAATTTTTTATAATATTGGAAAAAGGATCGAGCTAGCGAAAATTTATCCTGTAGAATTCACCTCCCCAATACTGGTGTTGCCTAGATTGTTAATTCGGATTATTTTTCTGTAGATTAAAGCTAGGCAAGCCGATCTGAGCCGCAAAGCCGTTGTGTAAGATATTCCCCATGTCCAAGCAATGAATATTGCTCGTAATAGTTCTACTGCGGTGAGCATGACCGCCCACTGAATACCTTCGCTGTAAGACTTGTCCCCTGATTGTATATATTCAAGAAGCTTGCGCATGAACAAAGTCTGGAAATTGAAATTATAGTGAAAAGAGTCTTGAGATAATTATTCCAGGTTTAATGATCTTGCGATTATTGCCAGTTCATTTAAGTTTGAGACTCACAGGGCTTATGAAACCACAAACAAGACTGAGAGTGAACACGATATTTGCAGCAATTATTCTCGTTCGACAAAATCTCCATGTTACTTTAGCAAAGGAGGCATTCTTCGAACCCATTTTTACCAGTTCATCTTCCCATAGCAGTTCTAATCTGAATAAAAATGTAGTTTTAAATTTGGAATGATTTTTTTTTACAGAAAGGAGTCTAATTCAAAAAATGTTATAACGATTTCTGGTTTGAAATTCAACAGCTCAGATATTTTGAGGAACATCTTGATAAACGTTTATACAATGGATCAAAGAGAGACCTTTCTACGTTATAATCGCTGCTATCGTAGGGAGATAAGCTGGGAAATTCATCCATTTTTAATCCCTTTCTATAAGCTTTGTACATATATTTAGAAATCCATGAAAAACTGACGGTGGAAAAAA
Source organism: Macrophya annulata (assembly GCA_963924015.1). Taxonomy (NCBI): domain Eukaryota; kingdom Metazoa; phylum Arthropoda; class Insecta; order Hymenoptera; family Tenthredinidae; genus Macrophya; species Macrophya annulata. The sequence continues at coordinate 10,684,180 of OZ001264.1, forward strand.
GGCCTGCGCTGTCTACGGGCAGAGTTCCTTCATTCCTGAAATATATATATAGCGATAAATTGCAGATACTTATTTCTAATAATGATATTTACATAACTATTATTGCTGAATTTTATCAGTCAGATAATTTTCTGGTTTCTCAATGAGATAAAATTTCGTTGTTTGTATCCCATAGAAGTGATTATGTATCATAGTCAATTTTTAATTGATGATTACTTTCCCGTCCTTCGAATTGGTATTAGATTCTTTAGCGACTTATTATATCGCTCGATTCCTCTTCCTGGTACGTATTTTTGTTCATATTTGGGATGGATATGTTGATCAGAAAGTTGCTGATTGTGTTCTTCATTTTCATCCATATTTTTCAATCTGTTTTATAATAAAAGATAATAAAAGGAATTAAATAAAAATAGTATAATTACTGTTTCTGTAATTTCAATCATGTTTAATTAGTTTTTTTACAGGATAATCACAGTTACTTTTAATTTCTATTAGAAATAAATTTAAGCTCGGAGATTTTCGTAGTTCGGGCATTATTATATCTGATTTATTTGTTAAAACACGGATTCAAACGATACTCGATTATTATAATCAATAATCTTTATTATTTTGGTGTGAAGTACAGTATTTTCGAATAATGTTTTTTTCGAATTAAAATTTTCCGCGCGAATTTTAAATTTCAAAAATTCCCGCTTCGCAAACTCGATCTCCGAGATTACGACGTAACAAGTTATCGACTCAATCGAATCTCGGTGATCGAATGGCTCGCGAGTGACTTATTAACTGTAAAGAAATCTTGCGTGTAGTGTGTTATTATGTGATATACACGTTTCAATGATCGCAATTAGAAATTAGAACGATAACATAATGATATGAAAAATTCCGAATGGACGGAATCTCCCCCACTTACAGATCAAAATAATATGTTGTTGCTGTTCCCGTATGATTTTCTGATAAAATTGACGACTAGTTTTATAAACCTAACCTATTTTCATTGAATCGATAGTTCTAGTTCAGAATTTTTTTTTTAGCTATGACGTCACTAAAATTTCGTGTACATAACGTCGATTCTCACCCAATCCTAGAGAGATTATCTTCTTCATCTCGACTCCCGTTTCTCTCAATTTTATGGTAGTCTTGTATTCCATTTCTCTCGATCTTAGCCTCATCCATCGTTGTATATTGTCGTATTAATATTTTCTAATATGCGGTCTTACAGTTACAAAAAAAATTATACAAATCTATGGAAACAATACCCGCACATAACTTTAATATGTGACTAATATATGTATAGCCATATCTGTTTTACTAAAATACATAAACTAAGTGATGTATGATATTATATTGATATAATTCTCTTCTTTGATAGTTGAATTGGCTATCTGGAGTATGATAAGGAGAGATATAAGTTGACTTTAATAAATGGAGGGGATATTAATATAAGAGGTGGGGAGAATTAAATCTGCTTCTGCAACCCATATTTTACTTTATTCATCCTCTGTAAAGGGATATAAGTGATATAGGTATAATATACCTGTGAAATAATTTTCTTCTTTTTTTATTTATTTTCAAATCACAGATACTCCGCTTTGCAAAGATATTTTATCCATTCAGTTTTTAAAAAAATTTTTTTTTTTAAATAATTAAACTTTGTTTTAGAATTTTATGCATCGCAATTCTGCTTTCGCACTGTTTATGAAAATTTTTTGAAATTTCTACCAAATGATAAGAAAGTCTGTACAATTTTCAAATTGCGTCTAAAAAAAACAGAAAACGTGAGAAAAAGAAAAATATAAACTGAATCGATAGAATATCAAGTCTTTCACATGTTAAATCAGTGATTTGGAATAAAAAGACAGAAGAAAAAAACTTTTTCGAATACTAAATATCGTCTTCAATTTAATGTGCATTATTAGCCATGTGTATGTACAAAATACTCTGTAATCTCTACAAATGATAATGATAAATGCATTTGTTAATAAAGATCTTGATATTCCGACAAAAAAGTATGTCGTACTATATTTATCTTGATAAGTAAGAAGATCTAAACGCGCGTAAAAAGTGCAGCGATGTTCCTTATTTCATTGCAGATAGAATATTCTTATTCCAATGTCAGAGAATTTTTAAAAATTTTTTATTAGTATAGATATGTATACTGTAACATGTAAGTTTAGATTTATTCGTATGTATTTTTTATTTTTGTTTATTATAGACTATTTGTTACAACAAAAAGAAAAATCAAAAAAGACACACGTTTAAACACTTTATAACACATACAGTATCAGCAGCTTCATGCTATAGAGACAACTGCGAGAATGAGATTTTATGGAAAAATTATGAATACTTTTAAATTGACTACCATATGGTAGGGATAGCTAAGACCGGTTTAATTTGTAGCGTCTAATAAGGTTCTTTACTAATGATTAAGGCGTGCATATAAATGATGGCAGATGGTGTTGAGCTCATTGATTACAAGTATAGTAGTAAACATTATGTAACGTTTGACTATACATTCGTTTTTAGTTTTTAAAGTGGACACTTTTTTCACACGTATCACATATTACTGCAACCAATGAGATATCGCGACCCAGTTATTGAAGTTAGGAATTAATCTTGAAGATTCTTCTTGCGGATTATTATTTATGCTCAAAAGAAGGAGATAACTCTATCACGGACAGTATTCTCGGAAATACATACGTGTTTTATAATATATGTGTCTTACGACATGGGTGATTTTTTTTTTTATTTATTTTTTTTTTATTTACTTATTTTTTTTTTTTTTTAGACGTAACATCACTTTCCAACGATTTATACAGGGTACGGTCCATTTATTAAGAGTAACCCAAATATCTTCGTTGTTGTTACGAGAACGAGAAAAATTTCAGGAGATAATTTACTTTATTTCTAAGAGCTGATACAGTGGTGACATATTCATTTCTGTCAAGATCATAGTTTTGGTGTTGTCAAGGTCATCAGTGGTTTTTTAAATGTAAATCGATATTTTTTAAAACGGGTTTTGTGTTAGAGATTTTCTTTGCTTTTTTTTTTTTTTTTTGAGACACCAATTTTTCATCATATTCAGTTAAATAACTAGAGATTTTTTTAATATTATAGAATATTTCACCTCTAAATTATCAAGTTTGGAGAAAAATTAAACGGTAGACAAAAATTGCGGAATTTTATATAAAAAGAATATTATGTAATAAAAAATATAAAATACCACTTGAAAAATTATTAATGACGCTGAGAATGTCAAAACTATGACCTTGATAGAAATGAATATTTCACCACTGTATCAGCCATTCGGAAACAAGTAAATTATCTCATAAGAATTTTTCTCGTTACTATAACAGCAACAGAGATATTTGAGATAGTCACGTTAAATGGACCATCCTGTATAATATTTCCTTGACCCATGATCATATCTACGATTATTTACTGCTCTACAATCAGTTTCTAGTTTTCTATTCATTTTTAGTTTCGCCTTTAATCATCTGATTCTCGATACATCTTACACGATAAAATTATTACATTATTAATAAACGACAAGTAACTATCATTTGATGTAAGTAATGGTAATGGTATATACAGGTGTAAGAAGTACACGTTATATGTATGTAAATGGTTTAATGCAGAGATTTATTGAGCAAATGTATTATAATATACTTATTAATTGATATTATAATAGATAGAGAATCTTTGGACAAATTTTAACTGAGTACAATCAGAACCCGAGTTAGAAATGTGTAGCTTCCACAAACGTATGGTCGGTCTTGTGTTATTGTATACCTACAGAAGATTTTGATCGTTTTATATACAAGTAAACCTTAATGTTATCGAGTATGGTCACAATAGTTGAAAATCCAGTTAATTATCGGCGTGTTTAAGTCTGTTAGTCAGGTTGATTCGGACTACTTGAACTTTCAGCTTCTTTAATAGTTGCAATCATTTTCGAAAACTCCGAATTCGAATCCCTAAGTAAATTTGACGGGGTGTCGAATTCTAGCAATTTACCACTAGCCATAACGAGGACTCGGTTAAGTGACAAAACAGTTTTTAATCTGTGAGCAATGGTCAGTATAGTGCAGTGGGAAAATTCCTGTTGAATTGTGCTTTGAACAGCCACCTCAGTTTCTGGATCTACAGCGGCAGTCGCCTCGTCTAGGACTAGTATCTGAAATTATTTCAATAATGTCAAATCAAATGTTTCCTCTTCAGTTTTGTTAAATAACAAAAAAAATTTATCAACGTCTTGTTCCAAAGTTTGACAAAATTTAAATGTAATTTTGTTTGAGCTACCGGACTGTAAGATCGTTCCTTAAGAAAAACGAACCTTGGAGTTCCTGAGCAAAGCTCTTGACAGGCACAGAAGCTGTCTTTCACCAACGCTCAAGTTGTCTCCTCCAAATCCAACGGAAGCGTCGAGCTGACCAGTTATCGACTGGACTCTAGATTTCAGCTTGGTTTTTTCTAGTGCTTTCCATATTTCCACGTCTGTGTAGAGCTTGAAAGGATCTAGATTTGACCTAGAAATATAACACGGGAGAGTAATTGATGTGATTTTCCTCTCATTGCATCTTGTTTCCTATTTTACAGACGAAGAGTATGTGTTAAAATGCAGTAACGAAATACCTTATGGTACCACTGAACAATACTGGGTCTTGAGGGATGATCGATAGTTTAGTTCTCAAGTGATTGAGGCCTATTTTCGATATGTCAACGCCGTCTATTTCTATTTTTCCTTCCGCAAGCTCGACTAATCTGAATAAAGCGACTGTTAGAGAACTTTTTCCCGAGCCTGTCCTTCCGACGATACCTAAGATCCAAAAATATTTTATGATTTTGTGAATTCCGGTCAAAAGTTTAGCAAAAATTGCTGAAACAAATTTTTAATTAAAGCACCTATTTTTTCTGCGGCGTTTATACCGAAAGATATATTTTTCAAAATATAAGGAGCATCATCTCCGTACGCCATGCATACGTTACGAAATTTTATTTCTGCTGCCGCTGGCCAAGTGGGTGGTGGTTCGATCGTTGGTTTGTTCCCACTGCCTTCACTTTCTAGAGACTGAAAAAAAAAAAAAAAAAAAAAAATAACGAAAACTAAGTAAACCATAAAATTGTGATGCTAAGTGTGACTTGGCTGATGCTATGTGACGAAAACTTTCGAAGAACAGCTTGATGCAAGTAAGATCTTACCGTAATGTAGTGATTTATTCTTTCCACATTAATGAACCGAACTTCTGTTTCTGATAAAAGTCTTATAGTATACTGAAACACATCTGCGATTTGTGCTGAAAATGTTAGAGCAAGTCCAGCTAAGGCTGATGGTACTTGGTTTCGTAAAGCAACTACAAACAAAGCTGTGATACCAGTCACTGCTACAGATAAAACGTCAATTCGTACCGCTAACCACCTCATGGCTCCACTATACAAAAACAGACACTTGCTGTTTGTGTCAAACAATTTGTTGAAACTGAAACGAAATGGAATTAATTGAAGTTACACGGTTTTGAAAAAGACTCAAAATAATGATCCAATCAGACACTTACTTTGTCATAAACTTCTCCTCCTTTCCAAATGCGTTGATCGTACTGACCCCTTGAATAGAGGCAGTAATGAAGCTGATAAGTAATGCACGAGCTTTGTTGTCCATACGCTTCAGATCTCTGATGGCTACTCTAAATAATATGCGAAAAACAATTTGTAACGTAATGAGATGTGTCAATTCTAGATAAAGTATAATTGAAATAAAAAAAACTATAGTCTTACCTGAATATTTTGCTAACGAAGTAGTAGAAGACTGCTAAAATACACAACGGTAATATAAACCACGGGAACACCCGACATATTGCCAGAATAGCGGCCAATATTGCAATTGCGTTGACTATGACACTCGCAAGTGATAATGGGAGTTTGTTATCCACTGAAAATAAAACCACTTCATCGTTTTCGTATTCAAATTTGATATTTTTGTCAATTACTGTTAACTCATATCCTTCGAGGAATTAGAATACGGACAATACAGACCGAAAAATGTTCATTGCCGATTCAAGTTCACTGACAAGTATATGTAAGCGTGTATTTTGAGTGTTGAGTGTTATAAAAAAGAATGTATAATGTGCTAACCTTCGTCTATGTCTCTGCTGAACAAGTGTTGTATCCTTCCACTCGGTGTAGTGTCGAAAAATCTCATTCGACTTTGAATAACTCGTTTAAACAAGTCATTGTGCATCCTAGTCGAAGCTGCTATCGAAGCATTACTGAACACTATACAACGTAGAGCACTTGTTAGTACTATTACACCTATGGTACTACCATACACCGTTCGATAAATCCAAAGATCAGGATTGTCATTTATGTTGTTAGAAGTTATCGTCTCGTTATTTCTAACGATGGTTGTATTCTGTCGAAGAATAATATCGATAATGACTGATAAGTATAATTTCTTTTTATATTTGCCCTGGATCTTGATGTTGAGAGTAGGTAAGAGAGACTTAACGAGATTTATCCTATAGAACAGTAGTTTTTTGAAGTATGAGCTAATGATAAGAAATCTGCAGTAATGACAACAGATTACCTAGGAGCATGAACTATCTGAGGATAATGGAGCTTTATTGTTAAAAATTATACTCACACCTCCACCAGCATTTACCCAAGATGCAAGCCACCAGGAACTGAAAGCAATACTTGCAGCGGTTGCTACAAACGTCAGAATTACGACTAAGGCAGAAAGGTAACCACCAGCTGCCATGATGTAAAAGTTATAAGTATGTGCTTTTATACTTCCTTGTTGAATATTCTCAGCAACTGTTAGATTTCCATCTGCGAAAAATATTATACATGTTATAAGCGAAGGTTACGATTTGTGAGAAAAGTATTAGGTATGTTGACCATGTCGTAACGGACTTTACCATCGATCAAACTGATTCGAGCATAACTGGCAAATGACCAAAAGTTATGAAAATATATACCTTATGTATATAAATCACAAAATTAGATTCGAAACATAAAGATAAACGTGTAGGGTTCATCGTACTTGCAATAAATTGTGGCATAGTTGGATGTTCACATACATACCAGGATTATTTAATGTTTCAACTCCTTGAACACCGATATGAGAGCTAACGCTACCAGCAAGACTCATATTTGCTCCATGGAGTGAAATATTTTCGACGCTATTGGAAAGGTCTTCGATTGTCTGTCTGAAAATGATGTCATTTAAGAATGTATGTCATTGATTGTAAACTAATGTTAAAAACATACTCTATAGTTGTCTTCATTTCGGTTTCATTCTCAGTTGAAATGGCTGCAACCATCGAAGCATATTCATTGCCAAATTTTATCAGTTCGTCATGGGTACCGTGTTCAATTATTTTACCATCACGCATCATGTAAACATCGTCGCAACGGTTCAAATACTGAAATAAGTCAAAGATGTGTAGTTGACCGTATTATGAATTAACCAATTTGGTACTAACTTGAATCTGATGTGTAACAAAAAGAATAGTTTTTCCTGCCAAAGCTCCAAGTATCAAATTCTCAAAAATAAAGGCCCCCACACGCGAATCAACGGCACTCAACGGATCGTCCAAGAAATAAATATCTCTGAAAGTAACAGTTTTAAAGAAAAATATTCTCATACTCAACAGCAGGACACAAGAAGAGTTAAAAATTTCCACTCAATCCTACCGATTGGCGTAAAGTGCTCTTGCCAGGGCGACTCTCTGCTTCTGACCACCGGATAAGTTTATTCCTTTCTCTCCGATTTCAGTCTGATCACCTCCAGGCATCATGTCAATGTCTTGGCTCAAGTTGCAGGCATAAATCGCCTTGTTATACCAGGTTTGGTTAAACTTTGCACCGAATAGTATATTCTCTCTTAAGGTAGAGTTGGTTATCCAAGCTTGCTGGCTAACGTAAGCACAGGATCCATCCCTCATCACTTGGCCCTTTGATACTCGAAGTTGTCCCAAAGCAGCCAGCAAGAGACTCGACTTTCCACTACCGACATGCCCACAAATCCCAATTAATTTTCCTTTTGCTGCCTCGAACGATATGTCGAAAAGAATATCAATATTTTCATCACTCTCCGCGGGTTGGTTTAGTTTCTCTTGTTCATTTGGGTCATATGAACTAGCATTATCTCTGAAACACGGAACTTGATAAAAAAAAAACTGAATTTTGAATGAGTATGATACTCAATTAATGATGCATTACCATGGCTTACCGTTTCTTGTCATTAATCCGATAACTTTTTCCATTTCGTTCACCGAAAGTATTATAAGCGAATGTTCCATGACTAATTGCAACAGCTTGGGACTTACAAATTGGTTTTGAAATCGGACAGTTTCCACCTTTCACAAGCAATAGGCTCTGTGAAATATGTACGTTAATGAATGATCAAATAAACACCATGCATGTGGGTTATATCAACATCAGCTGTTCAAACTTATTCGATTGAAAAAAAATATGAACGTGTCTTTAATAAAAGTTTGTTAATATTTTCAACCTTTATTCTGTTGAATGAAATTCTTGCCGATATCATAGCGTATATACCATTCTGGAAAAATGACAGTGATAAACGAAGCCCTGAGTCAAGAAGAGTTGTGTAAGGAAATACCTGAATAAAAATAAATAATGATATAATTTTTGATCAACGATATGTATAATTTATTTTAAAATATTATAATTGCATTCACTTGTGCTGCTGTTAAATTTTTTCCGGTAGACGCGTGTGTAAGAAAAGTTATAATTGCAGATATAACTGGAATTGATAATGCCAAAGACTCGCTAAAAGTTTGACAATACAAAGTCCTGAGTAAGACTCGACGTTCCTTTTTCCTCAAATCTAAAAATGTGAGAAAATCAATAAGTTTGTCACAATACTAAATACGAGGGTAGTATACGATTATCATATACTAAATACTCACCGAGAAGATTTTCGCTGAACCGTTTCTCCCAAGCGTACATTTTAATCAACTTTATGCAGTCCAGAATCTCATTAACGAGCCTCACTCTCTTGTCGGAAATTTTTACTGCTTTAGTTTGGAAATATCCAGTTAAACGAGATATCAGGTACTGGAAAAGGGTGATAACAGTCAACTTGGATGACATTTTCGATAACCAATTCAAGTATTTAAAAGTTAGTGGTATAAGCAGATACTAGTAACATCCAACCTGAATGGGAAAGAACAAGAAGAAAACTGTCATTCCGATCAGCGCCATGGGACCAAGGAGCCATAGAATATAGCAGACTCCAAATACCGTCGATATCGGAGCACCAACAATCATTGGCCCGATGATAATGACGTCAAATATTCTATTAGCATCGTTTGAGAATATATTAATCATCTGTAAGAAATAATTTCGGGATATAATTCGCTGAAAATCGATGCTCAGATATTTAATGATAAAATTTATATACGTTTTGTGCATTGATTTAAGCAAACGAAGTATAACGTTATAACCGATCGCGAGATTCACCTTTCCGATATTTTTACTGCCCACATTATCCATACGTATCATTTTTCCGTAGAGTAAAGTAAGACATGCCGATCTTAGTCTCAGTGCTGTTCTGTAACCTAATGAAAAAGTCCAGGCCAATAATAATGAGCGAAAAATTTCAGCGGTGATTAACAGCAACACCCATTTTGCACCTTCTCCATATGACCCGATCCCATTTTCTACATATTCTAGCAATTTCCGCATTACAAAAGTCTGAAAATTTAAATTACGGTTAAATGAAGAATCTTTCGTGGTTTTTAGATTCTTTGAATGGTTGTACAGATTGATGAAAATAATCAACTCACGTGGCTAAGAAAACCGGAAATAAGACTGCCGGTAAATATTAAACAAGCTGCAAGAAATCTTGTTCTACAAAATCTCCAAGCAACATTTGCGAAAGAAGCTTTCCTCGGTCCCATTTTTGCCAATTCTTCTCCCCATAGCAGCCCTAGTCTAATCAAAAAACAAGATCATTGAATATCTCAAAAAGTAGAATACCGATCAAATCCAAAATCTAATTAGATCTGAGTTTGGAAAAGCCACGTCGACTGAGACCAAATTCATCAAAATGTGATCATTCGTTCTCGAGATATCGTCGGACTAAAAAATCTGAACAACGGTTTATCCTGCGGACCAATCTTGAAACTTTGCCATTATTTTCGAGTTCTATGTGCTCGAAAACGTTATTATTTATGTGTTTTTGAGCTCTTCGAGGTCGAAAATATTAGGTTGGATCTAAATTATTTTTTATTACTGTTTGAGAAAGAAAAAAAAAGAAAGAAAATTTTGTTTTGCGATATTTTTTAAACTAATCAACCGATTTCAATAAATCTTTTGGTAATTGAAAAAGCTATTCAAGATTTCAATCTGATTAAATTTTGAGACTAATCAGTCAGGTAGATTTCATACGGAAAAAAAAAAACGTGAAAAATTGTTATTTTCAATTTTAATTTTGTTTAATAACTTTGAAACTACTACTTGACCGATTGACTCCAAAATTCAATTAGATTTAAGTATTGGTATACCTTTTCGATCGTCGCAAGAATCATTTAAATCGATTGATTCGTTCCAAAGGTATATCGTACGACAAAAAAAGAAATTTTTGTCTTTCAATATCTTTTAAACTAATCGTTCGATTTTGATGAATCTTGCGGAAATCGAAATGGCTATCCAAGACTTAAGTCTGATCAAGTTTTGAGACTAATTCCAAAAATAGTTTAGGAGTTATGCGCTAAACACATGAAATTTTTTTGTTTCCAACTTTTATTCTTCGAATAATTTTGAAATTAATCGACCGATCGACTACAAAATTTAATCAGACTTAAGTTTTGATAAACCCTTTCGATCGCCGCAAGAATTATTCTAATCGGTCGATTCCGTTCTAAAGATATCGTACGATAAAAATTTGTTTACACACACACACACACACATACGGACGTCCATCAAAAAATAGTCTGAATAGCTTTTTCAGACCCCAAAACGTCGAGATCTGATGAAAGCTCGATTCTCGAAAATCGAACCGAAACCAATGACTTCCCTTTATTTTGAAAAATTTTAATATTCATAACGGGAAGTTAAAAATTTAGGCATAGCAGTAGCCGAAAGTTTTAACAATTTCTGAAAGTAGATTCGTTTAGTTTCTATTTCTCATTTTGAAGATAAGATAAGATGAAGCTATTTTGAACATGGTTGGACCAATGTTTGGTCATAGGTTTGATATACTATCTCAGCTGATAGTATAGTAATGAGTATAACCACCTTTTCGCGTTATAATTTCCAGCGTCGTATGGAGATAGAGCTGGCAATTCTTCCATTGATATTCCTTTCTTGTATGCCTTGTACATAATTTTTGAAATCCACGAAAAAGAGATTAGAGAAAAAAGCCCAGCGCTGTCAATTGCCATCGTAACGATTTCTCTAAAATTAACGGTTTAAAAAATCGATTGAATAAAAATTTAATTCCATGAAAACTTTTACCATTATTACTTTTTCTTTGTTCTAACAGGTATGAGATTCCTAAGTGCATTGTTGTATCGATTGAGTCCTGTCCCTCGTTCGTAAGTTCGCTCGTAACTTGGTCTGAAACTGAAAATCCGATAATGATCATCATGTGTAAAAACATCAACGACTAGTTCAAGACATTAACGATTCTATTTTCTCCACAATTCGTTCATAATATCTGCACGATCTGTTTAAAGTGCGGAAAATCGATTCTCGGATATCCCGATCTGATGATAACTTAAATGAGTATCGATAATTTTCACTTACCTCGTGTCAGAGCCATTTCCAATTTCATCTTCATCCATGTCATTATTCGCATTCCGAATATCATCTGGTTCGATTTCCTCGGTTTTTTCGCCCATCGTCTAGACTTGTTAGTCAAAAAGTCCACTGTGCTTAAATCTGCAGAGGATTTGTTTCTCGTTCAAATGTACCCAACTCACGCTTTGAAATTGTACTGATGAAATAACGGAGATACTAAGTATAATGGAAAGTAAGGCCGCCAATATCGCCCATGTGAGGTTAGCGATAGACTTAACAACCATCCAAATATTAGGTCAAATGTTTCTACAACGTTTAAAGAAACCGCTAACGATAGTGACCGTGGTTTAAAGCGATATGAGTATAAATATCTGTAGTTGAAAATATGTTGTTCAATATTTCTGTGTGTCTGAATGCGCAGTATAGTATAAATATGTTCTTAAAATACAATTTAGTTTAAAATCTTACAATTATGCTAACGATGAGTAGAAACGTCACTGACAAATGTATATACCAGCGATTCAGTATAAGGTTTTTTTTTTTTTTTTTTTTTCGTTAATCGTGCGGACAAATGTCGCTTTATACGTATGGCGTTTGTATAATTGCACAAATCAACTATGTGTGCTGAATATGTGCTCTGTCGTTTGTATATACATATATATACATATATATATATATCATTGAAAAATTCTCTACTAATCTAAAACAAATGATAAGATAACGACTGAACACATTATTAGTATAGTATCATTTGTCAACGTATCATGCAGTGGATTGCTGCTCATTTCTCCATTATAAGCATATACATACTTTAGTTGTATGAAGTTTTGTTAATCCTGTTATCCGGATTGCGATCGCGACATATTTTGAAGAGAAACGTTAATTTTCGCTGTAAGCTTTGATTATAGAATGAGAAATAGCTGATTTATTATCATATCTTTGAAAACGAGTAAGCATTCAGAGCTTACGTGATATATTTCATACTTTAATTGTACTCACGTTGATAAGTTTGATTAAGAATAACATATTGGCATACGTAGTACAGATTTGGGGCTTTTATTGGTATAAGAATATTGTGGACAAGTGTGTCATCATTCTCGTGTAATGTTATAGTATTAAAATTGTTGACAGCTGGAATGACAGCTGCAGATTCCGAGACTTCATTCAGCTGAATATATTTTGGTTGGAAATTTGAGGAATTTTCAAACTGGTATATTTTATTATTATTTTTTTAGTTTTTTTTTTTTTTTAATTTTTCTTTTTTTTTTTTTTAACACGTAGTCGGCTATGGTTACAAGTTAAAAATATAATTGAATATAAAATTAAATCTTTTTAATACTGTGTACAAGTTTCTATTTGTTTTCAGCTTCTTCGGCAGCCGCCATCATCTTTGAAAATTCTGAATTAGGATCCATAAGTAAATTTGATGGTGTATCAAATTCTAGTACTCTACCATCATCCATAACGAGGATACGGTTTAGTGATAAAACAGTTTGTAGTCTGTGAGCTATGGTCAGTATAGTACAGTTAGAAAATTCTTGATGAATTGTGTTTTGTACGGCGATTTCAGTTTCTGGATCAACAGCTGCAGTCGCCTCGTCCAGTACTAGTATCTGAAATCATTTCAATAACATCAGCGCAAATGATTCCTCTTCAACTTTGTTGATTAACAAAAAATTTATCGACGTCTTCCAGAGTTTGTCAAAATCTAAATGTAATCCTGTTAAGCTACTGGATTGTCATATTGTTTCTACTTGTAGACAAAAAAGTCGAATTATCCTGCTTGAAAAATAAGAAAAACGAACCTTGGAGTTCCTGAGCAAAGCTCTCGACAAGCACAGAAGCTGTCTTTCACCAACGCTCATGTTGTCTCCTCCGAATCCAACGGAGGCATCGAGCTGACCAGCTATCGACTGCACTCTACCTTTGAGCTCGGTTTTTTCTAATGCTTTCCATATTTCGGCGTCTGTGTAGAGCTTGAAAGGATCTAGATTTGACCTGAAAGTATGACATGGGAAAGTAATTGATGTGATTAATCTCTTATTGCATATTGTTCACGATTTTAAAGAGGGAGATTATAATCCGTGAAATACCTTATGGTACCACTGAACAGTATTGGATCTTGAGGGATTATCGATAGCTTAGTTCTCAATTGGTTGAGGCTTATCTTAGATATATCCACGTCGTCTATTTCGATTTTGCCTTCCGCAAGTTCGACTAGTCTGAATAAAGCGACTGTAAGAGAACTTTTTCCCGAACCTGTCCTCCCGACGATACCTAAGACACGAAATTTTTGTTTTTTTGTTTGTTTTAAATTGAATCCTGGTTATAATTAATCGAGCAAAATATGCTGTGTAACAGTTTTTAAAAACGCACCTATATTTTCTCCGGGACTAATGCAGAACGAAATATTTTTCAAAATATAAGGAGCATCGTCTCCGTACGCCATGCACACCTTGCTAAATTTTATTTCTGCTTCCGCTGGCCATGTGGGTGGCGGTTTGATTGTTGCAGGTTGTGTTGCACTGCTTTCCGTTTCTAAAGTCTAAAGAAATACCGAAATCTTAGTAAGCCATTAAATTACAATGCTGAAAGACAATTGTCGAAAAAAAAAGAAAAGTTTCAGTCAAGAAAATACGTCTTACCCTAATGTAGTGAAATAATCTTTCTACATTAATAAATCGAACTTCTGTTTCTGATAAAATTCCTACAGTATATGCAAAAATATCTGCGATTTGAGCCGCAAATGTTAAAGCAAGTCCAGCTAAGGCTGGTGGTACTTGATTTTGTAAAAGTACCACCAATAGAGCTGTGATACCAGTTAATATTACTGATAAAGCATCAATTCGTACAGATAGCCACCTCATGGCACCATTATACAAAAACAGGCACTTGCTGTTAGTATCAAACAATTTGATGAATCTGAAAATAAATGAAATAAGTTTATGATTTTCTGATTTAAAAGTGTTCAGTAAAAATTTCACGCAATACTTAAAATAATTATTCAATCAGATACTTACGTTGTCATAAAATTCTTCTCCTTTCCAAATGCGTGAATAGTACTGAGCCCTTGAACAGAAGCAGTAACGTAGCTGATAACTAACGAACGTGCTGTGTTGTCCATACGTTTTAGATCCCTGATTGCTACTCTGAATATCATATCAAAAAAAATTTCTTGATAGGGTAAGATGTATCTCGTTTTGAAATAAATTATAATTGAAATTGAAAAAATTATATATCTTACCTGAATATTTTACTAATGAAGTAGTAGAAAACTGACAGAACACACATTGGCAATATAAACCATGGAAATACTAGACATATAACTAAAATGCAGGTTGCTACTGCAAGTACATTGTCTATTACAGCAGCAAGTGAAGGTGGAAGCTTATTATCAACTGAAAATAAAACCACGATGTATTTTTAAGTACCAATTTGATTTTAAACAAAGAGCTATTAGGATATGATAATGTCAACTAACCTTCGTCCATGTCTCTACTAAATAAATGTTGTATCCTCCCACTTGGAGTAGTGTCAAAAAATCTCATAGGACTTTGAATCATTTTTTTGAATAAATCGTTGTGCATTCTAGTCGAGGCTCCTATCGCAACATTGGAATACGCGAAACAACGCACAGCACTTATTAGTACTATAAGTCCTATAGCACTGCCATATATTGTTTGATAAAACCAAAGATCAGGATTGTCATTTATGTTCTCAGATATTATCGTCTCGTTATTTCTCACGATTGTTGTGTTCTGTCGAATAATTATATCGATAATGACTGATGAGTATAAGTTCTTTTCATATTTGCTCGCTTGGACCACATGATGCCGATAGGCACAGAGACTTAACGACATTTATCCGATAGAACAGTAGTTTTTTGAAGTGTGAGCTAATGGTAAGAAACTTGTAGTAATGTTAACAGAATACGTAGGGGTATGAATTGACGAAGGTGGCATGAAGAGTTGAAATTATACTCACGCCACTGCCAGCTTCTATCCACACCGCAAGCCACCATGATGTTAAAGCAATGCTTGCAGTAGTAGCTATGAATGTTAGAAATACAATTGAAACGTTGAAGTAACCACCGGCTGCAATGATGTACGAATGATAAGTATGTGCTCTTATACTTCCTTGTTCAAGATTCTCAGCTACTGTTAGCTGTCCTTCTGTAAAATGATGTGAAAAAGAAGATGACGATGTTTTAAATAAGTAAGGAGAATGTCATATATAGCCCAATTTACAAAAAAGCTCAACTCATGAGATCGAGATCAAGACTAGAAAAAATCATGAGGTATTGTAATATTTATAAAAGCAAAGCAATCGGTTTTCAAAATATGAAGATTGATGATTATATAGTTGCGTTTGTCGTATTTCTGAAAATGTGATAATAGTAGATATGATAGTTAGTTTTATGTACCGAGATTATTTTGTTTTTCAACACTTTTTGTGCTGATATTTGAACTGATGCTAATAGCTCGTGTCCGTTTTGCATCGTTCTGTGAAATCTTTGCGATCGTTTTTGGAAGATCTTCAACTTTATCGCTGAAACGAATGATCGATCAAGAAAGTGTTATTAATTTCTAATTATATTAAAAAAAAAAAAAATAGTGACGCCAAAGACTTACTCCACCATTGTTTCATCCTCGGTTTCATTATCAGCTGAAATTGCTGCGACCATGAAAGCATATTCATTGCCTAGTTTCATCAGTTCATCATGGGTTCCTCGTTCAATAATTTTACCATCACGCATCATGTAAATATCGTCGCAACGATTCAAATACTGAAATAAGTTGAATGTGTATTCAAGGTGTGAAGTACAGACAACATTATTACGGATCAGGCATTATGGTACTAACTTGGATTTGATGTGTAACAAAAAGAACAGTCTTTCCTCTCAAAGCACCAAGTATCAAGTTATCAAAAATATAGGATCCCACACGCGAATCAACGGCACTCAATGGATCGTCCAAAAAATAAATGTCCCTGAAAGTAACAGTTTTGTTTAAAAAAAAACAAAAAAATTCCATTCATTAATTTGCTCAATAGCAGAAAAAAAAAAAAAAGCCAATAATTTCAACGCAATCCTAACCGATCGGCGTAAAGTGCTCTGGCTAAAGCGACTCTCTGTTTCTGACCACCTGATAGGTTGACTCCTTTTTCTCCAATTTCTGTCTGATCACCTGCAGGCATCATGCCGATATCTTGGCTCAAGCTGCAGGCGTAAATTGTCTTGTTATACCTGCTTTGGTCAAACTTTGCACCAAATAGTATGTTCTCTCTTAAAGTAGCGTTGCTTATCCAAGCTTGTTGGCTGACGTAAGCACAGGATCCATCCCTCATCACTTGACCCTTTGATATTCGAAGTTGTCCCAAAGCAGCCAGCAAAAGGCTCGACTTTCCACTACCAACATGCCCACAGATTCCAACTAATTTTCCTTTTGTTGCTTCGAACGATATGTCGATAAGAACATCAACAATTTCATCATTCTCAGTGGGTTGGTTCAGTTTATCTTGTTCATTTGGATTATCTGTACTCGCATTATCTCTGAAAGACGAAATACATTTTCGTAAGAAATAAATATTCAATCTCAAATCAGTATGATATATACTCAATCGTAATGAATTACCATCACTTACCGTTTCTCGTCATTATCTTGAGAACTATTTTTGACATCATCACCAAAAGTGTTGTAGCTGAATGTTCCATTAGTAATAGTAACTGCTTGAGATTCACAAGTTGGTTTGGTAACGATACAGTTTCCACCTTCCAAAAGTAACAGGCTCTATGTGGTACATTACATGATTGAATTAATGAAATAAGTAGCGATTCAAAAATCATTAGGCAACGTTTCAAAGATATTGTGTTTATGATAATGTTATAGAAAAAAAAATCAAAAAATTTATTTTCTACGGAAAGTTAGTTATAAATGTTAACCTTCATTCTGGCGAACGAAATTCTAGCTGTTATTATATCATGAACGGCTTCTTGAAATAAGTACAACGTTAAACGAATAACTGAGTCCAAAAGAGTTGTGTAGGGAAACACCTGAAATAAAAATAAACAAAAAATTGATAATTTTTTTATTTATCTGAACTATCCGGTATTATATCGACGTATACTTTTACCAACCTGGGCTGCTCTTAAAGTATTTCCCGCAGAGACATGGGTGAGAAATGTTACGATAGCAGATAAAACTGGAATGTAAAGTGCTAAAGCCTCTCCAAAACTTTGACAGTAAGCAGTTTTGACCAAAATTCGCTTTTCAATTTTTCTTAAACCTGAATATAAATAACAATAATCATTCAATGTGCGGATAAAAACATGAACAACTAAGGATAGTACATATATATAAAGTCTCTCATCATGAGACTGATGATACCTACCAAGAAGTTCTTCACTAAACCGATTCTCCCAGGCGTACATTTTTATCAATTTTATACAGTCCAGAATCTCATTAACGAGTCTTATTCTCATGTCGGAAATCTTGACTGCCTTTGTTCCGAGATATTCCAACAGACGGGATACGACATACTGAAAAAGTCAACGTGGATGATACATTCGATAATCACCAATGCCATAAGTCTTAGGATATCATTTAAAAGTGACCGATAACAGATGTTAGTAACATCCTACCTGAATTGGGAAGAACAAGAGGAATACAATCATTCCGATTAGCGCCATGGGACCCAAGAGCCATAGAAGATAGCAAATTCCAAATATCGTTGATATCGGAGCTCCGATGATCCAATGCCCTGTGACCATGAGGTCAAATATCTTATTGGCATCGTTGGAGAACATGTTAATCATCTGTAAGTTAGAATTTGGTTTAGAATTTCTTTTGTGCATTCATTCATAAGCAAATGAAGAAAATACCTTTCCGATATTTTTGTTTCCCACATTATCCATGCGTATCATTTTTTCGTAGAGTAAAGTTAGACATGCTGATCTTAATCTCAATGCTGTTCTAGCACCTAATGCTTTAGCCCATGCCCCGAATAATGCTCGTGACATTTCAGCCGCGACTAGCAGCAATACCCATGTCAAACCTTCCACGTAGTTTCCGTTACGGAGTTCTGCGTATTCTAGCAATTTCCGCATGAAATAAGTCTGTGAATTTATATCGTGTTTGATGAATGTATATTTAAATTTTTTGGCTATAGTTAAAAATCGAGGGGGTAAATCACGAGGCATAATCGCGTACACCATATCTCCCATTTCTAAACATCTCTCAACATCCCCTCCACATTTTCTCAACATTTCCTAAATTTTTCAAACTTTTTATACTATTTTTCATGATTTTTTTAACATTCTACAACATTTTCCAGCATTTATCTCCGAATATTTCTCAACATTTACTAAATGATTTCTGCACTTTGTACACCATATCATATCACCCGTTATTCACCCCTCGGTAAAAATGATCAACTCACGTAACTGAGAAAACTGGAAACAAGGGAGCCAATAAATACGAAACCGGTAGCCAGAACTCTTGTTCTACAAAATCTCCAAGCAACCCATCCAAAAGAAGCTTTTTCCGGTCCCTTTTTTGCCAATTCTTCTTTCCATAGCAGTTCTAATCTGATAAAATAAAAAATAAAAAAAATTGTTAATTACATAAATGATTAAAAAATTCAACGAATTGTTGGAAAATAATTTTTTACTGTGTTTAATTATAATGGCAATGAAGATGTGATAGCTGTATAATAAGGAGCAAGGTCAGACAAATGTTTATACAACATGTACGAGATTGTCGTAGCTGATATCTTTACATAGATAGTCACCTTTTCGCGTTGTAACTTCCAGTATCGTACGGAGATAGACCCGGCAATTCTTCCATTGTTATTCCTCGGCTGTGTGCCTTGTACATAATATTTGAAATCCAAGAAAAACAAATTACAGACAATAGTCCAGCGTTATCTATGGCCATCGTGACGGTTTGTCTGAAAATTTATACGTTAGAAAATCGATAGCAAGGGTTGAAATTTTATGACGTTTTAAGTATTTTCTGAATTATTTAAATAATAATTACTTTCCTTTCCTACGAAAGGGTAAAAGATTCTTAAGTGAATTGCTGTATCGATTGAACCCTGTTCCTCGTTCGTATGTCCGTTCATAACTTGGTCTGAAACTGAGAAAATTTTATAAAAACAATTTATCATAATGATAATCATATGCGAGAATAAAACGAGTGATTGAAAACACTTTCGATTCTCTTTTCTGGATCATTTAACGTTCAGAATAAACACAGAAATGTTCTTTCTGCAAGATCTATTTTAAGTGATAAATATATCGATCCACAGATATCCGGATCTAATGATAACTTGATATATTATTATCGTTAATTTTAACTTACCCAACGTCAGAGCCATTTCCAATTTCATCTTGACCCACGTCGTTATTGACTTTCCGAATACCGTCAGTTTCTATTTTACCGGTCTTATCGTCCATCGTCTAGATCTGTTGCCCAGAGATATATAACTGCGTCTTCGATACTATGAAACTCTGTTTGTGTAGAAGTCCGTACGCACGCGCGACACGCGTCGAAATAATTCTTATTAACAAACGAACAAGACTATGTGTTAAATATAAAAATGATAGCGCCAATAACGTCCATGAATTTAGTGGCCTTCGCTTCTACTGTAATATTAGGTAACGGTTCTCTCTATGGCGCCTCGGGAAACTGAAACTTGAATACTGATCGTATAGCCGAGAGAGTATACTGTATAAATATATCTGCTACAGAGAAACCTGTTGTGAAAGGTTTGTAAACCCGAATCCTCAGTTCAGTATGTTCTTAAAATACGTAAGTGGAAGTTGTGCGTGCCGGACAGCACTACAACCAATCGAAAGTCTACTGACAAAATGGAGACGAAACGTTTTGATAAATTTTTTTTTCTTTTTTTTATTTTCCTTTATATTTTTATTTTTAACTAGGCTAAACCGTATTTGTGTGCGTAGATGGCGTTGAAATAATTATTACGTAATTTGACCATGTGCGCTGACTTTATGCGTGGTCGACTCCAGTTCGTTATAACATCCCGGTCTAAAGCTATAAAAAGAAAAAAAGAAAAAAAAAAAAACAATGATAAGATAGCGACCAATGGTTATGATTATTATGAAAGACTTTATCGTCATCCTGTTCTCGGGCTTGCTGTTCGCCTTTTGATACTCACGAAATGTGATATGAAAATGTAACCGCGTCATCACACGCATTCGTTGTATTGATTTTTATTTCGTCCAAATATCATCTCTGTCTTGACCTTAACCCAGATAATATATAAAAATAATGCAGCTATTTTCTTCTATTGAAAGCTCCTAAAATATACTAAAGAGAAATAGTCATAATTTTACACTATGTATAATTTATTAAATTTTTACACTCATTTGATTATGCATAAATGTAGATTATTTGAGCGACAAAAGGACTGTTGATAATGAAACTGAACATGATAAGTGCGGTGGAATATGATTCATGCATATGATATATTCCCGTAAAGTAATGTGAGAAAAAATTTTCATTATTTATAATCGTAATTATTTATCATACTATTTATTATATTTTATATACAGAATTATTATGAGAAATTTATAGAATGAGAAATATAATATACTGAATGTGATGTGATATTTTAGGCTCTATAAAAGAATCGTTTTAATCAATTGAATTGCCACCTACTTGATAATAATGTACATGAAAACAACGTGACACATATATTTATCAACGCTCTTTAGTTTGATTCGGTAGATAAATTGTTGATGGGAGTAATACGCTGTACGTGACAGACCGTGGATTGTATCATTTTGTATTTAATTGGTATGACCTCTGGGGAATGTGTTGACCCATTTCCATTGTACTAGGTTTCAAGTATGAGGCAATTTAATGTACGATGAAATATAAGACTAAATACATTGAGTGTTTGAGATGGATAATTCTGATGGTGTTAGACTGATTAAATGTGGTTTTTATTGGATTTTAGATTGTTCGGCAGCTGCCATCATCTTTGAAAACTCTGAATATGGATCTTCAAGCAAATTTGATGGGGTATCAAATTCTAGTGCTCTGCCATTATCCATAACGAGGATACGGTTTAATGACAAAACGGTTTTTAATCTGTGAGCTATGGACAGTATAGTGCAGTGGGAAAATTCTTTGTTAATTGTGTTTTGTACGACTATCTCAGTTTCTGGATCAACAGCTGCAGTTGCCTCGTCCAGGACTAGTATCTGAAATCATTTCAATCACTTCAGTGCAAATGATTCCTCTTCAACTTTGTTGATTAACAAAAAATTTATCGACATCTTCCAGAGTTTGTCAAAATCTAAATGTAATCCTGTTCAGCCACTGGATTGTCAGATTGTTTTTACTTGTAGACAAGAAAGTCGAATTATCCTGCTCGAAGAATAAGAAAAACGAACCTTGGAGTTCCTGAGCAAAGCTCTCGACAAGCACAGAAGCTGTCTTTCACCAACGCTCAAGTTGTCTCCTCCAAATCCAACGGACGCGTCGAGCTGACCAGCTATCGACTGCACTCTACCTTTAAGCTCGGTTTTTTCTAATGCTTTCCATATTTCGGCGTCTGTGTAGAGCTTGAAAGGATCTAGATTTGACCTGAAAGTATGACACCAGAGAGTAACTGAAGTGATTGCCCTTTTATTGCATCTTGTTGCCTATTTCATGGAAAGAGAGTATCGATGAAAATGTAGTAGCAGAATACCTTACGGTTCCACTGAACAGTACCGGGTCTTGCGGAATAATTGCAAGCTTAGTTCTCAACTGGTCAAGGCTTATTTCTGATATATCTATGTTGTCTATTTCTATATTTCCTTTCGCCAGCTCAACTAGCCTGAATAAAGCCACTGTAAGAGAGCTTTTTCCTGATCCCGTCCTTCCAACGATACCTGAGACACGAAAATGCGAAATTATTCGGTATGGACTTGAGTCGAAAGGACAGCCGTGATCATTGGAAGATTATTCAAATCGCACCTATTTTTTCTCCAGCTTTGATAGTGAATGATACATTTTTCAAAACGAATGGAGTACCATCTCCGTACGCCATGCTGACGCTAATGAACTTTATTTCTGCTGCTGCTGGCCAAGAGGATGGTGGTTTAACTAATGATTGTTTAGTGCTGCCTTCATTTTCTAGAGTCTAAAAGATACCGAAACCGATGTAAAATATTGAACAGCAAAGCAGCCTAACGTGGATCGTGATGCGTGATGAAAACATTGGCAAAGCCATGCTATACAACGATCGACTTACTCTGATGTAATGATTTATTCTTTCTACGCTGATGAACCGAACTTCCGTGTCTGATAGTAATCTTATCGTATACTGGAATCCATCCGAAATGTGTACCGAATATGAAAGAGCCAGTCCAGCTAATGCTGGTGGAACTTGGCCTTGTAAAGCTACGACCAAAAATGCTGTGATAGCAGTTATTGCTACCGCAAAACCGTCAATTCGTACTGCTAACCATCTCATGGCCCCAAAACACAACATCATACACTTGCTATTTGCGTCAAATAATTCGGTGAATCTGAAAATAAGTGAACTTAATTACAGTGAGTTAAATTTTAAAGGACCCAGATCATCAGTTCAACAAGTTTTCTGGTCTCGAGAGAGAATCAGATAATGATTAAAATGCATTCTTACTTTATCATGAAATCTTTCTCTTTTTCAAATGCGTGTATCGTACTAAGCCCTTGAACAGTTGCCGTAACAAAGCTTATAATTGGCGCTCGAGCTTTGTTGTCTATACGTTTCAGATCCCTGATTGCCACTCTGAATGAAATTTGAAAGTATTAGTAGCGCAGTAGATGATGTAGTTTTTAGAAGTATGGTACACAGTATTATAGAAAATCATAAAATGACAATATATTCTTACCTAAATATTTTACTGACGTAGTAGTAGAAAATTGCTAGAATACACATCGGCAGTATGAGCCACGGGAATACCAGACATAGTGCCAACGTAGCAAAAGATATTGTGATTACGTTCTGTATGAGATCCGCAACTGAAATCGGTAGCCTGTTGTCAACTGAAAACAGAACCGCTTTAGTTGATTCAGTTTTCCAAATCGAATATTATTTTCAGTAATTTTTGGAGACTTGTTAATGAATTGACAGGCATTCAAAAGTCATGTTGAAGCACAGTGGTATTATTAAAAAGTGTAAACTTGTTTTGACGCAGAACTGTATGGAATGGAAAAATCAACAAACCATCGCTTATGTCTGCGCTGAACAATTGTTGTATCCTTCCGCTTGGAGTAGTGTCAAAAAACCTCGCTGGAGATGCGATTAGTTTTTCAAACAAGACGTTGTGCAGTTTAGTCGAAGCTCCTATGGTCGCTTTAGTGTACACTAAACTTCGAACTGCACTTGTTAATATTATGATGCCTATCGTGCCAGCATAGATCGATTGATAATACCAAAAATCGGGATTGTCATTTAAGTTATCGGAATGTATCGTCTCATTATTTCTCACGATGATTGTATTCTGTCGAAAAATAACACGTCAAATATAACTAAAGTGAATATCAATTACAATCGGTATCTGCTCTGGTCTCTGATGCGAAGAGTCACAGAGATTGTCGAAAAAAATATACTCACACCTCCGCCAGCTTTTATCCAAAAAGCAAGCCACCAGGAACTGAAGGCAATACTTGCAGCGGTTGCTATGAATGTCAGAATTACGAGTAAGAGAGAAAAGTAACCACCAGCTGCCATGATGTACGAGTGATAAGTGTGTGCTTTTATACTTCCTTGCTGAAGATTCTCATCTACTGTTAGCTGGGCATCTGCAGAATAGAAAAAATAAATAAAAACGAATGTGAATGAGCGTATGGTGATAATCGATCATAGGTAGTATTTATATACCGTGAATATTCGAATTTTCAACACTCTTTTTGCTGACTTGTGAACTGACACTATCAGCTCGATTTCGGACTGCCTTATGAAGTGGAATATTGGTGGATGATTGCGTAAAAGATTCGGTTGCTTGACTGAAATGACCAGCTGATTAACAGGACAGAACAATCTGGATCACATCAAACGAAACGCAAGGTTAAAAACTCACTCAATAATCGTCTCATTCTCCGTCTCATTACCAATTGAGATCGATGTAACCATCGAAGCATATTGATTGTCAAGTTTCATGAGTTCATCATGCGTACCGTGTTTAATTATTCTTCCATCTCCCATCATGTAAATGTCGTCACAACGATTCAAATACTGGAATGAGTCAAAGATAAGTTCGAGATACGGTGCACAGTTGGTTGTATCATGAATTAACCAATTCGGGACTGACTTGAATCTGATGAGTAACAAAAAGAACAGTTTTCTCTCTCAAAGCCCCGAGTATCAAGTTGTCAAAAATAAAAGCCCCGACTCGCGAATCCACGGCACTCAGAGGGTCATCCAAGAAATAATTATCTCTGGAAGTAACAGTTTTTTCAAAAAATTTCCATCCTCTGATCAGCTCAGAGCCAGAATAAAAACAAGCCGAAAATTCCAACGCAACCCTACCGATCGGCGTAGAGTGCTCTGGCCAAGGCGACTCTCTGCTTCTGACCGCCTGATAGGTTGACTCCTTTTTCGCCGATTTCCGTCTGATCGCCTCCAGGCATCATGGCGATGTCTTGGTTCAAGTTGCAGGTGTAAATCGTCTTGTGATACCGGGTTTGGTCAAACTTTTCACCGAATAGTATGTTTTCTCTCAATGTAGCGTTGGTTATCCAGGCTTGCTGACTGACGTAAGCACAGGATCCGTCCCTCATCACTTGGCCTTCCGATACTCGAAGTTGTCCCAAAGCAGCCAGCAAGAGGCTCGATTTTCCACTACCGACATGTCCACAGATCCCAACTAATTTCCCTTTTTCTACCTCGAACGATATGTCGAACAGAACATCAACGTACTCAACATTGTCTGCGGGCTGGTTCAGCTTTTGCTGTTCACTTTTCTCTGCTGAAATTGTACTCGCATCCGTCCTGAAATACAAAATGCTTCAAATTTAGAAAAAATTTGCTTTGTCAATAGATAACCACAATGTCTTACCGTTCCTTGTCATCAGCCTGAGAACGCTCTTTGTTGTAATCGCCAAAAGTGTTGTAACCGAATGTTCCATGACTGATTTCAAGAGCTTGAGATTCACGGTTTGGTTTCGAACTGAGACAATTTCCATCCTCCAACAGTAACAGGCTCTGTGTAGCAGGTTAACAATTTTACCGGACGATAATTAAATTTCTTACACTGAACAGCGGTCAAGCATATACGTAACTTGAATTTCATATCAATAATGGCTGTGTTAATTTAGCAACTAACAAAAAGTAGTTTTTGTTAAAGCTAGTTCAGATTTCAAACCTTCATCCTCTTCAATGAAATGCCAGCTGAGATTATATAAGCGATACCAAGTTGAAAAAAGATCAGTAATAAACTAAGCCCCGAATGGAGAAATGTCGAGTACGGAAATGCCTAGAAAATGGAATATGGTTTCGTTTATGAATTAAAAAATACTAACATCAAACATAACATATACTTACTTGCGATGCTGTCAAATCATTCCCGACAGACACGTGTGCGAGAAACGTTATGATCGCGGATATTACTGGGATGGCAGGTGCCATAGAACTGCAAAAACTTCGAAAGTAGAAAGCCTTAAGGAGAAGTCGATTTTCAGTTCTTCTTAGACCTATGTACGTGGTAGAAGATCTATCATATTGTCAGTATGCTATACAAGTGCTTCCACTTGTTAATACTTGAATAATTTGACGTTTGAATACACAATGAAGTTTGATGATATTTGCGGTGAAAATTTTTCTGTATGTAATGAGAAACTTATTTGATGACGAAAATCGCCTTTCCGTCATTCAAATTTGTAGATATTTTATCTATAGGAAAATGACCCGACAAGGGTAGTAATAGTCTCATAAACTGAATACATACCTAAAAGATCATTGCTGAACCGTTTCTCCCAGACGTACATTTTTATCAACTTAACGCTGTCCAGGATCTCGTTCATCAGTCTTATTCTCATGTCGGAAATTTTGACCGTTTTAGTTTGGAAATGTCCAGTTACACGTGACATCATATACTGCAAATAGGTGACAGCAGTTAATGTGCACGTTATTACCGATAACCAGTATTGCTGTAAGTCTGAGGATAACATTTCCGAACGAACGATAACAATTATTATTCACTTCTCACCTGAATAGGAAAAAATAACAGAAATGCGATCATTCCAAGGAGCGCCATGGGCCCTAGTAGCCATAGAATATAGAAGACTCCGAATATCGTCGCTATCGGAGCTCCGACAATCATCGGCCCAATTAAAATCATCTCATATATCGCTTGGGCATCGTTAACGAACATATTAATCACCTGTTAGAAATAACGCGAATTAATGAACGGTGATAAGCATCACTGATTTGCGGATTTACCTTTCCGATATTTTGGTTTCCCAAATTATCAACGCGTATTATTTTCCCGTAGAGCAACGTCAGACAGGCTGATCTTAGCCTTACGGCTGATCTGGTATTGAATGCCCAGGTCCAAGACATGAACAATGTGCGGGACACTTCAGCGGCAGTTAGCAGCAACACCCACTTTACACCTTCCTGGTAGGACCCGTTTCCCGATTGTACATATTCCAACAATTTTCGCATTAGGAAAGTCTGAAAATCGACATTACAGTCAAACAAAGAGTCTTTCATAGTTTGGCAATTATTTGAATGGTATCGGATTCATAGAAATAATTAACTCACGTAGCTAAGGAAGCTGGATATAAGATTTCCAGTAAATATGACACAAACAGCAAAAATTCGCGTTCTACAAAATCTCCAAGCAACCCTTAAAAGAGAAGCATCCTTCGGCCCCCACTTCTCCAGTTCATCTTTCCATAGCAGTTCTAATCTAATTAGAAATTTATAATCTTAGTGGTTATCAAGAGTATCAACGACTCGAAAAATAACAGACCTTGAGTCGACACATGGTGCTAGAGACATGATAAGAATCAGACTATTGGTAGCAATGATTGAGAAGTGTTTGTACAACTTATCAAAGAGATTGCTACACCTTATACTAATAATAAAGACAGACACCTTTTCGCATTGTAATTCCCACCGTCGTACGGAGACAAAGTTGGCAATTCCTCCATCGTTATTCCTTCACCGTATGCCTTGTACATAATCTTTGAAATCCAAGTAAAACAAACACCCGAAAAAAACCCAGCGCTGTCTAAGCCCATGGTATTGGTCTCCCTGAAATTTTTATGGCAGAAAATAGATTGACGGTATAGATATCGGGAAATGCACTCTATGAAAACTACGAAAACGGGCTACTGATGCCCACTGCTTTGTTGATTTCTCGTAATTCATGACTCCCGTCATCGCGAAGTTAAATTATTGAATTATAACTGAATTATTACTTTCCCTTCCTCCGAACCGGTATGAGATTCTTGAGTGCATTGCTGTATCGATGGATCCCTGCTCCCCGTTCGTAAGTTCGCTCATCATTCGCTCTGTAACCGATAATAGTGTAAATCATTTCTTAAAATGATTATCATTCGTTAAGAATGAAAATGTCTCAACGCTCATGGCGTATGCGAATGATATAAACGTAGCATAATATTCTTTCAAGATCAGTCAGAAGTGGAAAAAATCGAGTCGTTGAGACTAGTCTGACGATTCCTCCGATAAGGATCGATGATCATCGCTTACCCACGAGCAAAGACATTTCTGATTTCATCTTGTCCCACATCGTCATCAATCTTCCAATTGCCAGTGGGCCCGATTTCCCCGGTCTTTTTACCCATCGTCTTAATCTATTGTCGAAAAATGAACGTCGCTTAATCTGATGCTTGATTTTGCATCGAAATGCACGCGTGACACTCGTGGAATTCTCGCGTGGATTTATTGCAAACAAATGAATAGACTCAATTCTCCAGAGAATATAAGACAGTTCAATCTTTGATGCTTTATCATAAACTAATACTGATAGTAGCGACAGTGGCAGAGATTAAAATATGCATACTGCACTGCAAAAACTCCTTTACGCGTAATATCACCGTATCTGAATCTACATTTCGTTATCTTCTGATAATACATTTTTGCAACTAATTCGAATGATTATTTCGACTAGAAAAATTGCAGATTTTCAACTGATGTTCATTCTTTGCTGTTCGTCTACTTGGATATGTTCGAATAACTTATAAACGAATGAAACTCACCATGGTAAAAAATAATAAGAATCTATTCAATATCATTTACCGAAATTCTGATAATTCTTTGGTAATCACGAGAATGAGGATTATTGATGATGATCTCTCATAGACTATACATTTTCCATTTTGGTATCGGGTCTGATGTCCCCGATATTTTTATCCATCGCCTGTGCCTTGTTTTGGCAAAGATCGTTAACTCTAGAATCGGCAGTTTCATTCTTCGATAAAATTTACCAGGATCAGAGGGCCGAAATGACTTTGGTGACATTAAATAAGGTATCAAAATAAACTTCTACGGAGTGAGTGTAGGATTTAGGGAGGGAGATACAGGTGGTGGTTACATCTTCTGCCAAGAGTCCTACTCACATGAATTACAGTTTAATTGCATTTTGGTAACTTAAAATTGAGTTGGTTAGGTCATGCATATGTTATCGTCTCTCGAAACAGTTTCGAAGACCCATGATATAACCGATGAGATGAGAGGAAGAATATCATATCTTAAGCATGAAAGGATTTTCTAAATGACTCAACGAAAAAAGTCTTCTCCAGTTTTATTTGTACATGTATTATAAGTATGTGTACATAGATATTAAATGTGCACACTACTCGAAAAAGAATATAATAAATCTGTACAATATATTACGAAGCGTTTTTAGTGAAATCAAGTTTAGCAAGTGTTTGTTATGACAAAGGTGCGGACTGATTCACAATATGGAACTAGTTTGAATAGAGAATCGAGAAGTAGCACACAAAACCAACATTGAAAATTTAAAAATTTTGAATCATTGTTCATCATCTTTCAGCGCTTTCGGCAGCCGTAACCATTTTCGAAAATTCTGAGCTCGGATTCCCAAGCAAATTCGATGGGGTATCAAATTCCATTACTTTGCCACTATCCATAACGAGAATTCGATCAAGCGACAGAACAGTTTGTAGCCTGTGCGCTATGGTCAGTATTGTGCAATTGGAAAACTCCCGTTGAACCGTTTCCTGAACTATAATCTCAGTCTCTGGATCTACAGCAGCGGTTGCCTCGTCCAAAATCAGTATCTGAAATCATTTGAATCACGTCAGTTCCATAATTCCTCATCAGCCCATATTTATTTACGGAAAATTAATCGTTGGCTACAGAAACTGATCAAAATCGCAATATGATCTTGACTTGGCTCCCGGGGTGTAAAATAATTTATACTTCTACAAGAAAGGACACCGAATTACTTTGGGAAAAAAATTGAGAAATGAACCTTAGAGTTCCTGAGCAAAGCTCTCGACAAGCACAGAAGCTGTCTTTCACCAACGCTCATGTTGTCTCCTCCGAATCCGACTGACGCATCGAGCTGACCAGTCATCGACTGCACTCTACCCTTGAGCTCGGTTTTTTCTAATGCTTTCCATATTTCTGCGTCTGTGTAGAGCTTAAAAGGATCCAGATTTGACCTGGAAGTATGACACCAGAGAGTAACTAATGCGATTGCCCTTTTATTGCATCTTGTTGCCTATTTCATGGAAAGAGAGTATCGGTGAAAATGTAGTAGCAGAATACCTTACGGTTCCACTGAACAGTACCGGGTCTTGCGGTATGATTGCAAGTTTAGTTCTCAACTGTTCAAGGCTTATTTCTGATATATTTATGTTGTCTATTTCTATGTTTCCTTTCGCCAGCTCAACTAGCCTGAATAAAGCCACTGTAAGAGAGCTTTTTCCTGATCCCGTTCTCCCAACTATACCTGAGACACCAAAATGCGAAATTATTCGGTATGGAATTGAGTCGGAAGAACAGCCGTGATCATTGGAAGATTATTCAAATCGCACCTATTTTTTCTCCGGCGTTGATAGTAAATGATATATTTTTCAAAATGAAAGGAGTACCGTCCCCGTACGCCATGCTAACGCCAATGAACTTTATTTCTGCTGCTGCTGGCCAAGAGGATGGTGGCTCAACTGTTGATTGATTAGTGCTGCCTTCGTTTTCTAGAGTCTAAAAATTACCGAAAGCGATGTAAAGTATTAAACAGCAAAGCTGCCTCACTCGGATCGTGATGCGGAATGAAAACATTGGTAAGGCCATGCGACACAACGATAGACACTCACTCTGGTGTAGTGATTTATTCTTTCTACGCTAATGAACCGAACTTCTATGTCCGATAGTATTCTTATAGTGGTCTGGATAGTATCTGAGATGTGTGCGGAATATGAAAGAGCCAGACCAGCTAAGGCTGGTGGAACCTGGCCTTGTAAAGCTACCACGAAGAATGCTGTGATACTAGTTATTGCTACCGTCAAACCGTCAATTCGCACTGCTAACCATCTCATGGCTCCACCACACAACATCATACACTTGCCGTTCGCATCAAACAATTTGGTAAACCTGCAAAGAAATAAAATTATTTTTGCAGCATGTCAAACTTCGAAGGACCCAGATGATTTTTCCCACCGAACCGTGAGGTCTCGAGAGAGAACTGGATATTACTTTGTCATAAAATCCTTCTCCTTTTCGAATGCGTGTATCGTACTGAGTCCTTGAACGGTCGCCGTGACGAAGCTTATAATTGGTGCTCGAGCTTTGTTGTCCATACGTTTCAAATCCCTAATCGCTACCCTAAATAAAATATGAAAGACTTTGAAATGCAGTTTTTTTGTAGTTTTTGTATAGTTTTATATAGTAAATCATAATTGTAATTAAAATACCTAAATATTTTACTGACGTAGTAGAAGAAAACTGCAAGAACACACATCGGCAGTATGAACCACGGGAACACCAGACATATAGCCAGCATAGCGAAAGATATTGTGATTACGTTCTGTATGATAATCGCAACTGCCATCGGTAATCTGTTGTCGACTATTAACATAGACGCTTAGTAGATTCAGTCTTCAAATCGGAAATTATTTCTTTCGAAAAGAGAAACGTTCAAAATAGATCGAAGACCGTTCAGGGCCGTATCAAGATTAATGACAAATGAAGTTACATACATTTGCAGAAGTCATCTTCGAGCAGATCGTACTTACAAAGACGTATATGCATGTAAATACTAGTTCTGACTTAAAGTGATGTATATTATTGAAGAATCAACAAACCTTCATCCATGTCTCTACTGAACAAATGTTGTATCCTGCCGCTTGGTGTAGTGTCAAAAAATCTCATCGGAGAGGTGATTAGTTTTTTGAACAAGTCGTTGTGCAGTTTAGTCGAAGCTGCTATCGTAGCTTTAGAGTACACTAAACTTCGCACTGCACTGGTAAGTATTATGATGCCTATCGTGCCAGCATAGATCGATTGATAATACCAGAAATCGGGATTGTCATTTAAGTTATCGGAAGTTATCGTCTCGTTATTCCTAACGACGGTTGTGTTCTGTTGAAGAACAATATAGATAATAACTGAAGTGAGTATTAGTTTCATTCGAAATTCGCGCTGGATTCTGACGAAGTGATCAGTCAGGGAGACTTTGGGAAATTTATATGCAGTAGAGCAGCAGCTGTTGCTGGAGCGTGATTAAGCGATGTAAAAATGGAGAGTAATGTTAAGGGGTTGTCTGTGGGTATGAATTGCCGAAAGAGCAATAAAATCGAATCGCTGAAAAATTATACTTACTCCCCCACCGGCTTTTATCCAAAACGCAAGCCACCATGAACTAAAGGCAATGCTTGTAGCGGTTGCTATAAACGTCAAAATCACGAGTGAAACAGGAAGGTAGCCACCAGCTGCCATGATGTACGAGCGATAAGCATGTGCTTTTATACTTCCTTGCTGAAGATTCTCATCTATTGTTAGCTGGCCTTCTACATGATAATAAAAAAAAAAGTGTGAATGAGACTATGGTGATGATAAATTATAGGTAGTTTTCATATACCGTGAATATCCGGATTTTTAACACTCTTTACGCCGATCACTTGAGAGCTGACGCTGCCAGTACGACTCCGATTTGCGCTAAGGGTTAGAATATCAGCGACTGGTTGCAGAAGGTCTTCGGTCACCTGACTGTAAACATCGCGCGATCAACGGTACAGAACGATCTCGATCAGATCAAGCGAAATGCAACGTTGAAAACTTACTCTATAATTGGCTCATTCTCGGTCTCGTTATCATTCGAAATCGCTGTAACCATCGAAGCATAATGATTGCCAAGTTTCATCAGTTCATCATGGGTACCGTGCTCAAGTATAGTTCCATCACGCATCATGTATATGTCGTCGCAACGATTCAAATACTAAAAAAAGTCAAAGATAAGTTCGAGGCATAATGCACAGTTGATTGTATCATGAATTAACCAATTCGGGACTGACTTGAATCTGATGAGTAACAAAAAGAACAGTTTTCTCTCTCAAAGCCCCGAGTATCAAGTTGTCAAAAATAAAAGCCCCGACTCGCGAATCCACGGCACTCAGAGGGTCATCCAAGAAATAAATATCTCTGGAAGTAACAGTTTTTTCAAAAAATTTCCATCCTCTGATCAGCTCAGAGCCAGAATAAAAACAAGCCGAAAATTCCAACGCAACCCTACCGATCGGCGTAGAGTGCTCTGGCCAAGGCGACTCTCTGCTTCTGACCGCCTGATAGGTTGACTCCTTTTTCGCCGATTTCCGTCTGATCGCCTCCCGGCATCATGTCGATGTCTTGACTCAAGCTGCAGGCATGAATCGCCTTGTAATACCGGATTTGGTCAAACTTTGTGCCGAATAGTATATTCTCTCTCAAGGTAGCGTTGCTTATCCAGGCTTGCTGACTGACGTAAGCACAGGATCCAGTCCTCATCACCTGGCCTGCCGATATTCGAAGTTGTCCCAAAGCAGCCAGCAAGAGACTCGATTTTCCACTACCGACATGTCCACAGATCCCAACTAATTTCCCTTTTTCTACCTCGAACGATATGTCGAACAGAACATCAACGTGCTCAGCATTGTCTGCGGACTGGTTAAGCTTTTGTTGTTCACTTTTCTCAGCTGGAATTGTACTTGCATCGGTCCTGAAATACAAAATACTTCATATTTCGAAAAAAATTATTTTGTTAATAGATAACCACAATGTCTTACCGTTTTTTGTCGTCAGCCTGAGAACGCTCTTTGTTATAATTGGCAAAAGTATTGTAAGCGAACGTTCCATGGCTGATTTCAAGAGCTTGAGATTCATGGATTGGTTTTGAAATTGGACGGTTTCCATCCTCCAAGATTAATAGACTCTACGTAACAGGTTGATAATTTAAGGGACGATAATTATATTTCTTATAGTAAACGGCGGTCAAGCATTCATGTAACTTAATGATTGTATCAATAATGGCTATTCGAATTCATTAGATCAAAAAGTATTGAAGAAACTGAAAATTTCGTACTAGTAACATAACAGTCGTACGAATATAGTTATAATGAGTAAAGCAGGTTCAGAAAAGCGAATTCTGGTAATATTAGTTCAAATTGCGAACCTTCATCCTGTTAAATGAAATGCCAACTGAGATTATATTATTGATGCCAAGCTGAAAAAAGATCAGCAACAAAGTGAGCCCCGAGTAAAGAAATGTCGTATACGGAAATGCCTAGAAGAAAAAAAAAATTTAATATATTGACGATGTTGTATGAACTAAATAACATTATCAACAATTATGTCATAGAGTACGATACTATAAATGCTTGGTTGTCACTCACCTGCGATGCTGTTAAATCATTCCCGACAGACACGTGGGCAAGAAATGTTATGATTGCGGATACTATTGGGACGGCAGGTGCTGTAGAATTGGTAAAACTTTGCCAGTACAAAGTCTGTAGAAGATGCCGTTTCTCAGTTTTTCTGAGACCTGCATATATCAGAAGAACTATTACGTTGTCAGAACACCAGACAAGTGTTTCGAATCGTTATTACTCCAATAATGGAAAGTTCAACTACACATCCAAGTTCGTTGATGTGTGCTATGCGAATTTTTCTGTACTGAGAAATTTACTCGATGACAAGAATCGCTTTCCGTCATCCAAATTTGTAGATATTTTTCTTTTGGAAAAAGATCAAACGAGGGTAGTAGTATTTTTATTATTCGAATACCCACCGAGAAGATCCTTGCTGAACCGTTTCTCCCAGGCGTACATTTTAATCAACTTAATGCAGTCCAGGATCTCGTTCATCAGTCTTATTCTCAGGTCGGAAATTTTCATCCTCTTAGTTTGGAGATATCCGATGGCACGTGACATCATATACTGAAAAAGGGTGACAGCAATTAATGTGTATGTTATCTCTGATAACCAACATTGCTGTAAGTCTGAGGATAACATTTCCGAACGAACGATAGCAATTATTATTCACTTCTCACCTGAATAGGAAAAAATAACAGAAATGCGATCATTCCAAGAAGCGCCATAGGCCCCAGTAGCCATAGAACGTAGAAGACTCCGAATATCGTCGCTATCGGAGCTCCGATAATCAATGGTCCAATTAAAGCGGTCTCAAATATCGTCTGGGCATCGTTAGCGAACATATTAATCACCTGTTATAAAAAACGCGAATTAATGAACGTTAATATGCATCGCTGATTTGCGGATTTACCTTTCCGATATTTTGGTTTCCCAAATTATCAACGCGTATTATTTTCCAGTAGAGTAACGTCAGACAGGCTGATCTTAGCCTCATGGCTGATCTGGTATTGAATGCCCAGGTCCAGGCCATGAATAATGTTCGAGACAATTCAGCGGCAGTTAGCAGCAACACCCACTTTACACCTTCCTGGTAGGACCCGTTTCCCGATTGTACATATTCCAACAATTTTCGCATTAGGAAAGTCTGAAAATCGACATTACATTTAAACAAAGAGTCTTTCATAGTTTTGCAATTATTTGAATGGTATCGGATTAATAGAAATAATTAACTCACGTAGCTAAGGATGCTGGATATAAGATTTCCAGTAAATATGAGAAAAACAGCGAAAATTCGCGTCCTACAAAATCTCCAAGCAACCCTCGAGAGAGAAGCATTCTCCGACCCTCTCTTAGCCACTTCATCTCTCCATAGCAGTTCTAATCTAAGTAGAAATTTTCAATTTTAGTAGTTATCAAAAGTATAAACTATTCCAAGAATAACAGACCTTGAGTCTACGCATGGTACTACAAACATGATAAGAATCAGGTTATCAGTAGCAAGAATTGACAAATGTTAAAACAACTTATCGAAGTGATTGTTACAGCCAATACTAATAATAAAAACAGACACCTTTTCGCATTGTAATTCCCACGGTCGTACGGAGACAAGGTTGGCAATTCCTCCATCGTTATTCCTTCACCGTATGCCTTGTACATAATCTTCGACATCCAGGTAAAACAAATGCTAGAAAAAAGCCCGGCGCTGTCTATGCCCATGGTATTGGTCTCTCTGAAATTTTTATTGTAAAAAATAGATTTACGGTATAGATATCGGGTAATGCACTCTATGAAAACTACGAAAACGGGCTACCGATGCCCACTACTTTTGTTTATTTCTCTTGATTCATGACTCCCATCATCCCGAAATTAAATTATTGAATTATTACTGAATTATTACTTTCCCTTCCTCCGAACCGGTATGAGATTCTTGAGTGCATTGCTGTATCGATGGAGCCCTGCTCCCCGTTCGTAAGTTCGCTCATCATTCGCTCTGTAACCGAAAATCGTGTACATTATTTCTTAAAATGATTATCATTCGTTAAGAATGAAAATGTCTCAACGCTCATGGCGTATGCGAATGATATAAACATAGCATAATATTCTATCAAGATTGGTTAGGAGTGGAAAAAATCGAGTCGCGGAGACTAGTCTGATGATTTCTCCGATAAGGATCGACGATCATCGCTTACCCACTAGCAGATACATTGTCGATATCATCTCGTCCCAAGTCGTCATTGATCTGCAGACTGTCATCGGGTCCGATTTCCCGGCTTTTTTCACTCATTTCCTAGACCTGTTACCGAAAGACCACCGTTACTGAATATAAGGTCTAATTTGGCGTCGTAATTCAAACGTACCGCTTGCCGAATCGTAATGTAGATTTTAGACAAACTAACGCAGCTACTTACGTTTTCGGATAGTCAAGAAGTCAATATTACACGTAAGATTTTTTACCCTACTTTTTTAGAACATTATGTGATAACTCAACCGGCGGTGCCTTATCATAAACACACCCACTGATAGCCTTAGCAGTGGCGAATAGTAAAATATGTATACTACATTACCGAAATTCTTTGACGTAATATCACTGTATCCAAATCCGCATTTCGATATTTTCTAATAATATGTGAGTGTAACAAGTTCGAATGGTTATTGAAAGGAGAAAAACTGCGGACATTGAACTGATGTTCCACGTTGGTCGTTTACTAATTTAAGCTGTTTAAATAACTGATCTGATAAACAAAGTCGCTGTATTTGATAAAAAGCGAATAAAATTTGCTACAGTAAGACGTAAAAAACTTTAAAATATTATCTACGAAAATTCTGATAATACTTTGATAATTATAACGATGAGGATTGTTGATGATCATCTATTATCAACAATTTTGGAGATTTTTCATTTTAGTACCGGTTTCGATTTTCCTGATATTTCATCCATCGTATAAGTTCTGTTTTATCAATGCTCGTTGACTTTCGAATCGGCGGTTCAATTTTTCGATAAAATTCCAATGAGCTTAAACGAGATAGTAAAAATAAGTTTTGTAGTTTGGGATTTTCGAAGGGAGACACATGTCGTGTTCGCGTTGTGTCTTTATACCTGTCCGAGCCCATCGGCTATCAGAACAAACAGCGGTAAGGTCATAAGCGAAACTTATTCTGCCAAAAGGCATTACACAAAGTTACTTGAAATATAGTTTAATATAATTAATGTGAATTCAACGACAGTGCGAGAGTGGTGAGACCGGTTTTGTATGTGTTATCATATCTCGAGACCGTCTCGAGACGCTACATTGACCCAATATCAGCGATAAGATAGCAGAAGGATTAAACACATCTTAGGTATGAAAAAAAATTTGGAAATAATTTAACGGAAAAAAGGTTTCGCCAGTTTTATTTGCACATGTATAATGCTCGGTAGCTGTACACAGAATTTCAATGTGGAAACTACTGAATGAAGAATATTAACATGAATAATATGATATGGTTGATGTTACTAAAATCGAGTTTCAAGGTGCCAACCGATTCACGATATGAAACTGCTTTGAATAGAATTGAGAAGTAATAGGCAACTCTGATAATAAAAATGTTGAATCGTTGTTCATCATCCTCCGGCGCTTTCAGCAGTCGCAACCATTTTCGAAAATTCTGAGCTCGGATTACTGATCAAATTCAACGGGGTATCAAATTCCAGTACTTTGCCACTGTCCATAACGAGGACCCGGTCAAGCGACAGAACCGTTTGTAGCCTATGCGCTATGGTCAGTATCGTACAATTGGAAAACTCCCGCTGAACCGTGGCCTGAACAGCAATCTCAGTCTCTCGATCCACAGCGGCTGTCGCCTCGTCCAAAATCAGTATCTGAAATCATTTAAATCACGTCAGTTCGAGAGTTCCTCATCAACGCACATTCATTTCCAAAAAATCAAACGGCGCCTTCAGAAGTTGATCAAAATCTCAAAACATGCTTGATTGGGTCTCAGGGGTGTACAATAATTTATAATTCTTCAAGGAAGACGCCGAATTACTTCATGCAAAAAATTGAGAAATGAACCTTAGAGTTCCTGAGCAGAGCTCTCGACAAGCATAGAAGCTGTCTTTCACCAACGCTCATGTTGTCCCCTCCGAATCCG
This sequence comes from Macrophya annulata, assembly GCA_963924015.1. Lineage (NCBI taxonomy): Eukaryota > Metazoa > Arthropoda > Insecta > Hymenoptera > Tenthredinidae > Macrophya > Macrophya annulata. The sequence goes on from OZ001264.1 coordinate 10,722,924, forward strand.
ACTGACGCATCGAGCTGACCAGTCATCGACTGCACTCTGCCCTTGAGCTCAGTTTTTTCTAGTGCTTTCCATATTTCTGCGTCTGTGTAGAGCTTGAAAGGATCCAGGTTTGACCTGAAAGTATGACACTGGAGAGTAACTGATGCGATTGCCCTTTTATTGCATTTTGTTGCCTATTTCATAGAAAGAGAGTATCAGTGAAAATGTAGTAGCAGAATACCTTATGGTTCCACTGAACAATACCGGGTCTTGCGGTATGATTGCGAGCTTCGTTCTCAACTTTTCAAGGCTTATTTCTGATATATCTATGTTGTCTATTTCTATGTTTCCTTTCGCCAGTTCAACCAGCCTGAATAAAGCCACTGCCAGAGAGCTTTTTCCTGATCCCGTCCTCCCAACGATACCTGAGACACCAAAATGCAAAATTATTCGGTATGGACTTGAGTCGAAAGGACAGCCGTGATCATTGAAAGATTATTTAAATCGCACCTATTTTTTCTCCGGCTTTGAAAGTAAATGATATATTTTTCAAAATGAAAGGAGCACCGTCCCCGTACGCCATGCTAACGCCAATGAACTTTATTTCTGCTGCTGCTGGCCAAGAGGATGGTGGCTCAACTGTTGATTGATTAGTGCTGCCTTCGCTTTCTATAGTCTAAAAATTACCGAAAGCGATGTAAAGTATTAAACAGCAAAGCTGCCTCACTCGGATCGTGATGCGGAATAAAAATATTGGTAAGGTCATGCGGCACAACGATAGACACTCACTCTGGTGTAGTGATTTATTCTTTCTACGCTAATGAACCGGGCTTCTGTCTCCGATAGTATTCTTATTGTGTACTGGAACGTATTTGAGATGTATGCCGAATATGAAAGAGCAAGACCAGCTAAGGCTGGTGGAACTTGGCCTTGTAAAGCTACCACTAAGAATGCTGTGATACTAGTTATTGCTACCGATAAACCGTCAATTCGCACTGCCACCCATCTCATGGCACCCGAAGACAACATCACACACTTGCTGTTCGCGTCAAACAATTTGGTGAATCTGCAAATAAATGGAATTACTTGCAGCATGTTAAACTTCTAAGGACCCAAATCATTATTTCTACCAGTATCACGGTTTCAAGAGAGAATCGGATATTACTTTGTCTTAAAATTCTTCTCCTTTCCGAATGCGTGTATCGTACTGAGTCCTTGAACAGTCGCCGTAACGAAGCTTATAATTGGTGCTCGAGCTTTGTTGTCCATACGTTTCAAATCCCTAACCGCTACCCTAAATAAATTATGAAAGACTTTGGAATGCAGTTTTCGTGTAGTTTTCGTATAGTTTTATATAGTAAATCATAATTGTAATTAAAATACCTGAATATTTTACTGACGTAGTAGAAGAAAACTGCAAGAATACACATCGGCAGTATGAACCACGGGATCACCAGACATATAGCCAGCATAGCGAATGATAATGAGATTACGTTCTGTATGATATCCGAAACTGGCATCGGTAACCTGTCGTCAACTAATAATAAAAACGTTCAGTAGATTTAGCCTTAAAATCGAATATTATTTCCATCAATTTTTGTGTACTCGTTTTCTTCGAGGAGAAGAGAAACTTTGAAAACAGATCGAAGACCGTTTAGTGATGTATATTATTGAAGAATCAACAAACCTTCGTCCATGTCTCTACTGAACAAGTGTTGTATCCTGCCGCTTGGAGTAGTGTCAAAAAACCTCATCGGAGAGGTGATTAGTTTTTTGAACAAGTTGTTGTGCAGTTTAGTCGAAGCTTCTATCGCAGCTTTAGAGTACACTAAACTTCGCACGGCACTGGTTAGTATTATGATGCCTATCGTGCCAGCATAGATCGATTGATAATACCAGAAATCGGGATTGTCATTTAAGTTATCGGAAGTCATCGTCTCGTTATTCCTAACGACGGTTGTGTTCTGTTGAAGAACAATATAGATAATAACTGAAGTGAGTATTAGTTTCATTCGAAATTCGCGCTGGATTCTGACGTAGTGATCAGTCAGGGAGACTTTGGGAAATTTATATGCAGTAGAGCAGCAGCTGTTGCTGGAGCGTGATTAAGCGATGTAAGAACGGAGAGTAATGTCAAGGGGTTGTCTGTGGGTATGAATTGCCGAAAGAGCAATGAATTCGAATTACTGAAGAATCATACTTACACCCCCACCAGCTTCTATCCAAAACGCAAGCCACCAAAAACTGAAGGCAATGCTTGAACCGGTTGCTATAAACGTCAACATCACGAGTGAAACAGAAAGGTAGCCACCAGCTGCCATGATGTACGAGTGATAAGTGTGTGCCTTTATATTTCCTTGCTGAAGATTCTCGTCCACTGTTAGCTGAGCATCTGCATAATAATAAAAATTGATGTAAATGTGACTATGGTGATGATAAATCATCGGTAATTTTCACATTATACCATGAATATCTGAATTTTCAACACTCTTTACGCCGATCACTTGTGAGCTGACGCTACCAGTACGACTACGATTTGCGTTAAGGGTTGGAATATCGGCGACTGATTGCAGAAGGTCTTCGGTCGGCTGACTGAAAACACCACGAGATCAATGGTACAGAACAATCTTGATCGGATCGAACGAAATGCAACGTTGAAAACTTACTCTTTAATTGGCTCATTCTCGGTCTCGTTATCATTCGAAATCGCTGTAACCATCGAAGCATAATGATTGCCAAGTTTTATCAGTTCATCATGGGTACCGTGCTCAAGTATAGTTCCATCACGCATCATGTATATGTCGTCGCAACGATTCAAATACTAAAAAAAGTCAAAGATAAGTTTGAGGCATGATGCACAGTTGGTTGTATGTATGAATTAACCAATTTGGGACTGACCTGAATCTGATGAGTAACAAAAATAACCGTTTTTCCTTTCAACGCCCCGAGTATCAAGTTGTCAAAAATAAAAGCCCCGACTAGCGTATCCACGGCACTCAGAGGGTCATCCAAGAAATAAATATCTCTGGAAGTATCAGTTTTTTTCGAAAAATTTTCTTCCACTGATCAGCTCAATGCCAGAACAAAAAGAAGTGAAAAATTCCAATGCAACCCTACCGATCGGCATAAAGTGCTCTGGCCAAGGCGACTCTCTGCTTCTGACCGCCTGATAGGTTGACTCCTTTTTCGCCGATTTCCGTCTGATCGCCTCCAGGCATCATGTCGATGTCTTGCTTCAAGCTGCAGGCGTGAATCGTCTTGTGATACCGGATTTGGTCAAACTTTGCTCCAAATAGTATATTCTCTCTCAATGTAGCGTTGATTATCCAGGCTTGCTGACTGACGTAAGCACAGGATCCGTCTCTCATCACCTGGCCTTCCAATACTCGAAGTTGTCCCAAAGCAGCTAGCAAGAGGCTCGATTTTCCACTACCGACATGTCCACAGATCCCAACTAATGTCCCTTTTTCCACCTCAAACGATATGTCGAACAGAACATCAACGTACTCAACATTGTCTGCGGGCTGGTTCAGCTTTTGCTGTTCACTTTTCTCTGCTGAAATTGTACTCGCATCCGTCCTGAAATACAAAATGCTTCAAATTTAGAAAAAATTTGCTTCGTCAATAGATAACCACAATGTCTTACCGTTCCTTGTCATCGGCCTGAGAACGCTCTTTGTTATAATCGCCAAAAGTGTCGTAAGCGAACCTTCCATGACTTATTTCAAGAGCTTGAGATTCATGGATTGGTTTTGAAATAGGACGGCCTTTATCCTCCAAGATTAATAGACTCTACGTAGCAGGTTAATAATTTAATGGACGATAATTATATTTCTCATAGTAAACGGCGGTCAAGCATTCATGTTACTCAAATATTGTATCAATAATGGCTATGTGAATTTATCAGATCGAATAGTATTATAGAAACTGAAAATTTCGTAGAAAATAGTAGAAGCTTCGAAAAAGCGGATTTTGTTAATGCTAGTTTAAATTACGAACCTTCATTCTGTTCAACGAAATGCCAGTTGATATTACATTACCGATGGCAATCTGAAACAAGTATAGCATCAAAGTGAGCCCCGATTGAAGAAATGCCACGTACGGAAATGCCTAGAAGAAAAAAAATAAAGTTTAATATATTTATGATGTTGTATAATCTGAAAAATATTATCAACAGTCATGTCATACTGTACAATACTATAAATACTTCGTTGCTAACTTACCTGTGATGCTGTTAAATCATTGCCGGTAGACACGTGGGCAAGAAACGTTAGGATTGCGGATATTACTGGGATTGCAGGTGCCATAGAATCGGTAAAACTTCGACAGTACAAAGTCCGTAGAAGAAGTCGTTTCTCAGTTTTTCTGAGACCTGCATAGATTAGAAGAATTATTATGACGTCAGAACGCCAGACAAACGCTTTGACTCGTTATCATAACTTCAATAATGGAAAGTTCAACTACACATCCAAGTTCGTTGATGTGTGCTATGCGAATTTTTCTGTACTGAGAAATTTACTCGATGACAAGAATCGCTTTCCGTCATCCAAATTTGTAGATATTTTTCTTTTGGAAAAAGATCAAACGAGGGTAGTAGTATTTTTATTAATCGAATACCCACCGAGAAGATCCTTGCTGAACCGTTTCTCCCAGGCGTACATTTTAATCAACTTAATGCAGTCCAGGATCTCGTTCATCAGTTTTATTCTCAGGTCGGAAATTTTGATCCTCCTAGTTTGGAGATATCCGATGGCACGTGACATCATATACTGAAAAAGGGTGACAATAATTAATGTGTATGTTATCTCTGATAACCAGCATTGCTGTAAGTCTGAGGATAACATTTTCGAACGAACGATAGCAATTATTATTCAATTCTCACCTGAATAGGAAAAAATAACAGAAATGCGATCATTCCAAGAAGCGCCATGGGCCCCAGTAGCCATAGAACGTAGAAGACTCCGAATATCGTTGTTATCGGAGCTCCGATAATCATTGGTCCAATTGAAACGGTCTCAAATATCGTTTGGGCATCGTTAGCGAACATATTAATCACCTGTTAGAAATAACGCGAAATAATGAACGTTGATAAGCATCGCTGATTTGTGGACTTACCTTCCCGATATTTTGGTTTCCCAAATTATCAACGCGTATTATTTTCCCGTATAGCAACGTCAGACAGGCTGATCTTAGCCTCACCGCTGTTCGGGTAGAGAAGGCCCAAGTCCAGGCCATGAATAATGATCGAGACAATTCAGCGGTAGTTAGCAGTAACACCCACTTTGCACCTTCCTCGTAAGACCTGTTCCCCGATTGTATATATTCCAGCAATTTCCGCATTAGGAAAGTCTGGAAATCGACATTTCAGTCAAACAAAGAGTTTTTTTCATAGCTTGGCGATTATTTAAATCGCATTTTATTCATAAAAATAATTAACTCACGTAGCCAAGGAAGCTGGATATAAGATTCCCAGTAAATATTAGACAAGAAGCAAAAATTCTCGTTCTACAAAATTTCCAAGCAACCTTCGAGAGAGAAGCATTTTCTGGCCCTCTCTTGGCCAGTTCATCTTTCCATAGAAGTTCTAATCTAATCAAGACATTTTTAATTCCAGTGTTTATCAAACGTATCAACGATTTCAAAAATAGCAGACCTTGAGTTTATGCATGGTGCTAGAGATATGATAAGAATCAGGGTATCAGTAGCAAGGATTCACAAATGTTAGAACAACTTATCGAAGTGATTGTTACAGCCAATACTAATAATAAAGACATACACCTTTTCGCATTGTAAGTCGCACCTTCGTACGGCGACAAATTTGGCAACTCCTCCATCGTTATTCCTTTTCTATATGCCTTGTACATAATATTTGACATCCAGCTAAAACAAATGCCAGAAAAAAGCCCGGCGCTGTCTATGCCCATGGTATTGGTCTCTCTGAAATTTTTATTGTAAAAAATAGATTGACGGTATAGATATCGGGTAATGCACTCTATGAAAACTACGAAAACGGGCCACCGATGCCCACTACTTTTGTTTATTTCTCTTGATTCATGACTCCCATCATCCCTAAATTAAATTATTGAATTATAACTGAATTATTACTTTCCCTTCCTCCGAACCGGTATGAGATTCTTGAGTGCATTGCTGTATCGATGGATCCCTGCTCCCCGTTCGTAAGTTCGCTCATCATTCGCTCTGTAACCAAAAATCATGTATATCATTTCTTAAAATGATTATCATTCGTTAAGAATGAAAATGAAATGAAATGAAGAATGAATGAAAATGTCTCTACGCTGATGGCGTATGCGAATGATATAAACATTAGGGTGGGCCGAAAATCCGCTTTTTTTGAATTTTCATTATTAATACCACAAATATTTTTCTGTTTAAAAAAAATAAAAAAATTTTCGGAATACAATAGAAATTTTAAGGTGAAAGGTGATTTTTGAAATAGTTTGTTTATAGAACAGTAATCTTCTTGCTATAAAGAATCTTTAAAGCCACCTTACCTCACCTTAAAAGCCACCAAATAACGAGAAATGTGACTATCTAAACATAAAATTGCCAGTTTCTGAATAACTATAAATTTCAAGTTTTTACCAGAAGGCCAATTTTGTAAGAAATTTGATTCCCCAAACAATTTTATACGATGAAATTCATTTTTAACCCTCAAAAAGTGATAATATCTTGAAAGATTTCATTTTTTAGAACAAAATTCCAATTATCTCAGTAACTATCGACTTTACGTAATTTTATCAGAGGAGCTTTTTTGTAGAGAATTAAATTTCCGATCAAAATAAGTTGGAAAAAAAAAATTTTAAATAACATCTAACTTTAACGGGATTTGGCGAGCCCAAGATATCGATCTAAAATTTCTTTTGTTTTCCGAAAAATTTTTTTTTTTTTTGTACAAAGAAAAATATTCGTGGTATTAATAATGAAAATTTAAAAAAAGCGGATTTTCGGCCCACCCTAATAAACATAGCATAATATTCTATCAAGATCGGTTGGAAGTGGAAAAAATCAAAGCACGGAGACTAGTCTGATGATTTCTCCGATAAGGATCGATGATCATCGCTTACCCACTAGCAGATACATTTTCTATATCATCTCGTTCCAAGTCGTCATCGATCTTCCGATTACTTTTCTCACTCATCGTCTAGAACTGTTGCAGAAGAACCACCGTCCCTGAAACTGAGTCTCAGATTGACGTCGCAATGCACGCCTAGCGTTTTGTGGAATCGCAATCTAAATTCCAACAAAACTAATGCAGAAACTCACTTTTTCAGTAGATAAAAAAGTCAATATTGTTCGTAAGCTTTGTCGCTCCATTATCTCAGAACATTCGGTGATAGCTTAATCGTCGGTGCCTTATCATAAACACACTGACTGATAGCCTTAGCAGTGGCGAATATTAAAACTTGTTGACGTAATATCACTGTATCCAAATCCGTATTTCGATATTTTCTAATAATACGCCAATGTAACAAGTTCGAATGATTATTGCAAGGAGAAAAAACTACAGACATTTAACTGATGTTCCACGTCGATCGTCTACCAATTCAAGCTGTTTAAATAACTGATCTGATAAACAAAGTCGCTGTATTTGATCAAAAGTGAATAAAATTTGCTACAGTAAGACGTAAAAAACTTTAAAATATCATCTACGAAAATTCTGATAATACTTTGATAATTATAACGATGAGGATTGTTGATGATCATCTATTATCAATAATTTTGGAGAGTTTTCATTTTGTAACGGTTTCGATTTTCCTGATATTTCATCCATCGTATAAGTTCTGTTTTATCAATGCTCGTTGACTTTCGAATCGGCGGTTCAATTTTTCGATAAAACTCCAATCAGCTTATATAAGATAGCAAAAATAAGTTTTGCAGTTTAGGATTTTGTAAGGGAGACACATGTCGTGTTCGCGTTGTATCTTTATACCCGTCTGAGCCCATTAATTATCTGAACAAACAGTGCTAATGCAGCAATAGCGAAAGTTATTCTGTCAAAAGGCATTATCGTAATTTGAATTATGGTTCAATTGTGTTAATCTGAATTCAACAAAAAAAAAAGGTACAAGAGCAGTGAGCACGGCTTTACACGTTTTATCATATCTCGAAGTAGTTTTGTGATACTTCATTGACCCAATATAAGCGATAATATAGCAGAAGAATTAACACATCTTTATAGATATGAAAAAAATCTTCTAAATGATTTAGCGAATAAAATTTTTCGCCAGTTTTAATACCATATGTATTATGATCAAGAGCTGTACATAGAAATTTAATTTGGAAACTACTGCAATAAGAATATTAACTTGTAGGATATAATATGATTTGACTTTTATTGCGAACCGATTTGAAATATGGATCTTTTTTTATTAGAATTGAGAAGTAGTACACAACTCCGATATTAAAAATATAAAAATTTTGAATCGTTGTTCATCATCTTTCAGCGTTTTCGGCAGCCGCAATCATTTTTGAAAATTCTGAGCTCGGATCCCCAAGCAAATTTGATGGGGTATCAAATTCCATTATTTTCCCACTATCCATAACGAGGACCTGGTCAAGCGACATAACAGTTTGTAGCCTATGCGCTATGGTCAGTATTGTACAATTGGAAAACTCCTGCTGAACCGTTTTTTGAACTGCAATCTCAGTCTCTGGATCTACAGCGGCAGTAGCCTCGTCCAAAATCAGTATCTGAAATGAATTTGAATCACGTCAGCACCATAATTCCTCATCAACCCAAATTTATTTACGGAAAATCAATCTTTGGCTTCAGAACTTGATAAAAATCGTAATATAATCTTGATTTGACCCTCGCGGTATGAAATAATTTATAATTCTAAAAGAAAGACACCAAATTACTTTGCACAAAAAATTAAAAAATGAACCTTAGAGTTCCTGAGCAAAGCTCTCGATAAGCACAGAAGCTGTCTTTCACCAACGCTCAAATTGTCTCCATCGAATCCAACGGATGCATCGAGGTGACCAGTTATCGATTGCACTCTGCTCTTAAGCTCAGTTTTTTCTAATGCTTTCCATATTTCGTCGTCTGTGTAAAGCTTGAAAGGATCTAAATTTGATCTGGAAGTATGAGACGAGAGAGTAATTGATGTGATTTCTCTCTTATTACAATCTGCTTACTATTCCATAGAAAAAGAGTATCAGTGAAAATGTAGTAGTAAAATACCTTATGGTTCCACTAAACAGTACTGGGTCTTGCGGGATGATCGATAGGTTCATTCTCAACTGATTAAGACCTATTTCAGATATGTCCACGTCGTCTATTTCGATTTTTCCTTCCGCAAGCTCGACTAGTCTGAATAGAGCGACTGTCAAAGAACTTTTTCCCGAGCCTGTTCTCCCGACTATACCTAAGATACAAAAATTTGATATTGTTTTGTGAATTATAGTCAGAGTAATTTGCTGAAAAATTATTGATATAATTTTTAATCAAAGCACCTATTTTTTCTCCACTGTTTATACAGAATGAAATATTTTTCAAAATATATGGAGCATCGTCTCCGTACGCCATACACACGTTGCTAAATTTTATTTTTGCTGCAGATGGCCAAGTGGATGATAGTTTGACCGTTGGTTTATTCGAACTACCTTCGCTCTCTAAAGTCTAAAAAGTACCGAAAACAAAGTTAATTATTCAATCGCAATCTCACGAGAGATCATATCGTCATAAATGACAAAAAATTACAATACGAAACTGACAGCTCACCCTCATATAATAATCTATCTTTTCCACACTAGTAAACGCAGTTTCTGTGTCCGATACTGTTCGCGTAGAATTAGGCAGGATACCCGAAGCTTGTACTGCATATGAGAGAGCAAGTCCAGCTAAGGATGGCGAAATTTGTTCCTTAAAACCTATTACGAAAAATGCAGTGATACCAGTTATCGCAACTGTCAAAGTCTCGACTCGCATTATCAACCATCTAGTAGCAATGGAGAACATGAACAGACATTTACTGTTCGTATCAAATAGTTCAGCAAACCTATAAACGAATGTGGAATAATTAGAATGTGGTTTTAGAAATGCTAATGAAATTTTTTCAATATCGGTTTTATTACTTTGCTTCAAAATCCTCCTCCTTTCCAAAGGCGTGTATTGTACTAAGACCTTGAATTGTTGCTGTTACAAAGCTGATTACTGGTGCTCGTGACATGTTGTCCATTCGTTTGAGGTCTCTGATTCCTATTCTGAATAATTACGTATGAAAAAAAAAAAAAAGTAGACAGTTTGCAATTAGATTTGAATAGAAAGTAAAATTAAAAAAATTCTTATAGGATTTTCTAACCTGAACATTTTACTAACGAAGTAGTAAATCACCGCGATACATGATATCGGTAATACAAACCACGGGAGTACTAAACATACGACTACCACGACTAAAATCATTCTGGACATTATTTGAATGAACATTAGAAGTTCTTGACGTATTTGGTTGTCAACTGAAAATAAACAGGGTATAATAATTGAAAAGTAATTTAAAATTAGATTACAAGTAACAATTAGACTTTAAAAACCTTCGTCCATATTCCTACTGAACATGTCTTGTATCCTTCCGCTTGGAGTAGTGTCAAAAAATCTCATTGGAGATGCGATTATTTTTTTGAATAAATTGTTGTGAATTTTTTTCGAAGCTCTAATCGTTGCTTTAGTGTACATGTAACCACCAATTGCACTCGTTAATATTATGATCCCTATCGAACCAGCGTATACCGATTTATAATATAAGAAATCAGGATTATCGTTTATGTTAATAGAAATTATCGTCACGTTGTTTTCCATGTTGGTTGTGTTCTGCGAGAAAAATGTGTACGTGAAATGAAGAAGTTTTTTTATTGTTCTTAAAATTATTTGGCTAAAAATTTATACTCACACCACCACCAGCCTCTATCCATACGGCAAGCCACCAAGAACTGAAGGCAATACTTCCAACCGATGTTAAGAGAGCCAAAATTACGATCAAGCAAAAGCAGTAGCCACCTGCTGCCATTATGTACGTGTGATATGTACGTGCTTTTATATTTCCTTCTTCAAGAAAGTCATCTACTGTTAACTGTGTATCTGAAAGAATTTGGAGCGTTAACCCTGTCATAAAAATTATCGATGTGGTCGTGGTTGAAACGAAGTTTTTGAGCTTTTTCTGTACCAGGAGTATGCGATTTCTCAATATTTTCTGCGGTGATATCGAAATTGGTGAGACCGATATAATTCTGATTTTCTCCATGGGTTGAAATGTCATCGATCGATTTAGAGAGGCTTGAAATTTTCTCACTAGAAGAATAAAAAAAAAAAAAAACTATAAACTGTTACTTTTCCGTAACGAGGAAACAATACAGGAAACTTACTCTGGAAATGTAGTTTCATTATCGATATCGTTTTCAATTGAAATTGATGAAACCATCGCAGCATATTCATTGCCAAGTTTTATCAGATCGTCATGGGTACCGTGTTCGAGGATTTTACCATCCCGCATCATGTAAATGTCGTCGCAACGATTCAAATACTAGAAAAATCAAAGGAGGGTTCAAGGCGTGAAGCACAGTTGACAATATAATAAACCGAGCAATATACGGTACTAACTTGGATCTGATGAGTAACAAAAATAACCGTTTTTTCTTTCAAAGCCCCAAGTATCAAATTGTCAAAAATAAAAGCTCCGACTCGCGAATCCACGGCACTCAGCGGGTCATCCAAGAAATAAATATCTCTGGAAGTAACAGTTTTTTCAAAAAATTTCCATCCTCTGATCAGCTCAGAGCCAGAATAAAAACAAGCCGAAAATTCCAACACAATCCTACCGATCGGCGTAGAGTGCTCTGGCCAAGGCGACTCTCTGCTTCTGACCGCCTGATAGGTTGACTCCTTTTTCGCCGATTTCCGTCTGATCGCCTCCAGGCATCATGGCGATGTCTTGGTTCAAGTTGCAGGTGTAAATCGTCTTGTGATACCGGGTTTGGTCAAACTTTTCACCGAATAGTATATTCTCTCTTAAAGTAGCGTTGCTTATCCAGGCTTGCTGACTGACGTAAGCACAGGATCCGTCTCTCATCACTTGGCCTTCCAATACTCGAAGTTGTCCCAAAGCAGCCAGCAAGAGAGTCGATTTTCCACTACCGACATGTCCACAGATTCCAACTAATTCCCCCTTTTTTGCCTCGAACGATATATCAAACACAACACGTTCATTGTTTTCTATGGGATCGTTAAGTTTCTCACGTTCCGTTTTATCCATTGAACTTGTACTTGTATTTTTTCTGAAAGAAGCAGTACATAGATCGATATGATACTAAATCACGATCAATTCTTCTATGACTTACTGTTCTTCTTCGTTTTCATTAGATCTTTCTTTCTCGTGATCAGAATAATTGTTATAAACGAATTTTCCATGATTAATAACAACAGCTTGAGATACGAGTATCGGTTTCGAGATTAAACATCCCTTCGCATCTTCCAAAATTAACAGACTCTGCATGTAATATTATTATAAATTTGACAATTTTTAATAACTGTTTGATTTAATTTTAGTCAATAATAAATACGCACCTTCATTCTATCTAATGAAACGTCAACCGAAATGATACCTTTCAAAGCAAGCCATAAATACATTAACGCCCAACGAACTCTTGCTTCGAGAAATGATGAGTAAGGAAATACCTGATCAATAATTTGATTGTTCATACAAAATCATGGGCATCATTTAACAAAATTAAATATAAAAATATGTACCTTTAACTATTCATTAAATAATACTCACCTGAGCTGCTGTTAAATTATTACCGGTAGATACATGGGCGAGAATCGTTACGATTGTAGATATAACTGTAACCGAAGGTAATACTGAAACGATGACTGCCTGATAGTAAGAATTCTTAAGGAGAATACGTAGTTCCATTTTTCTTATACCTATATACATACAAAACAGACCAAATGTTATAGAAAATCGTATTTCGTTGTCCAAATTTTTGGATATTTTTAATGGAATAAAAAGATCATCATCATGAGATTGAAAATACCTACTGAGAATATCATCACTGAATCGTTTCTCCCAGGCGTACATTTTTATCAATTTTATACAGTCCAGGATCTCGTTAACAAGTCTTATTCTCATGTCGGTTATACTTATTGTTTTAGTCCTGAGATATCCGCTCACTCGAGATATGATGTACTAAAATCATGGTAGCGAGATTCAGTTTAATCTTATTCTACATTAAGTCTGTTGAGGCATAAGTGAAAGTAAATTTAACTCACCTGAATAGCAAAAGATAGAAGAAATGTGACGATTCCGAGAAGTGCCATAGGGCTGAAAAGCCATAGAATATAAAATACCCCGTACACGATGAATATCGGAGCTTCAATGATGAATGGTGCAATAAAAATGGCTTCATATATGATCTGGGAATCGCTTGAGAATACGTTGATGATCTGTTTGTAAATAATCGACCATGAATCGCGATTGCAAGAACGAAATTTGTGTAGCTGGTATATCGAAATCGGTAGCTGATAGTTTGAGTTACCTCACCGATATTTTTTCCCTTTAAATAATTACTGCGAATTAATTTTCTGTAGACCAACGTAAGACATGCCGATCTTAGTCGAATTCCTGTTCTAAAGTTCATCGCACATGCCCATCCCCATAGTAATGCGCGTGTAAATTCAGTTGCTATTAATAGCAGAGCTAACTTAACACCTTCCTCATAAGATCCGATATCTGATTGAAGATATTCGAGAAGCTGCCGCATCAAGATGGTCTAGAAAATTTATATTTTGGTTAAATGAAATGATCCTGATCATTTTTTGGGGTAAGAATGATGAACTTACATTAGTGATGATCCCACAAATAACGTTACCGATCTGTATTAGCATAACGGCGAATATTCTTGTACGACAAAATCTGAAAGCAACCAACGATAGAGAAGCTTTATGTGGTCCCTTTTCTTGTAATTCTTTTCGCCACAGAAGTTCTAATCTTGTATAATTTTGATGACAGGTATCGTAAGGCGACACATTTGGCAATCCTTCAATTTTTAATTCCTTTTTATAAGCCTTGTACATGAATTTTGAAATCCATGACATACTCATGAAAGAAAAAAGGCCCGCGGTATCTATCGACATCGTTCCTTCAACTCTGTGGATTGATTGATTTTATTAATTGATGGACTGTGACAGAAATTCAAAACAGAAATAATGAATAATTGTAGAAAATGAAAAAGGATTTGCAGTTTATACTGTGCAAAATTTATATTCGATAATATTACTTTCTCTTTCTCCGAAAAGGTATGAGATTCTTAAGCGAATTTTCGTATCGTTGAATCCCTCTTCCTGATTTAACGTAAGCTTTGTCATATTTTGGAAAGTGGAGTTGATCGAGAAGTTCCTGATCCCTTTCCTCGCTTTTCGATTTCTCAAATCTGTTTGGGAAAATCAGAATTAAATGAATTCTAATATCTTTGTGATAATTACTACAGTAAGTATTCACAATGATAATTTCTTACCCACTCGAATCTGACAGATCTTTCATTTTGGTATCGAGTCGGATGTCCCTGTTCTTTTCATACATCGTCTAAGACTTGTTTTAAAAGAGATCGTTGACCCCCGAATCGCCAGGTTAATTATTCGATAAAATTCGCCAAACCAGAGCGCCGAAATTATTCCGATGAGTTCAAATAAGGTAGCAAGTAAGTCTGCTCACATGAATAGCAGTTCAATTTAATTTTGGCGAATTTAAAGATAATGAGAGCAGTGAGTACGACCTTGCTTCATTATCTTTCAAAGCCATTTGAAGACGTTGTATCAAACCAATTTAACTGCGATAAGATAACAAAAATGTTCAGACATTAATTGGTATGTAAAAATTATTTTTGGAAATTTCAACGGATACAAATATTTATCTTCTCTTTTGCACACAATCATGTTACCATGCGCATTATGTACTGACTTGTTTTTGGAGAGCTGCAAACCCAAACATCAAAGTTCTCTATGGCATAGGTCAACTCTTTAAGTTTCTTTGGCTGGATGAATCCATCGATACTTACGTGGTCGATATGTTTTCAATAATTAGTATGTGAATGATTATTGAATTGATAATTGGTAACGTACTCCAAAGTAAAGCCAATGAGTTCAAGAGTTGGAAAAGCAATTCAGTAACAAACAAGCTGACACTGATTGTAAAATTGAAGATAATTTGTATATTTATCTATAGATATTATGTGAAAACTAAATGTTTTCATTTTTACTAAAGTAATCAAGGGTTAGAAGGAATGATGAATATGTAATGTTTGTAGTTTAATTCAACGATGAGCCAGCCATATGCCAGTTTCATCATAAAATCAGAGATCTTGCTCCTGACGACGTAATAAGTAACACACAAAATTAAGCTTCATAAATTCGGAATTAGCAGAATAAGATTTTGGATTATTGTAATCGTTTGAATGGTAAAAAATAATAAAAGTAGATTTACGCATATTGAATAATTTATTGTCAAATTTATAATAGATGGAGTATTTCTAGTGGAATACTGAATAGTGGATATGTGTAATAATATTCGATGATGATTTATCGGCGTTCAGCCTTTTCGACAGCTGCCATCATTTTTGAAAACTCAGAACTTTTATCTCGGAGTAAATTTGCCGGAGTATCGAATTCTAGTACTTTTCCATCATCCATAACGAGCACTCGACTAAGCGAAAAAACAGTCTGTAGTCTATGGGCTATGGTCAGTATCGTACAGTTGGAAAACTCCCGCTGAACCGTGGCCTGAACAGCAATCTCAGTCTCTCGATCCACAGCTGCTGTCGCCTCGTCCAAAATCAGTATCTAAAATCATTTGAATCACGTCAGTTCCAGAGTTCCTCATCAACGCACATTCATTTCCAAAAAATCAAACGGCGCCTTCAGAAGTTGATCAAAATCTCAACGTATGCTTGATTGGGTCTCCGGGGTGTACAATAATTTATAATTCTTCAAGGAAGACGCTGAATTACTTCGTGCAAAAAATTCAGAAATGAACCTTAGAGTTCCTGAGCAAAGCTCTCGATAAGCACAGAAGCTGTCTTTCACCAACGCTCAAATTGCCTCCTCCAAATCCAACGGATGCATCAAGCTGACCAATTATCGACTGCACTCTATCCTTGAGCTCGGTTTTTTCTAGTGCTTTCCATATTTCTACGTCTGTGTAGAGTTTGAAAGGATCTAGATTCGACCTAGAAGTATGATACGAAAGAGTAATTGATACGATCACTTTCTTATTCAACGTTTTCTCTTTAAATATAGTAGCGGAATTATACCTTATGGTTCCACTGAACAGTACTGGGTCTTGAGGGATGATCGAAAGCTTCGTCCTCAACTGGTCAAGACTAATTTGTGCTATGTCCACGTCGTCTATTTCTATTCTCCCTTCTGCAAGCTCGACGAGTCTGAACAAAGCGACTGTCAAAGAACTTTTTCCTGAGCCTGTCCTCCCGACGATACCTAATATATAATAATTTCATATATTTCCGATTAAACTCTGATGAAAAGAGCGGCCAATACTTTTGTTAGACCATACCTATTTTTTCCCCGGCATAAACTGCGAATGAAACGTTTTTTAAAATAACGGAAGTATTTTCTCCGTATGCCATGCACACGTTGTTGAAATTAATTGCTCCTGCCACTGGCCAAGTATGTGATGGCTTAACAGTAGGTTGATTTGTACCACTTTCGCTTTTCAGAGTCTAAAAGTTACCGAAATTGAACGAAACGATTAGATATCATAATGGTAGAAGAATTAAGTTGTAATGCATTCACCAAGCCGATGGAATACGACTCGATGATACAATGACGTCTTACTCTAATAAAGTAACTTATTCTTTCCACGCTAGTGAACCGGACTTCCATATCTGTTGAGAACTTTATGATATATGGCATGATTGATGCGATTTGTGACGAATACGCTAGAACTAGTCCAGCTAAGGCTGCAGGAACTTGGCCTTTATAAATTACTACCAAAATCGCAGTAGCGCCGATCGTCACAACCGATAAAACGTCCATTCGTGTTATCAGCCATCTCGAGGCCATTCTGGATGTGAACAAATACTTTCCATTCTCATCGAATAAATTCGTAAACCTGAAAACTAAGAGTATTAGTTACAAAGTCCTACTTCGAACCATAGCATGGAATAAAAAATATGCTCACTTTGCTGTGAAGTCTTCCCCCTTTTTAAACGCATGTATCGTACTTAGCCCTTGAACTGATTCTGTAACAAAGCTGAGTAATGGTGTACGTGCCTTATTGTCCATTCGTTTTAAATCGCTTACTGCCACTCTGAATGAAATTCAAAACTTTTCAGTTTGCGTATGGTCAGGTGAATGAATGATCAAACAAAATTCATTTCTGATCTAGTATGATTTATGATTATCAAGACACGGCTGTATCTTCCTGTAAGATTGGTCATTTGAAAATAATTCTTACCCAAACCTCTTGATGATGATGTAAAAAACTGTGACAATAACACCGAAGGGCAACATGAACCAAGGAAGAACTATGAAGATGGCGAACATGCTTGAGAGTATTTTGAACATGTTGAGCATGCTGTAAGCGAGTGTCTCTGGTAGTTGTTTGTCAACTGAAAATGAAAACGGCCATTTTTTATACACTGAGGAATTTTTTGATGATGTCTTAGAAACGAGAAATGATGAGAAATATGAAAATTTAGTGAATTCAATAAGAAACAGATTATGATAATAATTTCAATAGTCATCGACTTGAAAACCTTCGTCCATATCTCTGCTGAACAAATGTTGTATCCTTCCGCTTGGAGTAGTGTCAAAAAATCTCATCGGAGAAGCGATTATTTTTTTGAACAATTCATTGTGTAGATTATTAGAAGCTGTTATAGTGGCTTTACTGAATAGTAAACTACAAAGTGCGCTTGTTAACACTATAATCCCTATTGTACTAGCATAGATCGATTGATAATACGAAAAATCAGGATTATCGTTGATATTGTCAGATAGTATCGTCACGTTGTTCCGCACGATGGTTTTATTCTAGAATAGAAAAATTATCCACAATTTACATTTCAATGTGATCCTGAGCCTGACATGGAGATGAACAAAAGATTATTGAAACATTTTTTGAAATGAAAAGTAATCCTTGATGTGTTGGTATTGAATCGTCGACAATTGACATCGCGATGTGGCAATAAGAACTTGGAATCAAATGATTATACTCACACCTCCACCAGCTTTTATCCACGTTGCAAGCCACCAAGAACTTACGGCAGCGCTTGCAGCACTTGCTGCAAGTGACAAACTTACGATAAAGAAAAAACAGTAGCCACCAGATGCTATGATGTATGCGTGATATGCATGTGCTTTAACATTTCCTTGCTGAAGATTATCAGTTACAGTTAATTGTACCGCTGGAAAAGGAATATGAAAATCTGTAAGGGATTATATTTTTTTATGATAATATAAGCGTGATTGTGATTTCTACCTGGAGTCCCTGATTTTTTGAGAGTTTTTGTACTGGTCTCGGAGCTAGTGGTATGAGTAATATTTTGACTTTCTTCATTGAGTGGAATAATGTCAGCCAATTGTGACAAAACTTCAAATTTCTGACTGAAACAACAAACAGAAAACAAACTGTTACTCATTAGTAGCATAATCAATATTAAAAACTTACTCTGTAGATGATTCGTTCTCCGTTTTATTGTTCGATGAAATGGTTGCATCCATTAAAGCATATTCAGTGCCAAGTTTAATCAGTTCATCGTGCGTACCTCGTTCAATGATTTTCCCATCACGCATCACGTAAATGTCATCGCAGTGAGTCAAATACTGAAACAAATTCGAAATGAATTCAAGGCATGATGTCCGGTCAATTGTATAATGAATCAAGTAACATGGAACTAACTTGGATCTGATGAGTAATAAAAAGAACAGTTTTTTCTCTCAAAGCCTCGAGTATTAGATTCTTAAAAATAAATGCACCCACACGTGAATCAACGGCACTCAGCGGATCGTCCAAGAAATAAATATCACTGAAAGTAAGAACTTCATTACAAAAATTACCATTCACTAATCCGATCGATGGTAAAGCTCAGGAAAGGTCAAAAATTTTAATGCAATCTTACCGATCAGCGTAAAGTGCTCTGGCAAGGGCGACTCTCTGCTTCTGACCACCGGATAAGTTTATTCCTTTTTCTCCGATTTCAGTCTGATCACCTCCAGGCATCATGTCGATATCTTGACTCAAGTTACAGACGTAAATCGTCTTGTGATATCGGGCTTGATCAAATTTTTCACCGAATAGTATATTCTCTTTCAAGGTAGCATTGGTTATCCAGGCTTGCTGACTGACGTAAGCACAGGATCCATCTCCCATCACTTGGCCTTTCGATACTCGAAGCTGTCCCAAAGCAGCCAGTAAGAGACTCGATTTTCCACTACCGACATGCCCACAGATTCCAATTAATTTCCCTTTTGTTGCCTCGAACGATATGTCAAATAGAATATCAACATGTTGATCGTTTGCTGTGGGCTTGTTCAGTTTCTCGTTTTCGCTATTCTCCGCTGAACTTTGCGTTCGACTATCTCTGCGAAGGTAAAGATTTTGTTTTGTCTTGATAATAAATCGATTAATTAATCGGTACTTTTTCGTCAACAATAAATTTCCATGTCTTACGATTTCTTTGCCTTCGATTCAGCACTTTTTCCTTCAACATCACTGGTATTGTAAGCGAATGTTCCATTGATTATCACAACAGCTTGAGATTTCGAAATTGGTTTCGTAATGGAATACTCACTATCCTCCAAAAGTAACAAATTCTAAGCAATAATATTATACAATGAAAATTGTAACGGAATAGTATATTGTATATCAAGGGCAGAAAGTAGGCGATTATTGACGAGTGCGAAGGTTGTCACCCGAGCAAAGCAAGGGTGATAATCACACGAGTCAAAATCGCCTTTTCGCTCGTGACGTACACGATATTTTTTGTCCAATACCTGCACTGAAAATTTGCTTTGAAATCCACGTAAAACGAACGGAAAAGAGTTTCATTTTTCGCTCTAGTGCGATAAAGTGGTACTTTTCATTCTAGAGTTCACTTTACCGTACTAGACCGTAAAAGAGCCATTTTTCGTCCGCTTGACAGGAACGAACAAGCCTAATTTCGATACAGATAGGACGAAAAAGTTGTTTTCAGTTATTGAATGTTTGAAATGTTTTATCATGCAATATCATAGTTTCGAAACGATATCACTCAACATGAGGCACACATTTCGCTAAGATCATTCATCAGTACGAACCTGTATTCGTTTCAAAGATATCCTACCCAAGACTACACTTGCCAAACCGATGTTAAAAAGGTCCAATGTTAGCCGAAATCGCGATTCAAGAAAGGACGAGTAGGGAAATGCCTGTATAGAAAAATCATCGCTAATATAAATCAGGAAGCTATATTTTACAATGTAGAATATAGAAAGAAGAAGACGAAAGAATCGTCACGATTACCGAATGCAAAAGTGGTCATGATAATCCACGCAATGTTTCGAAATTTTATCTTAAGTCAAGTTTCAAAATTTTGATATTCACCTGAGCTGCAGTTAAATTATTTCCACCAGCAATATGTGCAAGAAATGTTATAATTGTAGATATTACTGGTGCTGTAGGCGCCATAGAAACGTTGAATCTTCGACAGTAAGAAGCTCTGAGAAGAATACGCTGTTCCTTTTTCCTCATATCTATAAAAATTAGAAAATAAATCATCTCGCAGATTCGTTTTTACTTGAAATTTTATTCTAAATCAAAATCCGTTAATGTTAGTCGTTTGAAGTTCTCTGGATTGAGAGTTTGATCGATACCAATAATTGGATTTTCATCATTAAAATTTGTGGATATCTTATTCTAAAAAAATAATCTGAGTTAGGTTACTAAGATTATGATGAATCGAATACCCACCGAGAAGATCTTTACTGAATCGTTCCTCCCAGGCGTACATTTTAATCAATTTAATACAGTCCAGGATCTCGTTCATCAGCCTTATTCTCATATCGGCAATCTTGATTGCTTTAGTTAAAAAATATCCTACTAGTCGAGATATAATGTACTAAAAATGTGAATAAAAACTCAACGTAATATGGACAACTTTGACAACAGTATTCATTATCAACTACTAATCACACTCACCTCCGCAGGGTAAAATAATACGAATACAATAATCCCGAGGAGTGCCATCGGGCTAAATAGTCTGAAAATGTAAACCACTATGTACCCCGTTAATATTGGAGCTTCAATAATCATCGGGGTGAGGTAAATCATCTCAAACAACCTCAGAGCATCGTTCGAGAATAGGTTAATCATCTATAAAAAATGAAATTCATTGTATATGTATAATTAACAGCAATTAAAATTGATATACAAGACCGAGTTATATCTTTGAGTATTTATTCACCTCGCCGACACTTTTGTTTTTAAAATTATTAACACGTATGATTTTTTTATAAACCAACGTCAGGCAAGCTGATCTCAGTCTTAATCCTATTCTGTAATTCGATGTAGCTGACCAAGACGCAAGTAAAACCCGTGTCAATCCAGCTACGATTAACAGCAAAGCCCATTTTACACCTTCACCATAAGATCCTTCACCGGATTGGACAGATTCAAGTAGTCTTCGCATATAGACTGTCTGGAAATTGATGATATTATGGAAAATGTTAATTCTTCGAAAGATTTAAAGCTCTTTAAATGATCAGGGATTTATAATAATCAGTGACTTACGTAGGTGAGAAAAGTACAAACGTATGAACAGATCAGTATGAAAAATGCGACGAAAATTCTTGTTCGACAGAATTGCCATGCCACTTTAGAAAACGATGCCATTTCCGGTCCGTTTTTGGCTAGTTCTTTTTTCCACAAAAATTCTAATCTAATTAAACATTGTCAATTTTTTTTTATTAAGGTAGGGGTCTAAACTTATTTGGAAAAAGATTGTGAGTCACAATTTTTCAGGAATAATAATAAGACGTCAACTGGTCACACAAAGTGAATAAATTGTTACATCTGATATGTATAACTGGTGATGTATATCACGTACCTGTCCGCGTTATAATCGCAAGTATCGCGAGGAGATAGTCCTGGTATTTCTTCCATTTTTAGTCCTTTGTGTGCCTTGTACATAAATTTAGAAATAAATGATTGACTGACGATAGAAAAAAGGCCTATACTATCGAAAGGCATCGTTCCATCATCTCTGAAAATGATGAAATGTGAATTGGTAAGTAGCCAACATGAATCCAAAAACAAAATTCACTCTAAATGTGAATGATAATGGGTCAGATTTTTTTGTCGATTTTTCTGAACAACTGCGACATTAAGAATATCGTTGGATTCGATTTTGAAAAATATAGTGCAATGGGATAATTACTTCAGATTCCTCCGAAACGGTATAAGATTTTTTAGGGAATTGTTGTACCGTTTTATCCCTCTTTCTGGCACGTATGTTTTTTTATATCTGGAACGGTGCTGATCGGATGCGAGAAGACTTTTGTCATCTTTTTTGTTCATTTCTTTCAATCTGTTCAGGATTAAAATGAATTAAATGAAACTAAATGTCAATTGGAAATGTACAAACTTTATTTTATGATCGATAATCATCGCGTACTCATTATCTGAGATATTTCCCGCCTTGTATTGACTCTCGTCGTAATCGATCTTTCGATCTTTCTTGGACACGATCGCCTCGATCTTTTCTGTCATCGTCTAAATCGATTTATAATAAATCACCAGGTTTGGGTATGCGATTTTCTAATTCTTCATAAGACTGTAGCACCAATTTTCAATCTTCTGAATATTGTCACAATGTGAAATAATCGTTAAATATAATCTCGTTGAATTTTAGAATAATTCTACCGACTAAGATGGTATACGTTATCGTTTCTACACTAATAATAATAAAATAAGCGATAAGATAGCGACGTTTGACACAGTTTAGCTCAAATAGTGCCAAGCTAAACCAAGACTATGTTGTGAACGATCTACGACAGTTGCAAATCAGGCTTACAGGTGCATATACTGTGACGGTTTTATGGCAAACTTTTAAACATCAAGGTAATTGATATGGATTTTTAATAAAATATATAAAAAATATTAACGGTTTATTAGTTTACACTTTGAAAATCATATGAGTATAATATCAGAACTGGATAGTTTGTATTCAGAACTTTCAGACATACTTTAATGACGGAGTACATACAGGACTATTAAAACTTGAAAAAATCAATTTTGGATTGGGTTGGGTTACTTAGAAACGAAATAATCTTGAAATAAATAAATCTACACAATACAAGAAGAGTTTTACTGAGATTAAATCCAGCATGTATTCACAACGACAATCCAGTGCCTTCCAAATGTTCATCAGTCCAATCGTCAAATCGTTTTATAAACTCAGGAGACATGACTTTTTTCCACTGTTCGATCGTTCCACTCCGCATGAATGTTCCCTCTCGTTTAACCTGCATTACTTTATGAATCTGGGATATAGTCTCAACGTAATTCACTGACGGATTTGCCTTCATACTTGCGAAACTCAAATGTTCAGTCAGCAACGATACTTGATCGTCCTCAAGGTGCTTATCAAGGAATGTGGCAGTTTTTTTTATAACCGATGGCAAGTCCTGTAAAACACCAACAGTCAGATTAATCGTTAGATATTTCTGATCCTAAATCTTCGAGTCGTTAAGGTTTTCGCGAAAAGTTTATATCACTTTTTTACCTTTTTCATGTCCTCGTATTTAAGGAACAACAAATTGTAATCATTTCGTTTATTCCAGTAGCTTAATACGTGGTTCCAAAATGGCCCATAGTAAACTGAAAATGCGTTTAAATTATCAGCTAATGATTCTGTTATCAAGTAACTTCCGTTATGACGATAGTTTTTCTGATCCAGAGTTAAACGTTGGATAAAATAAAAATAAGAATGTTGTCTTATACAGAAACATTTAAATATTCAATCAAATATAAATACGAACTGGTATCTCCAATGAAAAGGGTACAAAATTCATCAAAGCTTCCTGCGAATCCTTCGACAAGTTTACAGTAATGATAAAAAGAGATGCAAGTGTCCTTCGCATTACGAACAACGTATATAAGTTTTGGTTTTTTTTCACGAGTTCTCAACTCTCGAGGAAGTAGATTGTAAGGAAGATGTGTTTTTATAAATCGAGGACTGGGCAATTTCGCAGCCACATTAACACTGTTCATAGTTAAAAGCTGTGCTATTCCACTCTCAGGATTTTGGCGCATAATTTCCACCGTTTCAAATACGTGAGAAAATCTGTTCAAAAGAATATCAAACTCAGATAATTGAAAAGTGACAGGGAATTATGGAATTATTCAGAAATTTGAACACTGTTCAAAAACTTACTCGATGCTCGGAAATCTTTTTAAAATGGGCACTTTACCTCCCTCAAAGTCCAAGTTGTTACTGATCATCCATACCATCTCCTGTGTCCATGTTGTACCTAAATAATTTCACGAGTATCCCAATTTTATTGTCTTTTTTTTTTTTTTGCACAAATTTTCCAGGTTTTCTTGAAAAGTAATCAAATAAAACTTAGGATTCGTTAGCCATGCCTCTCACGATTTAACTTGTATGTATGTATATTACCTGTTTTTGGAAAGCTGCAGACCCAAACATCGTCATCACGAACTTCGAAGTTTTCTATGGCATCGGCAAACTCTTGGAACTTTTTTGGGAGGATGCATCCGTTAATATTTATGTAACCAGTTCGATATTGGTTAGTGAAAGTTTTATTTAACAGATCAGCAAGATTTCCGTCAACTGAAACAATTCTATGCACCATTTCGTCGATAATTAGTATCACGTTAATTATTTTAATGATTTTTGTTCGATCAGAAAAGTTAAGATTGTGGACTTGTGGACACGCCGTCAAGTCATGGACTTGGCAATCCGATTGTGGATCTAACTGACTGACATCGCTTGGAAATTTAAAGACGAGCTGTCCATGATCGATGTATGGATGCACATGGATACTATGTCATAAAGTGTTGTAGTTCTTTCAGAGCTGAGAAGGGTCAAGAGGCATCATTAGTCAGATAAGTTTAGTGGACTCATATCTCTTTCAATAAGGCCGCGCTGGTAATGCAATATTTTTTTAGAATTCTTCAACGTGGTAAATTTAAATTATTGATAACTTATGTCACACATAGTAAAAGTATATACATCAATAAGGAACGATAAAAGCGAATTTTTAAGTACCAAATCGTTTATTATTGAATCAGAAATCAGAGAAGTACATGTATGAAACACTAATAACTGTGGAAGAAATGATAATGAATGAATATTCATTGGATTTCAGCTTTTTTGGCAGCTGCAATCATTTTTGAAAACTCGGAAGTTCGATCTCCAAGCAAATTTGACGGGGTGTCGAATTCCAGTACTTCGCCATTGTCCATAACGAGGACTCGACTAAGCGAAGAAACAGTTTGTAGTCTGTGAGCTATGGTCAGTATCGTACAGTCTGAAAATTCCCGCTGAACCGTGTTCTGAACCGCAATCTCAGTCTCTGGATCTACAGCAGCGGTTGCCTCATCCAAAATCAGTATCTGAAATCATTTGAATCGTATCATCTTAAGAGTTTCTCATCAACATGCGTTAATTTGAAAGAAATACATTGTTGCTTTCCAAAATTTCAGTGTAATCTCATTCAAAAAGTTGAACTACTATATACGCGAAAAGTTGAAAAATGAACCTTGGACATTCTGAGCAATGCTCTGGACAAGCACAAAAGCTGCCTTTCACCAACGCTCAAGTTATCTCCTCCGAATCCAACGGACGCTTCGAGCTGACCAGTCATCGACTGCACTTTACCCTTGAGCTCGGTTTTTTCTAATGCTTTCCATATTTCGGCGTCTGTGTAGGACTTAAAAGGATCTAGATTTGACCTGGAATTATAACATGGGAGAGTGATTGATGTGATTGCTCTCTTATTGCATATTGTTTCCGATTTTATAGTAGGAAAGTACGGTCGTGAGAATGTGTAATAAAATACCTTATGGTTCCACTGAACAGTACTGGGTCTTGAGGGATGATCGAAAGCTTCGTCCTCAACTGGTTAAGACTAATTCGTGATATGTCCACGTCGTCTATTTCTATTTTTCCTTCTGTAAGCTCAACCAGTCTGAATAAAGCAACTGTTAGGGAACTTTTTCCCGAGCCTGTCCTACCGACGATACCTGTGATACGAATATCGATATTTCTTTAAATGAGTGTTACGGTCAAGAGTGGAGTATAAATTTTTTAATCAGTATATTGAAATCGTACCGATTTTTTCTCCAGCCTGAACATTGAACGATACATTTTTCAAAATAACGGGAGAACCTTCTCCGTAAGCCAGACTGACGTTTTTAAACTTTATATCTGCAATTTTTGGCCAACTTGATGGCGGTTTGGCGGTGGGCCGACTCTTGTCTTCTTCACTTTTCAGAGTCTAAAAAGCACAGGAAGTAACGCAACCTCTCAATATCATGGCAACTTGACTTGAGTTATTATGCATAATGAAAAAATCTTCGATACGATATTTTATAGCTTACTCTGATATAGTGATGTATTCTTTCCACGCTGATGAACAAAATTTCTGCTTCTGTTACTTGCCTCATAATATATGGCAAAATACCTGATAATTGGTTCGAATATGCGAGAGCCAGTCCGGCGAAAGCTGGCGAAACTTGATTTCGAAAAGTTACTATCAAGAATGCGGTAATACTAGTTGTCATTGCTGCTATTGTATCCAGTCTCAATGATAACCACCACATAGCTGTAGTACACATGTAAAGATGTTTGCTGTTTACATCAAATAAATTACTAAACCTGTAAAGATATCGATCAGTTAGTCGATTAGAGTTTCACTCAATCAGATGCAGGTACACGTTCCGAAAGGTTTCCAACTTGAGATGAATAAAAAATAGTTAATCGCACACTTACTTTGTCATGAAATCATTCTCCTTCCCAAAGGCGTGTATCGTACTGAGTCCTTGGACAGTGGCTGTTACGAAACTAAGTATCGGTGATCGGGACTTATTTTCCATCCGTCTCAAATCCCTGATTGCTACTCTGAAGAGAATTTAAAACATGATGCCTATCGAATATACACATTCAAAGATAATAAATGAATTTTTCATGCATCGTGTGACATGATTCGATCAAACCGATTTGGTCTTCACATAAAGTTCATGACAATTTGATAATTATTATTACCTGAACACTTTGCTGACAAAATAGTAAATCGCTGCAATGACACAGAGTGGCAATAGGAACCATGGAAGTACGAGGGTTATGATTAAGACCACCAAACATATTCTTGATGCAGTTTGCAAGACACTCATCACTGCAGCCGGGAGCCTGCTGTCCACTAGAAATAAAATTAATTGATTTGAAAACGTTCAAAGAGTAACTGGATTAGTGATTTCTAAATGATGGATATAACTAACGGTCGTCCATGTCTTTGCTGAACAAGTGTTGTACCCTTCCACTTGGAGTAGTGTCAAAGAACCTCATTGGAGAGATGATTAATTTTTTGAACAAGTCGTTGTGCAACTTTGTCGAAGCACCAATTGAAGCGTGAGTGGATACCAAACCACGCAATGTACTTGTCAACAATATAATTCCAATCGACCAGCCATAGATTGTTCGATAATAGTTAAAGTCAGGATTATCAATTATGTTGTCAGAGAGTATCGTGACATTGTTCCGCACTACGGTTGTGTTCTGGAATAGAAAAATGACGTGTTAAGTTTCGTTAAGTTCAGCTTGGAACATAACACGAAGGTTGACACGAAATTTGAAACATTTTTTAAATCGAAAAATACGACTTGAAGCCTGCATTTCAAATCGTTAATAACTAACGGTAATGTTTCAAGACCATCGATGACTGTAGACGATCTAAAGACAGGCTGAAATTAAATTCAATGAGAAAACTTACACCGCCACCAGCTTGTATCCACGTCGCCAGCCACCAGGAACTGAAGGCAGGACTTCCAACGTTTGATAAGAATATCAATATCGTAAAAAATGCACAGCAATAGCCACCTGTAGCTACAATGTATGCGTGATATGTACGGGCTCTCATAGATCCTTGCTGAAGATTTTCAGCTACAATTAGCGGGGCGGCTGCTGAAGTAAGGAAATTCAAAGAATGAGGGTGTTCTGAGACCATACCGTCTATTTAGATAACTCAACTAATTCAAACTTCACGTAATTAGTCATGTTCAGTATTTACCTGAAGTGTTTGATTTTGCAGCACTCTCTGCTACAACCTTAGAACTAGCGTGGGCAGTACCATCTCCATTTTCTTTAGGATGAGGAATGCCGTCAAGCGATTGTGAAAGGGACTGAATTTTTTTACTAAAAAACAAAATGGTCAAGCTAGAAGATAAACTAAACCGTTTTGTATTGGACATCGTAACTGAAGAATCAAACTTACTCTACAAATTTCTCACTGTCAGTTGAAATCGCTGTAATCATTGACGCATATTCAATACCCAGATTCATCAGTTCATCGTGTGTACCGTGTTCAATAATTTTTCCATCCCGCATCATATAAACGTCGTCACAACGATTCAAATACTGAAATGAATCGAAGTAATGTTCGAGTTATGATATACAGTTAATCAGATTATGAATTAAACAATATGGAACTAACTTGAATCTGATGAGTAACAAAAAGAACAGTTTTCTCTTTCAAAGCTCCGAGTATCAAGTTGTCAAAAATTTGAGCTCCTACACGCGAATCAACGGCGCTCAACGGATCGTCCAAGAAATAAATATCTCTGAAAGCAACGGTTTGTTCACAGAAAAGTCTCACTGATCTGTTCAATGGCAGAAGAGAAGTGGGGCAAAAATTTGAACGAAATCCTACCGATCAGCGTATAATGCTCGGGCTAAGGCGACTCTTTGTTTCTGACCACCAGATAGGTTGATTCCTTTTTCACCGATTTCTGTCTGATCACCTCCAGGCATCATGTCGATGTCTTGACTCAAACTGCAGGCATAAATCGCCTTGTGATATCGACGTTGGTCAAATTTTTTTCCGAATAGTATATTCTCTCTCAATGTAGCATTGGTTATCCAAGCTTGCTGGCTGACGTAGGCACAGGAGCCATCCCTCAACACTTGGCCTTCTGATACTCGAAGTTGTCCCAAAGCAGCCAGCAACAGGCTTGACTTTCCACTACCGACATGCCCACAGATCCCGACTAATTTCCCTTTTGCAGCCTCGAACGATATGTCGAATAGAATGTCAACATGTTGATTGTTGACTGTGGGCTGATTAAGTCTCTCTTTTTCACTCTGATCCCCTGAAATTGTTCTGCAATGGTGAAAAGATTGTGTTAAGGAAAAATTTAATCGTGAATTGGATGATGCGTTATTATCGTAGTCATGAATCACCGTTACTTACTGTTTCTTTCCATTTGTGACAGAATTTCCCAGCTTCTGATCACCGAAGGTGTTACAAGCGAACGTTCCATGATTAATCGTAAGAGCTTGAGATTTAAGGATTGGCTTTAAAATCTCACAGTCATCATTTTCCATAACTAATAGACTCTGTATAGCAATGAACAAAAATTGTCAAATGAACATCATCTTTTCCAAATCGAACAAAAATTTTTTAATAACTTTTGTAGAACAGTAGCAGTAAAGACAATAACGATAGCTTACGAGACATAGGTTTAAACGAAAGTAGTTGTGAATACGAACCCTCAGTCTCTTGATTGAAATACTAGCTGACATTATGCTGTTGAGGCCGAAAAGAAAGGAGACTAGTGACAAGCGAAACTTTGAGTCAAGAAAAGATGTGTACGGAAATACCTGAATAAATAAAAATTCATCTTACATCACTTATCATCAATCAATGTAGAACATGGCGAGAGAAATAGGTTGAAGTACTCTTTAAAATTAGTAACGATATTTCACTCGATTCTTTTTCAGATTAATATGAATAACTTGATAGCTACCTGTGCTGCTGTTAAATTATTTCCACCAGATACGTGTGTGAGACATGTTATGATTACAGATATAACTGGAACTGTAGGCGCGAGAGAAGCGTTCAAAAATTGACAGTACCAAGTCTTGAGGAGAAATTTTTGTTCCTTTTTTCTTGTACCTATAAAAACATTGAATGAACTATTATTTTGTCACAACCCTAGAGGAATTTTCACACTTGTTTTCTGGATTTCGAAGTTCCTTTGATAACAAGAACTACTCTTAATCAACCAACTTTGTGGATAGTTTTTTATAAAAGAATGATCAATCGAGGGTCGTAAGAATCTTTTCGACTAAATACACACCCAGAAGATCATTGCTGAACCGTTTCTCCCAAGCGTACATTTTTATTAATTTCATACAGTCCAGGATCTCGTTCATCAGCCTCACTCGCAAGTCGGAAATCTTCATCCTTTTAGTTTGAAGATATCTTATCAGTCGAGATGTTATGGACTACAAACAGTAACAAAAGTCAACGCGTTTACTAAAAACATGATATCCTAGCATTACCTTAAATGTAATAAGACAAAATTTCGAAGTGATTATAATTATCGAACATCAATCGTACTCACTTGGACAATGAAAAATAAAATAAATGCTATGATTCCGAGGAGTGCCATTGGGCCGAATAGATGCAGGACATAAAATACTCCGAAAATTGTCGAAACCGGAGCTTCAATAGTCAACGATCCGAGTACAACCATATCAAATATCCTCTGGGCATCGTTCGAGAATATATTAATCACCTATATCGCATATTTATTTAATATAAATCGTGCAAAGATAATCCCGATTTTTTGTTTGGTTTTTTTCGCTGAGCGTGTTACCTCTCCGATATTTTTACTCCCCAAATTATTAATTCGAATAAGTTTTCTGTAGGCTAAGGTCAGACATGCTGATCTCAGTCTCACTGCTGTTTTATAATTCAATACTCGTGACCAGATCCAGAATAGTACGCGTATCGATTCAGCAGCGGTCAATAGCAAAGCCCACTTTATACCATCTTTGTAGGATCCGTTACTTGATTGTAAATATTCAAGTAGTTGACGCATTATCATAGTCTGAAAATTGATATTGGAGTAAAATGAAGAGTCTTTCACAAGGTGGTGATAGTTCTGAGATAATTATTTATAGTAGTGAAATAGATCGACTTACATTGCTGAGAATCGAACAAGAAATACTGACAAATTGTATCAGACCAAAGACGATAACTCTTGTACGAGTGAATCTCCAAACTACTATTGAGAACGAAGCTTTTTCAGGTCCATTTTTTGCAAATTCTTTTTTCCACAGTAGTTCTAGCCTAATCGAAAATAATTTGATCGTTAAAATCATCGATACAAAAGCATCTGAAGTGCTTTGAAGTGGACGAAAAATTCCGTCTACAAATGAAACAATACGTAAACGAAGAATATGTTTCGAAAAGTTAAAAACTTTTCAGTATATCAGTTGGTCTGTTGACTCATCATTATAGATTTGGGACAATCGTAACAGTGATTAGGACCTGTCCGCGTTGTAATCGCACGTGTCGTGAGGAGATAAAACCGGTAATTCTTCCATTTTCAATCCTTTCCTGTACGCCTTGTACATGAAATTCGACATCCATGACAAACTGATGAAAGAAAATAGTCCGGCGCTATCCACAGGCATAATTTTTTCGTTTCTGGAATCCATCAAGTATCAATATAGTTATAAATATTACTTCTGATGATGCAAAGTACTCATTTATCACATTCTGCTAACTGTAATGTATTTAATGTTCTACAATTACTTCACATTCCTGCGAAACGGTATAAGATTTTTGAGCGAATGTTTGTATCTTTCAATCCCTCTTCCTGGTACGTATATCTTCTGACGATTGGAAAGGTGTTCATGGGATGCGTGTGGATCGTCATCTTCTTCGTCTACCTTCTTCAAACTGTTTCAAGAAAGGATTACAATAAACTTCGGTATGAATCGAGAAATAGTATGAAATGATAATAAAAAAAAAGATCGACATAACGAGACGACTCGTTTCCATATCGTTAACTTTTCTTTTTTTCTTGCAAAATAGAGGAAATGTTTACGAATGATGAAAAAATATAATTAGAATCCGCATTACATCGCGTGCTATTGTATAATTGGTATACTCGTAAAACAGAAATTATAATTATAAATCGGTTAAAAAAAATAACGAAAAACATTCCCATATTGTGATTATCGGATATAGATTGATGATTGTCACCTACTTATTATCTGAGATATTTCCCGCCCCATCTTGACGCTCGTCGTCATCCATCTTTCGATTTTTATCGTACCCGATCGCTTCGATCTTTTCAGCCATCGTCTCGATCTGTTTCCGAGAGATCACTGGTTCTGGATCTCTGACTCAGTTAGATCGTAAGAACACGCCAGTGTGGTTCAACAGACTGACTAAATTGTTTACTCTTTATTCAGCTGCAGAAGAGATATCGTTCATTTCACACATGTGACTTTGGGCTTGAATTATATATGTGCTATCAAATTTTAGAGTGATTAACTTACAGGGACAGGCAACTCAGATCTATAAGTATTTCCAATTACGTTTAATCTGATAGAATGATTTATATTCTTTCACATAATCGCTAGCAAAGGAAAAGGACACACTTTTCATTAAGAAGAGTCAGCTAATATCCTTCTTCAGTTCATCCTAATCCGAAAATTTTCATTCAACATATTTTCGTTGTATTTAAAAAATAGTATTTTCGGAGAGAATGGCCCTGTATATTTTTCATCATATCTAAACACGTCTAGTCAATATAAGCGATAAGATATCACATAGTCGAGCTCGAAGGTCCTAGATCGTAGCTTAGACTACGCCGTGAAAGATCTACGACGGTTGCAAATTAGGCTTTCAATTTATAGATACACAGTGTGACGGTTATATTGCGAAAGTTTAAATAATAATGGAATTAATGCCAGACTTGCTTAGAACAAACGAAAAACGTGATCTATTTCTGGAATTACATTTTTGCCAAAATACCTACGTGTAATATAAAAACTAAATGTATGTAATGTCGAACAAAAGTTGAAATAAAAAAAAAAAAAAAAACAAGCAACTTTTGATTTTAATGGAGATGGAATCGATTTTAAGAGTCTTTTTTAACATTCGAGTGGTAAAAATGTCCCTTGAAACCAATATCATCCTCTGAAGACTCTTAACTCATGAAAGTCTTGACTTTCGGACGGTTGACCGTTGACAGTATTTCTCTTATAACGTGAAATACAAATGAAAAACTGAGCCAATTTTGCTTTTAATTGATCTTGGTAACGTTCATTGATTTTAATACTTTTGTAAACTACTGCGTTTTAATGTATTTGATGTAAGGTTTTTGCATCGCTAATGTTGGAGTGAATTACGTTATTGGCAACGGCGAACGCAATTAGGTAGGATGTGGTGAATTTATGGAGAGCTGATTATTGCCACGATTCGAATATGGAATCTGAGCAATAAAAGTTGAGTTTCATTTCCACTGAATCATTTATTATACAAGATACAAAATCGAAAAATTATGCATATTGGAATACTGCAGATTACTGAAAATGCAATAAGATCCTATGATTATTCATCAGCTTTCAGATTGTTTGGCAGCTGTCAACATTTTCGAAAACTCAGAATATTCATTCCCAAGTAAATTCGATGGGGTATCGAATTCCAGAACTTTACCACTATCCATAACGAGCACCCGGCTAAGGGACAAGACAGTTTGTAGCCTATGTGCTATGGTCAGTATAGTGCAATTGGAAAATTCCCGCTGAATCATGTTCTGAACGGCAATCTCAGTCTCTGGGTCTACAGAAGCGGTTGCCTCATCCAAAATCAATATCTGAAATCATTTGAATAACACCAGCTTTAAAGTTTCTCATCATCATACGTTATTTACAATAAATACGAACCTTAGAATTCCTGAGCAAAGCCCTCGACAAGCACAGAAGCTGTCTTTCACCAACGCTCAAGTTGTCTCCTCCGAATTCAACGGGTGCGTCAAGCTGACCAGCAATCGACTGCACTCTACTTTTTAGCTCAGTTTTTTCTAGTGCTTTCCATATTTCTTGATCAGTGTAGAGCTTGAAAGGATCTAGATTTGACCTGGAAGTATGACAGTGTCAGTAATTGATGCTGTTGCTCTATTATCGTAAGTTTTCTATTTTGTGAAAGGTGATTGTAGATGAAAATGTAGCATCCGAATACCTTATGGTTCCACTAAACAGTATGGGGTCTTGAGGGATGATCGATAACTTCGTTCTCAACTGGTTGAGACTGATTTGAGATATGTCCACGTCGTCTATTTCTATTCTCCCTTCCGCAAGTTCTACCAGTCTAAATAAAGCGACTGCTAAAGAACTTTTTCCGGAGCCTGTCCTCCCGACGATACCTGAGATACGAACATCGTGTATTTCCGTCAATGATCGTAATGATCAAAAGTGCAGCAAGAATTATCCAGACAGAATAGAAATCGTACCTATTTTTTCTCCAGGCTGAACATTGAATGAAACGTGATTCAAAATAACAGGACCATCTTCTCCATATGCCATGTTCACGTTTTTAAACTTCATTTCTGCTGCCTCAGGCCAAGTTGGCGACGGTCTGACGATAGGTTGATACTTGCCTCCTTCGCTTTTCAGAGTCTGGAAAGTACCGAATAAAAACACAGGCTGTCAGTATGATCGAAACTTAACTTGAGTTGTGATGAACGATGCAACTGGTCGAAAAATCTTCTATGCAACATTTCACAGCTAATTACCTTGATATAATTATTTATCCTTTCGACACTGATGAACAAAACTTCCGCTTCTGTTATTGATTTCACCACGGATGACAAGGCACCTGATATTTGGTTCGAACATGCGAGAGCCAACCCGGCAAAGGCTGGTGAAACTTGGTCTTGAAAACCTACTATCAAAAATGCAGTGATACTGGTTATCGCTGGTGATAGAATTTCAATTCTAAGTCCCAACCAGCGCATGGCTATGAAACACATGTAAAGATGCTTACTGTTCACATCATATAAATCAGTAAACCTATAAGGAAATAAAATCAGTTGATTAGAGTCCCGTTTAAATACACGGAGGTACGCGTTTCTGAAGTTGATTGATCGGATACTTACTTACCTTTTCATAAAATCATTCTCTTTCCCAAATGCGTGTATCGTACTCAGCCCTTGCACAGTGATCGTTGCGAAACTGAGTACTGGTGCTCGTGACTTGTTCTCCATGCGTCTAAAATCTCTGATTGCTACTCTGAAGAAAATGTGAAACATAAGGTTTATTGTATGGTCCAATGAAACGAATAAATTTCTCATGCAGTGTGAGAGACGATGATACTTTGACAATAGTTATCACCTGGACATCGTGCTGACGAAATAGTAGATGACTCCAATAATACACAGCGGCAAAATGAACCATGGAAACACGACGGATATTATTAAGATCACAACAAATGTTCTTATCATGATTTGCGTTAAACTCATCACTGCAGCCGGGAGTCTGCTGTCAACTAGAAATGAAATTCGTACATTTTAGAACGTTGGAAGAGGAGGTGATCAATAATTTCTAATTATAAGTAATGGACATAACAAACCGTCCTCGATGTCTTTGCTGAACAAGTGATGTATCCTTCCACTTGGAGTAGTATCAAAAAACCTCATTGGCGATACGATTAGTTTTTTAAACAAGTCGTTGTGCAACTTTGTAGAAGCTCTGATCGTTGTTTGAGTGAATACCAAACCACGCAGTACACTCGTCAACACCATGATGACAATCGTACCGATATAAATTGATCGATAATAGTTGAAGTCAGGATTATCATTGACGTTGTCAGAGAGTATCGTTACATTGTTCACCACGATAGTTGCGTTCTGGAATAGGAAAATGACGTGCAAAGTCTCTTTGAATTTGACCGGGTCTGTGACCCAGAGATTGATAAAGGATTTGAAACTTTCTTTGCATCAAAGAGTGCCCCTCAAAGTTCACATACCGAATCGTCAATGATTACCGTAGTAATGTTTTAAAATTATAGAAGATTTTGGACAGCTGAAAAACAGTAGGAGTTACCATTCAACGAGCAAACTTACGCCTCCACCAGCTTGAATCCACGTTGCGAGCCACCAGGAATTGAAGGAAGGGCTTCCAGAATTTAGTAAGAATATCAACATCATGGTAAAAAAACAGCAGTAACCACCCATAGCCAAGATGTATGTGTGATACGTATTGGCTTTCACAGATCCTTGCTGAATATTTTCAGCTACGGTTAGCTTTGCGGCTGCTGAAGTAAGTAAATATCAAAATATGTTGTTGAAGGATGTTATAACACAGTTCTCTTCTTAAATTCCGATTTGAACGTTACTTAATAACTTATGGTTAGTATTTACCCGGAGTCTTTGATTTCTCTACACTTCTTGCGTTGATATTGATGCCAGCGAGAACGGTACGTCTCCGATGTTCCTCATGTACTTGGTTGTTATCGATTGTTTGTGAGTGGGTTGAAATTTTTCTACTGAAATAAACAGCCTGTTGAAAATACAGTCAAGCCTGAATAAGTGTTACCTGTCTAAGTACAATACCTCTGTTTTGCCTCGAATGAACTCTTTGAATAGAATGTTTTTTTGTAAATGGGACAGCTTATACCTCAGTGAAATAGGGGTTTGTTTTCTTTCCACTGGTTTCTTATTACGTACGTATGTATGTATGTATGTACCAATCCATGTGCAGATTTCATAATGTTAGATATCTTGTTTTAGATAAGTTGATAAATTACATTTTTTTTCGAAACCTCTTTTGGTGGTAGACACAACCTAATGACCCAAGATAAGTGAGACCTTGTATAGGTGGAATACCTTTATAATTGGAATTGAAGCCCGGGCTCCAGGAGATTTCATTTATTCCGGTTTGACTATATAAGACAACTTTGACTGTTAGTTATACGCGAAGAAAATCGATATCAGAAACTTACTCTGGAAGTGTTTCATCCTCAGTATCGTTGGTGGTCGAAATAGCTGTGATCATCAGAGCGTATTCATTGCCCAATTTGATGAGTTCATCATGCGTGCCTTTTTCTATAATTCTTCCATCGCGCATCATGTAAACGTTGTCGCAATGATTCAAATACTAAAATGAGTCCAAATTGTGTTCAAGGTGCGGAGTACAGTTGACCGTGTTGCGAATCGGGTATTGTGGTACTAACTTTGATCTGATGAGTTACAAAAATTACAGTTTTTCCTCTCAAAGCCCCGAGTATCAAGTTGTCAAAAATAAAAGCTCCGACTCGTGAATCCACGGCACTCAGAGGGTCATCCAAGAAATAAATATCTCTGGAAGTAACAGTTTTTTCAAAAAATTTCCATCCTCTGATCAGCTCAGAGCCAGAATAAAAACAAGCCGAAAATTCCAACGCAACCCTACCGATCGGCGTAGAGTGCTCTGGCCAAGGCGACTCTCTGCTTCTGACCGCCGGATAGGTTGATTCCTTTTTCGCCGATTTCCGTCTGATCGCCTCCAGGCATCATGGCGATGTCTTGGCTCAAGCTGCAGGCATAAATCGCCTTGTGATACCGGCTTTGGTCAAACTTTTCCCCAAATAGTATGTTCTCTCTTAAGGTAGCGTTGGTTATCCAGGCTTGCTGGCTAACGTAGGCACAGGACCCGTCCCTCATCACCTGGCCTGCCGATACTCGAAGTTGTCCCAAAGCAGCCAGCAAGAGGCTCGACTTTCCACTACCGACATGTCCACAGATCCCAACTAATTTCCCTTTTTCTACCTCGAACGATATGTCGAATAGGATATCAACACGTCCATTGTTATTCATGAGCTGATTGAGCTTCTCCTTTTCCTTTTCATCCCCCAAATCTCTTTTGCAACAAAAACGAATTTGTGTTGAGGAAAGATTGAATCGTAAATACAAAGATGACCCGAAGTTGTAGTAATGATTTGCAATTGCTTACCGTTTTTCAGCATTCGTATGAGAATGTCCAAGTTTATGATCATCCAAGGCGTTACAAGCAAACGTTCCGTGCCTGATCTCAACAGCCTGAGATTTGAGGATGGGTTTTGAAATCTCACAGCCACCAACCTCCAACAGTAACAGGTTCTGTGTAACAATGTATACAATTATCAACCGGACATAATTTCTTTCAAAGTAAACGACTATCATGTAGAACTTTGATGGAAGAGTAGCAGTCAGAACGATGACGATAGTTCACGAGGCACAGATTTCACCAAAAGTAGTTACGAATACGGACCTTAATTCTGCTTATCGAAATACGAGCGGACACTATGTAGTCCAAACTGGTAAGGAAAGAGTTCATCGCCAAGCGGAGTATTGAGTCAAGAAGAGATGTGTAGGGAAATATCTGAAAAATAAATAAATTAACCAATCATTGCTTGTGCATCACTTATCATTCATTATTATTGAACACAGTGAGGAAAATATGTAGGGTGAAGAATTTCATGAAATTAGCAACGATATTTCAAGCGACCCTGTGTAGGATCCTTCAGTGAAATATCATCATAAAAAAGTAGCTTTACATCTACCTGTGCTGCTGTTAAGTTATTTCCGCCAGCAATATGTGCGAGGAATGTTACGACTCCTGACATAACTGGAACGGCAGGAGCAACAGCGGCGTTCAAAGATTGGCAGAACGATGTCTTGAGGAGAAACTTCCGCTCCTTTTTCCTTATACCTAAATACATTGGAATGATTTTCATCCTGTCGTAACTCTAGACAAATGTTTATACCCGTTTTTACTTGGATGTTTTGAAATTCCGATTAAATCATCTAGATCGTGGAGTATACTCGATAACAAGAGCCACTCCTTGTTAAGCAACTTCATGGATAGTTAATTACAGAAGAATCATCGATTCATGGTGGTAAAATTCATTTCGACTGAATACGCACCCAGAAGATCATCACTGAACCGTTTTTCCCAAGCGTACATTTTTATCAACTTTATGCCGTCCAGGATCTCGTTCATCAGTCTCACTCGCAAGTCGGAAATCTTCATCCTTTTGGTTTGGAGATTACCGATCAGTCGGGATGTTATCGTCTAGATATAGCAACGAAAGTTAAATCACACAACATATGCGTTGAGCAGCATCACCGGAAATCTGATGACACGAAATTTTTTGGTGAATAGTATTGAAGATGAATCCCACTGACCTGAACAGCGAAGAACAACAGAAATGCTAAGATTCCGAGGAGTCCCATTGGTCCGAACAAATAGAGGACATAAAATACTGCATAAATAGTTGCCATTGGAGCTTCAAGGACCCCTGTCCCGAAGGTAATCATGTCAAGGATCCTCTGGGCATCGTTCGAGAATATGTTGATCACCTATATTGCATATTTAATTAAATAATATAGATCGTGGAAAGAAGCACCGATTTTTTATTAATGAAGTGTGTTACCTCTCCGATGTTTTTGCTTCCCAAATTGTTGATCCGAATGAGTTTTCTGTAGACTAGTGTCACACACGCTGATCTCAGTCTCAACGCTATTCTATAATTCAATAAACGTGACCACATCCAGAAAAATACGCGTGTCGATTCAACGATGGCCAGTAGCAGAGCCCACATCATACCGTCTTTGGAAGATTTGTCTTCTGATTGTAGATATTGAAGCAGTTTTCGCATTAAAACAGTCTGGAAATTGATTCGATAATAATGTGAAAAGTCGGTGATGGAGTGGCTATAGCCTCAATAATTATTTCATAGTGAAACTTAACGACTTACATAGCTGAGAATCGCACAAGCAATACTAAGGATTTGTAATATAGCGGAGATTAAAACACCCGTTCGAATAAATCTCCAAAGTACCTGCAAGAACGAGGCTTCATGCGGTTCATTCTTGGCCAATTCTTTTTTCCACAGCATTTCTAGCCTGATTGAAAATAATTTTCTTGTTAGAATGATCGATGCAGAAGTATCTGAAGTGCCTTGAAGTAGAAGAACAATTACGTCGACAAATGAAGCAATACGTGAACGAAGAATATGTTTCGAAAAGTTAAAAACTTTTCAGTATATCGGCTGGTCTGTTGACTTATCATTATAGATTTGGGAGAATCGTAACAGTTATTAAGACCTGTCCGCGTTGTAATCGCAAGTGTCGTAAGGAGATAAAACCGGTAATTCTTCCATTTTTAATCCCTCCCTGTACGCCTTGTACATAAATTTCGACATCCATGACATACTGATGTATGAAAATAGTCCGGCGCTATCTACAGGCATAATTCCGTTGTCTCTGAAATTCATTAAGCATCAATATGGTTATGAATATCATTTTTAGTGGTGTAAAACACTAATGCTTCGTATTTAGCATGCAATTGAGATCATTCAACGTTTTATAATTACTTTTCTTTTGTGCGATACGGTGTAAGATTTTTCATGGAATGTTTATATCTTTCGAATCCTTTTCCTGGTACGTATGTCATCTGATTGTTGGAAGGGTAGTGATCAGATATATGCGAATTGTTACCTTCTCCGATCATTTTCTTCAATCTATTGCAAAAAATGAATACAATTCAACGAATCAAACACCAAAGAGAAGTGGATATAAGTTTCGGTACTATATCGGAAATTCTATAAATGAACAACAAGAAAAATCAACACAACAAGCCTTATCGTGTTACATATTGTAATCTCTTCTCTTATCTCGTAGAATAGACGAAATGATAACGAATGAACTCTTGAGTAGTTATTAGTAGCAGTTAACATTATTTTTCAATACATCAAAATCCAAAACATTGTCACAATGGGGGAAACGGATCCTTCACGCACACTAAACAGACTCGAGAAGTCGAGTTTCGCGGACCGTCATTCAAAAAATACTTCATATACGAAGTGAACATCTGTG
This sequence comes from Macrophya annulata, assembly GCA_963924015.1. Classification (NCBI taxonomy): domain Eukaryota; kingdom Metazoa; phylum Arthropoda; class Insecta; order Hymenoptera; family Tenthredinidae; genus Macrophya; species Macrophya annulata. Next base: position 10,763,846 of record OZ001264.1, read on the forward strand.
CGATGAACACATTGGTTCAAATGACACACAAAATTCATCCTTACAAAATTACATCACTTTTAATTCTATGCCGAAAATATATATTTTTATAAATATTTTCTAATAAAAAATATCTAAATATAATCCATACTTACATTTTATAATAATCAGTTCAATTCAAAAGCTAATAAGAAAACTACTGGTAAACTGTCTTCAATTGAGTCAACATAAAATACAGATGTGTTAACTACTCAAAGGTTATTTTGAAACTAACGAAAGTGGCTACGCAGAGTGTTTTCCAACTGTCTAACGGATTTTTCAAGGGATATCTAGAGAATTTTAGTCGAACCATTTTGGGTCAGTGTACTTCGCTCAGGGGAGAGAGATAGTACACTTATCCAAGATTATAATCCCCCAACAAGTACTGTTATATTACATTTGCATATAGTTATTTGAAAATAAATATTTCTAGAATCACATATTTATGGTAGCATATCTACATGTAATTTCAAAACAAGAACAAAGGATATTGAGGACTTTCATTGGCTAAGCATATTCACATTAAACAGATAATTTTGCTACCGATTTTTTGATAATTACTGCGATGAAGATCATCAACTTGCTCGTTATCTAAAATCAAAGAAGTAAAATCAGATAATCATATCGCAGTTTTACTTGCAAAATTAAATCTTGTCTTTAGGAAACGTCATAAAAATTTATTCAATTTTATTCACACACCGATCTGTACATTATATGTATACGTGAGAGTTGAATAATCATAGTCGAACTGTAAAATTAGATACAGAAATGTATAAAATCCATTAAAAAAAAAATGTCAAAGCTCGTTTTTAGATCGACAGACCAGTGCCTTGCAAATGTTGATCAGTCCAATCGTCGAATCGCTTTACAAACTTGGGATTCATAGCCGTCTTCCACTGTTCGGTAGTTCCACTCCGCATAAAAGCTCCTTCTCTTTCAATTTTCAAAAATTTATGATATGCGCATGTAAATTCTTCATAGTTAACAGATGGATTCGCCTTCATACTCGCAAAACTCAAGTGTTCAGTCAGCAACGATACTTGATCGTCGTTAAGGTCCTTACCGAGGAACGTGGCAGTCCTTTTTACAACCGATGGCAGGTCCTGTAAAACGCCAACAATCGTTAAAAATTTCTGATCCTAAGCCTTCGAGATATTTGCGAAAATTTTATATCGTGTAGGATAATGGTTCAAGGATTTAGATGGCAAACTGTTTTCTATACGTAATTGTTGAGGAGGGTTCACCTTTTTCATGTCTTCGTATTTGAGGAACAGAATTTCGTAGAAATTTCGATTATTCCAAAAGCCTAATACGTGATCCCAAAATGGTGCATACCGAACTGTGAAAATTTACAGGAATTACCTTAAATGAAGAAGAATTCTACCTGCACGGATTCAGGTATAATAATATTGAATTAGCAATTAATACGAACCTCTATCTCCAAGAAATAGGGTGCAAAAATCCTCCAAGCTTCCTTCAAACTCTGCTAAAAGTTTGCAATAATGATAAAAGGAAATGCAAGTATCCTTCGGGTTACGAACAATGTATATGATTTTTGGTTTTTTCTCACGGTTTCTCAACTCTCGAGGAAGCAGATTCAAAGGAAGATGAGTCTTTATGAATCGAGGACTGGGATATTCCGCGATAAAATCAACACGCTCTATGGCTACATCCTGCAATTTTTCAGGCTGATGATCTGATCGCTCAACGTTCACTATAGATCGTGCAAATCTGTTCGGATGAGGAAATTATAAGTGGAAAATGCCAAAAAAAAAAAAAAAAATCACACTAAATCAAAATCTTATGTATAAGAACTTACTCAATGCATGGAAATCTCTCATGAATGGGAACTTTGCCTCGTTCGAAGTCCAAGTCATTTGCGATGCACCATACCATTTCCTGTGTCCATGTTGTACCTATAAACGATTTTGGAGATATAATTTCAACGTTGGAACCTTATCAGCTATGTCCTAAATTATGTTATTTCCGAATATAAAATTTTTTATGAAAAATCGGAGAAGAATAGATAAGAATATAAAACAGGAGTTGTCATTATCTATCGTTAATTCTATCCTAACCTGTCTTTGGAAAACTGCAGACCCAAACATCGTCATCTCGAATTTCGAAATCTTCTATAGCATCAGCACACTCCTTGTAGTTTTCCGGCAGCATGTATCCGTCCAATTTTATGAAGTTTTTAGTGAAGGTTTTTTTCATGAGATCTACCAGTTCACCATCAATAGGTACGATTCGATGTGCAACTTTTTCCATAATTAGAATTTGGAGAATTGTTTCAACTGATCTTTGTCTATCGAGAAATTGAAAATTGATTTCACGGAAAAACCAAGGAATTGGCAAAGCACAACTATTGCTTTGGCACAGCTATGACAGATTGGCTGAAGAATAGAAGTTAAATTTTCTATTTGTATACATTAATTCCGTTCTAATATCAAGGCGATAGTAGAACTGTGATACTTACGTTATCTCTGATTTAACCACTACAAACGATAAGATACCTGCGTCTAATTCTGGCACAAAAATTTGATGTTGTTTGTTCAGGGAACGAATGATGATCAAAGAAGTGGAAAATTTGTATCAAGCTTCTCGATACTCTACTTGGATACTTTTAGGCAGTCGTACTCGGTCGATATCGGTAGCATTTTTTGAAGAAATCCATAGATTGGGGGAGAAAATGATTTATAGAGATATAGCCGGATAATCGTCATCTTAAAATCTGTTTTTGTTTTTTCTTTCTGTTTTGTTTTTTCTTCTAACTATAGATGATGCATGTTCCAATAGTTATGCATGCAATTCGTTGACGTGAATAAAGGAAGTCTTTTTTGAATAAATTTCGAAAATTGGATACTTTAAAAAACGTAATGCATAAAAAAAAATTCAGCAATATTGCAGAAATTCGAGGTTTAAAATAACCATGACGCAGGAACTTTGTGCAGTAAGTAGTTAAGCCACGCGTTAGGTCAGACGACTTGGATCAAACCAATAATTTTCGATTAGCAGGAGCTGGGTTAAAATTACAAACTTTCTGATCAAAAAACGAGACTAGAATTTTATGGAAATCGATTTCTAGAAGGGTAATGATCTGCGATCACATAACACGGACTACAGTGATCAATGGATACTATATTATGCAAATGACGTAGAAAAATTTGATGCTGTAGGTTCTTTAAATGATACGAAATCGAAACGAGTTTGATATGCAAATTCTGCGAGAACTATTAGAAGGTCGAATCAATCATAGTCAAATTCTTTCCATTTAAATCGGCTGGATTAAATCCAGCAATTCGATATCCGATCATTTATTGAATATATGTAAATAATGCAAATCTAACATACTTTTCGACTGTTTTCTTCTCTTAGCAGTATACATATCGGTACGTGAATCAAAAAGTATTACACCTCAGATTAATGCCAGAAACTATAACACCTCAAGTTAATACCCAAAACTACGACACCTCAGATTCAGGACAGAAACTATGACACCTCAGATTCAGGACAGAAACTATGATACGTCAGATTCAGGACAGAAATTATGACACGTCAGATTCAGGACAGAAACTATGACACCGCAGATTCAGGAGAGAAACTATGACACCTTAGATTTAGGACAAAAACTATGACACCGCAGATTCAGGACAGAAACTATGACACCTCAGATTCAGGGCAGAAACTATGACACCTCAAGTTAACACCCAAACCTACGACACCTCAGATTCAGGACAGAAACTATGACACCTCAAATTGAGGACAGAAACTATGACATGTTGGAATAAAGTTGAAAACCCTACATGTCGCCCGATCTTGAAGAAATCTGACAACGCTGCATTCGATGCATGAAAAGACAAGACTTGTCATAGTTTTTGTCCTCAATTTGAGGTGTCATAGTTTCTGTCCTGAATCTGAGGTGTCGTAGTTTCGGGCATTAACTTGATCTGTGTCATAGTTTTTGGCATTAATCTGAGGTGTAATAATACTCTTCGATACACGTACCGATATAAAAGTTCAAATTGAACAAAATACGGTAATCATTTTTGATTCCCATTATTCGGATGTAGTTGTTGCGGATGTTTATCTCACCGCTATTGGAATCATTCAGCGAATTTGTCGGACTGACTATAACCTTTCTTCCAACCGGTTTATCGGATACTATTATAATGACGTAAGAACTTCTAAAAATTATTTGGAGGTCATTATATTAGACCAAAACTAACGCTCATTGAAAGCAAACTCATGCTAATGAGATTCGTAAATTAAAGCGAAGGGTTTTTTAATTAACGATCAGCAACGCGCCGATCGTGACCTTGTCAATGTTTTAGATTTTTGGAATGTTCAGCTCGACTGCCATTGGCTATATGGCGTATATATATACAGGTTCCAAGTCGTTGATGCCGATTCAGTAATCCAAAGGCCAAGATTTCGGATGTTTGTCTTTCCGGATAGACGACGATATATGAGTGCGATTCATTTTATTAAATAATTATTAAAATATATTACAAAATGAACCATTTCATGGTGATAAGCTATTGTGTCACCACGTGTGTCATAATCTATACGATATTCAGTATTGTACTAAAGCTCGGGCAACGGCGACAACTCTTCAAACGAATTTCGAATTTTCCGGGACCACCTACGTTACCGATTATAGGCAATGCGCATCTTTTTACCGGAAGCACTGAAGGTACGCGTTAATTTTTTATGCCAGTTTTGTGTTTAGTGAAAAAATAAAAGCTTGTGATTATCAAAATTCAATACGATTTCAGATATTATGGATAGATTCAACCAGCTGGGTAAATTATATCCAGCACCTTATCGATTATGGTTCGGCAACTATTTAACGTTTGTTGTTAACACGCCGGAACAAATGAAGGTAATATATTAAAAGTCAAGCACATTTACATCGAACTTAAATTAACACATAGATTCATCATTTTAGGTAGTATTAAACAGTCCGAATGCCATTGACAAGGGTGCATTTTATGACTTTGTACGGCCCTGGTTAGGCACAGGATTACTTTCGGCTCCTGGTAAGTAATCGTAATTATTACTTCATGAAATTCGAAAATTTTAAAATCAGGAATGCGAAAATCTGTCGGTCCACAGGACCGAAATGGCGAGAACATCGAAAGCTCATCCAGCCAACTTTTAGTTCAACGATTATCCAATCTTTCGTTAAAATATTCGCTGACCGATCGGCAATAATGGCTAAAGAAATGGAAAAGAATTTAGATGGACAAGAATTCGAAATTTACAAATACACATCACGGTGCACATTGCACACTATCTGCGGTAAGTCAGCTACAGAATCACCCACACGATCTGTGACTGATTGATAATTCGACAATCGTTTTAAAATCGGTATGCAATATTAATTTTTTTTTTTACTTTAGAAACTACTATGGGAGTAAACTTGGGGACGCATCAAAACGGAGATGGTTACTATGCAGAAGTAATTGAGAAGTAAGTGACTACAAAAAAAAAAAAAAATCGATCGAATGCGATCGTTTACTTTGCCAGCAACGATTTCTTTGTTTTTTGATATGAGATTTTTCATTAATTATAGTTTACAGAAAATCTAATGCTTATGCCATGGTTCGATCGTAATTACAGCTTTCTATATTTTTTCAACTGTGCTTGTTAACTATGATTCACCCGAGTCACTTTATAATGCAATTAATCTTACAGAGTGATTGCGGGTATATGCAGAAGAGTTTTTAGTCCTTGGTTACACGGAAATTTCATTTTCTATCGTACCCAGCTTGGCAAAGATCAGCAGAAATATATCAAGTTTTTGCACGATTTTACTGATAATGTGAGTATAAAAGTGCGTTAGATTTCGTATATATTATACAAATTAAGAAAATATGTATAGAATAACAAGCTAAGTCTATTTTTCAACTTCAGGTGATACAGACGAAGAAGAAAAACCTCCTCGAAAAGAATTATCATCCAGGATTAGCTGATAACGAAGAGGATGCTGATATAAGTTAGTGTCCTTTTTCAAAACCATGTATGGGACATGTACAAGCCAATAATTAATCAGAATCGAGGGGTGAACCACTCTTGAAGTCCGGTGTACAACAGTGTGTGAAGTTCCAGAAGTCCCGTGAAGTCCCCTGAAATCCCATGAAGTCCCGTGAAGTTCCGTGAAATCCCATGAAGTCCCGTGAAGTCCCGTGAAGTTCCGTGAAGTATCTTGAAGTCCCATGAAGTCCGTGAAGTCCCTTGAAGTCCCTTAAAGTCCCTAAAGTCTTTGAAGTCATGAAGTCTGATGTACGCCATTTTTCGGAGTGGTTCACTCCTCGATCAGTATATTGATTTCAAAATACAGGTCTAATTAATTTGACCATTAGCTTAGTTAATTGTTTACTCATGAACGATGACAGTGAATTTATTTATATTAATATGTCTTCTATTTTTTTTATTTTCTTATTTTTTACTTCACAACGATTCAGGAAATTGTACCAATCAGAAAAAAATATTGTTGGATCATCTCATCGAGGAATCAAAAATCAACAATAAATTGTCAGATGATGAAATTCGTGAAGAAGTTGACACAATGATGGTAGCTGTAAGTGTTTCTGGAAGTCTCCAAGATGTCGTATTCACGTTGAAATATCATTTAAAAACAAAATAATAATTCACAAATCACAAGATTTCTTTGCATATTTATAAATCAAAAAGTCAATTTTTTTAAACATATGAATCAATCATTTTCTTAATGCTGATGTTTCTAGGGGTCTGACACAACTGCCGTTACAATTTCTTTTGTGATGTTGATGCTGGCCTCTCATCCCCAAGTACAGGTACATACATACAAATTATGATGCATGGCCGGGTGTCTGGCTACGCGGGTATTAGTTAAAATTTCATATGGTTTACTCACATTCAATATCCCCATAGGAACAGGCTTACCAGGAGCTTTGCGATATTCATGAAGCCGATGATAGCGAGGAGCTACATGTCACTTTTGAAAACTTAACACGCATGACGTACTTGGAACATGTAATCAAGGAGACAATGCGCTTATTCCCGATATCCCCTTACCTCGTGCGATCGGTTACAGGCGATTTGGAAATAGGTCGATAATTTTTTATTCTATTATTTGTCTTTTTTTCAGTTTCTAGTTAAAATACTGCACGAACAGTATTCATGATGCTTTAGTCCAAATACTTTGCAATAAGCTTTGCTAATTTTATTTATTAGCTAATGTGGCAGTTATTGATGTTACAGGTCCAGAGCATACTTTTCCATCAGGAAGCATAGTCTTTCTCTCAATGATGGACCTCCATAGAAATGGAAAAATCTGGTCAGATCCGCTTAAATTTGATCCGAACAGGTTTCTGCCCGAAGAAATTAAGAAACGGGACTCATACGCGTACTTACCTTTTAGTGGTGGTCCAAGAACTTGTATAGGTACGTTATTCAACTTTGGATAACTAGTCCAGTCGCCAGGGATTTTTATGCATATATGCAGTGAACACGACGTGGACCAGTAAAGAGAAGATTCATGTATTAATAACGGTCAAATATTCATGAAACTTATTCTTATCGCAGGTTCAAAGTACGCCATGATTTCAATGAAGACGCTATTAGCAACAATTCTATGGAGATACGATCTGAAGAAGGACAATATCATACCGATAAAAGATATTCGATTTAAATGGGAATTTTTATTAAGACCTGTCGATCCGATCACAATAAGAATTCAGAGACGATCACGAAAAGTTCCTACAGTTCTTGCGTCCAAATAAATACGACATTCAACTTTCTACATGATAATGATAAGATTATTTGTAAAAGGAAATATTTATCTGGTAATTAATTCTTCAGTAACTTCTCTACGTTATCCTTAAGTCCTTAAGGTAATAAGTATTGTAACTACATTTCACCTTGGGAATCACGATTAAAATTCACAGTTGTTAACCGGCAAATACCTTTTTTTTCATGGCTCCAATTTCAGGGTCTTCGGTACATAAATGGAGCAGAAAATTTTTCTCAAAAATGATGAAAAGAATTTTCATGCGATACGTAAATTATTTACATTTTATGACAGAGAAAGAGATTCAGCCTAGCTGCTAGCCAATTTCATAATGGCTTGTGAGACATGTGCATTGACTCTAGATTGCCGTTAGCTGTATCTGTAATTTCACATTCTGAAATATAATATCATATATTTCAAATATAATATTCGAGGCTGTTTAATATCTTCCTATCGTATCTAACCCTGACCTCTCATTCGTGAGAACGATAATTATTGAGACTGCAAAATCCAACAGACACATCAAACATCTCGTTTGTTGCAGTCTTCACACGCAGCCTCACCCAAAACTGTTGGACAGACATGACTTTTTAGACCTTTTCGCGGTATTTGTGCACGTTCGCATGAAAAGGAGTGATTATGTCGATCCTAGTTTCCGAGGTGTTCATATTTGAAGAAACAAAAATCCGTACAAGCTAGTTTTATTAATAACAATTTGAAAATTGAATAAAATCGCTATTCTTTAAACTGATCGGATGAATCTTCGTTTCAAATGTTTGGTTTTATCTCCGAAAATTTATCCACATACGTAAACTGCCGTATCCATCTGGGAAGTACCCACTAAGACTAATTGAAGCTGATTGATTAACGTTTCATTTTTTTCAATTGTAAACATGTAATGCACTCCGTTTACGATCTTTCGAGTTTAAGAATCTAATTAATATATTTTATGTCATTACTGTACGCCAAAAACATTCTCATTATACGTTATGAAGTCGAAGAAAAACTGTTCATAGTATATGTTGCAATTCTATATACACGATTCATTCATACTTTGAACTCCGGTGCAGATTTGAAGAAAGCTCCGCCCGACTCCCTCGCCAGCGAGAGCTATCACGTCAGTCCAAATTGAAGAAACCTTCCACTGACATAGATATAGACATTCGTGAGTGATCATTTTGGACTATCATTTTTCCGATCAAGCAATCATCCAAATTCACGACACAGCTAACGACAAAAGGTATTTGTTTAATTTTAATATGCACATATGCATTGTTTTTTTTTTTTTTTCAGCATGTTTCAATTTGTCACTAGCAGATTGATTTTTTTTTTACATCTTGATTTGTTTTTTTTTTGGCCAATCTTGATGGCGTCAAATCCCTTTTCTATTTCGATTTACATATGGGATATATTCCACCTCAATTCTACGTGCCTCCAGAGTTTGACAATTCCAATGTCCCCAATTTTGTAGGCACTCATCTTATGTGGGAGATGAAATACGTGAAGTAGGCCACCTTTTCGATTGCAGGATTCTTCTAATCGTACGTTAATTTTATGGTGTCTTCGGAGATACCAAGAAACATGTTTCGAGCACTTGTCAAAGTCAAAAGTAAAAAATTTTGATAAAGTTAAACTTTATTTTAAAAATAATTGATTTTTATGAATTTGTATAAAAGTTTAAAATGGTTTAAAAGTTTTGGAAAATCCTTAATCCTTAATCCTTGAAAATTGACGTGAATGATATGAGCATTTAGCCTAATTCCACGATCCTGCACTTCGCGAAAGGCAATTCAATAATACCGTCACCAAATAGCTTGTCGACTTTGAACTGCAGTCTTTCTTACGTAAACTTTGATATAAAGCAGTCCAAATTGTTTGTGAGATATTTTTACTAATAGATATTGTTTGCCTAGGTCATATCATATCAGCATTCAATAGGCGGCATTGACACTTATCTAGATTGAAGAGTTTTCGATGTTACGATTTGTATATTCTGTTTACTCAGTTGCCGATTACGAAATTAGTTCATGGCCTTTAATTATCAGCAGATGAAACTTGCTTATGATTTTGATAAAACTTTTTTTCCCTGTTATTCAATATAGAGCCAGAATTTCGAATCAGTTTTTCCCGAATTTTAGAAAGAGTTTCATAAGAAATTGCGTAGTGTTGTTTTTTTTTTTTTTTTTTTTTTTCACGGGACTGACAGATTTCAAGTTAAAAACTTTCGGTCAACGAAGACTTCGAAACTATATCAAATTAATCACCAGAAAGGTATAACATTAGTAATTCCATCTTTTGGTACAACATGCACGAAAAAATAAACAGCATTAAAATTCTCAAAGTCCAAACGCACGTCAAGCTGAAATATCCTATATGGTGTAAAACTCCTCTGCATTCGAAATGGGACCTCGAAAAATAATATTGTGTTTAGAATACTTGAGTACTTTAACGGTGAAAGATGATATCGAAATTTGCCATGTATTGGGCGCCTATACCTTTATGAGCCGATGGCACTTTGTGATCTTAATCCGGCGTTGTTGATTGATTTTAATGAGAAAGCATTAACATGTTACAGAATGGAAAACTTCGCATTAATCTCTTGTGTTACAACGGGCATCATAATCCTCACGATATTCAGCATTGTGCTAAGGCACAGACGACGGCTAAGACTCTATCAAATGGCGTCGAAATTTCCGGGACCACCAACTCTACCGATTATAGGCAATGCGCATCTCTTTGCCGGAAGTTCCGAAGGTAAGTGTCGATCCTTGATCATGTCCATCGTGTTTTAAACAGCAAATAAAATCGTCAAGTTATCCATATAATACACAATTTCAGATATTATGGATAGACTTATCCAGCTGGGCAAGTCATATCCTGCACCTTGTCGTTTCTGGATTGGTAACTATTTGTTATTTCTCATAAGTACTCCGGAACAATCAAAGGTGAGTTAGTTCTGTTAAGATAAAAAATTTAATGAATTTCTATCGCCAAATAGTACCATCGTTTCAGGTAGTATTAGTTAGTCAGAAGACCACTGACAAAGGCGATTTGTTTGACTTGGTACGACCATGGCTAGGAACAGGATTACTTACGGCTTCTGGTAAGTCAATTTCGCGACGTCAGGGCTGTGCGACAATTTTTTACTTTACGATGTATGAATGAGGTTTTCGGAATTGTTCGAACACGACGTATGAAATAGTGGCAGATGTTTACACATTTTGAATGATAGATTGTCGGTGATTTATTTATGAGATACCAGAATTTTGAAACTACTGAATCATTTTTCTCATCATCAGAGTGGAAGAGGAAATTTGTAAGCAACTGAACGTTATTTGTTTTTTGGCAGATACCAAATGGAGAGTACATCGAAAGCTCATCCAGCCCACTTTTAGTACAACAATTCTCCATTCGTTTAGTGAAACATTTTCTGCCCGATCGGTAAAGATCGCTAAAGAAATGGAACGGCATTTGGATGGACCAGAATTTGACATCAGTAAATATACAACGCAGTGGGCATTGCACACTAACTGTGGTACGTTAACTTAAAGCTCACTGTATAATCTGTGAATGAATTGCAATTAGACACCAGATTGTACTGTAAAATCAATTCGTGTCTTTAGAAACTACTATGGGTGTAAATTTGGAGGCACAGAATAACGGTGACAATTACTACGCAGAGATGGCTGAGAAGTAAGTGAATAAAATTACACCAATCTCTCAACACCTTGTGAGTGTCACTTTGAGAGTTTATATAAAATGTATTGAATTTTTTTTTATGCAATGATTCGATCAGAATGACAGCTGTCCATATTCATCTAACAGCAATCTGATTTCTACGATCGATCCGAGTGATTCAATAATACAATTATTTTTTTCAGAGCTATGGCAAGTGTATGCAGAAGAGTGGTTAGTCCCTGGCTGCATCCGGATTTCATATTTTACCGTACACAGCTTGGCAAGGATCAGCAGAGATATATCAAGTATCTCCATACCTTCACTGACAATGTGAGTAGGAAATTACACACATACCTACCTATGTTCACTTTTGTTCGTTGCCAGAAGAATAAACTAAAAAAGTACTGTCTGATTACAGGTAATACAACAGAAAAAGAAAGATCTTGAACGGAGTCATGGACCTGGTTTAGCTGATAATGAAGAGGATTTTGGTAAGCTATTATCTTATCACAGGTCTGCATATGAAATTTATAAGAAATATAGATGATAAACCGTAGATCTTATCATATATTTCACAAGCAGTAGATTCTGTTCATATTAAAATTCAAATATTCAGGCGATTCATCTCCAAGGAGAAAAGTATTCCTAGATCATCTCATAGAGGTATCCCGTGACGGGAAAATATTGTCAGATAAAGCACTGCGCGAGGAAGTTGACACAATTATGGTAGCTGTAAGTGACTCGTTCGATATTTACAAATTAATGCTTATTGACCAGACCTACAATCAGGCAAAATGGCAAATCCACTTATCAAGTTTCACGATTTTGTTACAGGGAACGGACACAGCTGCCATAACAAGTTCTTATGTGATATTGATGTTAGCCTCTTACCCAGATGTACAGGTAAATGTGATTTACTTAACCTGATTTAAACGATGCACAAAGATTAGTACACTGTATCGCTCGTAAGGCTTCACAAGATACTTCGTAAATTCTAATTACCTTTCGTATCACGATAGGAGAAGGTTTACCAGGAGCTATGTGAGATTTATGGAGACGATGATGGCAAGGAGCTACAGATCACTCCAGAAAACTTGACACGCATGACGTACCTGGAACGTGTTATCAAAGAGACATTGCGCCTATTCCCGATCGTGCCTTTCATCGTCCGAACAGTAACGGACGATTTATATATAGGTAATTCGCATGCTTTTATCTAGTTTTTTATTTGACTATTCTATTCTTCTAACTGAAATACTGATGTGGATTATGACGGTTAAGAAATTTAAGAAAGTGACTGGATTTTTCGTACCTTGGGCCTACTATTTTCTAACACGTCTACTGACCCAACGGTTATAGCTATTCAATCAGGTGACAATTACTCGTGTTGTAGGTGAGCATACTTTTCCAGCGGGAAGCCTAGTCGTTCTCTCAATAATAGAGCTTCATAGGAATGGGGATATATGGCCAGACCCGCTTAAGTTCGATCCAGACCGGTTTCTTCCCGAAGAAGTGAAAAAACGAAACCCCTCCACGTACTTGCCATTCAGTGGTGGGCCACGGGTTTGTATAGGTACGCTTTTTGTAATCGATGGTGATTGCCTCCATAGATAATTCATAGATATATGCCAGAAACTTGAAGATAATGAATATCGCGGGAAGTGCAGATGAGTGTCAATGCCGGTTCAAGTATTATAAAGTTTATTTCATTTGTTCAGGTTCTAAGTATGCCATGATGTCAATAAAGACACTTTTAGCGACAATTCTTTGGAGATACGTTCTGAAAAAGGATCACGTCATACCAGGGGAAGATCTTCGATTCAAATGGGAATTCGTTATGAGACCTGTTGATCCGATCACAATAAGAATTGAAAGCCGATCACGAAAAGTTCCATCTATTTAAGTTTTGAGGAAGAAATAGTTCTTGTATCTAAATAAATACGAAGTTCAACTTTCCATATGATAATGATAAGATTATTTGTAAACGAAAATATTCATCTGGTAATTAATTCTTCAGTAACTTCTCTACATTATCCTTAAGTCTATGGTTATAAGTATTGTAACTACATTTCAACTTAGGAATCTCGATTAAAAGTCATAATTGTTCGGGCAAACACCGTTATTATTTTTTTTTTCCATGGTTCCAATTTCAGGGTCTTCAGTGCACCAACAAATCACAAATTTTTGTCTGAAATGATAAACAATAATCGTTATGTGACACGAACATTTTTAATATCTTATAAAATAGAAAGAGTTTTATGGTTGCACATTTCATCACTAAATGTGCAGTGCTGTAGCAGTTGAAAAAATAATATTACAAAGAATTAAATCGCTCTATCTAATGAAAGAAAAAGAAAATCGAATAGAGCCACTACAGCCTTACTAAAGTAAATTGGCTTTTGAGACACATATTCTTATCGTGACATTGGCTACTTACTACCGGATAGCCATATCTGTAATTTCGAGTTGTGAAATGTGTTATGGATAAATTAAGTAATATCGCTGCTAGCAATACTTTGCATGTATTTTCGAGGCTGGTTACTCTCTTCCTACTCTATCCAACTCCGACCTCTCTAATCGCAAGATCGGTAAGAGTTGCCGTTGTGAGGTCCAGCATAGACAAATTCAACACCTGATCGTGTGTGAAAGTCATTACATGCAGCCTCACGCAATACTGATAGTCACGCCATGACTTCTTAGACCTTGCCTGCACACACGTATGCACGACCATATCGAAAGAGACCACTTTGTCAATCCTAGTTTCCAAGATATATCCACATTTAGAGACATAAAAGTTCATATTTATAATCCAATGTCAAATGTCAAATGAAATGAGTTAGTCATTTTTTAAACTTATGGGTGCTCCTCGGACATTGATCATTCCGTTTTTATCATCATTCAAAATTATTTCACCGCGATTACCTTGACTCAATTCATTGGCATTCGTAATTCAAACTGGTTTTGACTCCGTAGTCTAATTCAAGCAGAAACGCATGGAACACTTAATTATGTAGACACGTAGGTCGGGAGGATCAAGTATCTGCAGATATTTATCATCAACCGGGTTATGTAATCGCATATTGATGTCTTAAACAAAAAATTACGGGAATGGTTATACATTGTCCCCTTCTAACGTCAGATTGTGTTTGTCTGTTTACTGCAGACTCTGAGGGCCGATATTATTTAGAAGGGGCTTAATCCTGTTTCCCTCACCAACGTTAACTAAGACGTTAGTATAAATAGGAGGTATCTTGTGCTGGTACCGATGTAGTCACACGTGAGCCATCATTTTTGGTTATTGTTTTTGTGAACGAACGTATGTACACGATTATACGAAAGTATACGCAGTGAACTAACAACAAGAGGTATTTCTCATTCTTATTTCTCACATCAGTATCAGTTTCCTTCACGTTTCCAATTGCTATGAACTACATTGACGACAAAAGAACGAAGATCAAGTTGAAACGATCTTGAAAACGTTCACCAAATCAAAAATAAATTACGGTATTGGCTAATGAAAGATCAGATAAAATTAAACGACATAAGTACAAGATGTTTTTTACTTTATCCGATCAGTATTGTTCATTTTCGAATACTTTTGGTGATACGTGTGTGTATATATTGATCGTTGAAGTAGTTTCACGGTGCACAACTTTGTCCCGGTTCATTTTCTTACGACATCATTTACATATTACAGAATGAACCATTTCACGGTAGCCTATTGTGTTTTCGCGTGTGTCGTAATCTATACGATATTCAGTATCGTAATAAAGCTCGGGCGATGGCGTCACCTCTTCAAACTAGCTTCCAAATTTCCGGGACCACCAGCTCTACCGATTATTGGCAATGCACATCTTTTTATCGGAAGCACCGAAGGTAAGCATCATTCTTCAACACCCATTGCATTTAAAATGCAGATTTTATATACGATTTCAGCTATTTTTGATAGACTTTTTCGGCTGCGACAATCGTACTCTACAACTTATCGGTTATGGATTGGGAACTATTTAACATTCGTTGTTAATACTCCTGAACAATTGAAGGTGAGATAACCGAGCGAAAGATGATTGTTAGTCGGGCATTCGCTAACAAATGGATTCTTTATATATTAGGTAGTATTACTCAGTCCGAAGACTAACGACAAAGGCGAACTTTATAACTTCATACGACCCTGGCTGGGCACAGGATTACTTACGGCTTCTGGTAAGTTATCGTAACGATTTAGAAGTTAAAAATTTGTGAAGTCAAGGGTACGCCAATATTTTTATCGACTCGACGATATCCGTTAATGACTTCACAATCCTTCGAGTATTACATGTAGGTACAATATCCACGGTAGAAACTATTGCTGTTGTACCCGCCTCAGGGGTACTTCATCAACGATTTGTCTTAACAAGTAAAAAATTTGGAAATTAATTAAATAAGCATTTTCCGCAAAATCAGGCTGGCATTTTCCGTTATGACTGTTTCCAAATATCCATATCTCTTCTGCTATTCTCAACATTTGTTACAGTCTCAAGAAAATTATACCAAATTAATTATAGCGGTACCCACATCTGTGTAATACCAGCATAAAAATTAACGAATGACTGCATACGGTTTATCGTTGAGATTAATAATTGAGATGAAAATTATTGAACGAAGTCTGTCGGTTCACAGCAACAAAATGGCGAGTACATCGAAGGTTGATTCAGCCTACTTTAAGCTCATCGGTTATTCAATCTTTCGTTGAAATATTCGCTGCTCGATCGGAGATAATGGCTAAAGAAATGGAACGGAATTTGGATGGTCCAGAATTCGAGATTCATAATTACACATCACAGTGCACATTGCACACTATTTGTGGTAAGTCAGCTACAGGATCCCACTATACGTACGATCTTTGACTGATTCGTGTAATTCGCACTTGCTTGACTACGTAATGTTACTTTGGTTCTTCAGAAACTGCTATGGGTGTAAAGTTAGGAGAAAAAACAAACAGCGACGGTTTCTACGCTGAAGCGATTGAGAAGTGAGTTAAACAAATCAAGTATATGAAAAATATATTCATTCAAGTTAACTTACATTCTGTAATGGACTTGAACTACTCGATGACGCGTTTATTTTTACAGGGTGATTGCAAGTGCATGCATAAGAGTCTTTAGTCCCTGGCTTCATCCAAATTTTATTTTTAATCATACGCAACTTGGCAAAAACCAGCAGAAATACATCAAGTTTTTGCATGCCTTCACTGACAACGTGAGTAAGATAAGAAATTTATTTCAGTCTCGTATTCGAATGTTAACCATAAAATATCTTTTTTAACGTTACACATTGTGGTCTTGAACTTTTGGTCGACGACGTAAAGAATAATTACGACCGTGAGATCATACGTCAAATAATTTATGTACTAGTTTTAACAAAATAACATAAAACCGATTAAGCAATTTCGGCTGTATGATTACTCCAGGTCATAAAAACGAAGAAGAAAGAACTGCTCGAACAGATTCCTCGGCCAGGCTTAGATGACAACGAAGAGGATAGTAGTAAGTAATTGCTTTATCATATACCTGCGTGTGAAGTTTACAATCAATTAAGAACTTGAGATGTTGAATACAAAACACAAACCTCATTAATTTGACTGCATATATGCTGAATGAATTCAGTTGATTGATCGGTCGTAAATTATGACAGTTTTTATACTTCACAACAATAATTTATACTCATATATTCAGGCGGTTGGATTCCTCGAAAAAAAATCTTATTAGAACATCTTATAGAAGAATCCCATGGGAACAAGAATTTATCAGATGAATCAATTCGTGAAGAAGTTGACACAATGATGGTTGCTGTAAGTGAATAGTGTTGAATATATATTATTTATGTAAGCACATACCTATCTACACATTGTTTTCATCTCATTTGAACACTCGAAGTATTGCAAAAAATAATTTATAAATCAAAAGTTTCAATCTTAATGCGGATTGAAAAATCGAATTTCAGTTATACGAATGAATCTAATCGCTATTGTATTTCAGGGATCCGACACAACTGCCGGTACAATTTCTTATGTGATGTTGATGCTGGCCTCTCACCCGGAAGTACAGGTACATGTATTTCACGTAGCCTGCTTAAGACTTTTCGCGGAGATTTTACTCATCTTCGATATCACCACAGGAAGAAGTTTACCAAGAATTATGGAATATTTATGGAGACGAAAACAGTGAGGAGCAACGTGTCACTTGGGAAGACTTGTCACGCATGACGTACCTGGAACGTGTGATCAAAGAAACGATGCGTTTGTTCCCAGTCTCGCCTACCATTTCGCGATTGGTGACGGAGGATTTGGACGTAGGTTAGAAGACGTTCTTGGATCATTTGTTCATTTCTTCATCCTGATCAAGATTTAATGTAGATCATGAAAACCGAAAGATGTGGGGTACCGATAGTCTTTGATGGACTTAATTGTACTCACACAACTTTCCAATAAACCATTCTAATATTTATCGACGTTTGTAGGTGAACACACTTTTCCAGCTGGCAGCCTAGTACTTCTTTCGATCATAGACGTGCATAGAAACGAGGATATTTGGCCAGACCCGTTAAAGTTTGATCCAGACAGGTTCCTGCCTGAGGAAATTAAGAAACGAGACTTATACGCGTACTTACCGTTCAGCGGTGGGCCAAAATCTTGTATAGGTAAGACATTGAAGTATAAATATAACGATCTTCCTCATGCCTCCATTGACACTTTATGGACACGTGAAATAAACGTGATGAGAATCGGTATCAGGCAATATGCACGCATGTGTCAACAACGGTTGAGGATTTGTGAAATTTGTTCTAATTGCAGGTTCGAAGTACGCCATGGCTTCAATGAAGACACTGTTGGCGACAATTCTTCGACGATACGTCCTGAAGAAGGACAATATTATACCAGTGAAAGATATTCGATTGAGATGGGAATTTCTACTGAGACCCGTAGATCCGATCAAATTGAGAATTGAGAGACGACAACGATATAGAAATTTGTAATTTCTTCATGTTAAGAAGTACTAGTTTTATTCTCTTGTGCCTTACGTATGCAACAACGAAATAAACTATCGAGGCAAAAATTTATCTGGTAACCAATTATTTCGAGGTACCAGTACATTATCGATAAGTCTATACACTAAGCATTTTTCGTCTATTTTAAGTTTATTGTATCTCGAATAAAGGTCAATTAACTGCCTTTCCTCCCGAACTCCACTTTCTAGGAATGTAGTACAGTTTTGGTCATAGCGTGAGCTAACTCATCTAAGGTTATACTATCACATGTGAAACCCAAGGGCACTTTTACCAGTGGAAATGGCCCGCCGGTCTTATCGAGACGTATCTTTGCGGTTAGGAGCTACTTACTGCAGTAGCAATTGATTGTTGAATTTGAAATGTGTGTTCAAATTATTGAAAGCAATCACTCACCTGTATCCTCTTCGTTATTTGAAGTCAAGCCTGGCCGACGACTCTGTTCAAAAAGCTCTTTCTTCTTCATTTGTATCACCTGAAGTGGGGCAACAAAAATAGCTGATTAACTTTAAAAATTGCAAAATAACTTTCATTTTTGTATTTTGTATGTAATAATTCGACGTGTGATCATCGTATGTCATCGTCAAAATGTCCAATTACCACATTGTTGAATATGATTTCATGGTCTCTATACCTACTTACATTGTCAGTGAAGGCGTGCAAAAACTTTATGTACTTCTGCTGACTCTTGCCAAGTGGCGTACGGTGGAAAATAAAACCTGGATGAAGCCGAGGACTAACGACTCTTCTGCATGCACTTCCGATCACCCTAGAAGAATAACTACATCATCGAGTGGTTCAAGTCAAGTACAGAATGCGATTAAACTTGAACGGATATCGACGGCTGTCATTCTGTAATATGTGAATGATATCGTGAGAAAATGAACTAGGATAAAGTTGTGCTCCGTCAAACGATTTCAGCTATCAGTACACACACTCGGTTTACCAAAAGTACTCGAAAATGAACGGTGCTGATCGGATAAATAAGAAACAGTAAATACGTTCTAGCTCTGTCGTCTACCCGTATCTGATCCCGAATTGAGAAGACAAAAAACCCGAAATGATCGCCGCTAGAAGACTGGCTCGATACCAGGAAGGTAGGCTTCATTTATATCAGCGTCTCGGCTCCTGCCTATGCCGAAGAGCAGTACCCCTTCTAGTGCAATAATTCCATTTTACTATTCGGAGGTACTTTAGGGATATACTTTCTTCTCCCAGCTATTCGAAATTATTTGGCTGCCATTTACTCGACCTTGTAATCATTCGGTATCAATTCACGTGTGAGACTGGTTCCCTCTCCCCAATTTCAGTAAAAATACCACACTAATTTACGTCATGATCTACGCGAGTATTTTGACTCTTTTTTTCATTATCACCGAAGTTATGTTGATCCCAAATCGGTATGTCTGAATCACATATCATGAGGGGTCTATCTCTTCCCTATGTCTGCATTAATATCTTTGCATGCTGTTATGGAGTTGAGTTGGACTTTTAATGGGAAAACTAAATTTGTATTTGTATTCGAACACAATAGTTTGCTCAGCCTATACAAATGAGGTTCAAGATGACAGCATATACCTATACTTCACATCAAGATAGCTTAAATTATTTACATAATTAAATAACTTGAATTATTTACATAATTCATATACTTGATGCTTATGCAGTTTATTCTCCTTGACTCTCCTTACGGATTTCGCATACCTACGCTAATCATAAATTTTTTGCGGTAGCTTGACTTCATCTGTCGTTTTAAATAGTTTGTCAGGATTATAATTGTTTGTACTTTCATCAAAGACGTTACCGAATCTTTTTACACTTGCATCGTCATAGGCTGAGCATTCAAGCAGTCTTCCGTGCAGGTAGCCCACATACTGTACAGTTTTCAGTGGTCAAGTTAAAATCAATACACGTATTTCATTAAGATTCGTGTATTCGTTAAGATTCTTGCCATTTCATCATTTTTCAAGTTTTTTGTCCATCCGGACTGTCCGACCTGAAACTCCGGGTGCTGACCCAAAACTCTCATCTTTCAGTGTGAAACTCTAACTTCGGTCGAGGATTATATTCCTGGCGAAAAAACTGATTGCTGATCTGTGACTGAAGTCATCACAGCGTAATCGATTCAGATGCTATTTAGTTTTTTGACTGTATTCACTTGTGGAGCAGCATGTAAGTTTACACATACGAACAAACTATCCCAAGAATATTTATTTTTCAAATAAATTACATGAAGATCGTGAAGAGAAGAAGATTTCAGAAGACGGAGTCTAGGGAAGAACGGGAGTTGATTGACCTTTATTCGAGATATAAGACTTGATCCAGAGGAAAAATGCTTAGTATGTATCAATAATGTACTGGTACCTCGAAACAATCGGTCACCAGATAAATTTCAGCCTCGATAGTTTATTTCATCGTTGCACCTGTATGGCACAAGAGAATAAAAGTGGTATTTCTGAACATGGAAAAATTACAGCTTCCTGTATCGTTGTGGTCTCTCAATTCTCAATTTGATGGGATCTACGGGTCTCAGTAGAAATTCCCATCTCAATCGAATATCTTTCGCTGGTATGATATTGTCCTTCTTCAGGACATATCTTCGAAGAATTGTCGCCAACAGTGTCTTCATCGAAATCATGGCGTACTTCGAACCTGCAATTAGAACAAACCTTACAAATCCTTAACCGTCATTGACACATACGTACATATTGCCTGATACCGATTCTCATCACGTTTATTACACGTGTTCATAAAGTGTCAATGGAGGCATGAGGAAGATCGTTATATTTATACTTCAATGTCTTACCTATACAAGATTTCGGCCCACCGCTAAACGGTAAGTACGCGTAGGAGTCTCGTTTCTTAATTTCCTCAGACAGGAACCTATCTGGATCAAACTTGAATGGATCTGGCCAGATATCCTCATTTCTATGGAGCTCTATTATCGAGAGAAGTACTAAGCTTCCCGCTGGAAATGGGTGCTCACCTACGAACGTCAATAAATGTTAGGACGATTTATTGGAAAGTACTATGAGGACAAAGTAGATTAAACATTAGCATTTTCCCCCTTTTAGTGCAATAATTCATTTTTACTATTCGTCGGTATATTTACGGATATGCTTTCTTTCCCCAGCTATTCGAAATTATTAGGCTATACCATTCACGCGACCCTGTAATCATTTGGTATCAATCCACGTCTGAAACTGATTTTTTGTATCAGCATTTTGCAAAAACCATTTTGAAGCAATTTGCAAAGCAATTTTCCATGCACTTTTTCAAAGGGGATTTCATCCTCTGAAAAGTGTTGCCATCGAATTGATCCTGTTTTGATTTTCAAAATCTTGCAATTGAAAGATTTTTCGCAGTCTTTTGTTTTAAACGTGCCCATCTTAGCAAGAAAAATTTGTACATAGACGGCAAGAAACGCAGTTTAAAGGTGAATGTTCGCCAATGTGCTATCTGTATTCATTTGTCTATCGTCTGTATACGGTTCGTGAACTTGCACAAGTGGTTACGGGTGTGTGAGGCTATGCCGATTTTGCATATATCTGTGCGTGTTATGTAAAACGGGTTATCAGTTCGCTAATAAAGAATAGGGGAGGCGGACGAGGGAGGTAGTGAATTAGTTGACTCGTGAGGTAGATAGTAACTAAATTTAAATTTATTTAACAAATCTATTAACTGATATAAGTGTATAATGGTAATGTGTAGGAGTGCATGATGTAATGACGAATATTGAAATTAGTACTGACCGTTCCTTAGATGCTATCTCGCTAATGCTTCGTGTAACTTCGCATGTTTTTTTTTTTATGCTACTTCAATCATTTGTGATATTTTGCTCGTCTCGATTACCAATGCCGGCCGAGGCACGTTGCCGATCGGCTTCGGTTCGCTTCGGCTCTCGCCGCCTAATTTCGTATTTCCCCGCGTGGTTTAGGGTTTGTGACATTGCAAGGTCACACTGTTTCCCTCACCATCGTGAACTAAAACTTTAGTATAAATAGGAGGCACCTTGTCCCGGTACCGATGTAGTCACACGTGAGCCATCATTTTTGGTTATTATTTTTGTGAACGAACGTATGTACGATTATCCAAAAGTATACGCAGAAAAAAAACAATAAGAGGTATTTCTCATTCTAATTTCTCTCATCAATATCAGTCTCCTCCACGTTTCCAATTGCTATGAACTACATTGACGACAAAAGAACGAAGATCAAGTCGAAACGATCTTGGAAACGTTCACCTAATCAAAAATAAATTATGGTATTGGCTAATGAAAGATGAGATAAAAGTAAACGACACAAGTATGAGATGTTTTTTACTTTATCCGATCAGTATTGTTCATTTTCGAATACTTTTGGTAATACGTGTGTGTATATATTGATCGTTGAAGTAGTTTCACGGTGCACAACTTTGTCCCGGTTCATTTTCTTACGACATCATTTACATATTACAGAATGAACCATTTCACGGTAGCCCATTGTGTTTTCGCGTGTGTCGTAATCTATACGATATTCAGCATCGTACTAAAGATCGGACGATGGCGTCACCTATTCAAATTAGCTGCCAAATTTCCGGGACCGCCAGCCCTACCGATTATTGGCAACGCACATCTCTTTATCGGAAGCACCGAAAGTAAGCATCATTCTTCAATACCCATTGCATTTAAAATGCAAATTTTATATACGATTTCAGCTATTTTTGATAGACTCTTTCGGCTGCGACAATCGTACTCTACAACTTATCGGTTATGGATTGGGAACTATTTAACATTCGTTGTTCATACTCCTGAACAATTAAAGGTGAGATAACCGAGCGAAAGATGATTGTTAGTCGGACATTCGCTAACAAATGGATTCTTTATATATTAGGTAGTATTACTCAGTCCGAAGACCAACGACAAAGGCGAACTTTATAACTTCATACGACCCTGGCTAGGCACAGGATTACTTACGGCTTCTGGTAAGTTATTGTTACGATTTAGAAGTTGAAAATTTGTGAAGTCAGGGGTACGCCAATATTTTTATCGACTCGACGATATCCGTTAATGACTTCACAATCCTTCGAGTATTACATGTAGGTACAATATCCACGGTAGAAACTATTGCTGTTGTACCCGCCTCAGGGATACTTCATCAACGATTTGTCTTAACAAGTAAAAAATTTGGAAATTAATTAAATAAGCATTTTCCGCAAAATCAGGCTGGCATTTTCCGTTATGACTGTTTCCAAATATCCATATCTCTTCTGCTATTCTCAACATTTGTTACAGTCTCAAGAAAATTATACCAAATTAATTATAGCGGTACCCACATCTGTGTAATACCAGCATAAAAATTAATGAATGACTGCATACGGTTTATCGTTGAGACTAATAATTGAGATGAAAATTATTGAACAAAGTCTGTTGGTTCACAGCAACGAAATGGCGAGTACATCGAAGGTTGATTCAGCCTACTTTAAGTTCATCGGTTATTCAATCTTTCGTTGAAATATTCGCTGCTCGATCGGAGATAATGGCTAAAGAAATGGAACCGAATTTGGATGGACCGGAATTCGAGATTCATAAATACATATCGCAATGTGCATTGCACACTATTTGTGGTAAGTCAGCTACAGGATCCCACTATACGTACGATCTTTGACTGAATCGTGTAATTCACACTTGTTTAACTACGTAATGTCACTTTGGTACTTCAGAAACTGCTATGGGTGTGAAGTTAGGAGAAAAAACAAACAGCGACGGTTTCTACGCTGAAGCGATTGAGAAGTGAGTTAAACAAATCAAATATATGAAATGACGCCGCCAATATCCATTCAAGTTAACTTGCATTCTGTAATGGACTTGAACTACTCGATGACGCATTTATTCTTGCAGAGTGATTGCAAGTGCATGCATAAGAGTCTTTAGTCCCTGGCTTCATCCAAATTTTATTTTTAATCATACGCAACTTGGCAAAAACCAGCAGAAATACATCAAGTTTTTGCATGCCTTCACTGACAACGTGAGTAAGATAAGAAATTTATTTCAGTCTCGTATTCGAATGTTAACCATAAAATATCTTTTTTAACGTTACACATTGTGGTCTTGAACTTTTGGTCGACGACGTAAAGAATAATTACGACCGTGAGATCATACGTCAAATAATTTATGCAGTAGTTTTAACAAAATAACATGAAAACCGATTAAACAATTTCGGCTGTATGATTACTCCAGGTCATAAAAACGAAGAAGAAAGAACTGCTCGAACAGATTCCTCGACCAGGCTTAGATGACAACGAAGAGGATAGTAGTAAGTAATTGCTTTATCATATACCTGCGTGTGAAGTTTACAATCAATTAAGAACTTGAGATGTTGAATACAAAACACAAACCTCATTAATTTGACTGCATCTATGCTGAATGGATTCAGTTGATTGGTCGGTCGTAAATTATGACAGTTTTTATACTTCACAACAATAATTTATACTCATATATTCAGGCAGTTGGATTCCTCGAAAAAAAATCTTATTAGAACATCTTATAGAAGAATCCCATGGGAACAAGAATTTATCAGATGAATCAATTCGTGAAGAAGTTGACACAATGATGGTTGCTGTAAGTGAATAGTGTTGAATATATATTATTTATGTGAGCACATACCTATCTACACATTGTTTTCATCTCATTTGAACACTCGAAGTATTGCAAAAAATAATTTATAAATCAAAAGTTTCAATCTTAATGCGGATTGAAAAATCGAATTTCAGTTATACGAATGAATCTAATCGCTATTGTATTTCAGGGATCCGACACAACTGCCGGTACAATTTCTTATGTGATGTTGATGCTGGCCTCTCACCCGGAAGTACAGGTACATGTATTTCACGTAGCCTGCTTAAGACTTTTCGCGGAGATTTTACTCATCTTCGATATCACCACAGGAAGAAGTTTACCAGGAATTATGGAATATTTATGGAGACGAAAACAGCGAGGAGCAACGTGTCACTTGGGAAGACTTGTCACGCATGACGTACCTGGAACGTGTGATCAAAGAAACGATGCGTTTGTTCCCAGTCTCGCCTACCATTTCGCGATTGGTGACGGAGGATTTGGACGTAGGTTAGAAGACGTTCTTGGATCATTTGTTCATTTCTTCATCCTGATCAAGATTTAATGTAGATCATGAAAACCGAAAGATGTGGGGTACCGATAGTCTTTGATGGACTTAATTGTACTCACACAACTTTCCAATAAACCATTCTAATATTTATCGACGTTTGTAGGTGAACACACTTTTCCAGCTGGCAGCCTAGTACTTCTTTCGATCATAGACGTGCATAGAAACGAGGATATTTGGCCAGACCCGTTAAAGTTTGATCCAGATAGGTTCCTGCCTGAGGAAATTAAGAAACGAGACTTATACGCGTACTTACCGTTCAGCGGTGGGCCAAAATCTTGTATAGGTAAGACATTGAAGTATAAATATAACGATCTTCCTCATGCCTCCATTGACACTTTATGGACACGTGAAATAAACGTGATGAGAATCGGTATCAGGCAATATGCACGCATGTGTCAACAACGATTAAGGATTTGTAAAGTTTGTTCTAATTGCAGGTTCGAAGTACGCCATGGCTTCAATGAAGACACTGTTGGCGACAATTCTTCGACGATACGTCCTGAAGAAGGACAATATTATACCAGTGAAAGATATTCGATTGAGATGGGAATTTCTACTGAGACCCGTAGATCCGATCAAATTGAGAATTGAGAGACGACAACGATATAGAAATTTGTAATTTCTTCATGTTAAGAAGTACTAGTTTTATTTTCTTGTGCCTTACGTATGCAACGACGAAATAAACTATCGAGGCAAAAATTTATCTGGTAACCGATCATTTTGAGGTACCAGTACATTATCGATAAGTTTATACACTATGGTCCCCAAATTATACAATATGGTACCAATTATACCCAAATGGTCCCATCTCGAAAATCGATCTCCTAGCTCCGATGACTCGATCCTCATATCAAGAGTTCAGCTTTTCTCAAGATTATTCAAACGAAACAAACTAAACGGTGAAAAAAACTATGTCATACAATTGTTTGAATGATCAATTTTAGAAGCATGAAATATCAAATTCTATCCTTTATAGGTACACAATTTTGAGGTTAATACGTATATTTTGGTTTTTATTTTAATAGCTTAAAATATACGAAAAGAGCTTAGATTTCCTGTTCTTCTTGATCACCCGCATGAACTGCTGCTAATGGAGGGCTTCGCTAATTATCTGTAAAAGATGCGAGACCCAGCATCCTCCAGAAACTTCAGGTCATTATATAAAAAATTACTGGCTTTCAGATGAAAGAGTCGCGTTTTAAATTGACGTTGGAGAGTGTAAAAAAAAACGTATTTTTTCAACAGTTTCTGAGAATCCACCTTGAAATGGATTTTATATTTGGAAAGATCAGTCGTACGAAATAATCTTTAGTTCTTGAACTTTTTTCACCTGTGAAGTATGTAAATATAAACTTATGAACAAACTATCCGAAAAATATTTATTTTTTACATAGAATACATAAAGATTGTGAAGAGAAGAAGATTTCGCTAGCTGAAAAGTGGAAGAGAAAAAGGATATTCCAAATGAAGACTTGAAGAGTTCAGTTCATTTTCTTTATCTAATCTTCAGGTAACCAGGGCTCTTAATATCAGGAATCATGGAAGGAGATCAATTTTCGAGAAAGGAATATTTGGGAGGGAAATTATTTTATAATTTATTTGTAACAAATTATTCATTTGGAATATGTATACAGAAATTCTTGAATTTATTATGAATCAGGTATCCCGAATGCGAAATACTTTCAACCGCCATATACGAGACTTTCAATAATTTGAACACATATTTCAAATCCGACAATCAATTGCTACTGCATGAAGAAAGCTCCTAGCCATGAAGACATGTCTATGATCATCAAGACCGTTACGCCATTTTCACTGATACAAGTCAGCTCATGCTGTGGCCGTACGTCACTGTATTACACTACTCTCTATATTGTTGCCGTCTTTCAATTCTGAATTTGATCGGATCCGCAGGTCTCAGAACAAATTCCCATTTCAATCGAAGGTCTTTAACTGGTGTGATGTTGTCCTTCTTCAGGACATATCGTCGAAGAATTGTCGCCAACAGTGTCTTCATCGAAACCATTGCGTACTTCGAACCTATAATTTGAACAAACTACAAATCCCTCACTGTCGTTAACCCATACATGTATATTGCCTGATGCCGATTCTCATCACGCTTATTACATATGTCCATAAAGTTTCAATGGAGGTATGAGTAAGATCGTTATATCTATACTCCCATGTTTCACCTATACAAGATCTTGGCCCACCACCGAACGGTAAGTACGCGTAGGAGTCTCGTCCTTTAATTTCTTCGGGAAGGAACCTGTCTGGATCGAATTTCAATGGGTCTGGCCAGACATCCCCGTTTCTATGGAGCTCTATTATTGAGAGAAATACTAGGCTTCCCGCTGGAAAAGTGTGTTCACCTATGACAGTCAATAAATGTTAGGACGATTTATTGGAAAGTACTATGAGGACAAAGTAGATTGAACATTATCGCGTCCTCATCTTCTGGATTTTATAATCCACATTAGTATTTTGATCGTATTAAAGAAATAGACAGATAATACAAAAAAATCTTTCTGACCTACGTCCAAATCCTCCGTCACTAATCGTGAAATGGTAGGCGAGACCGGGAAGAGGCGCATAGTTTCTTTAATCACACGTTCCAGGTACGTCATGCGTGACAAATCTTCCCAAGTGACATGTCGTTCTTCGCTATTTTCGTCTCCATAAATTTCCCACAGTTCCCGGTAAACCTGCTCCTGTGGCGATATCGAAGGTGAGTAAAATCTTCGTGAAAAGTCTAAAACAGGCTACGTGAATCACATGTACCTGTACTTCCGGATAGGAGGCCAGCATTAACATCGCAAAAGCATTTGTACCAGCAGTTGTGTCAGATCCCTGGAATACAACAGCAATTAGAAAATTATTAGTTTAATTAAAGGTTAATTTTTCTTGAAAGCAATGTGTAGATAGGTATGTGCCTATATCAATAATATACATATATTATAATACTATTCACTTACAGCTGCCATCATTGTGTCAACTTCTTCACGAATTGCTTCATCTGATAAATTCTTGTTTCTATGGGATTCCTCTATTAGATGTTCTAATAAGATTTTTTTTCGAGGGATCAAACTTTCTGAATATATAAGGATAAATTATTGTTGTGAAGTCAAGAAACACACTGTTTGATTGATTATCATTAAATTTACTGTTATCATTTATGAACGACCAATCAACTAAATTATTCAGCATTTACCTATGTAGTCAAATTAATAAGGCTTGTCATGTGCATATAATACCTCAATTATTTAACTAGTTGTATGTGAATTCCACATGCAGGTCTATAATGAAGCAATCACTCACCAGTATCCTCTTCGTTATCTGAAGTCAAACCTGGCCGACGACTCTGTTCGAGAAGCTCTTTCTTTTTCGTTTGTATCACCTGAAGTTGGGAAACAAAAATAGCTGATTAACTTTAATTTTTGTGATTAGTTTAGAGTTTATCGACGAAAAGTTCAATTATCACATTCAATTAAACGAGCACGAAATATAACGTTAAAAAAAGATGTTACGGTTAACATTTAATTATCAGACTAGAATAAATTCATTCCCGTAACTCACATTGTCAGTGAAGGCGTGCAAAAACTTTATGTACTTTTTCTGACTCTTGCCAAGTGGCGTACGGTGGAAAATAAAATCTGGATGAAGCCAAGGACTAACGACTCTTCTGCATACACTTCCGATCACCCTGTAAGAATAACTACGTCATCGAGTGGTTCAAGTCAATTACAGAATGCGAGTAAACTTGAATGGATATAGACGGCTGTCATTTCGGTCAAGCCATTGCACAAGTATCATATTTTTTGGAAACTGATAATCTAACCAATAGAGTTTGAGATCCAAAATCTATCCTTATCATACCTCGGACCATACCTTAATTTGTTTCACTTACTTTGCAACTGCTTCCGCATAGGAACCGTCGCTGTTTGTCTCTGCCCCTAACTTTACACCCATAGTAGTTTCTGAAGTAACAAATTGAAATTGGCCATTGGAACTATTGTCGAATTGTACAATTCAGTTAAGTATTATTATGAAGGACGATCTTGTTACTCATTTACCGCAGATAGTATGCAGTGCACACTGCGATGTGTAATTATATATATCGAATTCTGGTCCATCCAAATTCCGTTCCATTTCTTTAGCCATAACCGCCGATCGGGCAGCGAATACTTTTACGAAGGACTGAATGATCGTTGGACTGAAAGTGGGTTGTATAATTCTCCGATGTTCTCGCCATTTCGTTGCTGTGGACCGATAGACTTTGTTAAGTTATACAAAGTGAGTCCATAAGGATACCCACATCTATGGTGAGTCTTAAAAAAGTTTCCAAAATGAACTTTTGACTCTGGGTATGGTACATACATACCTACATGTAATGGTACATCATAAAGTCGATTGAAATATTTTAGTAGCCCTTGACTTCACAAATTTTCAATTCCCAAATTGTTGCAATTTAACTTACCAGGAGCCGAAAGTAATCCTGTGCCCAGCCAGGGTTGTATGAGGTTATAAAGTTCGCCTTTTTCGGCGGTCTTCGGACTAAGTAATACTACCTAAGATGAAAAATCCATTTGTTAGTGAATGCTCGGCTTATAATCATATTTGGATCGACTATTTCACCTTGAATTGTTCAGGAGTATTAACGACGAGAGTTAAATAGTCCCCAATCCATAACCGATAGGTAGTAGAGTACGACTTTCGCAGCCAGAAGAGTCTATTCAAAATAGCTGGAATCGTATATAAAATAAGCATTAAAAACGTAATGGACATTGACGAGTGATGCTTACTTTCGGTATTTCCGATAAAGAGATGAGCGTTGCCAATAATCGGTAGGGTTGAAGGTCCCGGAAATTTGGAAGCTAATTTGAAGAGGTGACGCCGTCGCCCGAGTTTTAGTACAATGCTGAATATCGTATAGATTACGACACACGCGGTAACACAATAGGCAATCGTGAAATGGTTCATTCTGTACTATGTGAATGATGTCGTGAGAAAATGAAGTAGGATAAAGTTGTGCTCCGTCAAACGACTTTAACTATCAGTACACACACATGGTTCACCAAAAGTACTCAAAAATAAACGATGCTGATCGGATAAATAAAAAACAGTAAATACGTATCTAGTTCTGTCGTCTACCCGTATCTGATCCCGAATTGAGAAGATAAAAACCCGAAATGATCGCCGCTAGAAGACTGGCTCGATACCAGGAAGGTAAGCTTCATTTATACCAGCGTCTTGGCTCCTGCCTATACCAAAAAGCAGTACCCCTTCTAGTGCAATAATTCTATTTTACTATTCGGAGGTACTTTAGGGATATACTTTCTTCTCCCAGCTATTCGAAATTATTTGGCTGCCATTTACTCGACCTTGTGATCAATCGGTATCAATTCACGTGTGAGACTGGTTCCGTCTCCCCAATTTCAGTAAAAATACCACACTAATTTACGTCATAATGTACACGAATATCATTACTCTTCTTTTCATCATCACCGAATTTATGTTAATCGCAGATCGGTATGTCTAAATCACATATCATGAAGATTCTGTCTCTTTCCTATGTCTGCAGTAATATCTTTGCATCCTGTTATGGAGTCGAGTTGAACTTTTAGTGGGGAAACTAAATTTGTATTTGTATTTGTAAATAATAATTTACTTAGGCTATTAGCCTGTACAAATGAAGTTCAAGTTGACAGCATACATACTTTACATCAATATAACTTAAATTATTTACATAATTCACATACTTGATGCTACACATATTTTATACGCAGTTTAGTCTTCTTCACTCTTCTTACGGATTTCGCATACGTTTATCATAAATTTTGTCCAGTAGCTTGACTTCATCTTCCATTTCAGCGTTCACTATTTCAAATAGTTTGCTAGGATTATTATTGTTTGAACGTTCGTCAAAGACGTTACCGAATATTTTCACTCTGGTATCGTCATAAGCTGAACATTCAAACAGTAAATGGGATAAATATTCTCTTAAGAGAATTTTTTTTTTCAGTACGATGTCTGAATCTAGTCTATTTGTTATTTTTCATCGGACTTATTCCGATTGCAATGACTCGTACCACTCAAAAAAACGGTCAAAAATTTTTTTTAATCTCTTCTAAATTAACGAAATAAAAAATCCGATATCCCAACTAAGACCGGAGATAACATTGTTTCACGTTTTTAGGCACTCATCATATAAACGAAATATATCTTACAGAGTGTCTTATGAAATGTCCGTATAGCAAGAAAAACTTATGATATTTCATTTATTCTAATGGTTTATCTACAAGGATTCATCATTTTTCAAGTTTTTTGTCCATCCAGACTGTCCGAGTCTAATGCGCTGACCCACGACTATCATATTTCAATACGTCACTATGATTCCGGTTGAGGATTGTGTTTCTAGCGAAAAAATTAATGATATTCTATCTATTTTCAGGGTCTACCTTCCAAGATTTAGTATTTTGCTAGTTTTTTATCCGTCCAAGCTGGCCGAGCTACTACGTCGATCTGATATTTTCACTATTCAGAAAAAAATCACGAAAACTAAAGCCTACATTTTTTAACCTACGACCTTTTTCCATTTCTGGAAAAACATTCATTTTTTACAAAGAATACATACAGATTTCGAAGAGAAGAAAAAATTCGTAACTTGCAAAGTAAAACTGACAAAAAAAATATATATATTCGAAATGAAGACTTCAGGACTTAAATTCATTTCTTTTATATGACCTTCGGGTGATAAGAACTCTTGATATTAAGAATCGTAAGAGGGAATCAATTTTCGAGAAAGGAACATCTGGGGAAATAATTATTTTTTACTTTATTGTTATACGTGAATTATTCTACAGAGATTTTTATACAGAAAGTTAGATTTCCTATGAATCAGAGATCTTGAACGTGGAATAGTTTCAGATGCCATACAAGACTCCCAACATTTTTGAAGACAAATTTCAAATTCGATAATAAATTACTATTGCAACTGTAAGTAGCTCCCAAAAGCAAAGACACGTCTCGATAAGACCGGTAAGCCATTTTTATTAGTAAAGCTGTCATCACTTCTCGGTTTTCACAGTTACTAAATAAATCTTTGCCTCAATCGTTTATTTCGTCGTTGCATGTGTATGGCATAAGAAACTAGAACTGATATTCCCTAACACAAAAAAATATCACAGCTTCCTATATCGTTGTCGTCTCTCAATTCTAAATTTGATCGGATCTGCAGGTCTCAGTACGAATTCCCATTTCAATCGAAGATCTTTCACTGGTTTAATATTGTCTATTTTCAAGACGTATCTTCGAAGAATTGTTGCCAACAGTGTCTTCATTGAAGCCATGGCGTACTTCGAACCTACAATTCAAACAAACTTTACAAATCCTTAACTGCCAATGACACATCATGGATATTGCCTGATAACGATTCTCATCACGTTTACCACACGTGTCCATAAACTATCAATGGTAAATCATGACGAAGATCGGTATACTTCAGTGTCTTACCTATACAAGATCTTGGACCACCACCGAACGGTAAGTACGCGTAGGAGTCTCGTTTCTTAATTTCTTCGGGCAGAAACCTGTCTGGATCAAATTTTAGCGGGTCTGGCCAAATGTCTCCATTTCTATGAAGATCTATTATTGAGAGAAGTACTAAGCTTCCCGCTGGAAAAGTCTGTTCACCTATGACGGTCAATAAATGTTAGGACGATTTATTAGAAAGTACTATGAGGATAAAGTAGATTGAACATTATCGCGTCCTCATCTTCTGGTTTTTATAATCCACATTAGTATTTTGATCGTATTAAAAAAATAGACAGATAATAAAACAGAATCTTTCTGACCTACGTCCAAATCCTCCGTCACCAATCGTGTAACGGTAGGCGAAACTGGAAACAAGCGCATAGTTTCTCTGATCACACGTTCCAGGTACGTCATGCGTGACAAGTCTTCCCAAGTGACGTGTCGATTCTCGATATCTTGATCTTGATAAACTTCCCACAATTCCTGGTAAACTTTTTCCTGTAATGATATCGTAGATGAATAAAATCTTCGTGAAAATTCTGAAGAAGATTACGTGAATAACTACAAGTACCTGTACTTCAACATGGGAAGCGAGCATCAACATCACAAAAGAAATTGTGACAGCAGTTGTATCAGATCCCTGGAATAATTTTCGTTATACAATAAGCTCGAAACTTTTGATTGATAAATTATTTTTTGTAATATTTTGGGTGTTTCACTGCGATTTATTTGTAGTTTAATGCTGAAATCGAACATTTTCAATAATCGTATGATCCTACAACATCTGAGAATGAGATGAAAACGATCTGCTTGTGCGTACATCAATAATGTATATTAAACACTATTCACTTACAGCTGCCATCATTGTGTCAACTTCTTCACGAATTGATTCATCTGACAAATTCTTATTTTCATGGGATTCCTCTATAAGATGTTCTAATAAGATCTTCTTTCGAGGGATCCAACTGTCTGGTAATATGGGTACAAAGTGTTGTGAAGTTAACAAACGTACCTACTACTTGATTGATATAATTAAATTTGATATTATCAATTATGAACAACCAATCAAATGAATTATTCAGCATATATTTAGTCAAATGAATTGTATACATTTCACAATCTACATACAAGCGTCTATGATGAAGCCTGCAATCACTTACCAGTATCCTCTTCGTTATCTGCAGTTAAGCCTGTTCTACGATTCTGTTCGAAA
Organism: Macrophya annulata; assembly: GCA_963924015.1. Classification (NCBI taxonomy): domain Eukaryota; kingdom Metazoa; phylum Arthropoda; class Insecta; order Hymenoptera; family Tenthredinidae; genus Macrophya; species Macrophya annulata. The sequence goes on from OZ001264.1 coordinate 10,798,272, forward strand.
CGCTCTTTCTTCTTTATTTGTATCACCTGAAGTAGGGAAACACAAATTACTGATTAACTTTGATTTTTGTGATTAGTTTAGAGTTCATCGACCAAAAGTTCAATTATCACATTCGGTTAAACGAGCACGAAATGTAACGTTAAAAAAAGATATTACGGTTAACATTTAATTATCAGACTAGAATAAATTCATTCCTGTTACTCACATTGTCAGTGAAGGCGTGCAAAAACTTTATGTACTTTTTCTGACTCTTGCCAAGTGGCGTACGGTGGAAAATAAAATCTGGATGAAGCCAAGGACTAACGACTCTTCTGCATGCACTTCCGATCACCCTGTAAGAATAACTACGTCATCGAGTGGTTCAAGTCAATTACAGAATGCGAGCAAACTTGAATGGATATTGACGGCTGTCATTTCAGTCAAGCCATTGCACAAGTATCATATTTTTTGGAAACTGATAATCTAACCAAAAGAGTTTGAGATCCAAAATCTATCCTCATCATACCTCGGATCATACCTTAATTTGTTTCACTTACTTCGCAACTGCTTCCGCGTAAAAACCGTCATTGTTTGTATCTGCCTCTAACTTCACACCCATAGTAGTTTCTGTAGTAACAAATTGTAATTGGGCATTGAAACTATTGTCGAATTGCACAATTCAGTCAAGAATAGTATTGGGAGATCTTGTAGCTGACTTACCACAGATAGTGCGCAATGCGCACTGTGATGTGTAATTATAAATATCAAATTCTGGTCCATCTAAATTCTGTTCCATTTCTTCAGCCATTATCGCTGATTGAGCAGCAAACACTTTAACGAAAGACTGGATAATCGCTGGGCTGAAAGTGGGCTGGATAATCCTTCGATGTTCTCGCCATTTTGTTGCTGCGGGCCGATAGACTTCGTTTAGCTATGAACAGGGTGTCTTAAGAAAGTTCCAAAATAAGCATAGATTGGTTAATAGTGATTATAAATGCAATTTTTCGGCTAATTGAACAACCGTGGGCTGAAAAATCAAACGTAACTTCAACACAGTGAATGCTTTAGTCCTGTGAATCCAACTTCTACAGATGAATTTGATAAGACTTACTCTGTGATGAAAAATAGTGGGGAGATTTTCTTGACCGATTTGTTACTTTCAAAATCGTATTCTTGAGGAATTATTATTGAGGTAAGACAAACATACATCAATACTTTTTATTGTGGGTATTGTCCTACACATTATGATCGACGGATTATGAAGTGAATAATTTACACCGTGTAGCTGATGAAGATATTTGAGTGACCTTGATTTAACAAATTTTTAACTTCTAAATCGATATGATAACTTACCAGAAGCTGTAATTAATCCTGTGCCCAGCCAGGGTTTTATGAAGTCATAAAGATCGCCTTTATCAGCGGTCTTCGGACTAAGTAATACTACCTAAGATGAAGAATCCATTTGTTAATGAATGCTCGGCTTATAATTATATTTGGCTCGACTATCTCACCTTGAATTGTTCAGGAGTATTAACGACGAGAGTTAAATAGTCCCCAATCCATAACCGATAGGTCGTAGAGTACGACTTTCGCAGCCAGAAGAGTCTATTCAAAATAGCTGGAATCGTATATAAAATAAATATTAAAAACGTAATGGGCATTGACGAGTGATGCTTACTTTCGGTATTTCCGATAAAGAGATGCGCGTTGCCAATAATCGGTAGGGTTGACGGTCCCGGAAATTTGGAAGCTAATTTGAAGCGGTGTCGACGTCGCCCGAGATTTAGTACAATGCTGAATATCGTATAGATTACGACACACGCGGTAACACAATAGGCAATCGTGAAATGGTTCATTCTGTACCATGTGAATGATGTCGTGAGAAAATGAAGTAGGATAAAGTTGTGCTCCGTCAAATGACTTTAACTATCAGTACACACACTTGGTTCACAAAAAGTACTCGAAAATAAACGTTGCTGATCGGATAAATAAAAAACAGTAAATATGTTCTAGTTGTGTCGTCTACCCGTAACTGATCCCGAATTGAGAAGATAAAAACCCGAAATTATCGCCACTAGAAGACTGGCTCGATACCAGGAAGGTAGGCTTCATTTATACCAACGTCTTGACTCCTGCCTATGCCGAAAAGCAGTACCCCTTCTAGTGTAATAATTTATTTTTACTATACGAAGGTTGCAATAATTCTATTTTACTATTCGGAGGTACTTTAGGGATATACTTTCTTCTCCCAGCTATTCGAAATTATTTGGCTGCCATTTACTCGACCTTGTAATCATTCGGTATCAATTCACGTGTGAGACTGGTTCCCTCTCCCCAATTTCAGTAAAAATACCACACTACTTTACGTCATGATGTACACGAATATCATTACTCTTCTTTTCATCAACACTGAAGTTATATGAATCGCAGATCTGTATGTCTGAATCACATTTCATGAGGATTCTGTCTCGTTCTTATGTCTGTAGTAACATTTATGCATCCTATTATGGAGTCAAGTAGTACATTTAGTGGGGAAACTAAATTTGTATTTGTATTTGTACATAATAATTTACTTAGGCTATTAGCCTGTACAAATGAGATTCAAGTTGACAGCATATATACTTTACATCAAGATAACTTAAATTATTTACATAATTCACATACTTGATGTTATACATATTTTATACGCAGTTCAGTCTTCCTGACTCTTCTTACGGATTTCGCATACACTTATCATAAATTTTGTACAGTAGCTTGACTTCATCTTTCTTTCAATGTGAGACTCTGACTTCGATTGAGGATTATATTCCTAGCGAAAAAACTGATGACTGATTTGTGACTGAAGTCATCACAGCGTAATCGATCGAGATGCTATTTAGTTCTTCAACTGTATTTACCTATGCAGTAACATGTAAGTTTACACTTACGAACAAACTATCCCAAGGATATTTATTTTTTACATAAAATACATGAAGATTGTGAAGAGAAGAAAATTTCAGAAATTGGAGTCTAGGGAAGAACGGGATTTATTTGACCTTTATTCGAGATACAAGACTTAAACTAGAGGAAAAATGCTTAGTATACAGACTTATCGATAATGTACTGGTACCTCAAAATAATCGGTTACCAGATAAATTTTTGCCTCGATAGTTTATTTCGTCGTTGCATACGTAAGGCACAATAAAATAAAACTGGTACTTCTTAACATGAAAAAATTACAGATTTCTATATCGTTGTCGTCTCTCAATTCTCAATTTGATCGGATCTACGGGTCTCAGTAGAAATTCCCATCTCAATCGAATATCTTTCGCTGGTATAATATTGTCCTTCTTCAGGACGTATCGTCGAAGAATTGTCGCCAACAGTGTCTTCATTGAAGCCATGGCGTATTTCGAACCTGCAATTAGAACAAATTTCACAAATCCTTAACCATTGTTGACACATGCGTGCATATTGCCTGATACCGATTCTCATCACGTTTATTTCACGTGTCCATAAAGTGTCAATGGAGGCATGAGGAAGATCGTTATATTTATACTTCAATGTCTTACCTATACAAGATTTTGGCCCACCGCTGAACGGTAAGTACGCGTAGAAGTCCCGTTTCTTAATTTCCTCAGGCAGGAACCTATCTGGATCAAACTTGAATGGGTCTGGCCAGATATCCTCATTTCTATGAAGCTCTATTATCGAAAGAAGTACTAAGCTTCCCGCTGGAAAAGTGTTTTCACCTACAAACGTCGATAAATGTTAGGACGATTTATTGGAAAGTACTATGAGGACAAAGTAGATTGAACATTATCGCGTCTTCATCTTCTGGATTTTATAATCCACATTAGTATTTTAATCGTATTAAAGAAATAGACAGATAATACAAAAAAATCTTTCTGACCTACGTCCAAATCCTCCGTCACTAATCGTGAAATGGTAGGCGAGACCGGGAAGAGGCGCATAGTTTCTTTAATCACACGTTCCAGGTACGTCATGCGTGACAAATCTTCCCAAGTGACATGTCGTTCTTCGATATTTTCGTCTCCATAAATTTCCCACAGTTCCCGGTAAACCTGCTCCTGTGGCGATATCGAAGGTGAGTAAAATCTTCGTGAAAAGTCTAAAACAGGCTACGCGAATCACATGTACCTGTACTTCCGGGTAGGAGGCAAGCATTAACATCACATAAGAAATTGTACCGGCAGTTGTGTCGGATCCCTGGAATACAGCCATAATCAGAAGATCATTATAGTATAATTGAAATTCGATTTTGAAATTTCTAAATAGGCGAATTGTTAGACCTTTGATTCATAAATTACTTTTCTTAAGGCTATACCGTGATTCATTTATAGTCTCGTGCTGAAACTTAACGTATTCAATAACCATTTACTGAAATGCCTGAGCATAAAAGCAAAATAATATAGTGTGCCTAAATCAACAATTTACCATATTGATATCTATTCACTTACAGCAACCATTATTGTGTCAACTTCTTCACGAATTGATTCATCTGACAAATTCTTGTTTCCATGAGATTCCTCTATGAGATGTTCTAATAAAATTTTCTTTCGAGTGATCCAACTGCCTGATTATAGGGACGAATTATTATTGTTAAGTCAAAAATCGTTATGTTTGATTGACAAGATTTAATTTAATGTTGTCATTCATGAGTGACGAATCAATCAAGTTATTCAGCATATCCGTGTGGCTTGTGTTGTGTATTTAATACGCTAATCACATGTTCCATCATGTAGACCTTTCATAAAGCAATTACTTACTACTATCCTCTTCGACATCACCTAAGCCTGATCGATGACTCCGTTCGAGTTCTTTCTTCTTAGCTTGTATTACCTAAAGTGAAAAGGTATAAATTGCAAAATAATTTTAATTTTTGTATTTTGTATGTAATAATTTGACGTATGATCGTACGGTGACAATTATTTTCTATGTCGTCGTCAAAATGTCCAATTATCATATTGTTGAAAATGATTTCATGGTCTGCAACAGATGAATAACAGACTAAAATAAATATATTTCTATACTTACATTGTCAGTAAAAGCGTGCAAAAATTTTATGTACTTCAGCTGGCTCTTGCCAAGTGGCGTATTATAGAAAATAAAATTTGGATGGAGCCAAGGACTAACGACTCTTCTGCATGTACTCGCAATCACCCTGTAAGGACAATTGCATCATCGAGTAGTTCAGGTCAATTTTAAAATTCATAAGTGAACTTGAATGGATATAAAAAGTACTAAAAAGTTAATGTACTTGATTTGTTTTACTTACTTTTCAATTGCGCTTGCGTAAAAACCGTCACTGTTCGTATTTTTCCCTAACTTTACACCCATAGTAGTTTCTGAAAACATAAATTAAAATTTCGTATTAAAACGAGTGTTGAATTCAGTCGAAGATCGTTAAGGGCGATCCTGTAATAGCTGGCTTACCACAGATAGTGTGCAATGCACATTGCGATATGTATTTATGAATCTCGAATTCCGGTCCATCCAAATTCGGTTCCATTTCTTTAGCCATTATCTCCGATCGAGCAGCGAATATTTCAACGAAAGATTGAATAACCGATGAACTTAAAGTAGGCTGAATCAACCTTCGATGTACTCGCCATTTTTTTGCTGTGGACCAATAGACTTCGTTCAATAATTTTCATCTCAATTATTAATCTCAACGATAAATCGTGTGCAGTCATTCATTAATTTTTATGCCGGTATTACACAGATGTGGGTACCGTTATAATTAATTTGGTATAATTTTCTTGAGAGTCTAACAAATGTTGAGAATAGCAGAAGAGATATGGATATTTGGAAACAGTCATAACGGAAAATGCCAGCCTGATTTTGCGGAAAATGCTTCTTTTATTGATTTCCAAATTTTTTACTTGTTAAGACAAATCGTTGATGAAGTACCCCTGGAGCGGGTACAACAGTAATATTTTTTATCGTGGATATTATACCTACATGTAATACTCGAAGGATTGTGAAGTCATCAACGGATATCGTCGAGTCGATAAAAATATTGGCGTACCTCTGACTTCACAAATTTTCAACTTCCAAATTGTTACGATAACTTACCAGGAGCCGTAAGTAATCCTGTGCCTAGCCAAGGTTGAATGAAGTTATAAAGTTCACCTTTGTCACAAGTCTTCGGACTTAGTAATACTACCTAAGATATAAAGAATCCATTTGTTATCGAATGCCTGACAATTACAATCAGTTTTGGCTCGACTATCTCACCTTTAAATCTTCGGGAGTATGAACAATGAACACTAAATAGTTTCCCATCCATAACCGATAAGTCGTAGAGTACGATTTTCGTAGCCAGAAGAATCTATTCAAAATAGCTGGAATCGTATATAAAATAAATATTAAAAACGTAATGGGCATTGACGAGTGATGCTTACTTTCGGTATTTCCGATAAAGAGATGAGCGTTGCCAATAATCGGTAGGGTTGAAGGTCCCGGAAATTTGGAAGCTAATTTGAAGCGGTGTCGACGTCGCCCGAGATTTAGTACAATGCTGAATATCGTATAGATTACGACACACGCGGTAACCCAATAGGCAATCGTAAAATGGTTCATTCTGTACCATGTGAATGATGTCGTGAGAAAATGAAGTAGGATAAAGTTGTGCTCCGTCAAATGACTTCAACTATCAGTACACACACTTGGTTCACCAAAAGTACTCGAAAATAAACGTTGCTGATCGGATAAATAAAAAACAGTAAATACGTTCTAGTTTTGTTGTCTACCCGTATCTGATCACTAATTGAGAAGATAAAAACCCGAAATGATCGACAGTAGAAGACTGGTTCGGTGCCAGGAAGTTAGGCTTCCTTTATACCAGCACCATAGCTCTTGCCTATGCCGAAAACCAGTACCTCTTCTAATGTAATAATTTATTTTTACTATACGAAGGTATATTTAGGGATATGATTTTTTTCCCCCAACTATTAGAAATCATTAGACTACCGTTTACTTGACCTTGTAATCATTCGGTATCAATTCACGTCCGAAACTGGTTTTGTCTCCCCAGTAATTACAGCAGAATTATCACACTAATTTACATCACGATCTGAGCGAGTATTTTTATTCCTCTTTTTATTACCACTACCTCATAACGCGTGTATCTGAAACTGATTTTTTGTATCATCATTTCGCACGAACTACCTTAGAAAAATCAGTCAGGTCTGAGATATTATTTTTAGAACTTCTTGCTAGTCGGTATTCTTCATTAAGTTAGAATTTTTGTGCGAAGACACGAACCTTCTATCGCGGAATTTATCGAGATACGTGAAATTCAAAATCTGTACCAGACTAATAAAAATTTTATATACGAAGTTACAAGATATCTGCAATCAAATGGCGTTAGCTAAATATCCGTCTTACACATTTCTAAACATCTCTTATTTCTCAGGAACATTCTCACCGTCAAACGTCAATTCTTTCTCCCTTAAATCGAAACTGAGTTTTTTTATAAGCATTTCGCAATGACCATTTTGAAGCAATTCGTAAAGTAATTATCCGTGCACTTTTTTAAATGGGATTTCATCCTCTGAAAAGTATCGCCATTCTGTTTTAATTTTCAAAATTTTACGATCGAAAGATTTTTCGCAATCTTTTGTTTCAAACGTGCCTATCTCAGCGAGAAAAATTTGTAGATAAACGGCAAGAAACGCAGTTTAAAGGTGAGAAGATTTTCTAACTTTAAATCAAGCTCAATTTTCGAAAAAAAAAATTTCTGTACCTCGTGCCATTCATTAAGGTTTACAAAAAATCGATAATTCACGTACTGCTCGTTTCAAAGTGATGCTTCACTGAAACTAGACACGATAACTGACATTCGTTTAACGAATGGACACGTACTGCCCATAAACGGTAGAGATAATAGCCCCGAAAATTTGAAAGCTTAAAGTTTGACGATGTGTCGCAGTCTTCGAAGATTTACGATTTCTCCAACTCGGAATATATCTTAAAGCTGAAGCTAAAAGGTCTATTTTTTTTAATACGCGAATGATATAGTAGCTCGTTAATGTAAATCAGAATCGATCTGATCAACGTCAATCAACTTCAACGATCAATATTAAGACAATACCATATAATTAAGCATCTAATCGATTGGGCTGAAATTTTGACATAACTTCTCCTATTTAAACCTTATGACGCGCATATATCTATAAGTAAGCGTTTGATCGATATTTGCTCGAATCACGATGCGGAATAAAAACCAGTTTGACATCCAGATAGGTGCCAATAATCGTTATACTCAAGGTTGGGTCAATCACTGAAAACAAAAATTTTTAATTATAAAAATGAAATCAAAATTCTAATTAACCAGATTATAAGGTTTTTAAATTTCGTCTAATTTTGGAAAATAATTTTAGAATTTTTTATCCTACTATAACTCAATCATACTGCAGTTTCTTATGCGTGAAAGAAAATATAGTTAAAACAAAAATACTCTATGAGAATTTTTGCTTGAAATTACCTAGCCAAAAATCACCTTAGGCGATTAATGATTTAGCTAAAACCGTAATACTTACACATACCGAGAGGTTTTCTTGAAACTAAACAGTCGACAGCGCAGGCGCGTGTTTCGGCGTCTGTCACAGGCTCACAGGCTAAAATATCGTCACAAGACGGACTCGCCGACCAATGAAATTAAATTATTTAACGCATGCGCTGTCGACTGTTGAGTTTCAAGAAAACCTCTCGGTATGTATAATATGTATACGCACACATCTCCTCGTGACGAAATACAGGCTATCTTAACAGTAAAAAAAAGATTTATTGAACATAAATATATATATATATATATATATATACTTATATATAAATAAAATTAATTAATTATATGCGCACATAAAAAATAAAAAATATTAATAGATCCTAGTGAATTATTTCCTTTTAATTAGCTAAACATTTAGTTGACAAAAAATATTAATCAATATATTCTAATTATAATAAGCGATGTGATATATCCCGAATAGGATTAATCAACATTAGTACCATTGACTTATGAATAATAAACGAGAACAACTGTATGATAAATTACGAGATAAATCTTTCCCTTTACAAATAATCTAAATCATTGGCATATGGGAATTTGATCGTAGTATTTATTTAGAAGAAAAAAAAAAAAAAACTATATCTGCCTCAAAGCTCTCGATTCTTATTGCGATAAGGGGCAGAAATTTTATTTCGATGTTACTTTATAATTCGTTGATTGAAAAGATTATTCTTACCTTGAAGAACGTGCTCCGTTTTGAATATGTGTGAAAGTTCTAATACTTGAAACTAATCGTGTCATATATTGCGAGCTTTTTCTCTTGAGATTAAGTATAAGCTCTGGATTTTGGGAATCGTTTGGACTGGTTAAAAATGAAAATCTTTAGATTATGGTCGAATTTTGTTTATAATCAGATTTATTTAATTAAGCAATAAATGATACAAATACGTGAAAATATATGTCAAATGTTTTATATGACAAATTGTGTTGAGCAAAAAATTTTTAATTAAATAGGATGAAATGGTCCTTCTTTAAAATCGATAAAAAATTTGATAATCCATTTATTTAATATAATACACATATGCATTTTGTATTGTATTATAATGTCAATATATTGTAGTATGATAAGATATTCTATAACATAGTTTCTTTCAATTTTTAAGAAGACCATATCACCCCACTTTTACCTATACAATATTCCTAAGCCGATTTAAAAAATCATGACACAAAATTTTATACAAGTTGAATTTGAAATTTTCCTAACTGTTTGCCAATTTCCCTGTACGATAACCATTTATTGGTAATATGATTAATATCTTTAAAAAATATGTTACACAGCGTGTATTAAAATTAACATTAAACATGGATTGAAAATTACTATGAACTATGGAAAGAAAAAAATCCCCAGATAACTCGGAGAAAGACTCCAGGAAGTTAAAATCGAGTCTTCGAAGTAAATTTATGGCTTTCACCTATTGGGAATGTTGTTGAAAGTCAATAATCTGATAGTAGAATTTTAGCGATATTCTATAGAACGGTTTCTCTTTATCTTCTAGTGACTTAACACCGCCGATTTTTTCACTAATGGATGAAATCCAGCTTAAACTTTCTACGACAAATTTTATACTTTGTTTAACAGCTGGATGATAATTGCCATACATTTTTTGTTGGATATCGAAAAGTGTACAATTCTGTATGCATGCATCTGTAGCGTTCTCTAATGCATCCTGATACTTCGATTGGGTGAACATTAAATTAGAAATCGCCATATGTGCTGCTGCAATATAACGTATATCCTTATTTATCGTACATCATATTTATTAAATAAATATCGTGTCGATGCTTCGCGACCTATGGCTAACAGAGACTTAAGATGGACAGTGTCCGGTATTTCACGCAAAATTTCTAACGCTTCTTTATACACATATAATCTTGGATCATTCTCTAACGCTTGCCCTTGATGAATCATAACTTTAGCCATTTTTAATTTAATATTATACTCCGATGCTAGAATCGATACTTTGCTTTCATTACTTCCGATTAATTCTTCTCTACCGAGTTCTTTCGACGTTGATTTTATTTCCCTTATCAATTTCAAACCACAATTCAATATTTCAAGTCCATTCTCATTATTCTGAGGTTTATATTCGAAAATAGAATTAATAAGTATTTCCAAAACTTTTCGCGATAATTCAACAATATCAACGTATGATTGAAGATTATCATTTGATTTAATTTTGTCGATTAATACAATCAAAATTTCTTTAGCGTGTTGAAATTCTTCAAATATTATTTCCATACTATAAATATCGAAACTTGGTTCTGCGATTATATTACAAACTTCTTCATAAATATTGACCCTTTTGCTTTGATTAATCAAAAGCTCGTTAAGATATTTAATGTACAAACCTTCTTTCTTGTTCAATAAAATCTCTACCAATTTTACTAAATCATTCTTCTCGATTAGTACATCGCCTTTTACTTTTGATATTAATCTGGCAATAAACGGTGCTGTGTAATCAGTTTTTATTAACAATTTTTGTATTATCATATAATAATTAGATTTAAGATCAAGTTTATCCGCAAAAGCTTCAAGCATATCATCGACAACTTCTCCAATATTTATACTCCGTTTTTTACTACCAAGTTGGATGTTAACTTCATTTTTAACAGATTCACGTAAGTTGTTAAGAATCTTTGGAACATTTTTTATTTCATCTTTAGTTTTATCATATAGTAAACTCTTTACTTGTAAAAAGCTAACCGATCCTTTCATAACCTCCTTGTATAAGGATGCAATATTCTTATCTGTAAGACGATAACGTTGTTTTAAATTTTCTCTGAGATATTTTAACATGTTGCTGATCTTTTCGGAGCCATCTTCTTCGTCGATAAGTTCATAATCATTTTCTATACAATATTTGAACCAGTTTTCAAAATTTAGTTCATTTATTCCGTAACTGTACACAAGATCCTTGTATTTTCTTACTTCTTTTTGATAATATTTTTCATCGCACTCGTTTTGAACATGTTCTTTAAGGTTTTTCAAACTACAAAATCCTTCAAATATTTGTCTTATAGTTTCACACTTGATTTCATTAGACTGTAAACTCTTGTATATTTTTTGTCTGTCCTTATCAATCATAAAAGTCATCTTAAGGTATGGATCAACTAAATCTTCAACCTTAGTATTTTCTGTTTCATTTTCAACTAAATAGTTTATGAAAGTTTCATCGTTGAATATCTTTTCTATATCAAACTGTATAGTATATTTATGATATACATTGTAGAATGTGTTGAGCATATTGATGATGACTTTTCCACGACTTATAGACAATTTTTCATCTCCGATTTTTATATCGATTATTTCATCAGGAGGAAACTGTTTGAACTTTTTCACGATACTTTGACGAGCACTTTCGTCTTTTACGAAATCTTTACTCTCGTCAGAACGAAATAAATCTTCGTTCTTTAAATTCTGGTCGTACAAAGAGACAACGAAACGATTTGAAAGCTTGTAATCAACCCTAATCTTTTTTAAAGACATTATAATATCTGTAATTCTCTCACTTTCAGTATCGTCAATTAATGGACTGCGATCCTCCACATACGAGCTACATACATTATCGAAATAAAGTTTTGGCACTCCGTATTTGTCCGATAGATTTTTTTCGAGTTCTGTTTTCACGTTTTTGTATCGATTACGGTTTCCTTCGGAATGAATTTTAATCAATTCACTAAACTTTTCGAATATCTCTCTTCTAGATGAAGCGTTTATTTCCTTTCTTGATTTAGAGTTTTTATCTTGACCATTGTCTCTTGTGATAAGTTCTTCCGTATGATCGAAAATAATCATAAACTTCAAATATTGATCTACCAATGATCGAGGATCATCATCTCTTTCGGTATATAATTCTTGTGAAAGTTTATATCCAGCAAAATCTTCTGCCTCATCTGTTGAAATGACATATTCTTCTTTAAGACCATTTATATATTTATCTTGAACTAATTTTAATTTTTCTTTAAATTTTTTATCAATTAATTCCGGACGTTCATTTGATTTTATTGAAGATAAAACTGCGATCACTTCTTCGGCATAAAAATAATTGAATAATTTATGTCTCATTTTATAAAATTCTTGTCTACATTCTTGAGCTCCATACTTATGAAAATTATGTATTAAATTGTTTCTTATACCGCGTAATTCTTTAACGCTATAAAGATTTTCACATGCTGGATGAAAATTCACTACGTAATTGAACAAAACTTCTTGAGTTATATTTTCTTCCGTGTAGGCTGAAGCTATCAATTTTCCAAATTCTTTCTTCACGTAAGATTTCGATATATCATCTCCCATGTTACGATCGCCTGTAAACGTTTTCAAAAAAAATCCTTCTTCTTGTTTATTTTGCAAATATTTTTGAAACTTCTGCTTCACGATATCCACCTTACCATACTTTGTTATGCATTGTTTTATTTCATTCTTTACGATAGATTTCTCATCAGTTTTATTCGTCTTCGTTGATGAGGGTGAGTCTTCGAAACTTTTTAAAAGAAGTTCCAGTCGTTTTTCAGGCTGTCCATATTGCGCATAATTTTTTACTGTCTTATAAAAAGGATCTTCGGTTAATGTTTTATCGTCAAAGTTGAGAATTAAATCGAACAATTTTTCCGAATTTATATCTTTTTCTATTTCAAAATTATCGGTTGAAGAGTTTCTTAGTGTATTTCCTACGATTTTGGAATTGGGATTTTCTTTTTTCGATACATGTTGTACACATCTTGCATATTTTTGTAAATCAATGAAAAAATCTTCGACATCTTGATGACAAAATTTTTTAAAAATCCCATCATGTGTTTTCTGGAATGCAGGATAAAACTTTACTGCATAATCAAACACCCCGTCTTGTCTTATCTTTGATTCTTTAATGTTGAACTTTTCCTCAAACTTAGGCTTTAAGAAATATTGAATATCAGCTTTTTTGTTTTCTGGTTTTCTTAATAAAAATGCCATATTTGTTAAAAAAATCTTCAAATCTTTTACATGTTTTATATATTCTAAATATCTTTCTAATTTTTAAAAAAAAGACTCCACATCACCGTTTATAAATTTCTTTATATCTTCACACCCGAGCTTTTTACCTGGACTTTTGAGCAAGTAATGTCGTGCTGTACTAAATCTGTGTCTATCAAGTTCGGTATAATATTGCGAGAAATATTTTTTCAACTCACTTTTCGTTTCTGGATCACCTTCCAACGATAACGTTTCAACAAAGTAAATAAAAATGTTTGCCTGTTTGTAAGAAATTTTTGACACATCGATTTCATCGTCACTATTTTTATTTAATTTCGCGAGTAGTTCCAGACAGTTTTCGATCTTCTTTTCAACTAAGTTTATATTTTCTTCTGCCTTCCCACGATCTGGTTTACTGTTCTTTGATAACTCTTTAAGCATCTCAAGTGACTTATCTATTATCTTTCTTATCGGCATGTCGGTTATATACTGATTTTCAATAACTCTGTCAATATCCAACTGAATCCGATTTTTATTAGCCTCAGCAAGAGCAGCTTGCATTTTTTTTATCGCAGTTATCCCGTCCTCCATTTTAATCTCAGAACTAGATTGTTGTGAATTATGTTGACCACTGGACCCTTTTTTAGGCAGATTATCAAATTGTTTTACATCAGTTTCCATTGAGCACGATGGTTGTACCAATCATTAGCCAAATTGTAAAGTAAAAAGCACTAATTTTGGATCGTGATTTACTCTGAATTTGATTAACACTTCGATTTGGTTTTTTTTTTTCAAAAAAAAGAACACTGAAATAGTGCGATGAATACCCGTTAATACTTTGACACAAAACTGTTAACAATTTACTGATTCATTTTACTGACAATCAGTGAAAAGAATGTGAATTGATTTATTTACGAACTCGATTGGTTCAAGTTTAGCCTCCAAGTTGTCATACTGAAATGAAGCAGGGTGTGGCAAATGAAACTGTTGATACAGAAAAGGAAGAGGAATAAACTTGATAACTATTGTATTATTATGTGCTTGGCGAATTCAATGCTGCCATGTCGAATCACTTACTCGAGGCGGATGCAGGACCTGATAAGAGACCTCAGTTTAATTTTTCAAGATAAAAAAAACAGCGGTTTAGAATACGTAACTTGTAACCAAGTCGAAACATTTTTTATCCGAATAATATTTGACATCGACTTAGAATCTTGATCGAGATGTCATGAAATGCCCCATATACAAAGATGTGCAATAAAGTACAGGGGGTCCAAATTAAATAATTGCACACGGGCCCACGAGGACATAGTTACGCCGTATACTGAAGTGACGCAGGGTGTGGCAAATGGAACAGTTAAAACGGAAAAGGAAGAAGGAGTAAACTTGATAACTATTATATTATCACGATGTGGTTGGCGAATAAATAGCTGCCATGTCGAATCACTTTTTCGAGGCGGATGCAGGACCTGATAAGAGACCTCAGTTTAATTTTTCAAGATAAAAAAAACAGCGGTTTAGAATACGTAACTTGTAACCAAGTCGAAACATTTTTACCCGATTAATATTTATAGAAAAAAATCTCTTGCGGAAAGCTACTGCATCCATAATAAATAGTTTAGCTTCAGTAAGAAGAAGAGTTCGGTTCATCCCATTTGAACGACAACAAATATTATCAGGATTGCAGTAAAGGACGAAGAAATATAAGAAGCATACTTTTTTTTATTTCGTTTATTCTCTACATAGACTTATCCTATTTTCTATTTTCGGACAACCTCTCTGCTTTCAGAGTATTTCTATAGATCTAAAGAGTGGGGGAAACGGGGTTCGAGAGTATATTAGCTGCCAGTCGTTCATCAGCGTTGCAGCGTGCAGCACCACGCCTAACATCAGAAAGTTATAACGCAGCTACAACACATGTGACGATATACTTCGACTTCTGTTTAATGCCTGCTGCTCCATCTATGGAGCAGACCTTGGAGTAGAGCGAGAGAGTGTCGTTCCGTTTCCTATAAGCAAATGTTGGCCTAAAGGGTGGGGGTACCGGGGTTCGAGAGTAGATTAGCTGCCAGTCGTTCATCAGCGTTGCAGCGTGTAGCACCACGTCTAACGTCAGAGAACTATACCGCAGCTTCGATACATGTGATGATATAGTAGTCACACCAGATACCGCTCTTACCGACAAAAGTAATTTCGTCACTTCGATCGCGAGATGGCAATACCATTTCATTCGTTAATTCAGTCATTCGTTTCAGACCCCATTGGCGAGGAGAGTACCGACCTTGAACTTGAATAGCGGCACCTGCTCTCGCGGGGTCAGTGGCCCTCGTGGCGTCGAAGAGTTCACATGGGGGTTATGTTAACAAATTCAATATGAATACTCCGAACAAATATTGATATTATAGCACTCGTTCTTCTGATTCTATGATTATATGATTCTTGGAATGTTTCATAAATTATCAGAGTTAAGATACACTTTTCTGACATATCTGCAGCTTTTTACAAAAGTGTAAAATTCTACCCGAAATGACAAACCTTGCGAAATATGAAAGCCAATAATTATTTTGAAAAATCTAATCGTCATCTATATTTTTATCATGCAAATATATCGGTTTGTCCTTGAAACCGTCAAACTAATTGCGATCCATAAATAAAATTAATTCTATTGACGATTATCATCGCATATCTATTTTTTTTCTTTCTTCATATTTTATTCTGAATATATTTCAGTGAAGACAATTTTTAATCAAAGCAAATAAATGTAAAAAGAAACCGTTTGCTAAAGTTATATTTTAACAAATATAACAGAATTTCCTACAGCCATCGAAAAATGTAGAAATTGTTGAATGAAACCTGCGCACATCGAAAATCTCTGAATATAATCGTAATAATTATTAAAGAAGTTCGTTACCATAATTGGTAATATTTTATCAACCAACAGACAGCGTATAATCTCTACCGTCCGCGAGTAACAAATTTTTTTTATTGCCCATTGCACTTTGGTTAAGCAGTCTTTCTCTAAATTTCGAACGTTCTATTCGTCAGTTATTGTGGTGTACGTACTCCACTCTAAGATACGAAACTTTGAAATTGGGAATTGATTAAAAAAGCTGGTAACTCTTATTTCTCACTTGGTTTTCATTCTGTTGTGCAAAACTTTATAAGAAAAAGACGTATAATATTAAATTTGAATATCGAAGTGATAGATTCAATTAAATGATAATAAAGATTCCTTCCTAGAAATATGTTTGGGAGTTTATCATGGTCGTCAAATCGAGTGCTGATGGTCTTTGCGTTAACAGTCATGGTTATAGTTAATGCAAATTATCAATCAGACGACTTGAACTTTCTAGAAAGTTGGTGCAATAGGAAACAGAATTGCCATGAATGCATACAAACTCCACAATGCGCTTGGTGCAGCCAAACTGTAAGTTATATGATTAATTATTTGATAGAACCCTTGTGAAAATAATTCTATGAAATTCGAAAAATTTTTAACGATATTCTAACTTTTCGATTTTTTTCATAAATTAAGTATTTGTTTCAAATCAGTTTGAACGGGTCTTAAAAACAGAGTCATACTGAAATAATTATATAATACAATAATCATAAATTTAAGTCTGATAACCCAGACTGCAGCGTCAGAGAAGCTGCTAACTAGGCAACAACATGATAAATAAATTACTGATAATTTCGTACTTAAGTAACGTTTAATTTTTGGAGATATATGACTAGAACTTAAATGGAAATTAAAATATGTTTACAGTAGAATGGGCAAAGTTTATCAATTTTTGAAAATAAGTATGTATTTATAATATATCAGTATGAATACAGTTGTGATTAATCTAATGCAGATAAAGAAGAAACGTGCTTGTTTTGATAAAGTTGCTATAAATATGTTACTCTTTGACACAACTTATATAATATAATTAACCCTTATCAGAGTTATTATTTTATCCTGACCATTTGTCTTCAATTCACAATGGTAAATAAATGTTAGCCATATCAAGTTAACAGAAAATTCTACAAATTTTATTACAGATATTTCGAGGCTCAAGGTGTTTCTTACCTTATTTAAACAATTCAAGAACATTGGCAACGTGTTCAGAAGAGTTTGTACAAAATCCAGAAAATATGTTGATTATAATGCAGCAGGCTAAACTAACTAAGGCTAATAATCCAAGTACATTAATTACCAATAGAAGTGAAGAGACTGTACAATTATCACCCCAGAAAATAAAATTGAAGCTTAGATTACGTGAGTCGTACTGAAATGGAATTTTTAACCGCATTCGTTGTCAGAATGTTTTATATTAAAAAAAAAAAAAACTTACAATTTCTTCAATCATTAAACTTCACCGGATAAAGGACTCTTTTTGAAAATCAAATACAATTTTCAGACGAACCCATCATCATCTCATTTTCTTATGCACCATCCGATGATTCCCGTAGTTCGGTAGAATTTAAAGATACAGCGAGTGGTAATCTTGAAGTGAAGTATTTTTCAAGCTGTCTAGAAAACGGGACTGTTAATGAAACGAATAAATGTAACGGGTTGAGAGTTGGGAGTAACGTTGATTTTAAAGCCAAAATAGAAGCTATCGAATGCCGAACAAGCACATCTGAATGGCATCAAACGTTTACTATTTATCCCGTTAGTGCAATTACCTTAATTTGTACAATTTATCCCAAGATAAAACTTTCCAAAAATATCAATTGCAATTGACAGAGTTTATTTCAGGTTGGTGTAAATGAAAGATTGACGGTTGACTTGACAATGATATGTGATTGCGATTGTGAACATCCATCTAATTCGTTGTATGAAAGACAGTCTCCAGTTTGCAATGGAGCAGGAACCCTGAAATGTGGTATTTGTGAATGCAATGATGGATACTTTGGAAGAAATTGCGAATGCAGTTCATCGTCAACAATCGGTGATGAAGATTGCAGGCCTCCAAATAACACTTCGTTAATGGATTGTTCTGGACGAGGATCCTGCATTTGTGGACGTTGTAGTTGTGAAGAAAGAGTTAATCCGAATGAAGTAAGCAGTCTGTACCAAAAAGTTCTCCATCAGATCTTATAGGATCTAAAAAAAAAAAAAAAACGAATAAAACGTGATGATTGCTGTCTGCTATCTCAGAAAACGTATAGCATTACAATATCTGTAACATGCACATGTTACAGCAGATGATCAAATTAATTACATCGGGATTATACACTTGTATTATTACAGCGGATATCCGGCCGTTATTGCGAGTGTGACAATTTCTCCTGTGACCGAGGTCATGGTTTATTATGCTCAAACCATGGATCTTGTGTATGTGGTCAATGTGTATGCTATAGTGGTTGGACTGGTCTTGCTTGTGATTGTTCTACCTCAATCGCGACTTGTATCACACCCGGAGATACCAGCGGTGTTCCATGTTCAGGCCATGTAAGGAAGAACTTTTTACACGATATTTTTATGATAATATTATACTCATTGGTATAGCTATTGTTGTTATAATGATCTATAATTTTTTAATCAGAGAGAAGAAATTTATTGTATTAAGATATAAGATAACATATAACTACAATAAAGTATAACAATTACACTATTATGTTTTCACAGGGTGAATGCACCTGTGGCATATGCTCGTGTAACGCAAATGGAAATGAGGGCGCTTATTTTGGAAGATACTGCAACGAAACAGTTGGAGATTTGTAAGAAAATTATTCCATCCGCTGCGTTACATAGTGGGATAATTTAAAATCGATAACTAAAGCCAGCCAATGAACAATCTATTCGGAATAAATTTTTATTCTTCCATTAGACCTAAATCGGACTTTCAGTATCCTGAAATAATGATGTAACAATAATTTGGGGGATCACCGATAATTAATCAACGTAAGATAACCACTTGTACTAATTTCTGTTTATTTTTCTCTTAATAAATATAATAAACACATTTGAATACACCTAAAACTCAGTTATTACAGTTATTTATTACTTAAGCCTATCAATTATAGTTAATCACATATTGTAATACAGCCACTCTTTTCTCTAATCATATCGAATGACGAATTTGACAATTTGTCAGTGTTGGCCGAAGTTCAGTTTAAAAATATTAGCGCCACATCGATTCAAACGGTGTTCCGAAGTCTCGTGGCTTACGTTCTCAAAAGCGATAGTCTTAGGCCAGTTTTACCAACCGTGCTAACTCACTACCTAATCAGTGTTTATACTTTATAGTTCATGGTAAACGCCGTCGGTTGTTTAAAATTTAAAGATGGCGTCGGTGGAAGACGAGACGTCGTCGCTTCGTGATATTAAATCACACTTTACACATTCCGTTGATCAATTAGACTGGGTACCATTGTCTCTGACCCTCGTAGAATATCCGCAAGGTAAATAGTACTCGTATTTTCGCAACTTTTGTTTGATAAATCATAACCAATTTACACGTATGTGTATACACAATTCTTATTCACTTTTTTTTTTCTTTGTCCTATGAGGTTGGAGGTTACTAACCGTTTCGATAATATACGCGGTTTAAGTGTAATTTCTACGTAGCTAATGTTTCTTTATTATTTTTTATTTTTCTTTCACGATCTACTCGTGTGTGTAATTCGTGAGAAAACACCATAATTCGAAATCAAAGCAATGTTGAAGAAAAAACAAGACTATTATTCAAGAATTATTGATATTTTAAGATTATTTTATATTGCATCTACCTTATCGACGGAGTCGTAAAGTATCACGCGATCGAAACTGTAAATGTAATTGACCAACCGCATAATAACTATGTAATAAATAAAATATATAGTATCTTTGGTTTTCATTCATCGAATTTTTTCATTTCACAAGTATTGTTGATACCGATGAATTGAACAACACTAGTTGTATTGTAATTCAAGGATTCAATAATATTTCCTACCATTTATTTAAAAATAAAACTATGATTCGGTAATATTTAATTAAAATTTGCAACTTCAACCTGATTGAACCCCATATTTCAAAATAAAGTCACATCATATCAAGTATTCCAATAGTAATTCATAAGATTGAAAAAAAAAAATTGATTTAACTCCTCACTTACCAACTTGCCAAGAAAAAAAAAAAGAAAAAGAAATAAATTTTATATTATAGGTGATCTGATTGGGAAGTTCTTGGCGTTGATAAGTCTGATGCCATTCGCAGTCATAGCTGGTTTTGTAACGCTAGTATTGTTCAGAAGAGATTTACACACTGTAAGAGAAAGAGAGAGAAAGAATGAGAAACAGAGATAGAGAGAGATACGAGTAAAATGAAATTAAGTTAACAGAAAAAAAAAAACAAAAATGAACAAATAAATTAAGAACTGAAGAATCAACGCTGCATTGATTTGTTTTATTTCTGTTTTATTTTACAGATAGCATTCCTTGGTGGCGTAGTAGTAAATGAGATTGTAAATCTCACCTTAAAACACACAATACGTGAATCTCGGCCTATTAGGCGTGAGATAATCTACACTGAGTATGGAATGCCATCTGCTCACACACAGTTTATGTGGTTTTTTGCTACATATGCTACGATATTTGTATTTGTTAGGTAACTAAAACTCTGATAACTTATTTGAAACAATTTTATAACTTTTCAACTAGAAATCAAGCAGCTGGAGTTTCTGTTTTTCAGACTCCTCATTCTATGAGAAATTAAAGATTAAAGTATCGAAAAAAATCGACTATTATTTGTTTAGCTAAATTTTGCAACTATTTTCGTTAATAACAAACTCCAACACATAATCTTCAATCTGTTATTTTTTTTTCACACAGATTACATCACAACAACAACAGCACAGTATCCGAAAGGTTTTGGCGGATAATAATAATCGCCGGCTGTGTAGCTATCGCCACTTTAGTAGCCTTTAGTCGTATCTACTTGCAATATCATTCCGTTTCACAAGTTGTATGTGGTATTATAGTCGGAATATTTATAGGAATCGTTTGGTTCTTAGTAACTCATCTAGTCCTAACACCGTTCTTTCCTATTGTCGTATCGTGGTGAGTTTTCCGAATTATAAATCAGAAAAATAATCGGCTCCTATAATCTACACCAAAAACCGTAAATTAAAACACTAATTCTATTCATTTCAGGCGAATATCTGAGTACTTGTTACTACGAGATACGACGCTAATTCCCAACGTTTTATGGTTTGAATACACGAATGCTAGGGCCGAAGCAAGAGCCCGATCCCGCAAACTGGTGTCTATGAAGTCTCAGTGACGTCTGATGATCGGCCAGTGGGCTGACAACAAGTAGAAAAACTAAACATCGCAAGTTTTAGATACTTTGATGATATTTCGATGCAATTTGGGCCTTTGGCCGGTTTTAAATGCGTTTAGAATTGTGAAGAGAATAATTGCGATTGAAAATCTATGGCTGCTGCCTATTTAAGGATAAATTGATTGGATAGTGGTTAATCGTAAGAAAGAAAATACGCACTAAAGATGCCGAAAAGTGTTCCCCCTCCCAGATACAAATAAAATAAAAATGATATTTCTTACTTGCGATATTGTACGTAGTAGATTAAAATGATTAAAAAAGAAAAAAGAAAATAAAAAAAAAACACTGAAAATAAATGATAAAATGATGATATAATTATAGTGTAACAAGTGACAATTAGTCGATGGCCTTAAACGGGTAAATTGTATGAATAACTTGAATAACCTGATATTATAGCATCTTGGTTTAAAATTTTCTATTAGCCTTATGCGACAAGGCTGATTATAATATTATATCTATTGTACTATGTAAATTTTACCCGTACAGGCCGAATAAGTATCATGAGAGAAAAATAAAAACTTTAATTTTACTTCATACACACTTTAAAGCACGTTTAGTAAATTATTATAAGAATAATAGTTGTGAACATTGAAATTTGCACATAATAATCACAAACGTTGCCTCACTTAATAAGTTTATTATTTTTTAACTTTTAGGTCTATAAATTAAAAGCCGGATAGATTCTAATTAGAGAATCGATTGAAATAGTAGCTAAATAAATACAAAAATAATTTTGAATAATCAATAGAGTAAATTATTGAATCATATGACTGGAATAGTTGGTCGATTTTAGGTGTAAAGTTCATTGTTTATTTTATTTATTTAATATTAATTAATTTTTAGTTTTTTTTTTTTCTTTTATACTATTGGATAAATATTTTTCTACCTGAAGACGTAGAATTATTAGATTATTTATTTATTTTTTAATTTTTTTCGTATATAATTTCCTTCTTACAATAGTTTCGAAATATGAAATGTAAACGTATAGAAGAAGGAAGAATATTTTAGGATTTAAGATTAAGAAATAATTCTTTCAAAACTTTTGAATTTTTAATTAATAAATAATAATAATAAATAGCAATAGTAAAAGAATAATTAACAAAAAGGTATGCTTTAAGGCAGCAATTATTATTTTAAGTTTAATTAGAAGAAGAAGTAGAAGAAAAAAAAAATCGTATGTAGTAAAAAATAATTATAGCAGCAGTAAAGAGACTAGTAACTTAATAATTATTGTAAAATTTGATATAAGGATCTTTCTACTGACTTAAACCGAGGAAAAAAAACGGAACAAAATTTAAAATGAATAAAAATATCCTAACTTTTCGTTATTTTATGTGATGTTGATAATTCCTTTTCTTTTTAAATTCATTTCCTAGTAACATTTCATCGGTAAATGGGTATATATAAGTAGTGTAAATAAATATTTTTAACTAGAATATTTGATATATTAATATTAATAATAATATTTATAGGTATATCTAGAGGATATAGCGAATAATAATTATTGTAATAAACACGCACAATTTATGTATTTTATAGACTCTATACGAGTTTATCGTATGATTTATTGTTGGAAATGATGATATATGTATATGAAATTCAATGCAAGAGAAAAAAAAACACTGTTTTATTGTTAAGAGATGTGTGAATTTAAATGTTGCAACTCGACGTGTTTTACAAAATTAAAAAAATAAAATAATTATAAAAAGTAACGAATTTCTTGTAATCGTCACGGTCCGTATTACAAATACAAACACTTTTAAGAAACAAAGTTTAGAGACTTACTATTGTATACATTCGTTATTTCCATATTTATTCATTACAGGAAACTTGCTTATAGCTTCACAAAATAGTATATCTATTATTAATATTATTATTTCATCCTCTGATGCCCTGAGCCTGTGATTATAAATCCTACGTAAGTATAATATTCAGTTTTGTCCTAGAATAAAGTTTAATTGAGCCGTGGTTTATACCTTATCTACTTTCAAACTCATTAAAGTTCTCATTAAACTTTAGCTACGTATTATAGTTTCTCAGTATTAGGATATTGCGCTTAATTAACTGCGGAATCGTTAATATCGGGGAATGAAACTTTATTGAATCATCTTACGAGGATAATTAATTGATGAATATTACGATGCGGAGAATTCAAACAGATTGCCGCCCGAAATTGATCTGCGGGGTGAAAGATGTTAGCGCCATCTAGGATAGACGTGACTACTACGTGCACCATGTTGCAGGCAACCCGTGCTACATTTCTGTAATACGGATTGCGTGCAACATGGTGCACGTAGTTGTCGCGTCTATACATACATACATACATATGCACTTGAATAAAGGTTATTATTATGATATGAAAAATAGAAAAATTAAAATTTGCAGATTTACTTTATTTATTTATTTATTTTAACCAGAAAATACAGATACAAAAAAATACATATTTACAAATAGATACAAATACAAATACATTACAGAAACAGATACAAATACATTATTTATCCAAAATTATATATAAGAAAAATTGAGGTGCGATAACAATGCCACTAAAACACCGCGAAATAATATTTATTTCATTTTGTACTTTTTTTAGGTTAGTATTAAGTGGCCGGACTGCGTACAGATACTGTGCATCTCTCCAGAATACAGTAATATATCGTTAGGCTACTATGTAACAATAAATAAATACATAAATAAATATCTGTTCGGAGTATTCATATTGAATCCCGTGCGCGCAACCCCCCATGTTGACTGTTTAAAGCCACGTGGGCTATTGAAAATTTTACTGCTGGTAGAGATACTCAACTTGCGGTAGAGGTAGTCAACTTGCGGTTACTGCTTAGTGCTCTGAAATGGTATCGCCATCTCGCGGTCGAAGTGATGAATCTTTTTCCCGGCAGTTGTGCCGGTCGGCTGGTCCGTCGGTCTTACCGCCTGTCGATAAGACCGGTATCTGGCACAACTGCCGGGAAAAAGATTCATCACTTCGACCGCAAGATGGCGATACCATTTCAGAGCACTGAGCAACGACCGCAAGTTGACTACCTCTACCGCAAGTTGAGTATCTCTACCAGCAGTAGAATTTTCAATCGCCCACGTGGCTTTAAACAGTCAACATGGGGGGTTGCGCGCACGGGATTCAATATGAATACTCCGAACAGATATTCATTTATGTATTTATTTATTGTTACATAGTAGCCTAACGATATATTACTGTATTCTACAGAGATGCATAGTATCTGTACGCAGTCCGGTCAATAAATACTAACCTAAAAAAAGTATGTACAAATTAAAAAAATATTTTTTTTATATTAGCTATTACTTTACTGCAATAAGAATGTTGTTGATGTTATAATTACTTGTACGGCAGAAAGCAAATAAGAGACTTGATCAATTACGATGGATACATGTATTTATTTTTAAGAAACATTTACAAATTGTATACATATAAACTTTGATAATGAGTAATAACGTATCGACGCTACAACAATAAATACGATTATTGATTATTAATAGAAATTAAAAAAGTAGAATTGAGTAGAAATAAGCATTTTCAGCCACGGAAAAAATTGCGGTTACTCAGGTCAAATCGGGGCCAAACTTAACGTGTAAGGGGCCTGGGGCTGTACACATTTTTCGCGGTCCTTCGTGGGAATAATGTCTTTGCGAATAGAGGAAAATTATATGAATAAATGTAACAAAATTTCTAAAAAAAAAAGATAATCGAAATTTTATTCAGTAATCCGTTTCAAACGAGCTGGCCCCCAAATCCAGGGCTGCTTGAAGGATTTCGTAGCAAAAATATCTCAGTAAAACTGAGAACAGGAGCCGAGGATTTGTGCAAAGAATATAGTTATACACACACAGCATTTTGAATACTAAATATAGTTTTTATTGTTATCAATTTTTTAATCTGTTTTTAATCTCGTGGAATTTACGAAGCGATATAAAAACATTTTTAATATAATATACCTATAAAGAGACTATCAATAATATTTTAATATTAATAAATATACGATATTTATAATAACCTGCACAGGGCCAATCATAATCTCATATAGATATAATTTCTTATCTAGTCGACCAGAAATTTTCTTTGATTATCATTATATTTATTTAGTAGTTTGAGAATGTAACATTCTATTTAATTATAGTTATTTTCTTATTATTATAAATATATCATATCCTTAAAATCTATCCATGATAATAAATAATATTATTCAGATAATATATACTAAAACAGTCAAGAGTTCCCTAATGAATAATAATTCTAAAAATTTCTAAGAATTTTTTTTCGAAAAATTCGAACATTTTTTAGTTTTATCATAAGAAGTTGTAATTTTTTCTAGCTTTGTCGACAACAAAAAAAAAAAAGGATTTATTTTAAAATGACTACGAATATTTACAAGTTATTTTTTCATTTTGATGACAAGCTAAGAAAAAATTTACAATTTGTTTTCTTTTCTTATGAAGTATTTAAAAAATATTCAAGGAAATTGAAAAATTTCGTAGTTTTCTCGTTTTATTTTCTTATAAAAAATTATAGTTTCATATCGAAAAATTTTTGATTTTAATAATAATTCAGTAAAAATAATTCTCATTTGGAAAACTGTAATTTTATTTTTTTCTTACAAAAAGTTACGAAAAATAATAAATATTTACTGAAAAAACTACGAAAAACTACAATTTCTTATAAAAAAAAACGTATACATATACCTACGAAAAGTTAAAATTTTTCTAAAAATTTCTTAAAAATTCGTAGAATTATTTTCACCTGCAGGAATATCACATCATTTGATAAAAATTTTCTCTTTCGATTTGTCATCATTTATTATTTTTTTTCAGAAGATTTTTACCGGACTTATATATCGTCCTGAAAATGATTAATAAGGCATCGTCTATAAGAAGACTATAATGACTTAGAATTTGTTTCTACATTCGGTATCTTTTATTGATTGTAGTTTGTACAGATATACTCGAATGATTCGTATACCTCGTATATTTTTAATATCATACAGAGATTTTTCATTCTCCAATTATTTAATCCCGATTTCAAACTACGGTTATAGGTTTAATAACAATTTTTATCTTCACCGAACTACCCGAGTCATTTTCCTCAGGTGATATTATACTGTCGCAAGTTATCTCTATTTCTCTAGTATCGCAGTTCCTTTTTCCAAAAGGTAATGCTCCTTTAAGGACCTTCGATGAGCTACCAACTTCCATCCATACACCGTACGTCCGCGCTGAATCGGTAGAGATCTTTGCATGCTTTAAACCACAGGGTGATCTTAGCTGGGAAAATGATAGTCTTAACTTTCCATGGAAAAGAACTATCTTTACTACGTAGAGATGCTCATGACACGATAGGCATACCTGCGGTTTAACATAACAAAAAGTGAACATTTAAAAAATTATTTTTTATTATTATTTGGTATCGTTGCAAGTTAGAAAGGATTCTATAAAATTTTAAGAAAATTATTGGAACGTTTCATATAGTTTACGATGAAAAATTGTAAGAAATTACAGTTTTTTTTTTTTTGTTCTGTTTGATCGACATAGACATCGAATTTTTCTAAATTGTTACGAAAATCTACAAATTTTTAATGAAAGACTACGAAAATCTACAATTTATTAATGAAAAATCACGGAAATTTACAATTTTTCAACGAAAAACTACGAAAATCTACAATTTTGTCATGAAAAACTACAAAAATCTACAAATTTTTCATGAAAAACTACGAAAATCTACAATTTTTTAACAAAAAACTACGAAAATCTACAATTTTGTCATGAAAAACTACGAAAATCTACAATTTTGTCACGAAAAACTACAAAAATCTACAATTTTTTAACGAAAAACTACGAAAATCTACAATTTTGTCATGAAAAACTACAAAAATCTACAAATTTTTCATGAAATATTAAGAAAATTTACAAATTTTTTATGAAAAATTACGAAAATCTACAATTTTTTAATGAAAAATCACGGAAATTTACAATTTTTCAACGAAAAACTACGAAAATCTACAATTTTGTAATGAAAAACTATGAAAATCTACAAATTTTTCACAAAATACTAAGAAAATCTACAAATTTTTCATGAAAAAGTCCAAAAATCTACAATTTTTAAGGAACAACAATGAAATTGTTTTAATTTCCCTGAAAATTTGTAGAAATTTTTACCAAGTATAATTCATAAGGTCTTTCCACTCCGTCTGTATATACTTTTATACGCTTTTCAATTTCTATATACTATAAGTGAAGGTAATAGCGTAAAAGAGATCGCCTGTACATCTGATCGGTGCATAATTCCCAGGCTAGTATATAGAAAGTGTATAAAAGTGTAAAAGTAGATAGTGAAAAGGCCTTGAATTGAATCAAGTATAAGTTATAGTAGAAATTATGTGAAAATGATATAATATCCTAAATATTTTATAAAATTATTTTAATTATTACGAAATAATTACGTACCGTATACTGTCTACCATCTTCGGCATAGGCTTTACCTCTAAAACCAGATATTTCAACGGCTATTCCATTATCAAGTATGGGTTGAAGGTCGTGAGCATTTTGAAGATGGTCCTTAATCCGTACAACGTCACCGTGCCATCCACAAATGTGACTACCAACCGGACAATTAAACGTATTGTGACTACAGACTGTCTCATGATTTTTTCTACTGTCACCGTTTACAATTTCCGTACATCCCGATCTGTTATGAGAAAATAATTGTTATTATATATTATTGATTTATGTATAAAAGTATGATTTAAAAAAAATTTGGAATCTCTGTGACTTTAAAATCCGAAAAACAATCATCATTTATTTTTACTTTTATAGTCACTGTCTTATTATTTATTCCCGTAAATATATTTTATCGATTTAACAGAATTGATGAATTTAAAAAAAAAAAAAAATTCCTTAATGAAGTTGCGATAAATTAAGTAACTTTGAGGAAATTTTGATAAGCCAGAGTTATTCCCACATCTTCCGTGAATTTTTTTTTTTTCAATTACACACAGCTGCGGGAGATAGTAACATATATTTCTCGTATTCTTTATAGATATACATGCATTATGTTCTTCCATATATGTATATACATACTTATATGCAATATCATACATTGATGATCTCACAGAAAAGTCACGATCAATTCTATGAATTAGATTTACAAGAAACAGCACACAGCATAACTGTCGCTACCGTGTCAAAGTATATGTTGTAATGTATCTATATGACTCGCATTTTTCCTAAGAACTTCTTCAATATACCTATATGCCGCACCTTTTATACACTGCGAATACTTACCGCATGTCGATCTCCATTCACACCCGCAATTTAATATACACGATATAAAAATAAAAATAATAATTATAATAATAATTTACCTAGAATTTTTGCACGGAAGTGCAAGCCGGTCCAGTAGTCTATCCAATGCAATATTTGGTAGAGATGGTAAAGTCGTTCGACAAAATGGACATATTTTCATTTTAGATGAACAAGATTTACAAATAAGATTTGCGCATATTGAACACGAGTGAACATTTCGTCCCTGAAGAGGTTCCAGACAAACACCACATTCCGTTAGTAAAGGTAATGTTGTGCAGTTTGTGCATGTACAATCGTTCGAGACTCTGTACCGATCGTCTTTATCGAGTGTATTGCTATCTGTAAGTTGAAAAAAATAATTGTTTTTTTTTTTTTTCTTTTTATATGATAATATAATTTCAGTGGTAAAATTAAAAACAAAAAATATTCCATTTAAATTCGTTATCGTATACGTATATCCGATTTATAAGAGAATTTAGAAATTTGTCTTAGGAACAGGATATAATTGTGGTTTATATTTAATTATAATCGTATATCTAAATTCGGACAAAAGGTTTATACTTATAATGCAATGGTTACATACGTACTAATTAAATGTTTAAACTTCTCAAACGGATATCGCGGTTCCGGAAATGTAATGAGGATAATGAAAAATGATAAAGACACAACAGTATAATTCCAAACCACAAGTTTAACTGGTGCAAGTAGTTACACGATCTTAGAAAACGACTTGCATAAGCATGCAGAATTCTTATAACAACTAGATATACTTTTTGATTTTCTCGAAAGTTTCGAGGAACCGATCGTTCGCGATTTCTAGATGTATTATAGTTGGTATTAAAGCCAGCTGATCAGTGATCGACGAGTGAATCATAATTCGTATAATATATCCGGTTTTAAACTTTCGGATAAATATCTGAACGTGTAAAATTCGATGTAACGTGTGAATTTTTTATATACCGATAAATTTTTTTAAATCAATTTTAAAATATGCGATATATAGTTACGGTTTTAAAAATCGTCATCATGAATATAATGTGGATTGGTTATATACATATATGTATATACATATAGATGTCAGGTGATCGGGCCGTTACCCTGACGTCATTAATTAAACCGCGGTCTTTCCCATTCTCTTATAACATTTCTTTACCGAGAAAAATCTCAACGTGATATACTATTATGGGAACCAAAAAGAGTAATTGTTCCCTCTTTTA
The DNA here is from genome assembly GCA_963924015.1 of Macrophya annulata. NCBI lineage: Eukaryota > Metazoa > Arthropoda > Insecta > Hymenoptera > Tenthredinidae > Macrophya > Macrophya annulata. Next base: position 10,828,634 of record OZ001264.1, read on the forward strand.
TGAACATGGATATGTAATCAAACTTTCCCTATACATATACTTTATACTTGTAAGTAGTGCAATTGATTAAAAGAATTATTATTACATCGATATTATTCATTTTTATAAATCGAATATCAGAAAACAGGATAAATTTATATTATTATTTCTTTCTCGAGTGTTTTTTAATTACTGTATATAATATATGTATTCCTCCGCGCGTTATAAGTTGATAAAGCAATTATGGAGAAAGCAATGATAATATCCCTATACGTGCTATGTGTAACGTATATATACGTAATTATGAATATTTTATCCCTAGCTCTCAGCTTCTGATTATCATTCGATTTATCTTTATATATCGTAATTTATTCGCGGTTTATATACAATAATGAATAAAAAATTTCCGTTTAGTAATTGTAAATTAAATAATACTAAAGATTATTTTTATAAAATAATTCATTAAATTATATTAATTATCGTGATATAATCACCTTCGCTACAGACTGGGTTCATGTAACAATATTTTAAAATGCTTCTTCTCCCGGGCTGTTTTGAACTTCGAATTAATCCGTATTTGGCGGGTCTTGGTAATTCACGGGGATCGCTTCTACCTTCTTGGGGAATTATCGTTGAGGTTGCCGTAAGAGATGCGGATGTGGTTGCTGGACTGTGGAGGCTCTGCGGTCGCTGAGTTCGTCGCAAGGGTTCTTTGCGCAGGTCGACTGATTGTGGACGCTCCAGTAATCTCTGACTCTGTATATATCAAATATAATTAAATTATTTACATTTATTCATTATTCATTCAATAAATATAATTTTTTGGGGTTTTTTTTGCTTTTATAAATTCGTTTTTTTACTATTCTGCATATTTTTTTTATATATATTTATATATAATTTTAAACTTCGGAGATACACGCTGATATACATAGTTTCAAAATATACTGTTGATAATTCTTTACCTCGTCAAGTTTTTTATAATTAAAAATAATAAATAAAATTAGAAAAAAAAAAAAAACTGTATTTAGTTAAACAGCAGATTCCATGCCCAACATGTGATAAAAATTACTGAGAAGAGAAGTAAGAAAAAAAAAAATTGCCATTTCATCAAGGAAATTGCATCACTTTCTTTATTAAAACTATACAGTTTTTTGAGACGATTAGAATTCGAATATCAAAACGTTTCGAAATGATCGAAAATATAAAAAATAAGATCGAAGAAAAAAAAAAAAATATTGTTCATTTAAATGAGATACGAGATAGTATGCAAATCAAAAACTAATACTAATCAATTCGTTATATATCGTATAGTATTAAATATAATAATAATTTGACACTCACCCAGTGTTTAAATTTGCAGAACATTTTCGTAGCACAAATATATCCAAATTATTGAGATATATATAAAATAATAAATTACGATTTATAATAATAGGGTAGAAGTTTATTGCGAGCTACTACCCCTTTCACAGTTCAATTAAAAATTTCTTTTGCTATTAAATCAACGAATTATAGAATCGTTAATAAACAATGTATTAGTTTTAAAATTATCATTTTTATACTGCGATGTGCAATTGAAAAAAGTTAATATATCATATAAGTTTGTTTAATCGGAAAATAATTAATTCATACTTCAAGATAATACCGGTGTGAACTACAGACGTTAACTGAAGCTAGCATGCGGTTACATCGAACATTTATATATGCAGTGTTAACTCCAGCGCAATATATGAGTCACTCCATGCGCCTGGGAGACCCAGGGGGTCTTTGGGGACCTCCTTTAACTCGGGGACCAAAAATGGTGGGACTATTTAGCATCCAGAATCATTATCGAGGAGGTGATTTTTAAATTTGGGATTTAGAAAATTTTTTTATACGCTTATAATATTACAGCATTTTTTTATTTTAAGATATAAGATTTGAGGACGTGGATTAAAAAAACCATGATCCCTGTTACTCATTATTTAACAAAATTTAACAATATAATAATATTTAAATTAACGATAACGTGACGAGTTAAGAATTTATCATACACGTGAGTAGATGAGGAGCACCGACACTGAGGATCTTGTAGATCATGATTCATACGGTTAGGTATATAGATATATTGTATACCTATACTTTTTCAAGAATGGGTCACAGTTGAAACATGACTAGACTAGAAATAGATTGCCACAATAAGTCCAAAAGGTTTGTTTGACAAATAGTGAAAATTCATTGCGATATGACATATTGAACAAATATAAGATCCGCAAATCGGCAGGTCATACAAATTAATCTATGAACTTATGTCTATAATCTAATGTTCTTGACGAGTCATATATATATATATTTAACGAAAAATTATAAACTTCGGACTATAATATAACATCAAAATTATCATCATGTTTATCGTAAGAATATTTCATTTTCATTTCGTACGAAAATAAAAACTTTGTCATTATTATTTTTAGGAGATTTGATTACAAAAGGTTTGAATAATTATTTGACCAATTATAGTTTCGCATTTTAAAAAAATTTGGGATTTTATAAATAAGAATAATGACAGACTGAATTTTGACTTTGAGATTAAAATATTTCGAGAATTAAGGGTTTTCGGAAAAAATAATTCTAACAAAAGTTGCAAGGTTTAAAACAGGGCATTTATTGGTGGTCATATTTTTGACCTTTTGTGATATTTTCAAGGTGATTTAAAGGTCAACTTTGTTTTTTCTTATAAGATTGTATATTTTTTATAACGGAATCATATTTTACGTCAAAAAACAAGTAACTTTTGTCCCAAACATTTTTCCCAGAAACCCCAAATTTGATCTGAAAATTGACTTTTAAAATTTTGGAGTTACTTCATGAGCGGAGTTCTTACTTTTTGCTTTTATATAATTTATTTGTATATAAATATTTATGTAATCTTGTCGCAATTAGAAGAGTCAGAGGTTTATCTGAAAGTTCTGCAAACGTTTTTTTTTTTTTTTTAAACGTTGATTCATAATTATTTGCAACAAATATGATGCAGGATTATATTTAAACAACATAAATCCTTTGGTATAACAATCCAGATCAGACGAATGTTCCAAATATATCCATAAATCCGCAAGACATCGTTTAAACGTTCAGTATTGTCTTTGAAGAATGAAACATGAATATATGGATAATTTTTATTGATATTTAAGTATAAGTACATATATATGAACAAACCACAGAGATAACCCATACAGTCTGAAACGTAGCCAACACCAATCTTGCAGAAACTTACATATCATACATATTTTTTTTTTCAAATAAGATTGCTGTGTAGTTTCTATCAATAACTGATATTATAAAAAATTTACATCTTTAAGGATTTCGAAACTTTAAAATTCATTTAAACGACTAAAATTACATTATGTTTATAATGTATTGCATTAAACAGTTAAATGAAACCTTCCAATGTTCTTTTAAAATTCAAAATTCATTCTGCCTTGTAAGAAGTATCATACCTATAGCCCAATCTAGAATTGCTAATTAATTACATCCCCAAACGAAGTAATGAAGTAAAAAAAAACAAGTAAATTAAGGAAATAACGTTGCACGTATGTAGATTAAAAGTACGTCACATTGTAGAGGATTTCAAGGACCAATTTCCTCGTTACGTGATTTTTTAATCGTTTTATTTCTTATCTTCTTACAATACGCATTGACGCACTGATCTGCGGATAGAAGTATTTATATTGAGGAGAACTGTGTATATAATTATGTACTTCCCTTGGAAGTAGATATGGGTTAATTTTAGTATGGCTCAGTAAAATTTTTCGAAAAATGTAATGTAGTTATATATCGTATACCGGAAGCATACAAAGAAATATATCACGAAATTAATCAATATTCTTGGGGAAAAAGTAATATAATAAATGATAATATGAAATTCATTTTCACGATATTTGTGATATCGATAGATATAAATATCATGCGGTCTTTTTTTTATCTCACGTCTTTTCTCACAGACATAACTGATATTTAGACTACTGACGTATTACAATACAAATTAAATATTGGTAGGTATGTTCATATAAATACTTTAAAACTGGAAAAAAGGATTTATACATATGCGGCTTGTATATTTTTTTTTGTCTTTAAAATCGATATGGGGTATTTCAAAAAAAAATTGCTGATAATACTAAGAGAGGAAATAACTGAATTAATGAATTGAAATAATGATAGAAACAATTTTAATATCAAGTTCCATGATGGTTTTCACTTAGGTATAAAAGGTCTGCGAAGAGTGACCAACATCAGCTGATCGTGATCTCGAAAGATTTTTTCTTTTCCTTTATTTTTCCTCAAGAATTTCTTCTAGTAAATATTTTCCGATGTTTCAATATACACTAAGAATTATAATATCCTCTTTATTAAAGTTATACATACGTATCATATAAACTCGTACCCGAGATATCGTTAGAAATACCACCGAGGAGATATTCCTAAATGCTACTATTTTTCCTCACGCAACTAGTATACCACATATATACATAATCAAATCATGATAACGGGACTTCCGACGTTTTTTCCTCTCTTTTTATTTATGTTTACTGTGAAAACCCAAACGACAATAAATCTTAAAATTTTCCCGTATAAGTGTACGATCTATAAGGGGAATAATCATAAAATTCCGAAATACTATGCATTGGCAGGCAAATTTTTAAATTTACCTTACTATACTCGTGGCTGAAACCAAGCTTAGTCGCTCGTTATTCAGTTGAAAAGTTTCAAAGCATACACACGCTTACTGCAATCATATTGTGAATTCGGACGTGTATATTGCTTTCAATTAAAGTGAGTATGAAAAACAGTTTTTATAAAATATTGGACGAGAATTGACGAGAAAAAAAAAGATAACAACTATTATCTCGATAGAGATAAATACGCCGAGTTTTTGCTAGTACGAATAATATTAACATTTACCGCATTCCCAATTGGCAAGTTCTAAGATTTGCCAACGCATGCTGATAAAAGTACGAAATAACAGTGATTTTATAATATTTCGGGATTCTATCATTATTCCTATTGGTAAATCTTAGGTTTTACCGGCAATTCTTAGGATTTATCATTGCTTAGACTTTTACAGTAACATCTATATGTATATTATTATTATTATTAATATTATATTCTTATTCCTTTTCTTTTCTTCTTTCATTTTTATATATTCTACTGAAGACGTAAGAAACATACAATTATTCTGATAACAACAAAGTGTCTTAGATATTTCCCCGGATTTTCCCGTTTAAAAATTGCGGTAACTCTTTTTAATCGACTGTGCTTTGCGGTCAGATTAGTAAATCATTCTGTCTTACCATCAGAGTCGTGATGCATAGTGTGTCTAAAATCCGTATCAGCAGTAGTAGAGTATAGCTTAGTGGCGCGTCTTGTGTTAGAATATAGAAGTGTATGATCGACAGAAACGACATACGTATAAAAAGAGTCAGGGAAGGTTGTTCCCGAAAGGAGTGATAATAATTGATTAAATATAGAAAAAAGAAAGAATTAAAGAAAGTTAAATAAATAAATAATGGATTTTAACGTTAAGAAATTAGTAAAAGATGCGGGTACGGCGCTCAGCCGAGTTGTACAGGTGATAAAAATCTTAAAAATATAAATAATCCTCCAAGTTAATACCAGGCTCCTAAAATAACGATCCATGAACTAACATAACATAGCGTGCGTAGGCGCTGCGCGCGGTACCCTTTACTGTCATTTCTGACATTTTCTAACTCGCGAACAATTTTTCTTCTTTATTAAAGTTCAATTATGCGAAACAAAAAGGTCATCGATTACGTTAAACATCGTCTAGATGTGTCATCTCTCTCAACAATTTCACACGCCTTTAATTAAACTCATTCTATTTCAATCCTAATCCCAGTTCATTATACTGAACCAAATCACTGAAACGAATCATATACATGTCACATTTGTTGTTCACAGCTTACAGAAGAGAAGCTTGGTACATCTGAGAAAACTGAACTTGATGCGCACTTTGAATTTCTAGCCGATAGGGCCGACGCGACTAAAACTTGGACGGAAAAAATTCTCAAAAATACCGAGGCAATGCTCACCCCAAATCCAGGTATAAATAAAAATTTTTTATACCGAATGAGCATTCTACAGTTTTAAATATATAATTATGATAGCATTTCTCATCACAATGCATATCTTCATTCTCAACATGCAAGATATGTTAACACCTTCGTGTATTTCATGTGAAAAACAGTGAGACATGTTCATTAATTTTTCGAATTGTATTAGTCATTCGACACTAGGCTGTAGGCTGACTAAAAAAAATTCCATTACATTAACTTTTATAGATATATAATAATATACACATATGACTAATATTAAATACGATTATAATTTGATCTATCCAAGATAATAATCTTGTATGGTTAAACCACAACTGTATTATATTAGATATGGTCTCAGTTAAGTTTATTCGTCACTTTTATGAAGACAAAACAATAGTTTATCTTTACATTTGGCAAATTATTAAAGGGCCTTTCTAGTATGAAGCTCTAAAAAAATGGGTGATTTTTTGGGAATTTTTTTTAGCAAAAACTATGAAACATCGAGTTTTACATTTAATAGGCATATTTATGCATAGCTTGTGAGTATTCGTAATTTTATTCGAATCAAAATGTCTAAGCTGGTATAGTGTATCGCGCGTAACGTGTTATGAAAAATTTACGTAGATGGGGAACACAATGGAGCTCATCCTGGTCACTCGAATTTAAAAAGATATAAAGATTTGTAATCGGTATAAATGGACCTATCGTTTGACCTATGAGAAATAAAAAATAATGAAATTTCGCTAAATGGCAGCATGTCGAAAAAAAGTCGATTTTTTTTTACCTTTTTTCGTTACAAAAATCGATGTTGGAACCACAACTTATTGAATATCGATTTGAGTATAGACCGAACTATAGCGAGACATCTCATCTACCTATGCATTCCTAAATTAAATCAATCAGACCACTTGTTATTGAGATATCATGTTCATTAATATGAAAAATGTCGTTTTGAGATAACCGGCTTTAAAGCTTGAACATATTTAGCATCGTCAGTTCTTGGAATTTTTTCATCAAACAGGGCTTAAAATGGTAATAGACATATTGAAACGCTATGTTGTAGGGCTGAAAATGTTTGCAAGATTTGCAGCTTCAAGATTACACGAGAAAAAAAAATCGATTCATCACATCTGTGAAACTAGAAACGCCCTTTAAGCCACAACTGTATGATATCAGATACTGTTTTAGTTGAGTTTATTCGTCACCTTTATGCAGACAAAACAATAATTTATGTTTACATTCGGCAAATTATTAAGATGAGATAACCATCAGTACCTACGCTCGGATTTGGACATATTTCAAACCAGATTCAAGACCTTTATGTCTATTCAAGATGCCACCACCAATCCTTAGTCCACTTTGTAGATTGTAAATATCGAACTTTGCTGCGTTTTCATTGTATTTTTTATAATCTGGATTAAATATGCCAATGTTTTCTTTTAATGGGATTGTTTCATCTTTTGTATAGTCTGGATTCTTTTCTAACTTCTTTATTTATTATAACAGTATTATCACTGCAACATGACGAATTTGAAATTAAATTTTTGGTAAAAAACTAATGCTCCACATTAACAAATTTAATTCTCATGGTTTTCTGATCTCAGGATGTAAATATCCAGTGATAGAATAAATTCATGCGATCATAATTCCGAGAAAAACAGGATTTACAGCATATTTATTCTTGGTAGAAAGATTCTGGTACTAATCGATCACTTTAGAGTATCCAGACTGCATAATAGTTGTTTTTTTGTCTCACTTGTTTGATTAAAAATTGAAAATGTGGATGAAAAGATGAAGTTTATTAAATCTGGTAGTTGAAAATCTAGTTTTGTTGAACAGTATTACAAAAACTTGTCAATTTTCAAATTCAACAAAAATTTTGATCCAAATTTTTCCCGCAGGGAATAGAATCGAAGATTTCTTCTTTGAAAAGATAGACAAGAAGAAGCCCAATAGGTTGAGCAACTTGGAGTATGTCAGTATCGACATGATTGAAGCAGGAAATGATTTCGGGCCCGGTACTGCCTATGGTATGGAATAAAGTTAATTTCTATTCATAATTAACCTGGATAATATTATATTTCGTTTTCTAAGATTGGTAATAAGAATCCTGCTTTCAGGAAGCGCTTTGATAAAGGTTGGTCAGTGCCAGCAGAAGCTGGGTCAAATTGAAAGGGATTTTATAGGCACTGCGGCGAACTGCTACGTTCAGCCTTTGAGGAAATTTTTGGATGGAGAAATGAAGACTATCAGTAAAGAGCGGGCAATTTTAGAAACCAAACGGTATAGCATGATGATTTCAGTTTCAGACCGATTTTTTATAACGAATTACGTTTACCTATTTGTTTTTACTTCTTATAAGAGTCTCTGATTATCTTTTCGAAAATTTTCAGACTAGACTTGGATGCCTCAAAAAATAGAGTGCGGAAAGCGAGAAGCATGCTGGGTCAACAAAGCGTAAGTTTATCCAATTAAAACAACCACGAATTTAATAACTTAAGTTTTACATTTCTTGGTATCGTATAAATCCATTGTGTGCTTTGTTTCGTTCATTGAAATGCTGCTTCAAATAGGAATCTGGCGTTTCTCCAGAAGTTTTACTCGACCAGGTACTTCACCAGTGATTGTATTGTTTCTTCTCGGACGTTTGCTAGCTACTTTAATATTTCCATTTATTTTACTTTGTTTTAAAAAAAGTTTCTGTGGCAAATTATTATTAAAATGTTTATTTGTCTCTTTTATGAGATAAAAAAAAGAGATTATAAACAAGCTATGAGTCAATCCATCTGTGTTCATTATTTTAAGTGCAAAATAATCGCAATTAGACAATCTTGAATCATTACCCAGAAAATATTTAGTAAATAGTAAGAAAATACAGTTTGTCAGGAAAATTAGGATTCCAAAAATGCCTGGGCCCTAGTTTTAACAAAAATATTTTGATCATTTTTAACACCAGGCAGAAAGAGAGCTGAGAGTTGCGCAGTCAGAGTTTGACCGACAATCCGAGATAACTAAATTCCTATTAGAAGGGGTGTCTAGTTCGCAAGCAGGACACCTTCGTTGTCTGCACGAATTTGTCGAGGCACAAGCTCGTCATTACGCCCAGTGTCACGCAGCGATGCAAGATTTACAACGAGAGTTAGCTGGGTAAGCTGTATTGGTAGTTTGAAAATAAAATTTTGTGTACAAAAACGTTCTCTGCATATATTTCTCAGCTTGCAAAAACTAACTGATCGCGAATAATATGGGGTCTTTATTTCCGCGGGTATAATTTTTCATCTAAAAATTCATTGCTCAATCAAATTTCATATAGAATAGTTCCAAGTTCTTATCGAGTTATCAGTCATCTTTTATTTCTCACACAGCTATCCCACTCTGTGGTGATCCGAGTGAGTAAATATATGGACAAAGCCTAATTAAATTGCTCGTGTTAATTTTTATTTTGTTTTTATAGAACCAGTAAAAGTATGATTGTATTGTCAGTCGCGTGGGCAGTCACAGGAAGTAGAAAATCTTCTACGTGTAAATATAACTGTACATTCTGAAACTTTTGAGTCGTTTAATAACATCGAAATATAGTAACAGAGCGGATCACCTGAATATACTTTATGTGTGCCTTAGCAATTGTTGTGGAAACCTGATTTTAGAAATTGGTAACTTCTGGCTGGATATATGTCTTTAAATTTTGGTAAAAACTCTGCTTTGTCCGATTTACCAGATTCTAAAAGCAGGCATTTGAATCGCTGAATTCAAGCTTTTCATGTGGTCGTTGTTTGTGTATTGTATTTATCTCCGGGCTTTCCTTACCCTATTTTCTATTCTACTTGCTTCTATCTCTGCTTGCATGCCATTCGGGTTCCAGGGCACGTCAACCGAGTCCTCTTCTACGCGTGAACAGCGAGGAAGTAATCGAGCTTTCTAATTCCATTACCCCCTCTTCTACCCAGACCCAAACCTCACCGTCCCATCAACAAACCCTTGCCGGATCTACCTATGTCACTGCTTCTTTTGATACTGACATTACAAAAGTCTAACATGATGAAGTTCATATTCTTATTCTTCTTTATCTTCTAAATAATAATTAAAGACGTATCTTATTACGTATTATCCAGCCTTGGACTCTCTTCTTTACTGGTATTCTTCCCTAGTCAGATTATATGAGTGAAATAAAAGTTTCTTACGTATATTGATACTATCTTAATAATATAATCGTTCTAATAATATATACCTATAGAAGTGATAATAGATTCTAGAGCATGTTTCGTTTGTGCTGATAACAATAATTGACTATGCGAATAGCGTTGAGAAAACAAAAAAGTTTTTAATATGACATTATATATCGCTGCACGTGCATGTGTTGTCTAAAATAATGTTGTGTCTATGAATAGTCTTGAAATTATTTCAAGTAATGTACTATGTTTGTTAAGATGTTGAGAGATCGTTTTAAGCAGATAATAATACTGAATTAAAATCAATAAATCTTGGGCTTTCAGTTTATGTTAACAAATTGTAACGAAATAACAAGTTTTTCTCACTTCAAATACCAGAGAAGAATCGTTAAGGTGTAAAAAAAATCGCGACGAATCTATCATTTTTGAGATTCTCACGTTTAATTTATTGATTTTGTTTTCTGGTCATTTGAAAAATGTTTTTTTGGGACTTCCGATGTTTATTTTTTAATGTTTTTTTCCTTTTTAACAACAGCTAGCTTATTTTTTTACGCAATTTATTATTTCTCCGTCCCAGCATGTCCGGGGCAACCTTCCACCCGTCCACCCCACCGTCTCCTTCTGAACCAGCGGAAAATGGGCAGGATAGAGCTCGGGTGATCTGTGACTACGACGCCAGGGATCCGAGCGAGCTCAGCCTGATGCAAGACGAGGTAAACAAGTTTGTGATCTAAGCAGCGCCAGGACTACTTCCGGTGGAAAACGGCTTAAGAATAACTGCACATTCGAGATATACGCGGATATATGTATAAATAACATATACGTTTTTTACCTGAATGAGTTAAGCAGTTTATTATATAGCTAAAGATCGGCTTAAGTTTGGGATAAATAACGTCCAAGATTGTTCTACTTTGAGCTGCTACGAACCAAGCTTCTCATTGCAAAGGCAGATCAAGATTGCCAGAGCTTGTTCAACTCCCATGTAAATCTAACATATCGCGATTTTATTGATCGTCAAATCCTTTACGCCTCGTGATGTGATTAACCCAAAACACAGGCTTGCGATCTTGTTTATTTAAACAAGAAATATTTTTTATACAGTATATTAATTTTGATTTGATGATTAATATAAAAATAAACATAAATTTACTAAGATATCAAACAATTACGCGAGAAATTTATTCACTGAATTGGCTCTTTCTTATTTATACAATTCAGCACTTGCGGATTGTAAGTGTTATTCTCATCAGAGGCAGGATTTATCACATTAATTATAATGTGTGGTGGATATAATAGTGAAAATACTCAAAACTCTCTCAATGATATGACATTGAATGAATATCGAACAATAACAACCATTTCTGTAATATAGGCGATATAGGTACTTATACCGCAAACACAATGCATGATTGATTAATGAATAAATAAATATATAAACAAGTAAATAAATTAATATTAATTTAAAATTTAGTTTTTACTAGTTTTATTTTTGTTTTTTTTTTCTCGGTTTTTCTCTGATATTTTATTTGTTTCTTCTTTATTTAAGAAATCCTTTTTTTTTCGTCATATTTTATTCTCAAATTTTAATAAAAATTTCTTATTTTAATTTGTATTTATATTTTATCTACATATACATACATATACATATAAATTTGCCGTATAATACATACATACATTATTATCTACACAGAGTGTAGCGAATAAAATTAAAAAAAAAAAAACAAACCCGAATATTTGTTCATTCTTATCTGTTGTTCACCCCCTCTTAATCACTACTCCCAAACACAAATACTGTTTAACTAAACAAATTATGTTTATCGCTAGTATTAGAAAATGTTTTTTTTTTTTCATTTTTATTTTTTACTAACAACAATGAGTAGAATATCGCTTTGCTTTTTACTAACTGTAGCTAATTGCATTTACAGGTGATATGTGTGTCCGAAATTCCTGGTGACGGGGATTATTTGATGGGAGCTAGAGGCGCTCAGCGAGGAAAAGTTCCCAAAGCTTTCTTGGAGCCTATTGTTTCCCATTAAATTCATATCATCTCTATTTCGACTCCTTGTCGTTTATAATTGGCAGAAATTGGCAGCTGGCGACTGAACCACAACGGTGGCGGTATTTTCCACAGTAGATTATGTATTTAGTTATTGATTACCATAAATTTATGTTTAACGCTAATTTTATGGAACAGAATTTGCCCAATAATCATGATTTAAAAATTTACTTCAAGCAGCTCTGAGTGGGCAGTTTAATTAGTTGTATCAATGTTTTTTAATAAACTCATCGTAACGGGTTAAAGGGAAGAAGATGTAGAGAAAGAATAGTAATCGTTATTGACTTGAAATTTTATTAACTATTATTCATTAATCTATTAACGTTGCTAACTGTTATGTGATATCATGTATCTATCTAATTGTAAGTATTTTTGCGTAGTGCCTGTATAGCTACCAAGCGACAATATTAAATGAAACAATTAAGTGACCATTACAAAACTTATTCCAACGCCAAATAAGTATAAAGTGCAATTAGTTATTTAGTGTTGAATATCACAGCGTTGCTAAATAAGAAATAAGTTTATTCTATTTATTTACTACGTTTGTCATGTCGAATTTCCTTTATTTTCTAAGTTAGGCTGTCGTTTTTTTGTTCTGTTTTCTTCTCTTTATTTCAGAATTATTATTACTTTGATATTATACCATATAATAAATTATGCATGATTCTCCAATATATGTACATAGATTAAATGAAAATACTGTTTAAAGTATAGATAATTAATCTTATTATTAGACACCGGTGCCGTTGTATTTGTATATTATTATTATTTATTTGGTCGGGAGATGAAAGTAAATACAATTATACCTATATTAAATAAAGTTTGTTAATCTCAATTTAAAGGACCTTAACAAGTTGATAGTAGTAACAATAATGATAATAATAAAAGGTATAAATTATTATACATATATTCCTATAAATTGAAAGAATTCCGTATATATATACATATAAATAACAGATATTGTATATCGTCGAGAATGATATTTGTCAATTTTACTATAAATACCTAAATTTCCATATGTTCAATTTTTAATCAATAATTAGCTTAAGTCTTTATCAATACGTTACTTATTGATATAGCGATATATATCCGTTCTTGCAATAAATTTTGTCAATATTTATATAACATATATATAGATATATATATATATATATATACCTAAATACTAATGTATGAATAATCTGAACGTTATTAACTATAGTTGTTATCAGGCGAAAAATCTTTTATCAATATTATAACACTGTAACAGTTTATGAATCGTAGTACAGTGAAATTATTATGTATATAATGATATGAAAATACACGATACATGCTTATTAAAAATTTCTTTAATACTATACCTTCATACTAATTGAAAATAAAAAAAATTTTTAAAGTTTAATAAAAAAATTAAATACAGTAAAACAAGTCTATCGTTTCCTGTGATTTAAAATATCCGTAATATCGGCGGGAATGCGCGCGCTTCTATTAACGCGCCTCTATGAGTAAATTTATGAACTAATCCCGTGTTAGTTTCCGGATCCGGGAGTGTGTACTTGGTCTCTTTCATATTGGATTTAACGACGAACGGAGCTTGTCGCTTCCGAATCCGAAATAATCGGAGAATTCTAGAGTGATCTAGCTTTCTCGATCCTTCCAGGATGAGAGCAAAGGTTCGTGTAATCATTTAACGCTAATATTAGAAACCGTTTTTAGAAGAATTTTTCTATAAATTATAAACAATTTCTCAGATTCATCGATGCCATTCGTTTGCCATTTTTAATTTTTCCCTTGTTATCCACGTCGCATGTTGTCCCTCGAAATTTATTCAACTTTAGAGTTCAATATATCAAATAGTTTATCCATCAATAACGATGTTTATAATAATATGTAAAATATTAATGCATCTCATATGAAATAACGTTTGCAATGGATTCCAAACCACGCTGTGTTCTCGCTCGATAATTTGTTAAATGCGTATTTGACGCGGCTAACACCCGGCATTCACGTGGAACCACCAACCTGTATTTATACTCTTTGAATCATCAACAAACTTTAACTTAATTCGTGTGTTACTCCCATGTCATGATATAGACAGTCGTATATTCATGATCAAGAAAACAGAGAAGCTGATAAATTATTGATATAACTACTGTTTAAAATGTGCTTCGAAAGTCGCGAGTAGTACAACTTCCAAATACACTACTTATACTTCGCCTCATCTTATTTTATTTTCTTTTTTCTCTTGCTACCCTCTTTTTCAATAAAATTGAAAATTCACTGATATAAAAGACAGTTTTTAACGGTTTTGGGAAACAAGACTAGCTTTCAACATAACCAAATCGCGTTGTTTCACGTTTTTATACAACTTGAGATTTCGAAGAGTTCCTAAAGTAATAATATCTTTGTTTTGTAATCATTTAAATTGCAAATATCATCAACTCTTTGTATAAAAATCGTTTTTCTCCCACTTTTCAATCTAATTAATGTCTTCATATTTATTTACAGTGGCGTAAGAAGCGGATGCGCAGGCTAAAGCGTAAAAGGAGGAAGATGCGTGCAAGGTCCAAATAAGCAATTCCACCGTAGCATTTGTAAGTATATTTGTGATGATAATGTGTTTATTTGTTGCGATTGATTTTTGAATCTTATCTTTTTGTTCAAAATTTCGATTACTTTCACTGTGTCTGTTACAAATTAAAAAAAAATTTCCAGTTTCTAGAATTCTTAAGGCTAATCCAAAAACGTAACTTTTAACAAATCTTAATTACTATTTCTAATTGTTTTTTTTTTGTTTGTTTTTGTCATTTTCAGGATAAACATGGATAGCACATTATTCCTGGCATATTACAACGTCTTTGGAACAAGAGCAGCCTAAATTCTGCACTAAAAAAAAATCTGTCAATCCAAGTTATGAGAATGTTGTCGATGTGGGAGAAATAAACTGAAAAACACTTGTCTTGTATTGTATAATAAAACTACAATCCAAGATATTAACGGAATTCATTAATTTCAATTCCCAAATACTTTTTCCTCATCAATTATTTCCCTAGTTGGATAAACAGATCCTTCAATAGAAGAAGAAAAAAATGTATTAATATTTACATACAGAAATTATCGTTTAATTCAGTCCAAATAAATTTAAAATGATGTAAATATAGTTTGAAAGCGTTTCAATTTTCATAGTCATACGATATAAAATAATATATTTATAATTACTATTATGACTAATTTGCTTTATGAATATGACATTGAGTTCGTATTATCGATCAACCGACTCTGCAAATCTGTCAATTTTCGAAAATCGCCACATTATAAGTAGAAAACCTGTAGACTCTGAGAATCTTCAAAAATCACGGAGATTTTGATTAAAAAAAAATCATTCGACGAAGCTTAGCTTAAAAACAGACCAAGAATCTTTAGAAATCGCCTCGTTATATTAAAAAAAAATTATTCGGCGAAGCTGTAGATTAAGAATGGACTCTGAAAATCTTTGGAAATCGTCTCGTTATATCAAACAAAAAAGAAATAAAAATAAAATCCAAGTATATGCTCAGTTGAAACATCACGATAAAACTGTATCTATTGTATATTCATTATTTCCACATTTATTACAGAAATCTTATTTATAGCTTGAAAAAAAGTATATCTTTTATTATTATTATTATTTCATCTTCTGATGTCCTGATCCTGTGAATATAAATCATACGTAAGTATAATATTAATTTTTGTCCTAGAATAAAATTGAACTGAGCTATGGTTTATAGCTTATCTACTTTCAAACTCATTAAAGTTCTCATTGAACTTTAGCTACGTATTATAGTTTCTCAATATTAGAATAATGCGCTTAATCAACTGCGGAAACGTTAATATCGGGGAATGAAATCTTATTCAAACATCTTACGAGGATAATTAATTGATAAACATTACGATGCGGAGAACTCAAACAGATTGCCGCCCGAAATTGGTTTACGGGGTAAAAAATGGTAGCGCCATCTAGGATAGGCGTGACAACTACGTGCACCATGTTGCAGGCAACCCGTATTACAGGAATGTATATATGTTACCATACATACATACATACAAAAATATGCACTTGAACAAAGATTATTATTATTATTATAATATGAAAAATATCAAAATTAAAATCTACAAATTAATTATCCAAAATTATATATAAGAAAAATTGATGTGCAAGAACAATGCCATTAAAACACCGCAAAATAATATTTATTTCACTTTATACTTTTTTTAGGTTAGTATTAGGTGGCCGGACTTCGTAAAAATACTGTGCATCTCTGCGGAATACAGTATTATATTGTATTATAACTATGTAACAATAAATAAATACATAAATAAATATCTGTTCAGAGTATTCATATTGAATCCCGTGCGCGCAGCCCCCCATGTTGACTGTTTAAAGCCGCGTGGGCTATTGAAAATTCTACTGCTGGTAGAGATACTCAACTTGCGATAGAGGTAGTCAACTTGCGGTCGCTGCTCAGTGCTCTGAAATGGTATCGCCATCTCGCGGTCGAAGTGATGAATCTTCTTCCTGGCAGTTGTGCCAGATATCGACAGGCGGTAAGACCGACCGACCAACGGTAAGACCGGTATCTAGCATGACTGCCGGGAAAAATAATTCATCACTTCAACCGCGAGATGTCGATACCATTTCAGAGCACTGAGCAGCGACCGCAAGTTGACTACCTCTATCGCAAGTTGAGTATCTCTACCAGCAGTAGAATTTTCAATAGCCCACGCGGCTTTAAACAGTCAACATGGGGGGCTGCGCGCACGGGATTCAATATGAATACTCTGAACAGATATTTATTTATGTATTTATTTATTGTTACATAGTTATAATACAATATAATACTGTATTCCGCAGAGATGCACAGTATTTTTACGAAGTCCGGCCACCTAATACTAACCTAAAAAAAGTATAAAGTGAAATAAATATTATTTTGCGGTGTTTTAATGGCATTGTTCTTGCACATCAATTTTTCTTATATATAATTTTGGATAATTAATTTGTAGATTTTAATTTTGATATTTTTCATATTATAATAATAATAATAATCTTTGTTCAAGTGCATATTTTTGTATGTATGTATGTATGGTAACATATATACATTCCTGTAATACGGGTTGCCTGCAACATGGTGCACGTAGTTGTCACGCCTATCCTAGATGGCGCTACCATTTTTTACCCCGTAAACCAATTTCGGGCGGCAATCTGTTTGAGTTCTCCGCATCGTAATGTTTATCAATTAATTATCCTCGTAAGATGTTTGAATAAGATTTCATTCCCCGATATTAACGTTTCCGCAGTTGATTAAGCGCATTATTCTAATATTGAGAAACTATAATACGTAGCTAAAGTTCAATGAGAACTTTAATGAGTTTGAAAGTAGATAAGCTATAAACCACAGCTCAGTTCAATTTTATTCTAGGACAAAAATTAATATTATACTTACGTATGATTTATATTCACAGGATCAGGACATCAGAAGATGAAATAATAATAATAATAAAAGATATACTTTTTTTTCAAACTATAAGCAATATTTCTGTAATAAATAAATATGGAAATAAAGCCGATATGCAGACAGAAGATGACCTCGTACAGACCTTGGGTTTTACGCAATTTTCTTTATTATGAAGCAACTTATAGGGGGTATAGGGATATGGTTCAAAAATAAAACAAAATTTTGCTTCACCCTCATGTATATGAATTGTAAATTCAAATCTTAAGAATTTGCATAGAGCAATAAGTAATCGAAACTATATCATATTTTACTCAGTTTTTTTTTATTATACAATTTTAATACAAAACTATTCAATTGAACGGAATCTCAACCGCCCATTTATTAAAAGGGTTCTTAATCTTAAGAAAGCATTTTCGCAGGACTTGTCTGTTCCGAAAGTATACATAATACCTATCTATACAAGTAAATCAAGCAAAAATCACAATTTGTGAAGCCATGGCTCAGAAATCCCGACTATTTCAAATGAGTAAGCAAAATTCTTTAGAAACAAACCAGTCCGTTTAAAATATATCTCAATTTTAAGCATTGTCTGTACATTTTTACGTATTAATTAAGCAAGTAGCTATCTTTTTTTAATTCAAAATCACGGAGGGTTCAATAATCCTCGTCTGTATCCTGATCATATATGCTGGGTGTTTGAGCAGGTCTAGTGCTGGCCACTATTTCATCCTCACTCTCAGGTTGATTTTTGTCATTACTGTCCAGTGCGTATCGCCTCCATGGAAATCTGAGATAAATAATGTAAAATTAGCATAAGTCAGAAACATAAACCTTCCAAAAAAAAAAATCTATATTAAATGATTTTCTGATCTAATAGAGTGACTATACTAAGAAAAGGGATTATCTATGTTCTTGGTTAATTATAGTCAGTATAGTTTATACTCCGCAAATCGAAATCCTAGCATGAATTTATATTGTCAGAACCTGGAATATAGAAATCATCTTTCATTGACTCCTTTATTCATGTTCTTTTTATGATGAGATCAAGCTACCTTGTTTTCTTGTCATAGCATTCCTCCACCCATCGATGAGATACAATCTTAGCACTGCCGTGCAATTGACAATACTTGGGTGTGTTTTTGAATGCGCAAACCAGATGTGTACAGCCATGATTTCTCTTGTTTGTATCAAAAACATATCTGGCTCCCATAGTCAATGCCTTTTTCCTAATCTCATCTCGCTCAGGGTTCTTATACCCACTGAGTGAAAATATCACCCCTTCAAAAAGCTTTGAAAATTCTTTCGTAGGCTTTAATGGCTTCTGTCTTGTCTTTACTGGCTTCTGTGTTACTCTCCCTGATGATGCTCCTTCCTCTTTGTCTGGTTTTAACAAATTGCAAGTTTTGCACAAGACATTCTCCTCATTTCCCAAACACAATGAACACCTTGGTCTCCCTCTGCTTGCCAGATCTTTAGTCAATCGTTGATCAGGAATTTCTCTGCTTTTATCCGAGCTTCCAGAACTTGGAGTTTCTCTTTCAGAAGAATTGCCAGCCTTCTTACGATCAAGGATAGAGTTTAGTGGCGTTTTTTTATCTTTGTCGGACAGCTTTGTTCGCTTAATCGGTCTCTCATCAATATTATTTGCCACTTCCTGCTCTGGGGAAAGTCTAGTTAAATTCAAAGAAGGTCTTTTTCTTGGTGTTGCTTCACCAGTTTTTTCATTATTCAACATGGCTCTTTTTTCTTCGATCTGTTTAGTTAGCTCGGCTTTAAAATTGCCAGGCTTAGGTCTGATCTGCTGTAAATATTTCTCTTTAAATTTATCAATACTGTCATCTCCGTTTTGTTTTACTTTAAACCTTCCAAAAGAGTCAAGATCCCCTGTGTCTGTTTTCTCCTCTGTTCTAAGCACCATTATCGAAAGACCAAAAAGTACGTTACGGTTCGCAGGCTGCATGCAGGTCGCTTTAACCCTGCCAAAGACAATCTTCACAATATCCTCGTCCATTTCTTTCTTAGTAAATAATTTGACTTGATCCTTAAACCGACCGTCGTCTGCGTCATTCCGTGACATAAATTCGTGCTCTATTATCTTTATCCAATTATCAGGCTGTTCGTTTGTAGCCCCTGATATTCTCACGGAACAACAACGAGAGTTTCCCAATTCTACACCGGTCACCGTCGACGGTTCTGCCAGCTCGAATATCACCTCTGATTCCATAATTCCAGGCTTTCCGCAAAGCCATGTTGAACAATCCTTGCTGGATTTATACTCAAGCAAATTTGTAGCGGGATAAGAGGGATGCTGCGATGTGCAGCTTATTATTTTGGAGAATTTTATAGGCATGTCGATTTTATCTCGGGGGATTTTTTTTAGAGTCGGTTAATTTACGATTAATAGAAAAAAACAACTGTTACGACTTGTACAAAGATTTTAGAACTGTTTAATTCACATTTTATACTGGAATTAATAACCTCAAAAAACTTTCGGGTTTGTTTCTGTCAACTTTATTCAATCGAGTTTATGTTCTTGTTAATAGATGGCATGTTTAGATTCAGCCATAGTCGTACCTAGGCAAGCTAGCGCCCGGCATTAATTATCATATCAGCCCGAAAACTGTGTGAAAACTTGAGGCAATCTCATCACTGATGGAAACTTGTCGTTTCGAAATTCTGAAGTATTTATCTGACCTATTTTTTTTTTTGTCGATTAATTAATCTTTCTTTGAAAAGTCTGACTCAGAGAATTTCCATCGACTTCATTATAAAATTGGGAAAAAAGATGATTATAGTTTCTCCGTCTAATTTGAGAAGAAAAAATGTCCATCAATGATGTTCGTCGTTTGCGCAGGGTATAAGTACGCCTAGCGAGGACCGTTGCGATAATTTCAAGTCTCAGTTCATAGCGAATCCAGTGTATTTTTATCGAACTAATACACGCGGTTTTTTGAGTTACATTGCGCTTGCGTACGCGCAAGTATATCGCCTTGGCGAGGCAAGGCGGGGATGAAACTATTAGCGCCGTTAGCGGCGGGTTTCGAAAGTCGTATGACTTGATGCAAAGCCAAGTAATATGGCGAAGTATGTCGTCGTACGTTCGGTGGTGAGGCGAAGTGTTGTACGAAAGATGAAAAGGTCGCGATATGGGTTGAATATGATGTAGTGACACGTCAAATGTGTGGACATTTAATAAGTGTATATATTATATAATATTAAAAATCGTTGTTCATTTCGGAGCACGGTTTTTACCCTAAAAAATAAACAAAAAAAAAAATACTAAAAAAAAAAAAAGATTGAAATAAAAAAGAAAAACAGTGCTACGAACATGGCTACGGATAAAATAAAAGTTGCCGTTCGGGTTCGCCCGTTCAATCGACGAGGTGGGTAAAGAACAGATAGATAGATAGATAGATTGACGGATACGATATGATATGATATGATACCGCGACACGATACACACTATCTATCCACAAAGTGTTGAAACCGATCGTTCCCAACTCTTGAAATAAACGCCTGGCAATGCGCGATGGATATTTTCCCAGGATATCATTGATTTCTCATTCCGTACTTCTGAGTTCATGAAACTAACTCAGTTCTCATAAACTCTGAAGGTTGACAATTACTACTTCAACCCTTGCCATTTAGGTTGATACAACTTTCTGTCGTACGAAACGAAGTTATCGAACGAATTTCAAACTCGAACAATGCAACGAAACTAATCTACTCTGATCTATCTATATTGCTAATATCGATATTTGTTTTGTCGTTTATAACTGATGTTGGACACTATATCAATATCACTATACATAGTATAATAATCGCCAACCAGTGCCTTCTGCTCTTTTTTCTATCCCCCATCCGTTCGTTCATTTATAATTAACTCGTTTACTGTCCGCTGCGGCGAGTACCGAGCCCTAATCGCTTTCCCCCGATTATCAGGAGTTATTATACCTACGTTAACTCGGATTAACGAAAACAAAAAAAAAGAACAAAAAAAAAAGATCATTAGCAAATATGTTTCTTTCAAAGAAATAAACGTATTCACAACCGATACACTCACAGTATAATATATAATGTCGATTTTTCTCGCTTTGTGTTCGAATATCAAAGCTGTGACTCTTAATCTACGCTTTCTCTCTGCTTCTGTCATCGACATGGCTTCTTTGTCCTTTTCTTTTATTTTCATCTATATTGTTATTGCTATTATAACAATTAACGCGATAAACTGAGTCAATCGTCGTCAGCTGATTGTTAACTAATTGAATTGAAACAACGGTTTCGTTAGAACGATCAATCCCGGCTTTGATTCACAATCCCTCATTATCTCGGATTAGAAAAATTTCGAAAATCTTAACCCACCAAAACCGTATCTGACTACGAGCAGCTGACGACGTATTGTATTCGTTTAAAGTTATGACGAGTTATCGGTATATCAAGGCCACCGGCCGACTAATCGACAATTTATTATACTTACTTACTTTTCACTTTATCCTATACGATCGAAAGGTATACACTTACTTAACACACTCGCTGTCAGTAAGAAAAACGCTATTACTGTAACTGTTGACAAATACATTACGTAGGTATTTCTGTCGGGTTTAATTTTTTCGATTATTCGATGTATCTTGAATAACATGATTCATTTCATTCATTTATAGATAATTATAATGTTCAATTCGAAATTGTAAAAATCGACAAATTTTACCTACTGTAGAAGAACTTGCAGCGAATTTCATACCGCGGTCAGAATTATTGAACTCGTCAAACGTATTGCACACATACAAATGCTGCAAACTTTGACCTTAAAGAGTTAGAAAAAAAATGACGATTGGATCAATGACAACAAACTCATAACCTTAAAATTGATGGTCGAATCTATTGTAGAAATTTATTCGAACTAGTAATAAATTCGCTTGTACTGTAAATGAATTCTGCAGTTATTTTTATGATACGATTGATCAAAATTTACTGTGTAGATACTATTGCAAGTAATGAATTGTTAATTCTAAGAATAGGTTCTTATTCAAATGAATCTTATTGTCTCCCGATAATTAGTATCGCGGTTACTGATAACTCGTAAATTTCCACTAATTATGTTGTAGATATCTAATCCTAGAAATATTCGAATCATATCTTAAGTCTGTATGTATGTATAGTATTGTATTAATAAAACGGTCATTCATTGTAAAGTAAAATAAAGAAAATGTAAAGAAAATAACCACCTAACATATACATATATCTCTATTAATAAAACATAAAATTAATCTTTTTCAAAACAATATATACTAACAATAAGACTATTGCTATTGCTATAGATATTATTATTATTATCATCATTACAGTAAGCGTTCGTCATCGTTTCTCCCACCCCAATCCAAAAAGAGAATTCGCACGCTAGGCGATTTATCAACTTATGAATTAGACGTTATGCGTTCAACGTAGTTGAAGAGCCGGAGGGAGGGATGGAATTGATACACTTACATACGTGTTTAATTTATAAATATTTGATTCTTTTTATATCTTCTTTTATTCGGCGTTTCTTTTATCATATGTAGGAAGTAAAATCGTGTTTTATGTTTGTTTGTTCTTTCTTTCTTTCTTTCTTTCTTTTTTTGCTTCTTTTTTTGGGCATTGCCTCATTCGAATGTCGGACTCGCGCGTTAACCCGTGCATCATCATCGATTGTGTCATGGGCTTAGCGGTGGTATCGATTGGCCTTGTGCCGTTTCACCGTTTCACCGTTTGCAACTATTGCCTCCTCTTCTCGGCCTATCTAACTACCTTCCTACCAACCTATCTACCTACCTAACTTAACTCCCTCCTATCCGCCTACGTTACCTAAATATATATACATATAGATATAGGTCTAAATCAATCCTAATTTTATTCATTACCACCGAATTCATACATATAAAATATACATACATTCACCTAGTACGTAGGTGTATATTCTATACGAACAGATAGCGAAGAATTATCATTCTGATATCGTATAGAAATATGTAGATATGCGAAAGGACCGAGGTAAGAAGAAAATTGGAAAAGAATATGGTCGAGAATTTTTTTTTTTTTCTACTTTAAATTCAAATTTTCAAACGGTTTATTCATGTTACTTTTAGCTTGCCAGTCGATTTCTATATCTTTATATAGTTATACTTACTTCATGATGTATCACGGAGGGGATATTCGACTTTTTTTTTTTTTTTTCTTTACGTTCTTTTGTTTTTTGATTAAATATTAGAAGATTTCGGCTTTTGTTTACCATTGAGAATTTCTTCAAAATCGAATTTCGACGATTTCTAAGATTTCACTGATCATGAATCTGACCTCAAAATTGCGGAATATCTTATCTCAAAATAGCGAAATTTGAATCAGCGAATCCAAAACTGTGGACAAAAATTCAAAAATTTATACGAATTAAATCTGTTAAGTTTCCAACAAATTTGAATCGGTTTTGATGAAAATCAGTTGTCAAAAATCGTTGAGATCGCTGACCTCGAATTTGAGATGAAAAAAACGGCAGAATCTTAAATGGCAGCTGACCAGAATTGAGAATGAAATTCAATGGTGTCAGAATTTAGAAAAAATTTCGAAATTTGATAATTTTTATCTCAAATTCGTGAACAGCAATCCGAGAAACAGTTGGAAATCGATTTTCATCAAAATCGCACAAATTTTAGATTTTTATCCGCTTTCTTGGATCCGGATTTTGATATCAAGTTCGCAATCAGCAACCCAGAAGAAATTCTGAAACAAATTTTTCGAGTTCCGGTTCATATTTTCATCCACCATATTAGATCCGCGATTCTGATCTGAAATTAATAAAAAAAAAAAAAAATAAAATAACAGGATCGAAAATCGCAATACGTCAAATTCCGAGCGAAATGGATCACATAGTTTCTAAAATGAAAGTATACGTATATTAAGTTCGCTGAAAGGGTTGTTAAAGATTCCATCAAATACCTTTACACACATGTATACATATACATATAAACTATATATCTATAATACACCGGAATTTCCGAAGTTGATAAATTAATTATTCTCCCTTTACTTGCCCCCGCAGAAATTGAGCTGGGAACCCAATGCGTCGTCGAGATGTCGAAGGAGCAAACCATCCTTCAGCATCCAACGTCATTGCAGGATAAAATTGACCGGTGAGTCATTTAAACACATATATATATAATACCTATACATATATAATATACGAGGTGTACGTATAATATGGTAATAATAATAATGTGTCGTATTTTGTATTTAACTGCTTTTATACATAGACGTAGGTCATCCGTTTATACGTATATATACGTATAATAATACACACATATTAGTATAATACTACCTGTACTATATACACACACACACACACACACACACACACAGATTGTAGGTATGTGTTTATAGTGCTGTTATAGTCATTTTAAGGAAACAAGAAATTATACATATATGTGAACTAGACAGGTTTTTTTTTTTTTTTGTAGTAATTCTTAACTCCTATGAATATAACATGACTGAAAAAAAAAAAAATAGGAATAAAAAAAATTCAGCAAATAAAAACTTTTATAATTTCTCACCGTGATTAACTGACTTGAAGCTCTGTTCGCAATGTATATATACATATATATAAATACCTACATACGTATATATACATATACATAAAACATAGCTGTTAGTACAGAACAGTCTGGTCACTTTTTTTTTCTTACATATGAATAGAAATTAAAGATTGCGTAGTTCATGTGCAGGTGGTTACGCGAAATTGAGGGAAAAATCCGAAAAAAAATGTTTTTATTTTTTCTATTTTTTCATTTTTTTATAACTGCAGTATGGCAGACAGATTTAAATAGAATTATCAAAATTCTCATATTAAAACGCGAATTATATATACATATATATAATAAATAGTAAATGATTGAACGATTTTTTTCAATCATTCTAATTATATATACTAACAAGATCATATACCTATATAAATTATAGTACATATATATGTATAATATCATATTAAAGCGACATATATATGTATATATGTATGAACTGCAACCCTGCATCTCTTACGATTATAGATGATACATTTAATAACCGGCGCATGACGTACATGCTTACGTGCGTAAATTACTTATGTATATATATATATATGTATATCTATATAGGTATACGACATACGTATTATGTATTATATATAGATATACAGAACTTTGTGCGTAACTAAATAAAACTTGCATTTATAATTAAAAATAATAATAATTATATAGTATGTAGGTACATACAGATAGATTATATCGATAATATTAATATTATCAAGATAACGAAAAAAAAAAAATCCTCTCAAAATTTGACCTCTTAATATTAATATTAAGAGATGTATCATCGCGATATTCTATTTCCCATTCGTTTAACATGTGAAAACGATTGTTTGCTTATTTTTAATTTTATAACTCATCAACGGATTAACGTACTTGAATGATTAATACATATTCTTGTAGAGAATAAATTTTTCTATACAAAAGGTGGTTTTTTGTTTTTCGATAAACCTATACTGGTATAAAAGTTATTGTATTATGTAAATCCAACTTTAAAGATCTTGTATAATAGTTTGGAAAACTGAAAAACGTTAAACACAAATCTAAAAAAAAGTAAATGGTTAATGAAATTTCGATCTGAATTTTAACAATAGAATTTATCTTATTAAATATTCGTCACGAATTCTGAATCACCCTGTATATTAACCATAATTAGGATAATCGTGTATTATCGAATATACACATATAGGTATACACTATATATGTATATAGGGATTAACAACTAGGTGTCTGACATTTTTATTATTGATGATCTATAATATATAGGTAAGTAGCGTGGGGTTGCAGTTGGATTCAATTTTCTTATCTCAAAAAGAAAAAAAAAAATTGTTTTAATGCACAATGTACAATGTACAATGTATCTACATACATGTATGTCGTCATACGTTTAAATACACGTGTAATTCACTCTCGATACTCTTTTTTTAATTTGTTTTTTTTTCTTCATCTGCCAACATATGGGTATAATATCACTTACTTCACACTATATTGTTATAGATGCAGTACAATTATTATGTTATATATATATCTATATACCTGTATATACATATATACATTATCATACCGTATTTTTGTATGTATATCGAAACACATATTCATCAATATTACAGACATAGTATAATTATACCGCTATACTACAGCGATGACTCATATTATTAACTGTATAAGATAAGAGAGCCAATATACATATACCTATATGTATATATATATAGCTTATATATTGGCATACAGCTGAGATATGAACTGGTCGTTAACGTTATTGTAATAGTTAATCTTTATAGTAAATAATCAATTTTTTTAATTTCAAAACAAAAAGAAAAAAAAATCAAAAAAACGGAATGCAAAATTAACATATATTTTTAATCGATATTTATATGTTTAAATGTACACATTATACATACATATATACATATGTGTGTCTATGTATAAAATCATGATGAATCATTTTTCAGAATGCTCCATATACGAATACTCACATATGTATAGTTATAATCACTCGTCATGCGTTTTTTCCTCTTTTATAGGCATAGTCGCTTATCTGAAGCATACATGTATGTACAACATATACGTATCTATACAGATATATACCACACTACATATATAACATCCAAATAATTTTCATTATCATCATCACCGCGTGCCAGACCACGTCAATTTAACAGGAAATTCGTTACTTTTATCAAAAATGAAACAAAAAATAATTCATGCATTATAAGATGCGATTAAAAATTGTTTCTAATTATTTTTCTTCGTGTTTTCTGTTATTATTTATTTATTTCTTACGTTTTTGGATTTATTAAAACCCAAAATTATATGTCTTATAGCTGCAGTGATCCTTAATATGGTCAGATTCAAAAATTCTCCAAACATAGTATATACAAAAAAAAAAAAAAAATAGCCTTCGAATTTTAAATTCTAAATTCTTTTTTTTTTTCTTTTTCTTTTTCAAATAACACGATTCTTTATGGCACCTTACGTTTAATTTCTTTGTCCAATATATATCACCGTACTAATCATATCGCTTTGAAAAATCATGAAATTTTGGCAGTGCATTTATTACCTGTAATGAAAATTTTTACAGATTTTAGATTGTATGATTTTCGAAATAGATTTTTATCTACAATTTATATTCCACGTAATTATCACAAGTATATAGATATATATGTATGTGTAATGTATATTAATTATTGTGCATATACACGTGTAAGTATACATACCTACCTATATGCGAATTAGAAAGTTTATCTTGTAACAGTAGTCGTATATATACATATATACCTACTATACCTATGTACACTATGTTTAATAATCACCAACGATGAAGAAGACGTTTCTTTTCACCAACAATTTTTTTTTTTCTATTCTTTTGGTCGTTTTTTAATTTCATTTTGTTTGATTTTATTTTTTGTAAATTTTCTGTCATCTTATTTGACTAGGGTCTAGATTATCTACTAGGTATTTATGTTTTAAAAGATCATAACTTAGTTTTATTAAACAAATTACCACATTGAGAAAATTCTATGATTCGGTCTCGAACTCGAAACGCAATTACGAAATTTTCAACAATTGAAAAATATACGAAGTAATGAAAATTCAGATGAATAAGTACTTTGATAATACCAAACGAGTACTACTAACTAAAAAAATTGACTGTATTATACCTAGAGGAAATGGTATGATTGAGTCGAAGCTATATTCATGCTCTGATAGCTTCGAATATTATAGAAACTTGAAAAAATATGAATGATTGATGATATTTAGAGCCAATATTGTAAGTGAAGATGTAAAATGTAATAAAAGAAACATTACTTACATCAAACTGAGATAATTGTGTAATCTTAGTTATCCCCTAGATGGAATATTAATACTAATCAAGTCATACTGTATGAATAACGATTTTCAAATTTTGATTGTGGTTCAAAAAAATAGAATATCCGAATTATCCACGATCGGAAAAGTCTCAAAGAAATTCAAGTCTTGGACGTAAAATATGGGTCGATTTTTTTCAAAATTTTCAGAGAGTGTATTTTATTCGAAGTTTTTATTGTTTATAAAAAAAAAGGAGGCTCAGTGAAAAGTTTGGGGAAAAAAAGTCACGGATGATTTTTTGATATAATATTACAATATATTAAAAAATTTATCGAAACAAATAAATGGCACGATCAAATGTTGGGGATAACGGATAGAATGCCCCGTATATATACTTAGTTACTAATATACTGACAGAAGACAACAAAAAATAGATAAGTAGAAACAAAAAAAAAAGGACAAAAGATACTAAAAATACTGAAAAATACAAACAAAAAAAGTATCAGAAATATTGAAGAATACAAAATTAAAGTACTAAAAGAAACTAAGAAATACTAAAACAATACTTGAAAAAAACCGAAAAAAATTTAAAAAAAATATACTAGAAGATACTAAGAAAAAAAAAGATACAAATACTTAAGATAGTTTTAAAAAAATACTGAAAGATACTAAAAAATACTGAAAGATACTAAAAAATACTAAAAAATCCTAAGTAATACTAGAAGAAGAAAAATACTAAAAATACAAAAAAATACGATATATATATATGTACCAATTGTCTTCAAGTTTGTTGTTTAAATAATTTTATTTTTTAATGTTTTTTAGTATATATCAGCAGAAAATTTTATAGGATATTCAAATCAAGTATACTACATACACTGATACGTTACAATATACGATATTCACGTATACGTATACAGATATATGTAGAAGTAGGTATATAGGTAGATAGGTGTGTATATACATGTATATATATTCAGTCTACAGCGCAGGAAATTAACAGTGAATAACGTATTTAGTTATATATATATGTATGTATATATAGTATGTATATACGTATGTATATAAATATATGTATACATATGTATATGATATATACAAGCAATACAATATAGTATATAGTGCTGTAGTGTAAAATATATATAGATATACATATTATAATATAAATTGAAATCGATTAGGTATATGTATATATATACATATATATGTGATATAATATAGTATAGTACATAATGCTTTAATAATAATCATATTGTATGTATCTATAGATATAGTATGGATGTATATATATATATACCTATGTATATATGTCTGTAATATAAATACACACATATGTATACATGGATTTTAGTATATACGATTCAGAGACACTCCTTTTATAGCTTCAGGCTGCTGTGGCTTTAGATAAACCCAAATAAATAAATAAATGAAAATAAAAAAAAAATGTATCAAAAAAAAAAAAAAAAAGAAAAAACGAAAAGTAATTCATTAGTTAGAAAATCTTGCCATTTTATTAAGAGATATACTATAACGATCCATGACAGAAACAGTTTTTCAGTTTTGTTATCATTATTTTCGTTATAACCTTCAAATCAATTTTTTTCTTTTTCCTTTATTTTTTTTTTTGTCTTCATTTAGGAGAGGGGTACGTCACGATTTTTCGTATAACAAATTTCAAACAATTTTTCATTAATTTTTTGTTCCATGTAGATATCATGTATACATACCTATATATTCGTTAAGGAAAAAATAATTAACTTACTTTCAAAGAATTCAAAATAAACAATAATAAAGTCTTCAGCGCGCGAAAATTTGGGACGTTGAATAAAAAAAAAAAAAAGAAAAAATTGATCGAAAAAAAGAAAAGAAATAAAAAAAAAAAAAAACCAATTTGTTTCGGAGGCGAGTAATAAGTCGGCGAAGTTCGGGGGAAAAAAGAGGGTATACAGATATTACACTATATCTATATCTGTATATTATGTACATATATCTACGGTATACACGTCATCAGCTGCGTAGGTATAAGGGTGCAGAAAGGGAGGAAGGAAAGAAGGGATCGCGGGATGGTTAGAGGTTGGGGGTGTATAGTAGACGTAAAGAAGAAGAAGAGCCTTCGAGAAGGTAGTGTATAATACAACATAGTATATATATACACACATATACACGTATATATATATATATATATATATATATATATATATATATATATATATATATATATATATATATATATATATATATATATATATATATATATATATATATATATATATATATATATATATATATATATATATATATATATATATATATATATATATATATATATATATATATATATATATATATATATATATATATATATATATATATACACACACATAAGTATATATACTTATATAGTATATAACTATTTCGTCCGAGGAACGGTTGTGCAGGGTAGTGCAGGGTAGAAGGGAGAAGGATAATATCGATCCGTGACGTCGCGAGTGACGCGGAATACTGGCCTAAGCCTCACCTCGACGTTTTGTACTACATATACATGCGTACTGTACATAGACACATATATATATATATATACATATATAGATATATAATATGTGATGTAATACATATACATTATGTAGTATCTAAATGGCGACAGTCTGAACGACTTTGCAATTACCTTTTTTTTCTCTCTCTCTCTCTCTCTCTCTCTCTCTATCTCTCTCTTTTTTTCCTTTTTTGTATCAATTTTGTATTCGAACTTATGTAACATCATTCAAGCGTTGTGCAGATTTATCAGTCGAGAGGGCTTAATTAATTGAATCAGTAAATAATTTGAAGCCTGCGATGTTTGGTTTGTTAATTCAAGAATTAATATTTATTCATAAATAATCAATGAAATTGGATTGAAATTCCAAATTTCGAATATTCTGCATGGTATAAAAATTACGAATTTTAATATTCTCGATTCATAGTTTTTATATAAAGAAATATTTTCCCAAAAGTCTGCGATATAGGTGGATTAAAAAAAAAAAAAAAATAAATCTTTCTAATCGAATAACATCGTAGAGGCTTATAAAATTCCGAAAGTTAAAGGATTTATTTTTTCTAAAAATTCAATTTAAAAACGAAACAATTTTATAGAAGACTCTTATCCTCGATACGATTTGTCATTTCGAAGATATATGGTATTTAAAAATTTTCAAATGTGTCTAAAATAATTTAAAAAATATCATACATGTGTAATTTTCACATTCATAATCTCAAAGTCGTTTATTCTGGACGTGTGATCAGTAGACAATAAATATCTAATACATACTTATATACCTATGTATACAGGTACATAAGTGCAGTGCATTATACATATAATAAATATATACATATATGTATATAACGTAAATTTTTTGCTCGAGGCGCCTTGAATCCCTCTCTTCTCTCTCCCTCACTCTCTCTCTCTAAGATGT
This sequence comes from Macrophya annulata, assembly GCA_963924015.1. Taxonomy (NCBI): domain Eukaryota; kingdom Metazoa; phylum Arthropoda; class Insecta; order Hymenoptera; family Tenthredinidae; genus Macrophya; species Macrophya annulata. Next base: position 10,860,745 of record OZ001264.1, read on the forward strand.
ATACATGTATGTAGCTGTATGCAATCTTTTCACTCGTTTCTCGACAAACAACGAACAACGAACAGCGTCCAGGGCCCAGTTCAGCTCAGCTCAGCTCATCGTCAGTTCAGCAACTCGTCGCGTCGTCCTATGTATGAGCTCTTTGTGAGTCACCGCGCGCGTCCAACTTATAGCTGCAAAAATTTTTTTGCGTTTTGCACAGTTAGGCGAGCAGTCAGGCCAGACTAACGGCGAGAATATTAGACCAAGATTCTTACTCTACTTCTTTTTTTTTTTTCTCTTCTTTATCTTTTTATTATTGTTAATATCAAAAATCGTTGTATTAACAAATTAAGAAAAAAAAAAAAGAAATGAATATATTGATGAGCTTTAATACACATAATCTATAATTTTATTGTATCCGTTTATATGTACATACATATATGTATAATAATAATGTATATAAGTATTTAGTAAATTCTAAGTATTCTGTTGGTGAAGCTTTTATAGGCTTTACTGAGCTTTACCTGTGCCCGAGGTCATAGTTCGACGTATGGCAAGAGCCGGGGTTCGCGGGGTGCGTAGAGAGCTATAACTACTACTGGCTTCTTCGTGGGGATTACTATTACAATTGTTGGTATAGGCGTCTATCTCATCGCGAAACCTTTCAGCAACCAATTTTCAATATCAAAATAATAGAGAAGAGAACAAAACAAAATAAAAAATGAAAATTAATAAAGTTAATTATAAAGAAAAGTAGAATAAAATATATATGAAAATTAATCTGATCAATTTTATATCATTTAATTTATATACATAATTATAAAGATAAATTAGAGTAGGGTACAGACGGGGGTTTATAACCTACATCTCAAATATTTTAGCGATGGAAGATACATATAGCGTTGGATTAAGTAACACGGACAACTCCATTTAATTACGTATTCGAACACGCAAGACCTTTTTCCCTCATTTTCTCTTGTTTTTTCCTTTTATATATATACGTACGTATGTATATATGTATGTATGTATGTACCTACCTATCTACCTACCCTTCGCTCGCCCTCGCTCGCCAACGAAATAATAAAACAAGGCGGTTCACGTGACACGTGATATCGACCCTTGCTGCCTCTCTACTTGCGAGGGGGGCAAAGTATAGGACCATCGGCATTGGAAAGGGAGGTCTTTTTCGTATACCCTATCCCAACGGCTATGCACTGGTATGTGTGAAAGTTAGGACCTACCCCATAAACGAAATTCCAAAATTCTTTCAATAAATATTTTTTAAAATGAGAATTCTAATTCGTATACGGAATTTTCAATTTCTTATATATCATAAAATAAAATTGAACTATTTTTTGACAAAATTATTCAGTTTCAACGACTAACGTTATTGTGTTTGTATAGGTTAGCTTATATATCTAAACTAACAGTATTATATATACACAACCCATTGTATATCATTGTCAGGGTTACAGTAACTCAGAGTTTATAGTAGCTACCTAGTAGTAGCATGTATAAGGGTGGGGTTGCAGGACTGTTATCAATAAATTTTGTTTATGGGTCAAGGACGAGGAGCTATACCATGAAAATGGTTTGCCCTTATATTCTTCGCGATATTGCAGGGTTTAGGCTGTATGTATACATATATTTATATACTTATTATACTATGTATAATAAGTACATACCTACACACACACGTACACATATACATAGATATATGTATATATATAAAAATTATTTTAGCCACCGTTTTGCATATTATATTAGGGCTGTTCAAAGCTTGAAGAAAAACAGCGGTTAAGTCAAAGAGTTTTATTTAAGTCGATGTATGCGTAGGTACTTACGTTTAAATAAAAGGCGGAAAATTGGATTAGATGGATACTACAAATTTATGAACACAATTTGAATTATAACGGTTTATGCATATTATACGTTTATAGGTGTTAACGGTCAACAGTCAATCCCCTTTATTCTACAAACTGTTTCATCGATTTGGCTGAAATTTAAACTCCAAGGGTCTTCGGCAATCCTTTTTTTTATTTTGGTTTTCATTAGATTTGAGGTTGTAACTGGGAAATTCAAAATGGCGGATTAGGAGATGGACCGAAAATTATAAAGTTGTAGGATTTTCGTGAAAAATCGTTTTCAGAATATTTCTAGGTCATTGATTACGAATTTTAGGTCTAAATTAGTTAATTCAAAATGTCGGATCCTAGATGATGGATGAAAAAATCAAAAAATTAAGCGATTTGAATGAAAATTAGTTTCTTTAGGGTTTTGAAGTTTCTAACTACGAATTTGGCTTCGAAATTGCAAAATTTAAAATCGCGTAATAAAAATTCGAAAAATGGTTCAATTTTTATAAAAAAAAAATAGTTAGATTTCGATGAGAATCTTTTTCCCAAAGGTTTTCGAAATCGCTGACTACGATTCCAAACTGAATTTTACTAAATTCAAAATAGTGGATTGAATATGTTGATTAAAGTTGCGAAAATTGTTGATTATCTATTCAAAATTGTGCTACGTTAACAATTTCACTCCCTCATTTTGAATTTACCAATTTCAAAGTCAGATTCGTAATGAGCAATTCTAAAACCGCATAAAAACTCTCTTTTGAAGTCAACCGAATCCCTCGGTCCTGAAAGGGTTAAAGACAAAGTGCTTTTTCCTGCTCAGCATGCTCGGGGCTCTACACTATGTTTCCCTAATGATTATTTTTCGGTTTATTTTTTGTTTTAAAATGGAACAAAAATTTCCATATCCATGGGGAATAACGTGAACAAAAATTTGCTTCAAAAATCTTCTATCATGTCTTATACGAAGTGAATTTTGGTCAAATTGAAATCTCCACAGATGATAAATATAACTTTTGAAAAATTAATTTTTAATGTAAAACTTTTTTATTATATCACATAGTTAGTTAGGTATCTACTAAATTAACATATTAAGGTACACATGCTACATATTATTATCGCTTTTTAGCTCCAGACCCCCTGCGGACGCGAAAGTTCAATGAGTAGAGCGTCGAGGGTCGTTTTAATTTTTATCAACCCTTGTATACGTATGTATGTATGTACCTATATGGATATAAGGTCTGGTAAAAATCGTATTAGGCGTCTGCTACGGAGAGATTAATCGTTCTATAAATATCGTATTAGATATATGTACCTACCCACTTCAAGTGTTCAAATTTACATTATAATATGGTAGATGGTGTATGGTTTTGAGATTCTGTTATTTTAATTAATTTAAATTCAAATTTAATTTGTATCCTATACAAATATTTTAATTTTAATTTTGAGAGATATTCGTATAAAAATTAGCAAAAATTTTCATTGAAATTTCAGAGAAATTTCAACGAAGGTATTAGACTGTATACGATATTATTATTTAATTTAATTTATACAGACAAAAAATAAATATCAGGATAAAAATTTTTAGAATTTTTAAAGAAATATTATTTTTTTTTTTTTTTGTATAATATTTTCGTATGAATTTTAACAAAAATCTATATAAAGCTTGGGTATATATTTACAATTAAATTTCGCAAAGATCATCATCGAAATTTTAATGAAATTTTCGCCGGAAATTTTTGTTACTTACAATGAAATTCTAACGAAATTCATTATATTATAAAAGAAGTATTATACCTACCCGTAAAGCTCAGTGAAATCTTGGAAACTTGATGAAAATTTCTGATAAATCCGTGAAATTGTATAATGAAATTTAAAAAGAGGAGGAAAAAGAATGTAAGAAAAACAAATTGAATTCTTGTGGAATTCGTTAAATTATATATATCCGTGAAGATGTAATAAAATTACAGGAAAATTTCGGGAAAATTGTAAAAATTCGAAATAATAAAAAAAAAAAAAAGTAATAAACAAATTATGAAATTTTAATGAAATATCTGTAAAAATGTAAATTTTAAACAATTTTAAATCGAAACTTTATACAAAAAAAAAAAAATAATAATAAAAATTGTATAAAACTTGCGAAAAATTGTCACGAAATTGAATCAAAATTTTGTATTAATAATAAAAAAAAAAAAAAAATTATACATATACAAAGTTTCGGAAATTCTGTTTTTAAATGCTCGTTTTAGACTTTTGAAAAACAGAATACATAATCCCTCTAGATTTTATTTTATATTATCTTAAAACTTGTAAAAAAAAAAAAAAATTAGCATATCGTTATGACGAAAGAATAATCTGAAGTTATCCTAAAAGTGTGTTTTAAGAATAGTATAATATAATTTAATTAACAAGGGTATAAATAAAAGATAAAACCAATTAGTCTCATGCCATTAATTATACGGATGAAATTTCTTGAAGGGATATATATTTTTTATTTATTTTTTTTAATAATAAAAACGAGATCGACTTGACTTATTATAAAATGGCTAGTATAACCCTGTTTTTAAAAATTCATTTTTTATTTTTTTCATTCTTCTCAATTACTCAAATCGCCTTTGGCAATTCCGTTGTTTTCGCACCCGTTCGTATTTCTCGAGAGAAAGAGAGAGAGAGAACCTTGAGGATCCTTGTTGTTGGCGAGGCTTGCTCGAGGTTTCTCTTAGTTAGGGAGGTTTATCTTAATTATAGTAGGTAGGTATAAGAGAAAGAGAGAACTGGATAAGAGTTTTTGGTGTGGCTTTTGAGCCCGTGAGCTCATGCAAACCCGTAACCTAACGTAACGTAACGTAACGTAACTTAACTTAACTTAACTTAACTTAACGTTAGTAACGAGCTTGACGAAAATTTAGTATCTACCTACCCCATCTACCTACCAACCTACCTTAGCTCTAGGAATTTCATTCTGTAAGGGTATGAAATTCCAACCACCGTTAACCCTCAATCTTCATACCTAATCCGTATATAGTCAACCTTAGTATACAGACTCATACTTGCAGGCAGAACTCTGCCCGTTATTAACAACAATAAGTTCTTCTTGTATGTACATTCGGGTATGTGAGCATGTTACGTATGTTAGTTTTTGGTTTGTTTGAGGCTGGGAGGTTGACGTCTGTTTTACCTTTTTGTTTTACAAAGAAGTAATACATAGGTGTATGTATGTATGTATGTGTGTACATACCGCTACCCTGCGGCTCTACGAAAATAAAATAAAGGAGCTTTTCTTGCTTGGCGTGTTTGATATGATACATGTGATTATTATGAGACAAAAAAGAAAACCAACAAAAAACCAAAGAAAAAAGTAAAAAAATAAACATGACATGGTATTATTTGTATTTTGAATTTAATGAAAATTTATTGTCTGCAAGCTAAATCTGATCAAATTTCAGATATAAATATGTATGAGAAATTTACGAAATTTCAACAAAATTTTGTGCAGCATTATTTTCAAATTTTTCATTGTTGTTTTTTTTTTTTTTTATTGAATTTTGTAAAATTTACGATATTCTGTATGGAATCGCTGATAAGTAAAATCTCTATGAAAATCCACGTTGAAACCGTTTTGAAATTTTTTTAGAATCTATAAAGAGATCCTATTTTTAAATCTGTAAAATCACAGATGTATAAAGGTAGAATCGAAAAACAAAATCCATATGGAAAAACTATAAAATCATTAAAATTTTATTGAAATTTTGTGTGAATTTTTTTCAAAAATATTCTCTAATTTCATATGAATTCGTTACAAAATCTATATAAAACATCATAAAATCGGAGTAAAATTGTTGTTTTTTTTTTCTTCCAAATTCGAATTAAAATGTTGATTTTTCAAGTAGAATAAAATTATGTAATTAAAAAAAAAAAATACACGTTTTCCTTAGAAAACAATAAGGTTGACGTTGATATCCTTAAGGAGCCTTGATTCATTGAAATTTCATATGGTCCAGATAAAGTCCCCCTTCGTGGCATTAATTTTTTATAATTTTTTATTTCAATACCTACCTCGAATCGTTCTCGAGATATTCGCTTGTAACACTTAAAAAAAAAACCTCACCCTATATGTACACCTTTTCAATTCTCAATTCTTTGTTCGTCTGTAAACGGAGTGTTTGATATTTTTTTTTCATTTATTTTGTTTTTTGTTCAGTCCCAGAGGCTCTCGAAATACAAACACATATCCGTTTCTCCTCTTTATTAGATGTCTGACCATACAACGACCTTTTTCACTGCTACTGCGCCTGGAGTTAGTTTACTCGTTTTTCAATCGAGCGTGTTGGGTTGCGGTAAAATAGGCGCAACATCGCGTGAATGGCATTCAAATAAAGTTTTGAATAAAACTCGATGTTCTAGACAGTTTAAAGGATATTTATTCGCTTATCTATAGTAGCCAGACGTAACGTATATCTATTCACGTTGCATTATATTTGGCGGTATTTATCCTATACGTATGTATAGGTGGATTCACGTATCTATCAATTTATCTATGTATGGGATTTTTTATTTTTATTTTTTTATAAAGAGCTCTGAGCTTTTTCCGATACATGGTATAAAATACAGATACATACCATACAGGTATACATAGATATACGTGTCTGTGTAGCTACTGAGCGATTCTTCTGACTATGAAAAACACATCTGCTGTAGCCGATAACGCCGTTCCGATCCCAGAGATCAATATTATGTATAACTACCTATAGCACGTGAGAGCTGGTGCCTTATCTTAATGCTTTGCTTTGCTTTGCATCGAATGAACGAACGGCTACTGGCGATCAGATAAGTCTCTCTGAATACACACACACATCGATGATTCTTATCTTTTTAAAGGAATTCAGTTCCGATTAGAAAAATAAGATACAGCTATATATATATCGACATATTTTTAGAGATTAAATGGATTTGACCATTTTTATTTTTATTTTTGTTTTTATCTGTATTGTAAATAATGAAATTTTCACGGAGATTTTGATGATGACTGTTGTTATATGGCTTGTGCAATTTCAGATTAAACAAATTTTCAGTGTAACAATTTGAGATTTCAACTTTGAACTTCATTTTGAAACTTTCGAATTTGAAATTACAAAACTTTTGAATGGAGTTTTAATTTGAAATATACGATTTTGGATTTCAAACGAAATTAAAAATTTTAAATAAAACGCAAATTTTATATTGTTAAATGTATATATCACTTATACACGTACATTTACACAAACGTATATAGTATAAGAATTTTATTTAATTCGCTATGTATTTATTTATTTATTTATTTATTGTGTTTTATTTCCTTTTTTCAGAAACAAGCCAAAAACCTTCGCGTTCGATCACTGTTTTTTCTCCCTGGAACCAGGATCGGATAATTTTGCTAGTCAGGAAGTGGTCTTCAATGCATTGGGCCGGGATATCCTGGACAATGCGTTCCAAGGGTACAATGCATGTATCTTTGCGTACGGACAAACTGGTAATATAAATAAAAAATAATAAACATTAATAATCATACCTTTTTCAGATTAATAAAGAATTTTTTTCCAAACTCCCTAAGCGTTATAGAATATAAACAAATTATAAGAACTGCAGAATCAGTACAATTTATGAAAAAATAATAAATAAATACAAAAATACTATATAAATAAAAGAAACTAAGAAAAAGATAATTGACTAGATATTTTTATTCCATTTTATAAATCTTCTAATCGTCTTTTATTTACAAAATCCAATTTTTACCAAGTTTTAGTATTTTTACTTGAACAGTTTTCGAATTACCAAACTTTCGAATATTGATTGTTATTTAAAAGCCGATGTCTCAGAAATGGTTTGGGATAAAAGTACCTAAAACATCTAATTTTGAAGCTAATTTAATCCCCTTCAAAACAGTATCCAACAACTTAATCTTCATGCTCTTGAAAGCGAAGATATTTGCAATAGAAATTTGAAAATTTTAATATCTGAATTTCCCACCGTTTGATATACCTGATTAAAAAATTGTAAAAATAGTCTGTATAGTTCAATTGAAATTTTTCGAATAAAACAACGCAACTAGTTATTTTTATCCCTGATCTTTAAACAGGATCTGGAAAGTCTTACACGATGATGGGCAGCGGCGACAACAAGGGAATAATCCCAAGGCTTTGCGACAGCCTATTTGATATGATAGCGAAACAACAGAGCTCAGAATTGTCTTACAAAGTCGAAGTTTCCTATATGGAAATATACAACGAAAAAGTACACGATTTGTTGGATCCAAAGCAAAACAAACAGTCGCTCAAAGTCAGGGAACACAACGTTCTCGGTCCCTACGTCGACGGGCTCAGCCAACTCGCAGTCACAGCCTTTCAGGTTTGGACTTTAATACAATATATCTTCTTAGATTGATGAAATTCACAATATTTAAGTTTCAGTTACAGTTTCCTAATTTATTCCGTTCAGATTATCTCTTCGTTGGCTTGCAAGAGTAGAAAAAGCCTGATGGCACACTTGCAAGATAATTTGCACACAGTATTTCAACTCTTTTCACAAAATCTAGTTCTTTAATTCAAACACTAAATTTCTATTAAAGAATTATTCGCTTCCACAGGACATAGACAACCTCATGGCCGAAGGAAACAAATCTAGAACAGTTGCGGCAACTAATATGAACTCTGAAAGCTCTCGATCGCATGCTGTATTCTCTGTCGTTCTTACTCAGACTTTGACCGATAGTAAGAGCGGAGTAAGCGGTGAGAAAGTATCCAGAATGTCTTTGGTAGATCTTGCGGGTAGTGAAAGAGCAGTTAAAACTGGGGCGGTGGGCGACCGGCTTAAGGAAGGCAGCAATATTAACAAGTTTGTGAATTTTTTATCCAAATTATTTTACCTTACTTTGGCTAAAATAGTATAAAAATGAGTTTAACGATTATTTTCTTTACTACCATTCACAGATCCCTCACAACTCTTGGCCTTGTTATATCAAAACTTGCCGATCAGAACTCCGGGAGTAAAAATAAGGACAAATTTGTTCCTTACAGAGACTCCGTACTCACATGGTTACTCAAGGTAAAAATAATTCATGAAGAACGTAAAGAATGGGAGTAAAGTCTTGTTTGTACCATCGATTTTTTTACCCCTTGGGGAAATTAACGGTATTTATTTATTTCAGGAGAAACTGAGGTTTTTTTTTTTTTTTGGTTGTTGAAATGGTTTTTGTAACTCAATGAATTACATCTTTTCATATTATTTTAGATATCGATTTTCATCAGAATTATAACCTTTTCTAATACTGCTATTAGATTTTATCACATGTTACAGTGATACTGTATCAATTTCGAAGAATTGCCGATGTTGTTTTCACACAAACTTCCCGAACTTTTCAACTTCTGAATCTAATTGAATCAGTATTTGGAAACTGTTTAAGAAATTCTGATCTAATCAATGCATGACCCAGATATTTCATGCTCAAGTTTTTCAAAAAGCTAGATACCAGATTTTTCATTCAATTGAATTAAACTTACATTAATGTTAGAAAATAAATTAAAACAAAAACTTTCAGGACAATCTCGGAGGAAATAGCAAGACTGTGATGGTAGCAACAATATCTCCCGCAGGTGACAATTACGAGGAGACATTGTCGACGTTACGTTATGCAGACAGAGCGAAGAGAATAGTGAACCATGCAGTTGTAAACGAGGATCCTAACGCGAGGATTATTCGGGAATTGAGACAGGAAGTCGAAGCTTTGAAAGAAATGCTGCTACACGCGACGGTGATATTTCTTTATTGTGTTTTTGTTATAAAAAAAGATGAAAAAGAAGAAAAAAATTGATAACAGGAATGTCAATCGTTAAAATTTTGTATCTGTTATTACAGGGGCACGGATCTGTTGTTGGACAACAACGTACAGACATAACGGAAAAACTCTCAGAGTCTGAACGACTTATGAAAGCTATGTCGCAAACGTGGGAAGAAAAATTGGTCAAGACTGAGAGACTGCAACACGAACGACAACAAGCACTTGAAAAAATGGGTATCAGTGTACAGGCCTCTGGTATCCAAGTCGAAAAGAGCAAATACTACTTAGTCAATCTCAACGCGGATCCCAGCCTGAACGAACTGCTTGTTTATTACCTCAAAGTGCGTAATGCCCTCTTCTAAAGAGGAAAATGTTCTCTCCCATGATTTTTTTTATCAGAAAAGAGCCTGAGGCCTCTGTTTACTTTCAAAAATTATCCCTAATCTTTATTCTTTGTATTATTTAATTAGGAAAGGACGTTGGTCGGCGGTAGATCGGCAACGATACCACAAGATATCCAGCTTCACGGGCTCGGAATCCAACCCGAACATTGTGTGATAACTATCGAAGAGTCTGGACTATATATGACGCCTTTAAGTGGGGCTCGATGTTTCATAAACGGAAGTCAAGCCACGGACAGAACGCCGCTTCATCACGGTGACAGAATCGTATGGGGAAATCACCATTTCTTCAGAGTTAATTGTCCAAGAAGTGCGACGGGTTCGTGCGATTATTATTTATTAGAAATATACCGATCGCTATAATCTTTACAGCTTTTCATAAATTGAAGAAACAGTCTCATCTAAGGATTTATTATACTGTTTTAGCGGTCAGTAGCGAACCCCAAACTCCGGCGCAAACTATTGACTATAATTTCGCCAGGGAGGAGCTTATGCTTAATGAATTATCCAACGATCCGATCCAAACGGCCATAGCTAGGCTCGAAAAACAACACGAGGAAGATAAACAAGTAATACAGTCTCTATTTTTATTATATTATTTATTTATTAGGATATTTCAGTATAACAATGAGATAGTATATTAAAATTTGTGTCCAAGAGGCCATTCACGCAGCACAAATCCTCGAAATATTTCGTTATTCTAAAGAATTTGTGGGATTCTTTAGCACACTTTTAATTCCGTAGAGGAACTTGGTCTACTCTTAATCTCGTTGTTTAGGTAGCTTTGGAAAAACAGAGGCAAGAATATGAGCGACAGTTTCAACAACTACGTAATATTCTCTCCCCTTCTACTCCCTACTCGCCTTATGTGCCGTATGATCCTCTGCGCGGAAGTCAGGGTGGTAAACTACCGGCTTGTACACCGACGACTCAAATGCGTGTGGAAAAATGGGCGCAGGAAAGAGATGAGATGTTTAAGCGTAGTTTGGGGCAATTAAAAGCCGATATTCTTAGAGCTAACTCTTTGGTTCAAGAGGCAAACTTCTTGGCAGAGGAAATGGACAAGCAAACTAAGTTCAGTGTAACTCTGCAAATACCACCGAACAATTTAAGCCCTAATAGGAAGGTAGGCGGATAATACGTGAATACTTATTGGTTCATTATTATTGTTATTATTATTGGGAAATAGAGTGCTGAATGATGAAACGATTTTTCTTTAAACGGTTTTGTTTTTTAGTATTTGGTTTAATTTTCTATTATTTTGATGTTTTTTTTTCATTGCTTTATTTTTATTGTTTTTTTTTTTTTTATCGTTTCTTTAGTTTTATTAATTTTCGTTTTCTGATTTTAAACACTCTTGCCCCCATGAGTAGAGTGTCTTCTTTCAGCGAGGAGCATTCGTCAGCGAACCAGCCATACTCGTTAAAAGAATAAATATGGGCAGCCAAGTATGGTCGATGGAAAAACTTGAAAATAAACTAGTCGATATGCGAGATATGTACGAAGATAGGAAAGACTCTCACAATAACCAACGGCTACCCACCATCAAGGTATACACCTTGATAAAATATTTTTTCCGAAGATTGATCTTCCCCAAAACATTTTTCTCATTAACCGGTTTCATTACGAAATTTGTTAAATTCTATCGAAAATTAAGAACCGTTCTCTTAGAATGTGACAAAATTGATTTATCATTTCAGGACGAATTGCCAGGTAAAACTCAGGACCCGTTTTACGAGTCTCAAGAGAACCACAACTTGATAGGAGTAGCTAATATATTTCTTGAAGTGCTGTTTCACGACGTAAGACTGGATTATCACACCCCAATAATCAGTCAGCAAGGTGAAGTCGCTGGTCGACTTCAGGTAGAGATTAGTCGAACTTCAGGTCAGTTTCCCCAGGATCGTATATGCGAGGCAGCTTCTGATTCATCTTCTGGTGATTCGGCGTCATTCGAGCAAGAAGACTACTCAGAATCGAGCCACATTACTTGTCGTATAACAATAAAACAGGCCAGTGGACTACCCCTCTCTCTTAGCCACTTCGTTTTCTGCCAATACATATTCTGGGGACACCCAGAACCCATCGTCGTTCCACCCGTCGTAAACCCAGAACTACCCGCCACTCATCTTGTCCCTGGTCAAAGAGACTCTCTCGCTTTTAAGTTCGAACACACTAAGGATTTCACAGTTCCTATAACGGACGAATTCCTCGAACATTGTTCAGGTGAGATTTTGTAATAGACTTTTTCTTCAAGACTGATGTGTTCCAACAAATTTTTCTTACTACGCAATTTTATTTCAGAAGTTTGATGGTATTTTCAAGTAGAATTAGGTGAAAATTGGGATTTATTCCATGTGATGCACAGCAACCAGAAAATTGTTCCTCTTAAAGATGTTTTTTGGACCATTAGATACCAAAGAGTTAAAAATTCGTGCAGGGGATTATCTGAATCCTTACAAGAAGTGTATTTCTTCCGACAAAGTCTCAAATTCAGAGACGATGGTTTAAAAGTCCCAACTTTCACTTGATTGTGCTTGAAAATTGTAGCAAATTTCTGTAATAAAACTGAGTAATTAAAAATTCTGAGTATTGATAATAAACCGCAATTTTTTATACCCTGGGAAATATTTACGACTGTTAATAAATTACAAAATAATTATCTACAGAGGGTGCTTTGAGCATAGAAGTCTGGGGTCACAGAAGCACTGGTTTTTCCCGAAGTAAACCGGGCTGGGAAGTAGAACAGCAGCAGTTAGCAAAAGCCAGATCGCTGGCGGATCGTTGGGCGGAATTAACTAGGAAGATTGAATTATGGGTAGAAATTCAGGAGCTCAATGAGCAAGGAGAATACACGCCCGTTGAAGTAGCAACAAAACCGGACATGCTCACAGGTCAGAAATCCAGCGATCAGACGATGTCACGATTAGAAATACCAAAAACCGGAATATAATTTGAATTTCATTTCATCAGGCGGCGTTTACCAGCTCCGGCAAGGACAGCAACGCCGAATTCAAGTCCGCGTTAAACCTGTTCAAAATTCTGGTACATTGCCGATAATTTGCCAATCCATTTTAAACATCGCTGTTGGCTCAGTGTCCGTTAGAAATCGTCTGCAAAAACCGTTGGACAGTTATCAGGAGGAAGATCTTAGCGTTTTGAGGGAGAAATGGAGCGAGGCGTTGATGAGAAGAAGGCAATACTTGGATCAACACATTACAAAACTGATTGACAAACAAGGTTCATAAATTCTGTTGAAAGTTACCTTCAAAATTAAACGCATTTCAGAGGATTTCAATCGCTATTTAATATTTTACAGATAAAACTGAACAAGATGTTGAGAGAGAGCAAAGTCTTCTTGATCAATGGGTCAGCCTCACCGAAGAACGCAATGCAGTCTTAGTCCCGACCCCTGGGTCAGGGATTCCCGGCGCTCCGGCGGACTGGATTCCTCCGCCAGGAATGGAACCGCATATTCCTGTTCTCTTTCTCGATTTGAATGGTGAGATTAATGAAATTACTCAAAGTTTAGCAATTTATAAGAATGAAAGTCTGATATCTATCGTTTTTTTGCTTCAATTTAAAATTTCTATTATTTTTCTCATTCCAAGATTAGAAATTGTTACTAACCGCGTAAATAATCGTTTTTCTTTATCAAGCCGACGATTTATCGACGCACCAATCGGGAGAAGAAGTTTCAGTTACCGGGCTGAACTCTATCCTCCCCAAAGAACATGGCAACAAGTTTTACAATTTACCTATAATACGGCATTTAGAAAAAGACGTCTGTGCCATCGGCGCTTGGGATTCCAGCATACATGATAGTGTTAATTTGAACAGAGTTACAGAAGGTGTGTTTTCTGGGTCTTGAGAGATCCTTATCTAAATTTTCGTTGCTATTCTGGTTGCTGAATGGGCGAAACTTGTTTATCTTGAAACCTTTTAGCGAACGAGAGAGTTTATCTTATCCTCAAGACCACAGTCCGACTATCCCACCCTGCGCCAATGGACTTAGTACTGCGTAAGCGATTGGCGCTCAACATATACAAGAGACAGAGTATAACAGACAGATTTTTCAAGAGAATTGTGCGTACGGATTGTTTGGCACAGAGTGGAGTCACCTACGAAGTCGTATCCAACATTCCAAAGGCAAGCGAAGAACTTGAGGACCGTGAAAGTCTTGCACAGATTGCAGCCAGTGGAGAGGACAGCAATTTGTCTGACGGAGAAACTTATATAGGTGAGTCAGATGATGCGCCGCTAATTTTCAATCTTTTTTTACACTATTTAACGATTTATAAGAACTTTGCTCGTTTTTTATCATTTAAAACAGAGAAATACACACGAGGCGTGTCTGCGGTCGAAAGTATATTGACCTTAGATCGTCTCAGACAGAGCGTAGCAGTCAAAGAACTTCTACAGGCGCAGGGACAACCACTTATGCGAAAAACAGCAAGCGTGCCAAACTTCTCCCAGGTACTACAGCCCCTTCGACGACTCAGACTTACCGTATGCTTTTACTTTTTTTTGTCGGTAGATTTTTAATATATCATTTTCTTTATCCCATATTCAGGGAAAGCGGTTTTATATCCAGACAGTATATACACCTTTTAGTTTGCTAGTTTTTGAAGACTGATGTAAATCAAAGATTTTTCTGATTATTTAGGATTGCTTTAGAAGTTTACTCCTCTTGCCAATCACGATTATGTAAAAGTTGGGAGTTATCAGCCTTTGTCTCTCGAAAAATGCCATAATCATAAGAAACACAACCTTACAATATTTTGAAAGGACCGTGCATCTGTCTTTATGTAGAAGCGGTTTCAGTCAATTCATTAAGAATTTTGAGCCTTGTGCTTATCTGATGAAGGTTTCTTGTAAAAAGTCTAAAACCCATACAGTAGTCTACCTGAATCCTTACAACAAATGCTTTTCTGTTTACTATGTATCACATTCAGAGCTGATGGCTAGTAAATCCTAACTTTCACTTGACCATGCTGAGAAGACCAGTAAAACTGTATATGATATTCTTTGTCGTTGCGGGTAGTTCAAAGAAAATTTTTGGGGCCTTTTTAAACGTTACAGAGAAACTTGATTTCTAAAAAGAAACTAATTCTGAAGTAAATTCTTCAAAATTCCATCTAAAAGTGATTTTAGTCTTGTTTATATCAGCGAATTAGATAATAACATTCCAATTTATCATCTGTGTTAATATCTATCTTCTGATACTCGTAGATCATGAGATTCGACACATCGATGGATTCGCTGGTGAACGTAGCTCGGTCAGAGAGCGTTACGGATTTAAATTCCGAGCTAAACGGCCTGCCTCATACTCGCAGGCCATCAACGGGTCACTCTAGAAATGATGATAACAATTTCCTATCTACGCCTCCAAAACCATTCGGAATTGGTAAGAAAATTCATATTCTATTGAAGTTAAATACAACTTATCATATATGTCTACAAGGGATAATTTTACAACTATTTATTGCCATTTAATAAAAATATGTTTATGCTAAAAGCATCGTTCTATGATCTCCTGAAGATATTAAGTATTGCGTCTCATATTTTGAGCAGAACTTCATTCAAATAGATTTTTTTAGATCTTAGGAGTTCATAGATCGATTTTTGGTTTCGAATGAAACTTTGAATCGCACAGGGTGGCCCATTTTCCAAACTGAGGAAGATACAGAAAAGTACTTCAGACATAAGTTGTATGGTACAAAGGGGACATTTAATAATGCTATGGGTTTTGAATTTTTATAGGATTTTATGGGGTTTTTATGAGGAAACTTTTGTTTTTTAAATGGGAACCCCTATTTTTTATGATACATTATTTTTGTGGGAACCTTTTTATTTCTCATGAAAACTCCATAATACCGTATAAAAATTCAAAACCTATAGCATTCTCAAATGTCCCCTTTAGAACCATGGCATACAACTATTGCCTGTAGTATTTTCCTGTATCCTGCTTAGTTTCAAAAATATTAACTTGGCTGGTATAAGATGAGCCACCCTGTAATTCGAAAGTATTGTTCGAATAACTGAATTTAAATCATGATTCATCCGACTTTTCATAATTATTTTTGATCAATTATCGAATTTAAATTAAAAAGAACTAAAAGAAAAAGAAATACTGGGACTGCAGTTTTGTCTTCAAGTTCATCAATGATACTCTTGGATAAGATGTTGCGTTACATTGCGCCCAGGTTTGAGCCGTCCCGTTTCCCTAGTTTTGCTTAATATTTATTATCAATCCAATATCGGCGAGAAGTCATTGACCTGTTTTCTTCTGAGATGTGGCTTATGTGGTGTTTTCAATATTTCCATATTTCACTAAAACTCGCAATTTTGAATTTGCTATTTGCTATTCACGATACCCGATCAACTCTCCCTCTTCTATGCAGTCACATTTGCTAATTTAATTTCTTTATTATATATCACACTATAATCACGCGCGCCTTTAATTTATTACATTCATTATTCATTATTTAATACATCTTTATCATGGTCAGCATTCGCCTTTCATATGAGCTCCTAGTCAAAAATATCTGTAATTAAAAGAGACTGTTTATTTTAATAATGATAAATTTAGAATCTAAGTCCTGACAAGTTTAAAAAGCGCATATGAATGGCGTCTGCATTATTTACCACTTGGATAATGATAGTCAATAACTTTGATGCAGACATTGTCAATTTATTTGTTAATTGTCGTCACATTCAATCTTCATATTTTAACTTTACAGCTTTTGTCACGTTGTTACGTAACTTCGCTATGCTCGCCTTTGATTCAATATACAACAACCTCCACTATACAGCGAATAATTCAAAGATATAAAACACATTCAATGCTGAAGTTATTCTTTTTATTGTGTAATGAGTGGAGGTGAGCAACGCGAAACCATTTTCACAAGTCTGCCTAGTGTTTTAGCAGTCGACACTAAAGCTTGACCACTTATTAAATGATACTAACTCGGCACTTGACGAGCATTAAACTTTAAACTAAGTATAAATTCTAGAAAAAAAAAGAAATTGATAAATAATAAACTAATCAATTTATGCAACTTGTCTGTTCCTCTGTTTAACTCTACGACTACTACTTCTACCACTATTTCGGCCCATCCAAGGCTCCATTCTCAGCTCAGGTAAAATGGAGTCTTGATTTGATATTTAATTCATGCCGTGCGATTACGGGCGATCATGATTAGTAACTATGTCTCGTGAGTGGTTGAGTCTGTCTGTTGTTTAAGTTTACCGCTTGCATACCGGTACGTCTCCTCCTCTTTACCCCGTGCACTTACTTATTATCGCGATGTTCGATTAATGTTAAAATTCTATTTATTACGAGAAAACTTCTTCGAACATTGCAATTAACTTATTTCCCTTAGTTCACCGATATCCAGGAGCCTGAGTAGAGATTAGTCCCTGCATTTTATCACACTTACATATTTGCATGGGAATGGAACCACAAGTCTAATCATAATATTAGCCAGTTTGTTTGCTCGTTATTAGAAAGTTTTATTGAGCTCGATTGTGATTGGTATCAAAACATAAATATCGCATCACTTCAGGCCCGCTGTATTTACATATCTCTCACTTAATTATTTTCCAATAAAACCACCCAGTATGACTGCCTGTTGTAAAACTAACGACTGCAGCCGCAGCTGCTAATAAAAATATTTAGGCAATGGAAATCATTTCGCAAGAAATTGGGAAGTTGCTGACTGTAAATCGTTAAAATCATATGTTAAGGTGAAAGATTGATGCTTTTAATTAAAATAGAATTATTAAATACTATCAATAAAGTGACATTATGTGCAGGCAATTTGAACTTGAAGATATCATACAAAATTTGAACATGTCATATCTAAAGTTTGTTTATTTGGCAACTAACCATAATCAATTTAATGTGGCTGATTTTTAACCAATTATTATTTAAAAAATTCACAAAAATACAACAAGAAGAATTTTTTTTAAATATTGCAACTTCTCTATGATTGATATATCAATATTTTCTATTAATCAATGGTTCAATTCAATTTATCGAAATGATTTCTATTTAAATAGTGTATTATATTGGATATACGAATATGTTTTATGTGTAACTGTGTGTGTGTGCGATTTGTACAAATAATTATAAGTTTTAAGTGCCTCAATAGTATCAAAAGCATTAAGAAATTCAAAATGTTTGATTAAATTTGACTCCAATGTTTTGAATATAGATTTATTATTAGCAAGACGAAACATTTGAGACATTTAAATGAATGTAACACTTTTACGATGTATAAAGATTTATTAATACGATTAATTATACATTCAAAAATGACCTGAAAAAACAAATATGTAGATCAAGATGCTTATTGCAAAGATAGCAAAAGCTGTGTACAATAGAGAAGAAAATATTGAAATTATTAAACTGGAGAGTTATAACTTGAATTAGTTAAAATTTTTAAATTTGTATAGAACAAGATCTTCTGCGGGATTGTATTTAAAGTATTATCGCACTGCATGTATGTTTAATAAAAAGATACATAGTATAAACTAAATAATAACAAAATCTCACAGATAGACGAACTGTGAATAAAAAATGTCTACAAAGAAGACTAGAGATTCTTTAACTGATTGTGAGAGACAGAGTCCTGCTCTTCATTAATTGTCGTTCGATTCGGGTCTCGTACCGTTCCACTACTTTATGTCTGTTTTTTTTTTTTGTTTCCATCTTCAAATTGCGAACTGCCGTTGATTAAAAATTTAGACAGTTATATAATGTAAATCTTTGTAACGAATGGGTCTATCTCGTTTCAGCGAGACCAACATTCCTGAACCTGAACCTGAATCTCAACTCATTGACACGTCTGCAACAGTCCACCTCTGCCAAGTGTAGGTGACACTCACCGTTCGTTGCTCTTTCGAATTTATACAAATTTTTAACAATTTAATTCAGTTGAATTAAAAAATTTGATTAAAATAAAAGTCGTTCGAAAGGGCTGCTTCGGTTGCTGTTGTAGCTTTTCTATAGATCGTTTTCTTTTCCGTATCCCTTGTTTCAGCATTTATTTTCGTTTTATCAATTATTGTACCAACTATTATCAATGTTTACAGCTTGTAGTTGTTAAGTTCTTTCATTTATTACTTTTATTTTACAGCCTGACGTAATCCATATTCGATAATAATATTTTGATAAAGATTCGTTGGATGAAATACACGAAATATCTATCTCATTAGTCAATCAATTACTTGAACTTGGACTGCGTCTTATTATTAATAAATAGTCTAAAGCATGGCGTATTGTTTATTTTCTTTTCTAGATCTTAGTAATTGTCGTCTATCAGAACCGACCTGGCACCGTTTATTTAATACGCTTAAATTTGCAGGGATGAGTCAAAGACCCTATTGAGGAAATATAAGAAGTAGAATTGGCGTCAGAACAATAAAACTTAAGTCCGTCTCAATGTTTTTTCGCCGACTCTACTTTCTTTACTTCCTTGAGAGATTCCCGTCAATGTATTTTAGCCGTAAGACGATATTAATTATCATATTTACTTCGTTTATTAATTAGAGTCATTTAATCTGTGGCCAGATCGGCCCTGACTTACGAATCCTCGTATTGCGCTATCGTTTTAATACATTCCAAGCCCTAAAATCTGACGAAAAATCTGTCGTTTTATAGCATCGCCGAATATTGTCGCGACGAAACTCGGCCTCCGCATGACTACCCTACATGAAGAAACGTCCAATGCCGCTAATCAGCCACCAACACCAACTCCAACTTCATCTCCATCACGCGAGGACGACGAAGACAAAAGTGACGCTGATTACTCAGAGTATGACGCGTATCAAGTGAGTTCTGCCAATATTTTGTCTTGAAAAATAATATTGGCAGCAAAATTTGTTTGATAAATTGTAATATTGGGACAAAGTCTTGTTCGAAACACCCTGCTTATCTTATATTGAAAACATTTAGCCACCATCAAAGCCGACGAAGCCCCTGACTGCCTCTAGGACACTGGATTCTCTGGTCGAACTCCAATCAGCTAAGATAAATACCCCAAGTATGAGCAGCAGCGGGTATGGATCGCAGGCAGTTTCCTCTACTAATCTTACATCCGAAGATTCTATATCGATAAAATCTATCAGTGTTGATGAAACTCCGGATTTGGAGTACAGGAATCTTTTGGATAACAAGAGAACGGACAAGATGGACAGCTCTCTGGTTGAAGAAACGCCGGAGGAACATTTGGAAGACCTAAATTTAACCCTTGGAGATGGTAGTGTGAGGGGAAACAACTTCGATGGGCAAACAACGGGTGAGCTTTTTAGAACTTTTTGGATCTTGCAAGGAGATGATATTCATTTTGTTCACTTTAATAATTCCAGAAGCCTCTAGAGAACGTTTGGACAAAGTGGTCGGCCCCTACGCGGAAGATACTAACGAAAATTTGGTACAAGTTGACCAGAATGAGAGAGACAACAACGACAATGCAATGAACAAAGCTAACACTCAAAGGAACGAAGCTACTTCTTCTGACATTGAAATCGAGAGAAACGATAACGAGAATGAAAAAAAAATCGAAATCGAGGTCAGTCGCGCTTCTAATTCAGATGATGATAGCCCCCTCGAAGGTACATCGATCGTTCGCTCAAAACTACCACCAGGAAAGGTAATTGAAATCAGTTTTCTACACTTGGAGATAAAATTAATAGCGCACTCGCTACTCCGCGAAAAAATCCATCTTGAAAAAGGTATAACTCGATGAAAGAAAGTCGAAAGAAATCATTAAATCATTTAGTTCACTTTTCTCTCTGAGTGTATCTTCTAAATATACTAGGCAATAAAGAAAATGTAATTTCTCAAAATAAATCCTTGAATAAATGGCTATGAATATTTTTCTGTGCATTATTAAGCAACGTTATTTATCTGCCAAGGTTGTAAGGCGGAAAAAAGTTTCCGGTGGTAGTGGAAGGCCTACTAGTTACCAGCACCGAGCCTCCTTTCCAATGGTTCGACCTCAGTTATCTGAAAGCAAGGCAGCAGCTAGACTTGAACAATCTTTGCAGCCGGGAATGCCATACGAAAATGGAGACAACAGTTCTTCAGAACGCATAGATGGTTGGTAAAAAAAATGATGAGAAAAGTATTGATTTTTGTATGAAAATGACCTGATCTTCTAGATAGAAATAGAGAGATGAAAAAATCTAAAAATTACAATATTTCAATGCTCTACTTTCATCTTCTTTGATTTTTAACAGACGATGTAAGCGACAAAAGCTCGGCTTTCGGATCTCGTCCTGATCTAACGAGGATCGAAGCTCCTATACCGGATTGGGTCGTTATTGGAGAATCAGTTCTTGTCCGCCCTTACAGTTCCTCCGGAGTGATAGCTTACGTTGGTGCTACAGAATTCGCAGCTGGAAATTGGATAGGCGTTGAATTAGACGCTCCGACTGGTGGGTTTAAATGAAATGATGACAAACACCTGCTTTTTATATTTCTCTAGTCCTTTTTTTCAAAAAAACAAAAAGAACAATGAGATTCACAAAAAATGTATAGTTAACATTACTTTTGTAGAAAACTTGTTTCCAGAAGTTCAATTTCTTATGTTTTTTGTTTTTTTAGTTGAAAGATTTTTTGTTTTTACAATAAACGAACCTTTTTCATTAAAAATATGAGGTAAAAGAAAAATGTATCGAGGGTAAAAAGCTTTTTATTTTTATTGATTAAACATGGCAGGTGATTTTTAAAATTCAATAATCACTTTAAGAATGTCCTTACATTATTAGCTTTTATTTCATGGTGAGAAATTGAACTCCTAGAAAAAAAAATTTCCCACAAAAGTAATGTATTTTTTTTTTCATGTAGATTATGAATCTGCACTAAAAATTAGGAGTTCTCATTAAAAGAACAAAAGTTACCTCATGAAATCCCCATAAGACCGTATAAAAACTCAAAACCCATAGCATTACCAAATGTCCCCCTCGAAACCATACAAGTTTTGTCTAAAGTATTTGTCTGTATTTTACTCAGTTTCGAAAATAGATTGCCTGGCTCGTTTAGAACGGGTCACCCTCTATTTGAATACGAATATCAACGCTAATTGTTTGGTATTTTTATAATTCAGGTAAAAACGACGGCACTGTACAAGGCCACAGGTATTTTACTTGCCGACCAAAGTACGGTATATTCGTAAAGGTGGATAAACTTATTCAAGACAGACGAGGCAGAGCTTTACGATCGTACACCAAACAAGAACCAACACCTCCGCCCAGTGCGTCTATGCGCAGGAGTACGAGCAGAGGTAAAATAATATGTATTTAATAGTTTGTATTTAAAATGATATTGAAAACGGGCTTGAGTATTGAATTTTCATTGAATATCTTGCATTTTCCTGTCTTCTTGTGTGACCTAAAGTGTTTATTAAATAAAAACCGTTTTCTGAATCCCAGGAGAAGGCCTCCAGTCCCTACATCGAAGTCGTAGCCGAGGCGAAGGTCTTTCAACAGTTGGTACGCGCTCTTCGCCACGAAGCAAGTGAATATCAATCAATTCAGGGCAATATGTCGAGCATAATAATAAGCCTGGGCAACTAGCTCCTAAATAAATTTCATTTGAAAAACGTAACTTAATTATGTATATCTTATAATGATTAACGCTACATGCCTATAATACGATACGTCTAGCAAACGGTGTTGTTTCCAGTCCCATAAATAGATTTAGGGAAGTTTAGTAAAATGGAAGATAACTAATACGGTATGCAGGTAACAATAATAATAATAATAATAATAATAACAATAATAAAAAATAATAATAAATTATTATTAATGTTATTACATTCATCGTTATCATCATTTGCTGCGTCGTTATTATAAAAAAAAAAAAAAACTATTATCGTATCGTATGGGTAAAAAGATAAATAAAATAAATATATAAATAACGAATACATACATACATATATATGACGAAAGAGTAAGAAAGAAAACAAGCGTTTAATATCGCAGGCAGACAAATATTACACGTCGTTTAATATATGTTTAATATAGAGTCGAGTCGGTGTTGTAGATCGACTATATCCACATACCGCAAGTCAGTCACAATTATTATATCAATTACTAAGGCATTCCAGATGTTATTGAATTGTATAATTTTTATCAATTTTACTTAAAAAAACTTTTTAATTATTTTCTTAATTCTTAAACAATTAATATTGTTTTAATTTTTTATTTTTTTTTGATTTTATCTTTTTTCTTGCTTTCCTTTTATTTCTTTATCACTATTTCTCTCTCTTTCTCTCTCTCACACTCACTCTCTTCCTCTATTTCTATTTTTCTATCGTTAACTAAACAAAAAAAAAACAAAAATTTCACGCATTTCAAACTATGAAAAGATTTTTCTTTTTCTTTACTACAATTAAATAAATTGAGATGAATTCTTATTTGAAAAAAACAAATTAAGAAACGCGAGACAATATCACTTTCCAAAATTGTCGGTATGGCAATTTACTGATCATGGTTACAGTGATGCATTATTAATTATTTGAATACTATTTAAATACATCCATTCAAAGTATTTAATGAAACGAGATTAATATCGAGCTGCTTAGGTTTTAAATTCAATTATTGTTTTTTTTTTTATATCTATATATATTAAATATATATAATATAGGGGAAAGCAGGGTGATCGCACGGTGAGCTTACATCTTTGTCATTTATCTTAATTAACACTATAACGACACATTTTTTACAAATTTTCTATCATTCAACGTCACATTCCATACAGTTTGGTATACAATTACTTCCGGAATTGATTTTTGTACAATAAAATTCATCGAATGTGCATATTTTATCTATAAATTATATCAATCCGAAGATATATAATCATTAAAAGTTTAATGATAATGTAAAATAAGCTCAGCTTAGCTTAAGCTTGTATTATCGAAGTATCGAGATTTTTCGATGCACTTTTATTCAAAAAATCAGTATAATTACAGAAGTTCATTCACAGTCTTATAGAAAAATGCTTCGACTAGTTAACTGCTGTAAAAAAAAATTGAGACTTTTATTACTTGTATTTTTGATTTTATTTTTTAAATGAAGACATTTTTGATACACGTTTGATCGATCGGAAATATGCCTTTTCAAGGTGTGTGTGTGTGTGTGTATATACATTTATATATATATTATATCTACTTAAATATTCTTTAACCAAGTTTCGGAATAAAAACCTTAAATTAATTATATATAATTCCAATAATTCTTGATCTCTACGATTACGGTGATAGCGATCACTCTGCTTGCCGCTCTGCAATACCTAATTTTTTTTATTATGTTTTATTTCTTTAGCGCAATCTATTGAGTTCCTTTTTTTTTTATTGTAAAAAACGCGTCCTTTATTCTTTATTCTTATGTATTAATT
Organism: Macrophya annulata; assembly: GCA_963924015.1. Taxonomy (NCBI): domain Eukaryota; kingdom Metazoa; phylum Arthropoda; class Insecta; order Hymenoptera; family Tenthredinidae; genus Macrophya; species Macrophya annulata. Next base: position 10,885,201 of record OZ001264.1, read on the forward strand.
AATCTATATTGGTTTTCTGTTTCGTTATTTTTTACTCTTACTCAATATTTACCTACCTACCTACCTACGTTACTACATGCAAATAATAAATATGTTGCGCAAGTTACGATTATTATAGAGTACGAAAATACAATATACAAAAAAAAAAAAATACAAACAGACAAATAATTAAACACATACACACATGTATACAGCGTGATAAATGAAGATTGAATACCGATTATAAAATACTAGCTAATTATTGTTATACATGCAATTATACAATATAAAATAATAACAAAAAAATTGAGCTCACCATATTTTTTTTTAATCTTCTTTAAGAGCTGGGCAGCTGCTGAAAGAATAAAAAATATTCTATTGCAATTTTCGTTTAAATATTATACATAAACTATACATATTATATTATATATTATATTATATTATATTATACAACTGTCCGCAATTATTATATAGTTATTTAAGTTTACATAGGGACCGAGATACAGAGTACATATAGCTATATTACGTAATAAAAACGAGCTTCTTTAATATCGTATTATCGTTTACGTTTATTAGATATTATTATTATTATTATTATTATTATTATTATTATTGTTCTATTTTTTTTTTTTTTTTTTCTTAATCTTAACACAACTATATACAATACATTATACATATAGATAGTATAATATTATATTAGTAATCGGTCTTAGACTATAATTCAATTCAATTAAATTAAATTCAATTTCTACACATACACACATCATGCATACATCATCTACACACATGCATATTATGTATATTTTGATTTTGAAAATAATATCGCAATTCTATATGTGTTTTTGTGATTAAAATACATACATACATATATATATATATACAATAGAAGTATAAAATAATAATAATCACTCATTAGTTGAATTCCATATCAATTTCATTTTCTTTTCAATTCTATTTCTATTATCCCAGTCTTGTTTTTTTTTTTTTTTTTTTCTTCTTCTTTATGTATATAGGATACCCTGAATGATAATCCTAATGGAAAAAAAAAATTATAAATAATGAAAAATTGTTGTACCCGAAATTCTCGACAGCTCCCACAGTGATAAAGTGCAGCTTATAAATTTAAATCGACGTCCTAAGTGAGAAAAATCAAATGAAGAAAGAAAGAAAGAAAGATTAAACAAAACTGAAACTAAAAAAAAAAAAAAAAACAAAACGTACATTTATATCATTATAACATCAAATTTGAATGTAGGAGAACGATCAACAGATATCGATGTCGATCGATGCGAATTATTGAATCAATTTTAATACATCGTATTATACATTATTATACATACATACTTATGTATACTACGTACATACATATATATTATTTACATTTACATTTACATTAATTATCATTAAAAAAAAATATTGTCCATATATACATACATACATATTATACACAATATTATTATTATCATTATTATTATTATTATTATTATTATTATTATTATTATTATTATTATTATTATTATTATTATTATTATTATTATTATCATCATAAATATAGACGAATGCAAACAATTCCTGTCCAATTAGAACAATATTATGATAATATTATCATTATTATTATTATAATTATAATATATATATATATAGTATATATATATATATATATATATATATGTGACTATATACCTATATACATATATAATGAATTTATGATTAATTAAATTTAATATTTATTATATATAATTGTAAAATTGACTAATTTGGTGAAACGTTCGCTTATCATAAATATGTATATCGGATCGTATTGTTGGAGAAAAAAAAAAAAAAAAAAACGAACAACAACAATAGCAACAACATTATTAGTATTATAAAATTATTAATATAAATTAATATTATTATTATTATTAGTATTATTATTGTCATAATTTGCAATTATTATGATTATTATTTGAAATTCGGTTTTGCGATTGAATAAGCAAACGTTTCACTATGTTGCGGTCTAGCTCTGTCCATTTTGGTAATCAAGGTTGTTCAAAAAAAAAATAAATAAATAAATAAATAAAAAAATAACAATAAGATAAAAAAAAAAATACATACACACGCGCGCACACATACACACATGCACATACAAGTTAAGTGATACATACATATAAACATAATATACATACATACATATACATATAATACGTACAATACGTATACATATATATATTTACGCGTCGCAGCAATGCTACATGCGTGTCTGGCGCGAAAGATTGAAAAATGAAAAAGAAAAACAAAAAACATAAAAAAAAAAAATGGAAAATAAAATTTTTATTTCAATTGTTATATTTTATTCATTTGTATTATTAAGACTGTAACATACTATAAGATACAATATGACGTGCATTATTTTTTATTTTTATTTTCATTTTCATTTTATAATTATTTATTTATTTTTTTAGTTTTTTGATTTAGTTTTTTTTTTTTTTTTACAATATTAACGAAACTCGAATTATTTATACTAATTTAATAAATTGACATGTATGTACCTTGTAGGATGGGGGAAATCCGGGGGTAATTTTTGTAGGAAGAGGACTGTATCTATTATTTTTTATTCTGCAATTTTGAGGTCAGATTCGTAATCGGCGAGTCTGAAAACGGTTGGAAATCGATTTTCAAAATGATCGGAATGTTTTTTTTTTTTTGAATTTTTGAAATCTTAGGATTGTGTTTTATAATTAGACGATTTTAAACTCAAATTTGTAATCATTGTAATATACAACGTGAAAAAATCCAATTTCATGATAATCGAACAACTTTTTTGAATTTATTAATTCATCTGATTTTTCCACCATATTGAAGCTGCTTATTTGAATTTCACAATCATCGATCTTGAGTTCAACAAGTGAACTACCGAAGATTCTCAAAATCAAAATTTCTTACAAATCAATAATATAGTTTCAAAAATGAAACGGGGTCCGTCCTCAAGGGGTTAAGGCGTATAGAACAGGAATCGTTACCACAAACATGGCGTCGTGACGAGGAAGTTTGCTTTTTAACTCAAAGCAGTTGAGTTACTCAAGAGATAGATCGATAATACAAACGTTTTTCAATCATGCAGGCAACAGAAAACCATCAAAGGCTTGAATTTTCAATAATTTCAAACCTAATTAATAGAACGCAGGGGCTAAAGTCGCGAGGTGGATCGTGGATCGAGTTATGGTGGCCATTGACGCTTTGTTCTACTTCCGACTGTCCCCGTAGGTGAAAATAATGAAATGAAAATGTCCATTTCTAATAATATTATTATTCGGTATGTATTTTTAAACACATCTCATAGAATGATAACTAATTTTGAATATTTCGTCAGATTTTTTATCGGTGTAGAATTAAAGGAACAAAAAATTTATATAGTTTCTATTTAAGTTGCAGAAGAAATTTCTGTGGTATAATTTATTGTGATTTTTTTTTATTGATTATTTGTTTATTATTTTGAATTTTGAATTTCTTTGAGTTGAAATTATTTAAATTGGTAAGTTTACTAGATCCTGACAACGCATCTAGCATTGACAGCTTGAAGCCCTATTCCATCCCACGATTATAAGACAATGTCCATTTCTAATATATTATAATAAATAATTAATAATAATAATAAAAAAAAAAAAAAAAAAATACCTATACTGTAATCGCTATCGAGTATAATGAGCCCGTGAGCTATTCTTTGTACCCTGATAGTATAGTCGTAGCCAATTGTAGGATTATATTTTTGAGGAATTGTGTGATTTCTATATATATTAAAAAGCGTACCAAAGGTCTACTGTACCTAGATGGATTATGATAATATCTATAATAACAATTATATAGTATATTAAAAAAACAAAAAAAAAAAACCAAAACAAAAAAAAAAACCAATGTCAAAAATTTTATTATTCATTAATTCATTCATTATACAAAGACAAGTTAGCGAGAGAAATTTTTTGATGATTCAACTGGATAATAAACTATACATATATACTTATATACAGATAATCGACGGTTATTAACCGTAACAATTTTTGTCTCAAGATTAAATCTATATATATATATATATATATATATATATATATATATATATATATATATATATATATATATATATATATATATATATATATATATATATATATATATATATATATATATACAAAATAGTTGTAAATTTAAACTGAAACAACAATAACAACAGCAAAAAAAAAAAAAAAATTACAAAGAAAGAGTATAAAGCAAAAATCAATTATCTATACAATAACAATAAAAATAAAATAAAATAATTATTATTATTATATACAATTATAGGTAATAATACGTCGTGAAGATCAGTGTTATATTTTAATTCAAAATTAATTAATTAATTAATACAATTATTATATACATACATATATACAGATACCTTTAATCTATACTTAGTGTATATCTGCACAGCACGTAAACTTACTGCATTGTCTATACATACACACACTCACACACACACACACACACATACACATATGACATACTTATAATACATTAGTACATACATGCATGCATACATAACATATAGATTATATGTCTATTGAAAATTTCTGTGTAGAAAATTATTGTCGATAATGTTAATAATGTTCTATAATTATTTCCTCGTCGATATTATTATTATTATTTTTATTACTATTATTATTATCATTATCATTATTATTGATTCAATTAAATTTTCTTACTGTAATTTTATAATTATTTAAATAGTATATATATATATATATATATATATATATATATATATATATATATATATATACATATATACATATATAATATACTATATACAGTAATTACAGATATATAAAATTGAATAGAATTTCATTTTGATTATTATCATGACGTATATATACTATAGCAATTTCTGATCTGAAAATATAATTAAATCATGGTATTTTTAAGATCAGAATTTTATCTAAGTATATATCGCAAAGTAATTAATTATACAGACACATATTTGTTTCTCATCTTTATAATAATAATTATTATTATCATAATATTTTGACGAAATTTCATTACAGCTATCATTATAAATATATACATATATGTATATGTATATATATAGAGCTGACTAACTAATTAATTAATTAATTAAAACTAATTAAATAACTGCAGCAATTATTATTATATAAGTATATATACATATAATAACAAGTATTTTCGAAATTCTGTATAGAAATATATAGAATTATAATAATAGCAGCTAATCGCTTGTAGGAAAAAAAAAAAATCTTATAGTATAACTTATATCATCAGCTTAAAACATCATCAATTGTTTAGTAAATAAATCTCTAATTTTGGCATGTAATTAATTGAGGGATAATTGACATATACCTTGAAAAGCCGAGGTACTTTTTAAAGATTCGTGTGTCCTGCAATATAAAATTTGCAAAGTGTATGCGCTTTAATTTTAGATTTTTTTTTAGTTCCTATGAAGTAGTTGAGCAGAAAAAAAAAAAAAACTTAGCTCTATCTTATATGACCAGACAATTTTTTTTTTAATACGTTTATGCTTGTCTTAGAAAACTGATAAATAGACAAAAAGTCATAATCATAAGTAAAGTAAAGTAAAAAAAAAGTAAGTCATAAGTAAATTTGAAAGTTTGTGATCCAGCAGAAAAAAAAAAAAAAATACAATTTATTTCTCAAGCAATTTTTGAAGTATTTTGCCTCTTTCTACAGAATTTCTTTTAATAAGGCACCAGTGTCGTCCAGTGGGATAAAAAACAAATTAACTTCCTTTTTATGTATCGTTGATATCTTCACGGATTATATAAAGCATAGTCCAACTAATCAGATGGAACTTGTTCAAAAGTAATCCATATTTTGTGTTATTTGAACTGAAAATTAAAATTTTTTTTTTCTTTCTATATTTGACACTAATGCTTTTACCTTATAGTGGTTAATTATTCATTTTTTCGAACTTTTTTAGAAAGAGCTGTTTGCTATGAGAGACTTAGATATCAAAACTTGATTATAAGTACTTAATGACTTCAGTAGTACCTAAATAGAGTTTATTTTTGTTATTTTCATTTGTTTTCAAACTGCAGTAACGGAAGTTGTTGGGTGGATATCATCGACTATAATTATAATCATAGTCTCGAAATTCCCACAAAGGGGATTCCCCTGATCAATGTCAACTATCGTCGACTGAAGAAGTAAAAAATGAACTACATGAGATGACGCTGCGCGTTATACTGCAATCCTTCAGCATGAATTTTTGAATTAGTTTATCTATTTATATATAATAAAATAGTACATACATACATACTTCTATATTTGACTTTATAATTCGCATGATAATATGTGTAGATATAATATATAGTAAAGTAGGTATATATATATATATATATATATAATGTAAGAACGCAACTGCTGTAGAAAATTTATAGAACAATATATATAAATAATATAGAATTTAAAATCTCATCATATAGAATGTAGATTATTTAATTTTTATGTATGTACATGTGATCGATAATTATAATTCTCTTTAATCTTATTAGTTATAAAAATGATATATAAATTATTGATTTTTTTTTTTCTATTATTATTTTTATATAGTTTCTTTGTAAAAAAATTTCTTATTTACTTTTCATTTATTAGGGAAATAATTAACGAATGTAATAGACATTATATATAGGTAACTATATATTGTATACCTATATGTATATTGTATATAGGTATAATACGCTTTAGTCCGTAATTTTTATCCTTTATTGCACATAATTAATTAGTATAAATTATATACTATATATGTATAAATAGCCACTTCGTATATTATAGATATTATTCGATATCATGCACCTCACATTATATTACATTATATACATGAACGCTTAACGATTTACCTACTAATTCATATATATACCTATATATGTGGAAATATGAGGAATTTCATGTGAACTTGACCTGGGTTTTTGAAAAAAATGGTGGGTAAAAAACAAAAAAAATGTGGTATTTTCTCATGTTTTCAAGCGTCATATATACTATCACCCAAAAAAGTTTCAACAAAATTAAAAATGGTGAGGTCAAACCCTGGTCAAGCTTATGTGAAATTCACTCTATACATCACCGCTGGAAATATATTTCAACGCTGTCAATATTCACTGCCCATAATATATATACATATATTCTTATCACGTATATACATATATACCTATATATGAGTAAGGGAGAACAAGATACAAAAAAAGAAATAAAGAGAGAGAGAGAGTGAGAGAGAGAGAGAAAGGTACACAAAAAAAAATAAGAAAGAAAGAGAGGGAGAGCATGATTAATGAATATATGATATAGAATCTCAAAAATAATGAAAAAAAAAATGACAAATTTTCTCAACAAATCTTAATCATTATACCTTCATGTATGACTCTTTTTTTTTTTAATTTATATTATTTTATTTTATTTTATTTGCTTTTTAGTAACTTATTGCTGACCGATCAACATTAGGATATAAATTGCAAAAATAAAAAAGGAGTAAAAAAAAAATTCACATGAGAAATGAATATACATATAGTGATAGTATTTTATATAGAGCAGATAAGATTTTAAATTTTATTTTATTTTATTTTATTCTTAATTTTTGAAATTATTCATTGAGGTATATGATATGAGGATGGGAATTATTACTACCTCTTATATTATACGTATATTATTATAGGTATTACCCAATTGACTTATTATACTCACTTACTTATAATTATATATTTACTTAATTACTTAATTACAATTACTTATACCTATATAATATGTACAATTTATTACATTGAAATCATTATTCGTACATATATAAAACTATAATATATAATTATAATAATAATGTGTAAGAACGATTCAAACTAAAATATAAGAATGTGTAAATTTTAATTTTTATGAAAACAATAAATATTATTTAATGCTATTATAATAACAATGCAGCAATTATGTTAATTAAATACTTAATCATTATTTACGACACAGTATACATATAGAACGAAATTAACTCTACTTTTAATTATAATATGTATACATATATGATCGTTGCACTTCTGTGACCGGAGAAAACCAACGAAATTTACTAAAAAATTTTGTAATCAACATTTCACATCCTCCTAAAGATATCACTTTATTTCAAATGGTTTCAAGAGTTTTTAAGCATTTTTGAACATTCGGTTAAGGGAAACAAGAGGAAAGTGAGGCGGAAAGTCTTTGGTTTATGAATGGTGACAGATTATCGAATTTCTGTGAATTTCTGTGAATAATTGATAAGGAAGTTTAACAGTTTATGATAAATTCTACAGATGGAAGAGACAAGCAATTAGTGATCGAGATAGTGGCGAGTAAATAGCCCAAATTGACGTCATAATACAAATACAATAGATATCAATTATCTGATCACGAATTTATATACATGTTTATATTTTTCTTTCGAAAAATCATCATTTATCGATGTCAGAGTTCAAGTCTACGAGATTAGTCATATGTAAACTAAGTTTTGGAGAATTAGACATTAAGTTTCCTATTTACTGTATCAATAATACCAAACGTACCAGCAGCGGGGAGTCTGTCGATATATACTAAGCATTTTTCAATTCCGACTTCAGTTAAGACGATAATTTCTTATTAGGTGAAAGCTAATTGACGTATTAGAATCTTGATGCGGTATGAAATAAAAACTACAGGGAAAATGGCGAACAGAAAAGGAACGTGTCGAGGTGTTTTGCAGTGTCGTATGCGAACCCTGATCATGTTCATTTATTACACTGCGCTTTGTGGTATCAAGACAGAAGCTGCAGAACTCGAGGTTTCGAAAACCGTACTGTGCATGGAAGTAAGTAATTAGAATTCCTGAAAGAAGAATGAGGATAAATTTTGATTATTAAAAATTAATGACTCGATATCTGATGTATCCGTGAAATTTTGTAAATTGAAGTATTTCACTCACTTCTATATAAAGCTACGTAATTATCTCATACACGATGATAAACGCAATTAATTGGGCATATAAGAACCCGAGTCAAATGTCAATTGCTTCTTAAGAATTAATTCAATCCACTTCCAATTCAACTTCCTAACTGGATATTTTTTCCCTGTGATCTATAACACATCTTCTCAATCTTTCGGAGCAAACTTAATGATACAACCATTAATCGGTTCGATTTTTCACCTCATTGTAGGACTGCATATCCGAGCACGAGATTCAGTGGAATGCACTGAATAAACCAAATGATACCGGTAAGTCATATATCAACAACGAGTGTAATTACTAAATCATTAGTTGTCATCAAATTTTGGAAATCACCTAATCATTGCAAAAACTAAGTTAAATTTGTTCAATTAAATCCAGACCATGATATAAATCGGTCAAAGTTTGTCTTAAGGAATAAGTGCAAAGACCTTGTAAAAATTTGACGTCTTGTATCCGATAAGAGAAAAGATCTATTCACAGATGAAAAGAAGTAAAATTTTTATTTATAATAAATGTATATGTCTTATGTTTAAACTGACTGAAGAATCGCTACCACCTACGTCTATTCAGGATAATTGGGTCATTCATTGTTTCTTGAAGTGCCTGACGAAGAATATCCTTGAAACGGGCAACAGATCGAAAAGATACGCAGTCAAAGGCATGTTGAAATTCTTTTTCTTAATTGTTAGAGAGATATACACGTTTTTTATTTATAAAAATTCATTTTATATTTTATAGATGAAAACTGGCCAACTAAGAATCTTACATACAATATCAGCTCATACCCGATTAGTCTCAATAAAATAATCGTCGACAAAGAAATTTCTAAGGCCTTCGCTTTATGGTCCGAATACACGGATCTAACTTTTACACCGAAAATCGGAACGGTGAGAGACGTGTGACATTCTATGTTCTTAAATACCAATTCTCAGAGTCACTTATTATGTACTCTGCATTCAGTTGATGATGTAGCTTGATGATTAGCTCCTCTTTAGGTTGACATCGAGGTAAAATTTGTCCGTCGAGATCATGGCGATGGAGAACCTTTCGCCGAACGTTTACCCGGAGGAAAAAACAGCTACAAGGTAGTGCACATTTTCATCCCAGAGGGTGAAAACCGAGTCGAAGTTCATTTCGATGACGAGGTGGAGTGGAGCACCAATAATGATCACCGCAAATCCCTTTTGTTGGCGGCGACTCATGCGTTCGGTCATGCTTTGGGTCTTGACCATAGTACCAACAAATTGTCAGTCATGTACCCTCGAAACTATGGCACAATCGACGTGAAGCTGCACCATAATGATATTGCGGCAATACAGGTGAATCGCAATTATTTTATACAGTATTGCAGTGATAGGTTCATCAGAATGAAATTATGATCACTGTCATTCTTTTTACAGTATCTATGTGATCATAGAGTTTACTTTGGTCATTAACCATCATCTTCTCTTATGGTAGCATAAGAGCAAATGTCTCACCGCTGTCACCACCTTAATTGTTCGCTTCGGAATATTGAAATTATAACGGTGAAAGTTACACAGAGAGATAGGATGTTGTTAAATCAAATTATGGGTTATTCTAAAAGTGTGAAATATATCGTGAATGTTATTGGTCTTACACTGACACTGTGTACTTCCATTTTAGGCACGCTATGGGGCAAAAACACCAGACCAGGAACCTGACATATGTAAGGATCCCACGATTGACACGGTTTTCACTTCCGCCAAGGGTGACATTTACGTCTTCAAAGGTGAAATCGACTTGATTTTTCATGATTATTTTTATAATTTAGAATACAGATAAGAGGTAAGCATCGTTCATCTTTCAGACAATATATAAATGAACGTGGGTTTTTGTAGGAAAGTATTACTGGGAGTTAACAAAGGATGAAAATGCTACTGCAGAGTATCCAAAATTAATAGCCACAAAGTGGGAAGGCCTTCCAAGTGATATCGACGCTGCATTTACCGACGAAATAGAGACGACGTACTTCTTCAAGGTAGATAGTCGCTGGTTGATTAAAAATATTCAAGTGGAGAGCTTTTGAACAACGCGACTGCATTGTGCCCTTCGTTTTCTTTCTTTTGTATCTCAGGGCTCCCAATACTGGACGTATCAGGGCGAGAAAATGGAACACGGCTTTCCAAGGTATATTAACGAAAGTTTCCACGGTATTCCCGACGACATAGACGCGGCTACATCGATGTACGGAAGCAAGCGGATATGGTTTTCTAAGGGGACCGAATACTGGATATTTGACCCCGACCAAACGCCACATGTCGATAGCCGATATCCCGAACCAAACTCTAATCTCCAAGGTGTTCCAAACAATGTAAATGCTGTCCTTAATCAGCAAGACTATATCTCCTTCTTCGAGGGTATAAGATTCTATCGACACGACAAAAGAGCCACACAGGTAAGGGCCACACAGATTGTCTATCAATATGATCAGAGAGGAAAATGTCTGGTCTTTGAAATTCGAATCCAATTAATGAGAATCTTTCGATTGAGGCACAAAAGTCCTACAAAAATTATCCGGCTGTTCAGAATTCTGATAATGCTCTAGATGTTCTTTTCTCTTTTCTTGCAGTGGAATTTGAGAAAACCAGTGTATACTAGACCAGGGCTTTTCGGCTGCCCCTCGAATACACATTCACTTTTGGAAAGATTAGCTAACATCATATTTGGGGATCTGAGTTCAGATGCCAATTTTGTCAAGAATATAACAACGCTTAGCAGAAAGAAGTTGGATTTTTAAACCACTTTTTCAATATTCCTATTTTATGACTGAGAATTTATTTCGAGGGATATCTGAGCAGAATTTCAGCAATTTGTAGCTAACAATTCAGTAAAAGTCTTATATGTGTATAATAATTTGAAATAACTCTTTTCTTTTGGTTTGAATGAATACGAGATCGTTTAGCTGTTTATGTCAAGAGTTTGATTAACCAGAAAATCGGTTCCAAACCGATTGTCAGCCAGAAAATCGGTTCCAAACTGATTCTCAGATTTTTTGTACATACGTTACTGAAATTTTCATAAGCTTGACAATAAGTTTGGCCTCAGAGCTAGTTTCGTTTATTTTAGACTGACGGTCAAGGCTGGGTGAAATGGTTCATAAAAATCACACTTAAAATTGTAAAATATATATATTAAAAATTTCGTCCAGAACAATACAACATGGTTATTCGTTAAATGTTATCGTACGGCTGTTGTTCGTCAAAAAATAATAAAAAAACCTCATTCCCCTTCCTTCCCAAACTCGTCATGTGATATTGGTCAAAGAAGATACCAAAACTATAAATTATTTCATGCACCAAATTCCTATGAAATTGATTTACTCTTTCGAAAGCTGTTCGACGGATCAAAGATCAAAATAAATGAAAGTCATAGGTTATCGTTTTGACGGGGAACGTCAAGCGTTGATCATGTTCGTTTTTTGCGCTGCACTGTGTGGTCTCGAAGCAGAAGCTGCGCTCGCTGTTTCGGAAACTAATGGTATGGTAAGTAGAAAGACAAACTCAAAATAATCAATCATTATTACTTGTACACGAGTCTTTGTTCCTTTGGTTATATCGAGTACAGATCCCGGCGTATAAAACTACAGTATCTGAATTTGGGGACAATATGGGTTTGAAATTTTTGGTTCCCTGCGTAATCTCGTGTGCGAAATACTTAGGCGGAATGACTATTCTTGCATTGAACTATCCGAAAACAATCTTTTCAACACGTCGGGCGCAAAGTTCGACTTTGCGCACGCTTCGCGTGCACAAAATTCAACTTTCCGCACGTTGTATAGAAAAACAAAGTCCGATACATGTGCCAAAGATGATTCTCGTCTCGTGTGATTGTCACCCACGCTTCACTCTGGCCAAAAACTTCACACTCTTCCGAGAATCTACACTTTTGCGATTTGTATCGAAAAATACTATTTAGTGACCGAGAATTAAATCGTAGAGCTGATTCATCCGGGTTATCATGAGATGAATCTCTTGAACTTTAAGAAGAGCCTCACAATTCAAATACGAACAAATTAAATACTATCCTTATGTCTGCGTAAGATAAGGAAGTTAAACAGTTTATGATAACATCTAGGAATAGAGACACTTTATACCGATCGAGAGTAAATAATCCAAATTATCGCTCTAATACAAAAACAATTATAGATATAAATTATCTGATCACGACTCCATATACGTGTCTGTAATTTTCACCCAAAAAATCATTATTTGTCAACATCAGAGTTCGAGTCTTCGAGATTGGTATCAGGCAAGATAAGTTTTGGAAAATTATACAATATGTTTCTTGTTTACTGCAGGTCAATTCCAAACGTGCCAGCAGCGGGAAATATATCGATATAAGTATAATACGTATATCTCAATTTCGACTTTATTCTTATTGGCTCAAGGCTAGTCCTTCGTTCGTGATAATTTTTCGAATATTTCTGTTTGACTCGAGTGTGGCGAGCCAAGAAATTACATTCATGATATCGAACGCGAGTGGTTGATGGTAACTTCAATAACGGAATTACAACCAAAAGATTCGTCACTGGCAAATTAATGTTTATCAAACTTGAGAGTAACCTCTTAAGTACCTGAAAGAGTCTAAACCTAGAAGATCGCACAAGAATCTTGACACAGCATTAAATAAAAACTGTAGAAAAAATGGCGATCAGAAAAGGAACGTTACGATGTGTCTTGCAGTATCGTCGAGTGCTGATCATGTTCACTTTTCACGCTGTGCTATGCGGGATCAAGGCAGAAGCTGATGCCCCGGTATTTTCCGAATCAATAATCGAGGTGAGTAGCGCGAAAAACCGTTAGCCCTTTTTAATCTTCAACAACGAATCTGTTTTTCAATAATCTGAAGTTGAATCTCGTTAATACTCTGATTAAAATTTCCGGAAAAAGAATGAGAATAAATTTTTATTAGTAAGAGTTGATAACTCGATATCTGTAGTCGTTATATGCTGAATTTTAGGAGTCTACTATCTCTTGAACTTTACGCTCGAGTTGATGTGTCCATGAAATCTCGTAGTCGATGATAAACGAAATTAATTGAGCATGAAAAACCGGAGTCAAATGTCAATTGGTGATTTTTTTTCCCATAAGAACAAAGTAATCAAGTGTTATATTGTAGTAATTTTTTTTTTTCGTGCTGATATGCGATTCTTACTTCCAACAATCTCGCAAAACAAGAAGCATCTAGTATTTGTTAGAACGCTGATCGTTTTATTTATTTATTTATTTTTTTTGTTTTCTTTTACTGTACTTTGTCTGATGATGGGAAAATTCTTCGGGTTGGACTGATGTATCGTGTACTTACGTTTCCCGCAGGCACTCTATGAACCAAAAATGACAAACGAATTTCCCAACATCTGTAATGTCACCACTATTGACGCAATTTTTAATACCATGGAGGGTCAGACTTACGTCTTCAAAGGTAAGATCGGCTCGACTTCCTACGACTATTTTCATGAGTTAGAATAAAGATGAGAGGTAAGCATCGTTCATCTTTCAGACAATATATAAATGAACGTGGGTTTTCGTAGGAAAGTATTACTGGGAGTTAACAAACGATGAAAATGCTACTGTAGAGTATCCAAAATTAATAGCCACAAAGTGGGAAGGCCTTCCAAGTGATATCGACGCTGCATTTACCGACGAAAAAGGGACGACGTACTTCTTCAAGGTACATAGCCGCTGGTTGATTGAAAATATTCAAGTGAAGAGCTTTTGAATAACGCGACTGCATTGTGCCCTTCGTTTTCTTTCTTTTGTATCTCAGGGCTCCCAATACTGGACGTATCAGGGCAAGAAAATGGACCAAGGCTTTCCAAGGTATATTAACGAAAGTTTCCACGGTATTCCCGACGACATAGACGCGGCTACATCGATGTACGGAAGCAAACGGATATGGTTTTCTAAGGGGACCGAATACTGGATATTTGACCCCGACCAAACGCCACATGTCGATAGCCGATATCCCGAACCAAACTTTAATCTCCAAGGTGTTCCAAACAATGTGGATGCTGTCCTTAACCAGAAAGATTACATAACTTTCTTCGAGGGTACACATTTCTATCAACAGAATAAAGGATCTATATGGGTGAGCTTTCGTATTTTACCTATCAATAGATTTATGAGATTCACAGGAAAGCCTTTGGTCTCTCAATTCCCAGCCCAATTATCGAGTCCTTCAAGAATCTTTCCGTTACGTTATACTATTTTCAGTGGAACATAAGAAGCCCAGAAAATATTGGATCCCGTTTCTTCAGCTGTCCTTCGATTAAGTATTCATTCATGAAAAGATTGGGTCACTCGCTGCTTTGGGGTCTGGGTGCAATTGGTAATTTCGCCAAGAATATATTCGGGTTTAGTGGAAGGAGGTTGAGTTTCTAAATGACTTATACAATAAGATATTCCTACTTTATGACTGAAAATAAGTGTCACTGACTTATATATAATGATGTAAATAAATCTTTCATTTATCTCCGATAATTTGTTAAAGACATGATCCTCAACTTGAAAGAAATCTTCGGTTCAAACGACAAAAGTTTCGGATCCGCACAGTAGACCCTTTCACAAAATCATTTCAAAAGCTTTTATATCACACATCAAAGCTTGAAAAAAATTTTTATTCACTAAGGTCAATTTTCAAGGCACTCTGCTATCGATTGTACTTTGTACATATTGACTGTTTGTGCTGTTTCAAACGAATAGTTTATCAGAACCAACTCGACGGCTGCGGAACAGAACAACATGACAGTATATCAAAATTCGGTTCAACAACATCGTTTATTTCATGTTTGTAAGACGCAGGAGATACGATGTTGTTGAACCAAATTATTCGATACGATGTTGTTCTGCTCAGTCGTTGAACTGACATGTTTCGTTTCATTTTCTTGAGTTCAATAAAATCAGGAATTTATTCGGGAAAGTATAAGTAAGACTCACACAGGAAAATCAATTTACTAATCAGATCATATTGTGTTCGAGGTATAAAAATATGTACATGTTATTTTGTGCATGAACCTACACACAATCTGTATACGTATGGTAAGAGTGTTTACAATCCTTTCGCAAATGTGAAGCACAGATTGATCAACAGATGTCGATTTTATCAATTCAGCAATTCAAATCACTGGATGAACAGTTAACACATCGATTGTAGTTAAAAAACGCAGGGTACTTCCCAGTCCATTTCACTAATTAGATATTTGATTGTACGTTTAGTAGTCGGACTCAAGGTTTTTTCGCAAGTGTTGGTCTCGGGATTCTCAAAGTTTTGGGAAACTTTTTTGCTTTGGGGCCATAGAGTGCCTGTATGAAACATATCGTCGAAATAAAACTCATGAAACTGAATGTTTTGCAGCATTCTGGAGGATCCTCCGAGAAGAAGTGTGTGACATGCAATAATGCAAGTAAGCCAATCATTTAATTCTCGGTTTAACTAAGAGCGACTCACCTGTATGCCAGCAATGTCATCCCTATGCAGTGTGAAATTGGGATTATAATTTGTAGCTTTAGGAGCCATAACGGAGTTTCTTATGCGGCTGTGTTTAAGACCAAGAGAATGACCAAACTCGTGCACTGCAACTTGGAAAAGATTTATTCCTAAATAGCTGTTGATGCTCCAAGATTGATCGTCATCAAAATGAACATCTCCTCCGGAGGCCATTGATGATGGAACGAAACTGTGAGCCAACTGATTGCCTAAAGTAGCGTGAAATGGTTTGTTGTCACCGTGATCTCCGCGTTCAAATCTGATCTCGATATCGACCTATAAAGACCGGTAACATAATCGACATATTATTTCATCAGGTAGATGAACGAGGTTAAAATGTTATTGATATGTTTTAAGAAACATCTGGGGAAAAGAAAAGAACCAGTACTGTTTAACCTCACCCTTTTGCTATTCTGGGAGAATTTTAAATTTGTGAAATTCGACCATAGAGCAAAAGCTCTGGCTATTTCTCTGTCGACATCTTCTTTGGGTAGTGTAGTAGAGTATTTACTGATGTTGTATGTCAGATTCTTCTTCAGCCATTTGGTTCCTGAAGAGTGAAAAAATGGATTATTTACTCTGTGGATGGGACCCTAAAGAATCAAATAGATTCATTATGTGACATAAACATACGATGAAGTACGTATCTCTTCGTCCTACTCCCAGTTCTTGATTCTACAGTATCCTCAATCACGCACCTTGGCAAAGTGATCAGTCGAGCCGTTTCGACGTTAGTGTTACCTGAGAAATATTAATTGATGATACAAATGAACTCTCTGAAGAGATTCGTGAGTGTGAGAGAGGACGATACTCTTCATAAGAAAAAAGATGTATAAAAAAAGGTGAATGGAGAAGATGGATTCAGCTGCTGATCCTTCGTGGTATGGTTTTTCTTCTTCACACGTTCGGGGATGAGACTTATAAAGTTCATCTGAATCTATTCATCAGTTCATCGACTATTTGCGTTGCTCAATTTTTCAGGATTATAAGTTTTTATTAACTTTCATACTCACTAGTGTCAACAATCCCCATAAGGGTCTTGGGCTCGGAAATCTCATTGGGAATTGCTTTTCCGGACATGATTTCATTCCTCTTCGGATTGTCGGGCGAAAGATATCTGAACTGAGACAAGTGCCCCTGAAATTTGACAAAGGAAATTAAATACGCGTGTGAATTCACAACCATTTTTTCAAAAAACTGAAATAAAGCTTTCGAAATGATAAAAAAAAAAAAAAAAACTTATTAATTACCAGGACTCCAGTTTCCGAGATTATTGTAGGTGCAGCTTTCGCTTCGGTGATCCAATAGACAGCACACCAAGCAAGGAGTATGAATTTTATTGCCAACCACACGACACGTTGTGACAATCCTTGTCCATTCATCATTTTTACTGCAGATTTTTTTTCTCAGTCAAATCAATTCTCCAATATGATTTTAGATTTACCAGTCGCAAAATTCGATCGTAAGTCGAGAAATTTCAGCACGTTGTTCTACTGTCTAAGTTACCAAGTACTAGCTTTAGGTCTGACTCGGGAAATGAGAAACAAGTGTTCTCATAATGTGGAAATGGAGAAGTTTTAATTATACAGTATATGTGTCCCCCACCGTGAACAAAATCGGATAATAGCTACCCATATGTGAAATATGAAAAATTCGAAGAATGTAACGAGAAATATTGGAGAAATAATATTTCCTATTTCTTATTTTTCAACGTTCAACATAACTGATATCGATAAATTATTATCTTTTATTTGAGTAAGAAAATATTTTGCAAAAATTACTACATATATCACAAATTATCGGCCATATGATTGATAAATAATAAAACATATAATCGAGAAATAGCCACGTCATTATTGGTTCGTGGTATTAACAGATTAAAGACGAAAGGCTGTATTATTATACTGAAATTCCAAAGTGAATATTCAATCGATAAATCCTAATCGAATTACGAATCTTTCGTATTGATATGAGCATCTCATATTTGAGAATATTATGACAAAGCTTTGAGGAGCACCAGAAACAATAATCTTCGACATTTATTGAAATGAAATTGTTCAGGAGAGATGAAAATGCTTAAACTTTTTTAAAAAATTCAAGTATTTTGATGAAACAAATAGATATCGAAGTACTCTGGTGACTATATTGCAATGTGCTTTGACCAGATGAAAATGTATTGATTGAAAAATTATAGTTGTATAATTGTATTTTGCAAAATGACCCGGTAGTCGCGCTTTTGGTATATTTGCCGTTAGTCAGTCGGTATGATTAATTTTCAATTCGTTGACCATCGGATATTTGCAGCAATTCTTTTCTAAGCTATTTACAGAATAATAAAAGCTTCGGGTGTTTGGCTTCAGCAAGAAGAAGAGTTCGGTTCATCCCATTTGAGCGACAACAAATATTATCAGGATTGCAGTAAAGGACGAGGAAATATAAGATGCATAGTTTTATTTATTTCGTTTATTCTATACATAGACTATTCCTATTTTCTATTTTCGGACGACTTATCTGCCTTTGGAGTATTTCTATCGATCTAATGAGTGGGGGAAACGGGGTTCGAGATTATATTAACTGCCAGTCGTTCATCAGCGTTGCAGCGTGCAACATCACGCGTCTTACGTCAGAGAATCATACCGCAGCTACCACAGTTCAGTTTCCTATAAGCAAACGTTGGTCGGAAGAGTGGGGGAACCGGGGCTCGAAAGTATATCAGCTGCCAGTCGTTCATCAGCGTTGCAGCGTGCAACATCACGCGTCTTACGTCAGAGAAATATGACACAGCTACAACACATGTGATGATATAGCAGTGACGTCGGATATCGCGCTTACCGGCAAAAGTAGTTCGTCACTTTGACCGCTGCCGCGAGATGGCGATGCCATTTGACTGAATGATTAATTTATTCGTTTCAGACCCCGTTGGCGGGGAGTACAACGACCTTGAACTTGAATAGCGGCACCTGCTCGCACGGGGTCAGTGGCCCTCGTGGCGTCAAAGAGTTCGCATGGGGGTTGTGTTAACGAATTCAATATAAATACTTCGAACAGATATTGATATTCTAACACTCGTTCTTCTGTTACAGATGAATCAACTTTAATCCAGAATCTGAACATATTCGTTCGGTACCGACTGAAGTTCCTATTTCAACGAACGAGTGCATATTGAACTTAGTCTTTGTAAAATTAGTTGTATTGAGTATATTATTGTAGTAAAAATGAAGTTTGTAGATAAACATATTCAGATAACTTGTATGTCAAGAAGCAAATAAAGAAACTCTATCAATTAACATGGGTACTAGGGAGAATTTGGAAAACGGCAACTTGTAAATATTTCTTAAAAATAAATAATCGAGTTTCTTTATTTGCTGCTTGAGATACGTGTCATCGTTTTATATAAATCACATTTGTATTATACACTACAATAATATACTAATATGCATTTGAATAAAGATTATTATCACTATTATAATATGAAAAATATCAAAATTAAAATCTACAAATTAATTATCCAAAATTATATATAAGAAAAATTGATGTGCAATAACAATGCCATTGAAACACCGCAAAATAATATTTATTTCATTTTGTACTTTTTTTAGGTTAGTATCAAGTGGCCGGACTGCGTACAGATACTGTGCACCTCTGCAGAATACAGTAATATATTGTATTGCTACTGTGTAACGATAAATAAATACATAAATAAATATCTGCTCGGAGTATTCATATTGAATCGCGTTGACGCAGCCCCCGATGTTGACTGTTTAAAGCCACGTGGGCTATTGAA
The DNA here is from genome assembly GCA_963924015.1 of Macrophya annulata. Lineage (NCBI taxonomy): Eukaryota > Metazoa > Arthropoda > Insecta > Hymenoptera > Tenthredinidae > Macrophya > Macrophya annulata. The sequence continues at coordinate 10,905,447 of OZ001264.1, forward strand.
AATTCTACTGCTGGTAGAGATACTCAACTTGCGGTAGAGGTAGTCAACTTGCGGCCGTTGCTCAGTGCTCTAAAATGGTACCGCCATCTCGCGGTCGAAGTGATGGATCTTTTTCCCGGCAGTTGTGCCAGATACCGGTCTTACCGACAGGCGGTAAGACCGACCGACCAACGGTAAGACCGGTATCTAGCATGACTGCCGGGAACAATAATTCATCACTTCAACCGCGAGATGGCGATTCCATTTCAGAGCACTTAGCAACGACCGCAAGTTGACTACCTCTACCGCAAGTTGAGTATCTCTACCAGCAGTAGAATTTTCAATAGCCCACGTGGCTTTAAACAGTCAACATCGGGGGTTGCGTCAACGCGATTCAATATGAATACTCCGAGCAGATATTTATTTATGTATCTATTTATCGTTACACAGTAGCAATACAATATATTACTGTATTCTGCAGAGGTGCACAGTATCTGTACGTAGTCCGGTCACTTAATACTAACCTAAAAAAAGTTAAAAATGAAATAAATATTATTTCGCGGTGTTTTAATGGCATTGTTATTGCATATCACTTTATCTCATATATAATTTTGGATAATTAATTTGTAGATTTTAATTTTGATATTTTTCATATTATAATACCGATAATAATCTTCATTCAAGTGCATATTAGTATAATATTGTAGTATGTAATACAAATGTGATTTATATGAAACGATGACACGTATCTCAAGCAGCAAATAAAGAAACTCGATTATTTATTTTTAAGAAATATTAACAAGTTGCCGTTTTCCAAATTCTTCCTAGTCCCATTCGACCGTACTTTCTAAATTTTCCCAGTTCCATTTGACCACACAGGAAAAATCGAGTGCGTATATTTAAGCAAGCATGCATTCGTATAGATGTGTCTCTGCGTGTATGTCTCATTCGTTTACGAAAATCAGAGTTTTCAAAATTTTAAGTCGAAAAATTGCTCCTGGTATCAGGAAAACATCTAACCCAAGGAGGTGTGCCAAAATTATTTGCGGGAGAATTTTTCAGCATACAGGCATCCATGCATGAATGCAAGGCTTCATGCACGTCACCATGTCTTTATACTATACATACATACTCCGTTGAAATATCACGATAAAACTGTACTTATTGTATATTCATTATTTGCATATTTATTTATTACAGAAATCTTCTTTATAGCCTAGCAAAAAAGTATACCTATTATTATTATTATTTCATCATCTGATACCCTGATCCTGTGAATATAAATCATAGGTAAGTATAATCGTTGCGTGTAGAAGCGTTTAGTGTAGACAACGGTATAATATTCATTTTTGTCCTGGAATAAAGTTTAATTGAGCTGTGGTTTATAGCTTATCTACTTTCAAACTCATTAAAGTTCTCATTAGGCTTTAGCTACGTATTATAGATTCTGAATATAAGGATAATGCGATTAATCAATTAATCAATCACTACGTGCACCATGTTGCACGTAACCCGTGTAACAAGAATGTAGCACGGGTTGTATGCAACATGGTGAAAACCTATTTCGGGCGGCAATCTGTTTGAATTCTACATATATATAGTCTCTCAGTTCGGAAGCAACGATCATCCAAAAATCAGTAAAATTCAAATCCTGGATTTTGCCGTGATTTTAAGTAGATATTATGTATAATTTTCAGTAAAATTGAAGATTGCCTATTCTTCGGAAATGACTGATTTCTTTCATATTTACGGATGCAGCGATTTTTTTCCAATCTTTGAGATATTAATAACAATTGTGCGGTTTGAAATGACTGATGTATAAACGATTGTGGTAAAAACTATCGCGTAATATTTATCCCACTTGAAGATAACAATTTGCTACAGCCACAGTTAACATCTGCACGGTGCGTAAAAGGAAAAACTGGTTCATTAGAAAAATAAAATATATTTTCCCTGTGTGCTTCCTGATGCGATAACTGAAGCTGTTATACGCGCGCACTTACAGTGGGGGATTTGCTATATAATATCCATGTCCATCTCATCGAGAATCGTACTTCTCATTGCACTAATTGCACTAAAAGCTTATCCTTCGATCGCGCTATAAGTTATCCGAATTGTTCAATCCTAATTTATAGTAAGACCAGGAATTACAAAATCGAACGCGAGAAATTTTTGGTAACTTGGACAGTAGAAGCGAGATCGAAGGATCCGCGAGTACCAAATTTGTTTTGGTCCAGAATCTTGATAATAAAGTTCGAATGAAAACCATAGCAAATATCATGAGCAGAAGAGGAACGTTACGAAGTGACCTGCGGCGTGGTCAAGTGCTAATCATGTTCGCTTGTTACACTGCGCTGTGTGGTTTCAAGGCAGAAGCTGCATCCGCTGTATCGGAAACTAATGTCATGGTGAGTAAAAGAGCAAACCAAAAAGAATCACATCCCAACTTTGCTTGTGCACGAGCCTTTGTTCCCTTAGTTGTATTGAGTATGGATCGTGGCACATGAAAACACAGTCTGCAGAATGTGGGATCGAGGGTTTTGAACTTTTTCTAATTGCAGCGGAATTCGTCTGAATCCGGATATCTGCCACTAGCCAATCCAGGGAGGGAAGGAATCATACCTGAGGAAGTAACATCCGCAGGAAATTCCAAGCCCAAAGCGTACATGGGAATACATATCAAAGGTGAGTACGAATATCGAGTAATCTTGTAGTGTTGAGCATATGCATTCATGTCCACGTGAAGAATTTTCCAGAATTCTTTAAAGTTCTGAAACAAATGTGAATTTAAGAATTCTGGACACTCAATATTTGCCCCAAAAGGATCACCTGGCTTATACAATTCTTGAAAATTCGTAAGCTTTCAGGTCACAGTGTTTTATGTAACCTGTCCCTGTACATATATCATCAAAATTTGTTCTCTAGGTGATACATTGAACCCCGAAACAGCTGACCCAATTACCCTGCCAAGACGCGGTTTCAAGGACTCTGTGGTTTCAAAAACGGGCGGCAGAACGAAGAGATACTCTCATCACGGTATATATTTTATTCTAATATATTATGTGTAAATTCATTACTTGTGAGTAGGATTAGAATGTGAACGTTGAAGGCTGTTACTTAACTTCACGTTTGTAGCAATTGTGAAAATTCTTTGTTCCGGATGACATGCCTACAATTGACGATCTCTCTATTAATACAAGTTAAGTTCTTTAGGGTTGAAGTGGACAAAGAAGAATCTCACATATAGGATCACCAAGTACACTAGTCAACTTGACAGAGCAGATGTTGACCAGACAATCGCTGAAGCCTTCGCTATGTGGTCTGATCACACAGATCTTACGTTCTCACCGAAACGTGGAAAGGTGAGCAACGTCTCATGATTAGTTTTCAGACTCTTACTTCCCGAATTTCTTTCTGGTCTTCTCTCTCTCTCATTCTCTCCACATGTGTTCTCGAAATGTGTATCAATCTTAGCCCATCACTGATCCATCTTGCCCGATCGCGTCACCGCTTGAATCATAATTTTATCGACATCATCCTTCTTTTTGCAATTTAAACGTAACCATTGGCTAGCTCTCCTGAGAATCTCCATCCCAATCATCTTTTTTTAGACTTGTACTCTTTTCTCCAGTGTCCAGTGATTGTGTCAGCTTACTCTAACGCCATGACATTACTAATCCATATCTATCTTACCAGAAACAGTACAATCGTTAAATATCGATCATACTATCGTTACCTAGGTTGACATCAAGATCAGTTTCGAGCATGGAGAACACGGTGATGAATCTCCCTTCGATGAATCTCCAGATGCTGGTCTAGTCCACGCGTTTGGCCCAGAAAATGGAGGTGACGTTCACTTCAATAGTGACACAAACTGGACTACGAGTCTCAATCGTGACGATAGTTACAACCTTTTAGCATCTGCGGTGTACGGAATAGGTACATCTCTTGGTCTTGACCAAAGCAACGTTACATCGTCTGCAATGTATTTTCAAGTCTCGACATTTGATGATACCTTGAAATTGGCAAATGACGATGTCGAGGGCATACAGGTGAGAACAGAAATTGTCCAATTCAATTCATTACCACAAAGTTTGCAGCTTCCATTCTGCTTGTCACTTTAACCAGATGACGTGATTAGCATTCCCAGCCTTTGGCTAACGCAGTGTAATTATATTTTACGCAGGCACTCTATGGGCCCAAAACAGTAGTAGGAAACGTTCGCAAGTTCTGTCCGAATCCTCAGGTCGACACGATTTTTTCCTCTGCCGAGGGTCACCGCTACGTATTCAAAGGTAAAGACGTGTTGACTTCACTCATCTCAACGAGAGACAACCTACACGGTTTATTATTCAACTGATATATCAATGGGCTTGTTTTTAGGTCAAAATTACTGGAAATTAACAGACGATGGATTTGCTGCCGGGTATCCAAAACACATCGTCACAACCTGGGTCGGTCTTCCGTGCTGTATCGATCATGCTTATACGAACAAACTTGGAGAGACGTATTTCTACAAGGTAGGTCTGACGAGTTGCTGATTAGTTAAACATGTTCGATTGTCAAGTTTTTGAATATCTTATATTGTCAACTTCTTTCTCTTTCCTTTCCATCTTAGGGCTCACAGTATTGGAAATTCGTGGGTCAGCGAATGGAGCCAGGTTATCCAAAAGACAACTACGAGCTCGCGACACTTACTAGAATATATCAGTGGAACTCATATATAAAAGCTCAAAGACGTGACCAATCGCTCACAATGAAACACTACTGCTACCTCCACAGGATAGAATCTACAATTTCAGCTTACTACAATGATTTGAAATAATGTCTTTCTACCCTCTCATATAATGACAAAGTTTTGTCGTTTTTACTTTCTTAAGTAAAAACTTATAAACGAATATTTATATCATATTATTATTGTAACTCGTAATATTAACTTTTTGTACTTAAGTTAATTAAGTTTGTTTCTGAATACACGAATTACTGCTTGCTAATAAATGATGAACACTGTCCAATCTCTGGAAATAACTTTTTCCATTTGCTGTCAAATACTGTGTGATAAGATTTTTGTAAAAAATTATGAATATAAGATGTTATGATCATTTACTGGTACAGCCTGCATGTATATGTGCAACGAATAATAAACGTGTTAAAAAATGGGAAAATCAATTGTTACTTATCTCGAAAAATTCTACCTAATAAAAAATGAAAAATATAAATAAAATAAAACGATTAGAGTTATCGGCTTGCCGGTAACGAGTCTGTAAAAATTCAAGCACGAGTTTCTCATCCTATTTTTCCTACTCATAATGTCCGTAAAGTTCGACTTCTTAATTTTACGCACAGTAGATGTAGATGCAGGGGTTTTATGAACATTCAGATTGATTGGGTGTGCTCTCCGAACGCTTAGAAAGGATGGTTATAGAAACCAAGTGTTTTCGAAAGAATCACTTCTTTCGCCAATTTTGTCTGATCTAGTAATGGATGATTTAAAACAGTCCTGTATCAACAAACTAGATTTCGAATTGCCTTTTTGCTTTAAGTACGTTGATGACATCCTAACAGCGGTACGGTGTGATAAGGTGGAAGCAATCTTGGAAACGTTTAATCAATTTCACTCTAGGTTACAATTTACTATCGAGAAAGAGGTGGATAATAAGATCAGTTTCTTAGATGTTTTGTTGAAAACTCAATACAATGGCATAATTTAAGCATTCATTTTATTTTTATTTGAAAATATTATTTCTCTTTATATATCTTTGAGACTTTGGAATTTTCGTAGAATATAGACTATCGTTTTTATCTGTAGAGACCATCGCTAGCATTTTGATATAACTAATTCAAGTTGTGGTAAAAATTACTGCTGCAGGATAATATTTTTCCTACTTTGATAATAATTTGCCTAAGCCACAGTTGACGACTGCAAGTTCCGTAATGGGAAAAAGTAGTTCCGTGAAATGACAGATTATATTTTCCCTATGTGTTCCCTGATGATAGGAGTTAATTTTTATCCGCATTACAGTGGGAGATGTGCTATATATAATAAGCACGTCTCCATGACCATCTCATCAAGAGTTTCGCGTCTCATTCGCAAAGTCGAACCCAAAGCTGAACTTTCGATCGAGCGAGGTCTTCAAATTTTTCAGTTCGATCCTAATATATCAAGTCATAAGGGATTACAGTTCTATCACGAAAATCGAACACGAAAATCTGTTGGTAACTTGGACAGTAGAACCGCCACTGAAGGATCCGTGAGTGCCAAATTGGTTTTGGTCCAGAAACTTGATAGTGAAGCTTCAATGAAAACCACAGCAAGTATGACGAGCAGAAGAAGAACGTTACAAAGTGACCTACGGCGTGGTCAAGTGCTAATCATGTTAGCTTGTTGCACTACGTTGTGTAGTTTCAAGGCAGAAGCTGCACCCACTGTATCGGAAACTAATGCCATGGTAAGTAAAATGACAAACCAAAAAGAACCACATGACAACTTTGCTTGTGCACGAGCCTTTAGTCCCTTAGTTGTATTGAGTACGGATCGTGGCACATGAAAGCACATTCTGCAGAATGTGGGAACGAGGGCTTTTAACTTTTGGTCAAAAACATGATCTCATGTCCAGAATACTCGACAGCAATGATCACTTTCTTATGAAAATATTCGAAAATGATCATTTGGCGAATAGGGACGAAGTCGTTGAGCTGATTTGTTCAAATTCCCGGTACGTAATATTTCTCAAACTTCACGGTGAAAAGATATGGGCATGAGTTTTGGGGAATTCAATTCTGTTTCTGGTGCTAATCAGCTCCGCAATAATGTAAATCAGTTTGAACTCTAATCTTATTGCAGCGGGATTCGTCCGAGTATGAATATCATCCACTGGCCGATTTAGGCAGCGATGGGATCACACCTGAGAAAGTGATATCCACGGAGAATTCTAAGCCCACGACAGTTTCGGGAAAACATATCAAGGGTGAGTACGAATGGCGAGTACCAAATCATTAGCCAGTTGTAGAGTCCGCGAGTGATGCAACAAACAGATAAAAAGCTTCTAAGACACGGCGTTTCATGTATCCTGTCCCTAAAAAAATCAAAATTTATTTCCTAGGTGATACATCGAACCCCAAAATGTTTGACCCGATAACGTTGCCAAGATGCGGCTACAAGGACACTGTGGCATCAAAAACGGGTGACAGGACGAGGAGATACGTTCTATGGAGTAAATATTTTATGTTCATATATTATGTAGACATGCATGGCTGGTGTTAAAAAAGTTCATTCAACATGGCTGGGTACGAAAATACATCGACTCTGAATTCTCTTTTCATACGAATTACGTTTTTTCAGCAACCCCGTGGCCGAAGAAAAATTTGACGTATAGGATCACCAAGTACACTAACGATCTCGACAAAGTAGACGTTGACCAAACATTCGCCGAAGCTTTCGCCATGTGGTCCGATCACACAGACCTTAGATTTTCGCCGGGAAAGGGAAAGGTAAGCAACGTTTCACAATATATTTTCAAACGTGAGTCTCTCGTGAACTGTACCCTGAAAACGTATATCGATATTGATCATACCATCTCTATTTAGGTTGACATCGAGATCAGTTTTGAGCGTGGAGACCACGGTGATGGATATCCTTTCGAAGAATCTCAGAGCGCTGATCTGGCCCATGCTGATTCCCCATTAAATGGAGGCGCCGTTCACTTCAACGACTACTACAACTGGACTACTAGCATCGATAGTGACAATACCTACAACCTCTTAGCAACTGCCGTACACGAAATAGGTCATTCTCTTGGTCTTGATCACAGCAAAGACAATTCGTCTGCTATGTATTACCAAGTCTCGACATTCGATCATACCTTGAAATTGGCAAGTGACGACATCAAGGGTATACAGGTGAGCAGCAACTATTCCGTAGTTCTTCCGCAACGATGAGCCGAATGTACGAAAAACTGACAAATCTAGACTTTTTTTTGATTAATGAAATTTCTCGGAAATATTTGGCATTACTTCGCAAGAACATTGTGTCACTTAAATTCATGTGCCTCCTCTCAGGGGACGTTCGAATATCATCTAACGTTATATTTCACGAATTCTATCTCCTCCTTCAGGACCGTAACAGACAGTCATGATTTATTGAACCCGCCAACCCTAACAAGAACGTTAATGAATATTTGAAAGGCCCCTACGATTCCTAAAAGAACGATCGCTGTGGGTTCTTGAGCAATCCGTACTTGATAAAGATCGTCATGCCCCCTTCGATTCATCGGTACAAAGTTTGCAGTTCTGCTTTCCCTTGTCACTTTTAGCCAGATGACGCGAATACCACTCCCAGCCTTTAACTAACGCAGTATAATTATATTTTACGCAGGCACTCTATGGGAACAAAACAGTGGTGGGGAACGTTCGGAAATTCTGTGCGGATCCCCTGCAGGTCGATACAATTTTCTCCACTGCCGAGGGTCACCGTTACGTATTCAAAGGTGAAGACGCGTTGACTTCACACGTCTCTCCAAACGAGAGACAATCTACACGATTCATTGTTCAAATGATATCTCAATGGGTTTGTTTTTCAGGTCAAAATTACTGGAGATTAACAGACGATGGATTTGCAGCTGGGTATCCAAAACTCATCGTCACAACCTGGATCGGACTTCCAAGCCGCATCGACCTTGCTTATACGAACAAACTTGGGGAGACGTATTTCTATAAGGTAGGATTAACGAGCTGGTGATTGGTTGAACATGTTTTGAGTATCGAGTTAAGAACTTACATTGTCATCTTCTTCTTGTTTTCTTTTCATCTTAGGGCTCAAAGTATTGGAAATTCGTAGGCAAACAAATGGAGCCAGGTTATCCGAAAAAAAATGACGCCCGCGGGACGCCTACCCAAATATTTCTGTGGAACTCATACATTAAAGCTCGAAGACGTTACCACTCGCTTTCAATGAAATACTACTGCTTCCTCGACAGCATGAAATCCATATTCCGGTTCACCGCCTTAATTTAAAATGCCTTTCTAGGTATATACTCTTGTATATCTAGAGATAAAAGCTACGAATTTATCAATGACAAAGTTTTTTTGTACGTACTTTATTCATATTTAAACTCTCAACACACACACACACACACACACATGTTCAAACAAATATTTATGTCATACACTTGTACATATCTCATAATATTAATATTGTTTAGATAAGTTTAAGCCAATTGCTTTTGCATGTAAGGAATTAATGTTTGTTGATAAATGATTTTGTACTACTTTAGACGTGAATATACTGAACGTTTGGAGGAAGTGATGAGTACGATAGTATCAGTATAAGATCGTACTAAAAATAAGAGAAACATTTTTTCGATGGGTCGATTTGGGAATCCTTACAAATGTCTTGTCTGTTATTGATGAGATCTTCATCGTCATACTCGTTGTTGCCTTCGTCATAAGAAATATCTGGATAGTCACCGGAACCTGAACCTGATCCTTCAAAGATCCCATAGAGTGCCTGCGTGAATCATAATCAGGCTTATAGGAATTGAACTATAAAGTAGACTGTCTAAAAAATTGGAGATTTTTGTTAAGGATTTCGTTTATCAGAAATAAAATCGTCTTTCGTCTATTTAATGTGCCTGGAGCTAATCTCTGTACGAGTTTATGAGGTTTGAAATATCTTCGACTAACCTGTATGCCCTGGATATCATCAGTGTGGAGCTTGAAGTTGGTGTTGTATGAATCGTAAAACGGAGCCATGAGAGCGGAGTTTATTTTGCTGTGGCCAAGTCCAAGGGAATGACCGAATTCGTGAGCTGCGACCTGGAAGAGATTGATGCCGTCATTTTTGTTAACGGTCCACTCTTCGGAGGCGTCGAAATGAGCATCACCTCCAAGTCCATCCCCAGGAGAGTAGGCATGTGCGAGTACGCCTAATTTCCCGTCGAACGAACGATCATCGCCATGATCTCCGTACATGAATCTGATCTCGATATCAACCTGGATAACGATGACAATATAATAGAGCGGTGATAATCAGTCAAGAGGAAGTTTGGTGTTTAGAGCTTAAACTTGGGCATATTGAGCTTTGGAACGTGTTTACTAGCCAATATACCTGAACAGAAAAAAAAAAAATATGAAAAAGAGGGGTTCGAAGTAGAACCAACCGAAGACTCATGCGTCTCTTACCTTTCCGCTTTTCAGAGTGAAGGTCAAATCGGTGTGTTCCGACCATACAGACAGGGCTCTGGCGATTTCTTTGTCAACGATTTTTCTATCGAGTATCTTAGGATACTTGCTTATCTTGTATGTCAGAGATTTTTTATTCCACTTGCTACCTGAAGAACAAGGTGACTAGTTTACATTAAGAAATTATCAGTTGATTCTCACCTTGGAGTGACTCGCGGTAATCATAATTCCGTAAGGTTTGAGACACATGACGTTTTATAACTTTCTCAAATAAATAGGATATTCAACGATTAAACACGAAAAATAAGCTAAGTTACCAATTCAACAGAAATTTAAGTTTTTCGTTTGTTATAATCGTCTTTCAATTTGAAGAATCAAACTTTCATTCGATGAAGGACATTTTTCTGGATCGATATAAATTTTATTTCTCATTCTTAGTATACACATACCATTCAAGGCGTATCTTTTAGACCTGCCATTCGTGCTGGGTCCAACTTTGTCCTTGACTCCGCACCTAGGCAAAGTCATCATATGACCCGTTTCAGCATTCATCTTACCTGTGGAATAAAAGTGGATGATAAATATACACGAATATAATTTTTCCCAGATCATTGCTTCAACAAACCTTACAACATTTTTATCATATAATATCCTGAAGAATAGATAATATGTATGCCTAATTATCGTTCAGACGTTTCGCACTTACCGGTGACGTGAATCCCCGCAATGGACTGGAATTCGGAAATCGCATTGGAAAATGATTCTTTCGAAATGATTGCTGCGCTATTTGGATTGACTGGTGGTAGATATCCAAACTGTGACAAGTACCGCTGGAATTTGGTAAAATAATAATTCAATTAGTTCAAGTCTTTGATTGTTTTATTGTACAAATAATTTATAACGCAGGGTACGATCTGTCATCGACATAATATTAGAAATTAGAAATGATTCTTTACGGTTTTACCCTGTACTCACCATGGCTTTAGTTGCCGAATAAATAGGCGCAGCTTCTGTCTGGAGACCACACAGCGTAGTGCAACAATTAGCGAACATGATCAGAACTTGACCACGCCGCAGGGAACTTCGGAGGGTTATTCTTCTGCTCGCCATATCAACAACCCCTTACATCCGATATTCAGAATGGAATTACAATTATTTGTCTTGCCGTACTATAATAGACTCGAAATGAATGAGTCGAAGAACTAGCAAAATCGAAGGAGAAGCTTTGCGTACGACTATACTTGAATTACAAACGCAATTCTAAATGAGATGAAGATGGAAATGTGCTCAATATATGTATAGTAGATCCCCCACTCTAATTTCAAGCTGATAACAGTCATCCCTGTTTATTTGAAAGATGTCAATGTATCCCCGATTTATTAAAAAAAAATATTATTGAAATCTTTCCTACAAAAAGTTTTTCTGTGTTTAATCACGTTTTAAGTCAAATATGACTGATATGCGGATTACAGCCGAAAGTATCCGTGTTGATACGAAATATGTTGTGAAATGTTACAGTTAATATCTCCAAATTGTTATTTCTTATCATTAATCCTTGCTGACCCGAACTCTGATAAAAACGAATGATAATTCGTATCGACAGATATGTTTCGCAATTTCATATGAGAAGTCGACATTAAATGTATTTTCTAAACTATGAAAGAGTTTAATTTTTTGTGTATTATAGTTATATTTACTCAAGTCCAAAAATCTATTCTCTTATATGATTCTAGTATATTTTCATCAATATGGGGTATTCCATTCATTATCGGCCACATTTTTTCTGCTTAATTTTTTAATATGTTGTAGCCCTCGTGTTGATTTGACTTGGTAAAAATTGTCTCTATATTAAACTACAAGTCTAAAAATTATTATAGAAAGTTAGATCTAGGCAAGTGAAAGTAAACGAATATAGTAATAAATATGAATAATTTATTGTTCCATTAGAATACATAGATATATAAATAAACACTAACTTATGATGAATAACTTGAATGCAGACTACAGAAAAATAATATCTACAACTTGGAAATTGAGTAGTGCATTTTGTACAGTGTAATTGAAATTCGAATACAATTTCACAATGAATCTCAATAGGATTTTTTAACGTTGAAACAGTTTTTGTCGACAATTAAGGGTTGAAAATAGAATGATGATCACAATTTTAGGATTTCGAAATTCTACAGATAGTAACGTTAATCTCAATCGACATGAAATTTTCAACCAGAATCCTACTGGTTAACTGATGTGGAAAACAGGCTCACCACCAATCCATTGACAGTACTTCATTGTTGTCTGCAGAGCACCCAAACCACATGGGTCCAGTCTGGAATGGACTGGCTGAATCCATCTGAAATAAGGGATTTAAAAATGGTCAAATTTTCGAAACTTGTTACTTAAAAGTGCTGCTGTGTTCCAAAGGAAAAAATTCCCTCCTTATACTCGGGAATGATATCGAAATTTTGGAAACCTAAATACCGAGAACCAAGTTCTATTATAAAATATAAAATTTACCGAGAATGTTCTGTCGATAAATCGGTAGTAAGCATCACCCTTGAAGAAGTAAGTATTTCCTCGATGTGAAAAAACGGCGTCTAAGTTTTCTGGAAGACCTGGCCAACTGGAGATTGATTCGGGATATGACCACTTGAAGTTAAATCTCCAGAACTTAGATCCTTTGTAAAAGTATATCTGACCGTCTCTGCTCCACATTGTAGCGGCGTCAATATTGTCTGGAATTCCGGGGAAATCGTTGCGGATTTTTCTGGGAAACTGACGGTCTATTTTCCCGTTTGCGTAGATCCAATACTCGGAGCCCTGAGATGCAAAAAAAAAAAAAAGATAAGCAAAATTTGTCGCATTTTTCCAAATTTGGGCTATAATATTTATGATCAATTATACATATGCTCTTCGATCTACCTTGAAGAAGTACGTCTCTCCATTTTCGTCAGTAAAAGCGGCGTCAATATTACCCGGCAGTCCTTTCCACCCTGTTGTAATGAGTTTTGGATAACCAGTAGCAATTCCGTTTTCCGTTAGCCTCCAGTAATGCTCTCCTACAAAAGTTGACGAGATATTAGTTGAAAAATTAATCATTCTTATCTCTTGCACGTTGTAAACAGAATCTCACAACGTCACATGATGATACCGAATAGTAAAAATCGACTGAATTTCACCTTTGAACACATAGACGTAGCCATGGGCGGTGAATATCGTATCGATATGGGAATCCTCACAAATATTTAGTCCATTATTGCCTCTGCCATAGCTGCCTTCACCATCATAACCATAATCTGGATAAGAGTCATCGATACCTGGACCCTGATCTCTCGTTTTGGATCCATAGAGTGTCTACGTGAATAAAATTCGGGTTCATAGTATCATTTTAGGAAATGAAATTAGAAAGTATAACTTGCAAGTATTGGCAAATAAGAAATTACCTGTATAGCCGTGATATCATCAGAGTGCAGCTTGAAGTTGGGTTCGTATGATCTGTAGAATGGGGCCATGAGAGCGGACTGGATATTGGAGTGGTCGAGTCCAAGAGAATGACCGAATTCATGAGCTGCAACCTGGAAGAGATTGACGCCGTCATCGCTGTTGACAGTCCACTTTTCGGATACGTCGAAATGAGCGTCACCTCCAAGTCCATTTCCGGGAGAGAAGGCATGTGCGAGTACGCCTGATTGCCCGTCGAAGGAATTGCCATCGCCATGATTTCCGTATTCGAAACTGATCTCGATATCAACCTGGATAATGATGACAATATGATAGAGGGATGATAATCAGTCTAATGGAAGTTCAGAGTTTATAGTTTGGCTTATTGACCTTTGGGAAATGTTCCCTGGCCAATATATCGGACAGAAAAAGAAAGAAAAAATCAGAGTGGTATGGAATAAACCCAACCGAAAATTCAGGCGACTCTTACCTCTCCGCTTTTTGGTGTGAAGGTCAGATCGGTGTACTCGGACCATACAGACAGGGCTCTGGCAACTTCTCTGTCAACGGTTGTGCTGTCGAGTATTCTGGGATACTTGCTTATCTTGTATGTCAGAGATTTGACTTGCCATCTGCTACCTGAAGAGCGCGATGAATTATTTTAATTAAAAAATGATCAGTTAATTCTCATCTTGGAGTGACTTGTAGGATAATAGAAATTCCGTAACGTTTGAGACACGGCGTAACGTTAACAAAACTTTTTCAATTAAATAGGATATTCACCCGGCTAGCCTATACGAGAGGACTTAGCTAAGTTGCCAAATGAAAAAAATTTTTACGATCTTCGGTTACTATAATCGTTTTTCAATTTAAGGAATTCAAGTTTCTTAGTATACATACCGAACAAGGCGTATCTTTTAGACCTGCCATTCGTGCTGGGTTCAACTTTATCCTTGACACCGCACCTAGGCAAAGTCATCATGCGAGCTGTCTCAGAGTTCATATTACCTGTGGAATAAAAGTAGACGATAAATATACTCAAATATAATTTTTCCTAGAACATTTTTTCAACGGACTTCATCCCCTTTTTCAACACATAAAATTGTGTATAGCAGATCTCACGTATATAGGATTAGTATCAGTTCAAACTCCGAGAATGGATTTTGGTTGATGAATTAAGCCCTGCAGCTTAATACCCCGTGCATGTAATTTAAATCTTCAAACGGCATTCTTTAGCTTATGAAATCTACTACAACTTTTGTCTTGTGTTAATTTCTGTTAGATGATGTTTTATTGAACTGCAGAGTCTGATTCATCAATCAATTTCCCCCCCTATTCTCAGAGTTTGAACTGACTCAACCTGTATATTTTAATTATTGTTCTGACCGTTTGTACTTACCGGTGACATTGATCCCCGCAAAAGATTGGAACTCGGAAATCGCATTGGATAACGATTCCTCCGACATAATTCCTTCGCTCTTTGGATTGACTGGTGGCAGATATCCAAACTGGGACAAGTATTGCTGGAATTTTGTAAAATAATAACTCAATTAATTTTCGTTGATGTACAAGCTGTACAAGTAATTTATAACGCAAAGTACGATCTGTCACCGATAGAAATCGAACATGCACATCAAAAGGAAAACAGGTCGCTGAAAAAAGATGCGGACCTGTAACGAAGCTGCACAACACAGTATACTATCATGTTTCTAATGAGTTTTCAAGTTTCCGAACTTTCGTGAAAATTGTCCCACACAGTCTGATGTACCACACTTTTCATCATAGCAGAGCTTTTGAATATTGGTATGAAAATTGTTTAGAATTAACAGAACTTTGCTTGACCTTAAGTTCTTAATTTTGAGAGAATAATCGTTTGATGCGAAAGTAAACTTTGGACCCGAGCAGCGGCGTGCAAGAGTTTACAAGTATAGTCTACGTACTTGGGACCAAATGTTGAAAGTACCCTTGTCTACATTAAGCATCTAACGATTTTATAAATAATTGTCAATTTTTATCCTTTTTCTTTATCGGTTCTCAGCTCTACTTACCATGACTCCAGTGTCCGAGATGAGAGGCGCAGCTTTCGCAGACTGGACAGCACAATAAGCGAGCACCATCAATGTTTGGACAAGTCGTATGGCACATCGTGATTTTCCTCGCTGATTCGTCATTATTGATTTCGTATCTTTGGCAATTATCTTATTTGAGCCTTTTCCGGAAGGAACACTAGCCTTGAATTCAAGGTAAAACTATTCACAAAATGTGAAGTTATTTAAGCTTCACGGTTTTATTCTGTATCACCAAGATTCTATTTGCTGTTTAGTGATGAGTCTCCGCTCTTGATGCACTTCGAAATCGAATTTAGATTTGAAATGACAATCGCTTCGGTTTTATACAGATTCCCCACTTCTATAAGCACGACCAGCCTTGCCCCCTCCTAACACTGTCTGTTTAAAACTTATAATCAAACCACACAGAAAAAAGTCCCACAAAGGGGATTGTGAATGAATAATGCCATAAATTCAACAAGGAGTTATGAACTTGACCAATTATGGTAATCATCTAGATTATTCTTCATATTGCGTGACTAATGGGAAAAGGGTGTAAGTGCGATGTTTGTGCCCTTTGGCAATTCCAAAAGGCAAACGGGTGTATATTTTTTATTTATCATTATTCGATCAGAAATTCTTAAAAACAGTATTGGAATGGCAAATGGGATTACCCCTACCGTCAAAATTCAAGCTGACTAATACCAAAAGGGCATATTCGCCAAAAATGTTTAATTTTTCTTTTCGACATTTATTTTTCAAACATTTAAAAACCCTTTTGGCATTAGTCCGAAAAATGTTTAATGCCAAAGGGGTGTATCTGCGTCGCTTGAGCCCATTTGCTTTGAACTTTTTGACTCGAAAAGAATAAGCAGCAAATAATTCAAATTTGAGAAATTAACGGTCGAATAATAATTGAAATTGCATAAAAACTAAGAATTAATCATATTCTGTAATTTTCGTAACATTATTCTGACAATAAAAGGTTATTGTTTTGTTGCAGTCGTTTTATGGTTAACCGCGATATAAATTAAAACAAAACTATATACAAACATTATACATCCACAAAGTAACAGGAAAGACTTATCGGGTATGACAAATGCTAGACCGCACGATAGCCGCTTTAAATATTGAAAGATCCATAGAAATTATATTACAAATTCTGAATTAATCATACACAATATCACGAATCGGTATACTTCGTCGAGTATGACAGTAATTTTCTCAAAACTTAATCTCGGACGATTGGGGAAAAAGATTGTATATATATATACAGACTTATGTATATCTTATTATTATGAATAACAAACAGAATGATTCATTCAATGATTTTATAATAATTAATATAATCAGACTGCAGGGAAACTTTCAATGTCTAAACAAAGATCTATATTTTAATGAATCAACTACTGATCGCGATATACTTATCTATCAAAATATTAACCAATGAATTAAAGTCACTGATTATCAGTCAATAGAACCATGACTTTATAAAAAAAATTATTGGGATACAAGATAAAGCTTACTAAGTTTAGGAATGGTTAGGAATTGGGGGATTGGTTCAGGGTGTAAAAGTATTTAAAGCTTTGTCTTGGAGCCCACTTATTTTTTTACAAACACCTCAATCCTTCCTCTTCAAAATGAGCCATGAACGAACACAATATCCTTATTTTCAACCAAGTTATAATTTATTTGGTAAATATTTGTGTTTTTTTTTTTTCTTTTTGCCTGTTTAAGTATAAATGTGAAATAGAAATCCAGCTTGATCGAGTATAAAGTACTTGAATTTGAACCAAAGACCTTCCCTTCCAGGAGAAACTATTTTGGATATTAAAAACAATCATTCAATAATTTATAAAAAGGAAAAAGGTTAATTTTTGAATATAATATGTTGGGAAATATTTCTGAGATATTCTTGGAATATGATTTACTGCAGAAGTCATCTTTTGGATTGGAAATTCCGGTATGAAAGATGTACAAGTTCTCATTGTTAGTGAAATCATTAATCTGGAATAAGTGCGGTTTTAAGAATAAAGAAATGTCGCTAATTAAACTGCGATCTGAGATACTGATTCTGCATGAATAAATGTGATAGGTCAAGTTAAATTTTTACTACATCACATAAATTTCGAAATTGTAATTTTATTATAGTAACAGTTGACGAGATAAATGTGCGATCCTATAATCTTGTGTGATCCCAAATTTTCAGAAAAACAAAACAACTTCTTGAATCTTCAAATTGACGAATCATTGGTTTGTTTTATAGCAATTCTTATCAATTCTTACATAACTCGTAAATAACCGACTACAGCGTAGAGACTTTATCAGCAAGATATCATCTCTCTGTGGAAACTATTCCTACAGAAATAGTAAAAATAGAAACACGATGAAGATCTTTACAGTCATAGTCTTTGCGGTTATCGTCGCCATAGTGTCTGTAGAAGAAGAATAACGTTTTGACACAATGATCGCTAACATTTACGTATTTCATAAATGATAGGAGAACATCAAGGGGCCTCTTGCCAATCAAAAATGTAAACATTCGGGTCATATTGCGGGAGATTATTGAATGACGGAATTGCTGATGGATATAAGAATTTTTTCCAATAACTTTTTATTGTAGCTTTTTTAATTGTCTAAAAAACAGCAGAAATTGTTTGAAAAAAAATCTGCAATTAATCTTCAAGAATCTTTACGTGAAATTACGCACTTTTTGTAAATGCAATATTTCTCCAAACTTGATAGTTTAGGAGTGAAGTGTTCTTAAAAGTTCAGAAATCTTCAGTCGTTCGGTTGAATATCATAAAGACTTGATGTCTTACAAAGAAATGTTTCATACAAAAGTCGTTCGATTTTTCAAGTAGAACAAAATTACGTAATGAAAAATATGAGTTTCCATTTAAAAAAACAAAGTTGACCATCACGTGACCTCGGCAACTCCATTTACAGAAATACTGATACCACCAAGATTCGTCCCCCTCTGAACCCTGAATATTTTATACCATTATTTTTTTCGTATCTTGCTTAGGTTCGGAAAAATCGGCCTAGGGCGATTAAAATGAATCACCCAGTAGGTATACTTAATCGGTCAATGCCTAAAACCCTTGTATATTGATTCGTCTTGTTAAGAATTATCTTCGTATTGATTTACGAGTCTACAAATTGATGTAGATAATTAATACGATGTTGAAAACAGACTGTGCAGTCAACTAATGAATTGCAAATAAAGATAAACGAATGCATATAGTAATAAATATAAATAATTTATTGTTTCATTATGTAATTACATAGATATAAATAAATACGAACTTATGATAAATAATAAATAACTTGAATGATAACTTAAAAATAATACTTAAAAGTTGGAAATTGAGATCAAGTAACTTAAGCGTCAGAAGTGCGATTTTCCAACTGACCGAAAGAAACTGTCGATAGTAATAAAATGCTGTTTGAAATTGTTAAAATCTGAATAATCGCAATTTCAGGGTTTAGAAATTCTAAGTTTTGGATAGCACAAACAGTAACATGAATGCCTACGAATAATATATTCGATGTAACTGATGTTTTCATCGACATGACGTTTTCCATCAGAATTCTCAACTAGTTTCTTGGTCTCGGAAAAATGCTCACTACCAATACCTTGACAGTATCTGATTGTTGTCTGCAGGGCACCCAAACAACATGGATCTAGTTTGGTATGGCCTGGTTGAAACCATCTGAAACAAAGAATTGAAAAATGGTCAAAAATGGCTCCTAATGAAAAAATTCCTTCAGGGTATTCGGGGATGATATTAAAATTTTGAGACTCCAAATAGCAAGGACCAAGTTCTTATATAAAATACAAAGCCTACCGAGAATGTCCTGTCGATAAATCGGTAGTAATCACCACCCTTGATGAAGTAGGTGCTGCCTCCAAAGGAAAAAGCGGCATCCAAGTTTACTGGAACACCTGGCCAACTTGATATTGGTTCAGGATATGACCACTTGACTGATGAGCTCTGGGGGGAGTTGAATCTCCAGATCTTAGACCCTTTGTAAAAGTATATCTGTCCGTCTCCATTCCACACTGTAGCAGCGTCGATATTGTCAGGACTTTCGGGGAAATCGTTGCGAATTTTTCTGGGATATTGGCCGTCCATTTCTCCGTTTGCGTAGACCCAATACTCGGAGCCCTGAGATGCAGAAAATAAAAAATGGAAAGGGGGATTAGTTGTGTTCTTTAAAATCTGGGCCTAGATATTAAGGGTCAACGATATATGCTTGTCGATCTACCTTGAAGAAGTAAGTCTTTTCATTTTCGTCGGTAAAAGCAGCGTCAATGTTGCTAGGCAAACCCTTCCAACCTGTGGCAATAGGTTTTGGATATCCAGCAGCAATTCCGTTTATCCCTAACCTCCAGTAATTATCTCCTACAAATGAATGTCATCAGATATTGGTTTAGGAATTACTAACGATTCTTATCTGTTACGTGTATTAAACACAACAACTGGATCTTACCTTTGAATACATGGATGTAGCCCTGGGCGATGAACATCGTGTCGATCGAGGGATCTTTGCAAAGATCTAATCCATTATTGACGCCATCATAGCCACCTTCGCCGTCATTCCTTTCTGCATCATCATTTCTGTCTTCACCATTATAGCCCCCATCGTCATTATTTCTGCCTTCGTCTTGGCCAGCATTTCCATCATTTCTTCCTGCATCATTATTTCTGTCTTCATCATCCTTGGCTCCTTCACCATCAATGCTGCCTTCACCGTCATTACCTCTTCCACCATAATCTCTGTCTTCATCATCATCGCCTCCTTGACCGTCATTGTTGCCTGCACCCTCGTAGATGTTTGGATTATGATAGATACTGGGATTCCGACTGGTTGTTTTGGGCCCATAGATTGCCTGTGTTAATTGTATTCGAATTTATAGTTTCATTTTATGAAATAGAACTAAAAAGTAGACTGTCACAAGTATCGACAAGCAAAAAATCATAAAGTGATTGTTTTCAACGGAATAGGATAGATCGCAAAAAATCAGACATTTCTGTTGAGGATTTCTTTCATCATAAACAAATTCCTGGAGTCAATCTCTGTGCGAGAATGTAAGGTTTAATATTATTCTAACTCACCTGTATGCCTTGAATATCATCAGTGTCCAGTTCAAGATTAGGCTGGTATGATTTGTAGTACGGTGCCATGAGTGCGGAGTTTATTTCGCTGTGTGCAAGTCCAAGGGAATGACCAAATTCATGAGCTGCGACTTGGAAGAGA
Source organism: Macrophya annulata (assembly GCA_963924015.1). Classification (NCBI taxonomy): domain Eukaryota; kingdom Metazoa; phylum Arthropoda; class Insecta; order Hymenoptera; family Tenthredinidae; genus Macrophya; species Macrophya annulata. The sequence goes on from OZ001264.1 coordinate 10,926,356, forward strand.
TTGACACCGTAAACGCTGTTGATGGTCCACTTTTCAGAAGCGTCGAAATGAGCGTCACCTCCAAGTCCATCTCCGGGAGAGAACGCGTGGGCGAGTACGCCTGAATCCCCGTCGAACGCACTACCATCGCCATGATCTCCGTACTCAAAGCTAATCTCGATGTCAACCTGAATAACGATTACAAAATGATAAAGGGGTGATAATCAGTCAAGTGGAAGTTTGGAGTTTAAAGTTTGGCTTGTTGAGCTTTGGGAAATGTTCCCTGGTGAAAATATCGGACAGAGAAAGATAGAAAAAATTAGAAGGGTCGGGAATAAATCCAACCACAAACTCAGGCGACTCTTACCTCTCCGCTTTTCGGTGTGAAGGTCAGATCGGTGTGCTTAGACCATACAGCAAGGGCCCTAGCGATTTCTCTGTCAACGGTTGTGCTGTCGAGTGTTGTGGGGTACTTGCTTATCTTGTACGTCAGAGATTTGTCTTGCCACTTGGTGTCTAAAGAGCGAAATGACTAGTTTTAATTAAGAAATCATCAGTTGGTTTTCACCACGGGAAAACTCGTGGTAATTAAAAATCTGTTACGTTGAAGACACTGAAAATTTCAGCTTAACTGACTGCTTATGACGTTCTTATATACATTTCATATTCACCTACTATATATTTTTATACGATGGAGAACATTTTTATGGATTGATATAACTTTCATTTCTCATTCTCAAAATACATACCGAAGAAGGCGTATCTTTTAGATCTGCCATCCGTGCTGCGCCCATCTTTGTCCTTGACTCCGCACCTGGGCAATGTCATCATGTGAATCGTCTCGGCGTCTATGTTACCTGTGGAATAAAAGTGAACGATAAATATACATGAATCTAATTTTTTTTCAAAGTATTCCTTCAACAAACTTCACCCCGATTTTAATACATATAAAATTATGTATGTACAATAGATTATAATGTCTAATTGCCATCCTGGCCGTTTGTACTCACCGGTGACATCGATCCCCACGAACGATTGAAACTCGGAAATTGCATTGGACAACGATTCCTCGGATATAATTGCTTCACTCTTTGGATTGACTGGTGGCAGATATCCAAACTGGGACAAGTATTGCTGGAATTTTGTAAAATAATAACTCAATTAATTTTCGTTGATGCACAAGCTGTACAAGTAATTTATAACGCAAAGTACGATCTGTCACCGATAGAAATCGAACATGCACATCAAAAGGAAAACAGGTCGCTGAAAAAAGATGCGGACCTGGAACGAAGCTGCACAACACAGTATACTATCATGTTTCTAATGGGTTTTCAAGTTTCCGAACTTTCATGAAAATTGTCCCACACAGTCTGATGTACCACACTTTTCATCATAGCAGAGCTTTTGAATATTGGTATGAAAATTGTTTAGAATTAACAGAACTTTGCTTGACCTTAAGTTCTTAACTTTGAGAGGATAATCGTTTGATGCGAAAGTAAACTTTGGACCCAAGCAGCGGCGTGCAAGAGTTTACAAGTATAGTCTACGTACTTGGGACCAAATGTTGAAAGTGCCCTTGTCTACATTAAACATCTAACGATTTTATAAATGATTGCCAATTTTTATCCTTTTTTTTATCGGTTCTCAGTTCTACTTACCACGATTCCAGTGTCCGAGATGAGAGGTGCAGCTTTCGCAGACTGGACAGCACAATAAGCGAGCACCATCAATATTTGGACAAGTCGTATGGCACATCGTGATTTTCCTTGCTGATTCGTCATTATTGATTTCGTATCTTTGACAATTATTTTATTTGAACCTTACTCAACGAGAAATGTGAGCCTCGAATTCAAGATGAAACTTATGTTTCTGAATGTGGATTTTATTAGTCTTTGTGACTCTATTCTTTATTACTTAGATTCTATTTATTCTGCACTGATGAGTCTCAATACACGTTGAAATCTCGATCTGATTTGAATTGAGAATCGTCTTGGTTTAATATTTATACATTTCCCATCTCTAGCAAAACGGAAATTTACCCTCTCCTAACGCTTCCTGTTCGAAAACTTACGAACAAACCACACGGAAGAAATATAAATACCACAAGGAAAATTGTTAATGAATAATTATATAGATGCAACAAGGAGTCACTAACTTGACCGAATACGGCACTCATCCGGAACACTTATCATATAGTGTAAATTACTGATTGGTCTATGATGTGGCATCGGAAGGATGAAAAAAGTCCACTCTTATGTCAACCTCCGAAATTGAATCAATGCCATAGACATTTTTAATACAATCGCAATTCTTGGAAGAAACAAGTCAGCTGATCTAGATGAGCCAGCCCTAGTATTTCCCGTTTGGGGTCATCTTCATGTTCAAAAAAGAAAAAAAAAATTGTATTCGATGAGTAAAAAGTCTAATTAAAAGAAATCGCAACGTACTATCAGCTGTGACATAATTTTTTTTTATTTTCCCACACAAAAACTATTGGACCGATCAAATCCAAAATCTAATAAGTTCTAAGCTAGAAAGAATCGCATCGATTAATACAAAGAAGGATGAAATCTATTCATTCATTCTCGAGATATTATCAAACTAAAATTTGATCACACCCAGACGTCTATTTGACGGGTCGGGGATGACTCTTTGGGTTCCTAAAATATGGAGATTTGGTGAAAATTTGACTCCTTATTTTCGGATTGATTGTAAAAATTTTCCCTTACGTTAAAAAAAAAAAAAAAATAAATAAAAAGAAAGTTCAAAAAGTGTCAGTATACTTTTATTCGATTTATGGGAATTTAAGTGAACTTAATTTATTCCTTGAGCATTCCTTGACAGGATTTTTGAAATTGCAATCATCTGGAGTCTGTGATGGAAAAGAAACTTGACAGAATAGAAATTTTTTGATAGTATTTCGAAAATTTTCAACCTTTGACAGTGAAAATCTGTCAGTATGTAAAAATTTGAAAAATTAATAAGTGAAACAATAATTGAAATCACATGAAAATTGGGAATGAATCACATCCTGAAATTTTCGTAACATTATATTGTGTCAATAAGAGGTTTGTTGTTTTGTACTTTATTGTTTTATGGTTAACCGCGATACTCGTTTAAACAAACCTACATAAATCCATGGAGTACTGAAGAATGATTTATTATGTATGACAAATGATAAACCGCACGATGGCCGCTCTAAATATTATAAAATCCTTAGAAATATTAATAATTTTCAATTAATCATACACAATATTATGAATCGCTGTACTTCCGAGTACATTCAACGGTTATTTTCTTAAAACTAAATCTCAGACTCTTGGAAAAAAATAAAATAAATTGTATACAGATTTGTGTATCTTCTATATGTTGTGAATAACAAACCAAATGATTCATCATTCTACAGTAATTAATTTAATCAGACCGGAAAACACTCAATGTCTAAAGGTAGATGAGCATTCAATTGAATCAACAACTCACGATCTATCGATCTATCATAATATAGATCAGTAACTTAAAATCGCTCATTATTAGTGACTGCAACTATTTTTACTATTAATTATAAATATTTAAGGAGAAATTAATGGGCTGCAAGATAAAGTTTGCTAAGTTGAGAGATAGATGCAGAGTGCGAAAGTACTTAATTACTTAAAAGTGAACTAAAAACCTCTCCTTTTAGGCAGAGGTACTTCGGATCAAAAATTATCATTCAGAGTATCAACAGCGGAGTAAAGAAAAATATTTATTTTTGAATATAGTATGTTAAGGAAATATTTCCGACGTATTCTAGGAAAATATAGTTGACTATGGAAAAAAATCTTCTGAACAGGAAATTCCGGTATATATACTGTGAGAATTCTTATCGTCATTAAAATGATCATGGCAACGGGATACCTGCGGTTTTAATAATAGAAAGGACTGATACAACCGCGATATGAGACAGACACTGATTCTATAATGGAAAAGTAAATAAGTAATACGTTAAATTAAACTTTCACTACATCACATCAATTTTGAAATGATATTAGTAACAGTAGACGAGAGAAATCTTCAATGATCGTAAATTCTGGTAAAACAAAAACAAAAAAGAATTCTTCAATTTTCAAACGGGCAAATCTTTAGTTCGTTTTGCAGGGGTTTTCCAACCGCAAACTTCTCTGACATCTAGGTATAATTGTCACAGTTTTCTGAAATCACTATGACCATTATCCTGCAACGAATGAATGTGTTTAATATGACAGCGATTCTTATATGGTTCACGTTTATTATAAATAGGTCACTGCTGCAAAGAGACTTGATCAGTATTGTATCATCTCTCCTAAGAGAATCACTCATTTAAACTACTAGTACAACAATAGTTAAATAAACACACCATGAAGATCTTCGCAGTCATCATCTTTACGATTATCGTCGTTACTTCAGTGTCTGCAAAAGAAGAAGAAGATGGCTTTGGACAAACGGTTTCTAAAATTCCCACATTTCATGAAAGAGAAGAGTACGTTAAGGAGCTTCCTGCCAATCCGGATTTAAGTAAGTATCAATCAAGAAAGTTATCCATCAATTTATTTTCCCAATGAATTTTTTGATATCTGAAACTATCGTAAAGTAATATTTCGAAATATCGCACTAAATCGTAACTACTATTAAATTTTCTCTTCAGCTGGACTCAACGCCGTATCTTCCCAGTCGCCAGTTTCTAATAAGAAGAATATTTTGGGTGGACTTCATGGCATTCCAAGTTGTAAACTGGGATCGAGATGGGGTAACCCCATATGCTTCATAAAATGTATTTTCCGAAGACATGCTGGTGGAGTTTGCAAAGACAAAACCTGTATCTGCGTCGACTAAATTCATATCGATAATTACTCATATGAATTATTTTACTGTATGTTACAATAATTTTCAAATTATTGTTTATAATTTAAATAAAGAAAAAATGTCAAAATAAATTGATACATTCTTATACTGGCGTTATTAATCACCAAATGACTAGAAAAGAGAAAAAACTATCTATTGGAAATTTTTCCAGCATATTAGGCAAATGTCCATCGCTTGATGAACCAGACAAGGGATACGCTATGTACTTTTATTTATACTATAGAAAAACTTACTCGATTTTTTGAGAAGCTTGGATGACTCGGATTTGATCAGTCACCATTTTTTATTTTTTATTTTTGATTCATCATACGATACGTTTTCGATTTTTTTGTTTTAGATATCCTGGAATGGGAAAATCACACAATAAGATTGTGGTATATTTCAAAATGATGAATAAATAACTTTTTAATATTCTATTATGTTACATATAAATAAACTTTGACTTATAATCTATATCGTAAAAAATAGTCGCAGGAAAATACTTAAAACTTGTATATACTCTGGTCAGAGCTACACACAGAGCTGAAGATACATTTGTAAATAATAAATAAATATCTTTTTAAATAAATAAACTTAAACTAATGATCTACCTAAAAAACAGTAGTGGAAAAATACTAAAAACTTATGAATATAGATGAATCATTTTGTACTGATACTGCACTTGCTTCTTAGTGAATGAAAAACTGTTGAGAGCAAGAAAATGCTATTAGAAATTATTGAAAAGTTCCTCGATGATCTTGATGGTATTTTCACACGTCACAATCATTTGATTCAGAGGCAGAAGATATTCCATTGGATTAACATTACTGACTATGTCGTTTATGACTTCGACGAAAATACTGTTGGTTCAGCTACTGCTGAAGAGATGCCCATAATAAATCACTTTACAACACTCGATTTATATCCGCCATGCATCCAAACCAATGAGGTCTGGTTTGATATGGACCTGCTGGATCCATCTGCAATAATGGATGGGAACATGGTAAAATATTCGAAACTAGTTACTTGAAGTCCCTAATTGTGAGTCCTGGATGAAAAAATGTTTTGCCAAATATTCAGAGACGATATTCAGATTTTGGGAATCTAAATACTAAAAACAGTGCTCCTAGAATGAAAAGCTTACCGAGAATGTTCTGTCGTTGAATCGGTAGTAAGCACTACCTGTGAAGACGTAAGTGCTGCCTTCATAGGCGAAAATTGCATCAACGTTTTTTGGAAAACCTGGCCAATTGGAGGTTGATTTGGGATGTGATCTCGTGACAGATGACTTCTGAGGGGAGTTGAATCTCCAGAACTTAGACCCCTTGTAAAAGTATATCCACCCGTCTTCATTCCACATCGTAGCGGCGTCTATATTGTCAGGACTTCCAGGGAAATCTTCACGAATAGTTCTGGGATATTGGCCATCCATTTGCCCGTTTACGTTGTAGACCCAGTATTCGGAACCCTGGATTGCATAAATAGGAAGAAAAATTAAAAATCTGGACCTCTAATAATTGTGATTAAGCATTCATGTTCGTCAATTTACCTTAAAGAAGTACGTCTTTCCATTTTTATCGGTAAAGGCAGCGTCAATGTTACTCGGCAGACCCCTCCATCGTGTGATGATGGGTTGCGGATACCCAGGAGCAATTTTGTTGTTCATTAGCCTCCAGTAATGTTCTCCTATAAAAGTTTAGTAGATGGTGGTTAAACAATGAACGATTCTTATCTCGTGTGCTGTAAGCAAAATTCCACATGCTGATCACAATAATCAGGAAGAGTCTCACCTTTAAAGACATAGATGTGACCATCGCCGGTACTGAATATCGTGTCGATCTTGGGATCTTCACAGATATCTGGTTTACCATGAAGACTCTTAAAGATTCCTTGACGATTGAAAATCCCTCGACGATTGAAAAAGCCTTTATGAACAGAAATGCCTGGATATTTGGAAATGCCTGGACGATTAAAAATGCTTGGATGATTGAAAATCCCAGGAAGACTGAAGATACGCGGATAATTGGAAATGTCTGGATAATTGGAAATCCGTGGACGATCAGTAATTCCTGGACCATCATTGATAGTTGGACTCCCATCTCCCGTTTTGGGTCCATAAAGTGCCTGCGTAAATCATAAGTGGACTGCGTGAGTCAAGAGTGTTCGGGACTTTAGTTTCAGTTTAGAACATTGAGCCAGACAACTTGTCGCAACTGTCAAACAACGAAGCATGGTAGTGATTGTTTGTAATGGAATAGAAAACTGCGATAAAAATGTGCCTTTCCTCTAGCGATTTGGTTTATCATGAATTCTACTAGCTGTGAAATAATTTTGGCTCACCTGTATGCCCTTGATGTCATCATCATGCAGCCTGAAGTTGGGCTGATATGATCTATAAATCGGAGCCATGAGAGCAGAATTTATATCACTGTGTCTGAGTCCAAGGGCGTGTCCAAATTCGTGAGCTGCCACCTGGAAGAGATTGGTGCCATCGTGACTGTTGACGGTCCACACTTCTGTGTCATCAAAGTGAGCATCGCCTCCCATCCCAGGCTCTGGAGAAAAAGCGTGAGCGAGTACGTTATTTTTTCCCGGTGCTCCAGGTCCGTCGAAGGGTATTCCATCACCGTGCTCTCCAATTTCGAATCTGATCTCGATGTCAACCTGAAAAGTTATAGATATATGATCGAGGGTGGATATTATTTGGACTGTGTCTTCGCGAAAGATTGAATTCAAACAACCTTGAGACATGTCTCTTTCGGCTGTAATTGGTACAGGACATATCACAAATGAGCTTGAATATAGAAAAAAAGAGGGGTGTTGAGAGTTATGATTTTGAAATTCAGGGGCTTCTTACCTCTCCACTTTTCGGCGTGAAAGTCAGATCTGTATACTCGGACCATACAGCCAAGGCCCTAGCGATTTCTCTGTCAATAGTTGGTGGGTCCAAGAGTCGTGAGTATTTGGTGATCTTGTACGTCAGAGATTTGTCCTGCCACTTTGTACCTGGAGAGCATAGTGACTCGTGTTAGAATGAATGGTCAGTCACAAGAATGGATTGGACACAAGTATCCAATCATTATTCATTAGTATAACTTTCAATGTAAATATACTATACCAAAAAAAGCGTATCTTCGGGATCTGCCTCCGGCTCTAGGTATAATTTTGTCTTTGACACCGCACCTGGGCATGGTCATCTTGTGAGTCGTTTCAGCATCCATAATACCTGAATAAGAAAAGTGAACGATAAATATACATGCATGTAATTTTTTGAATAATATAATTTTTGTATTAGTACTTCTAGAGAAGACCGTTATGGATTCCAAATTGACTCACCAGTCACATTGGCTCCTACGAAAGACTGGAACTCGGAAATAGCATTGGACAACGATTCTTTTGATATGATTGATTCGCTCTTCGGATTTAATGGTGGTAAATATCCAAACTGGGATAAGTATCGCTGGAATTTGATAGAATTTTCATTTGATTAATGATCGCTAATTAGTGAACAAGTAATTCACAGCGCAGGACACGAGTCAACTAAGTCAAGAGTTGAAAAGTATGATCAAAGTACTTGAGGGCCTAATGTTTCGAGTACCATCATGTGCATTATGCGTCCTACGATTTCATATACTTTCACCGTTTTTTTTTTGTTTATTTTTTGAGTTCTTAGTTCTACTTACCACAGCTCCAGTATCCGAAATAATTGGTGCAGCTTTCGCCTCGAAGATGCAATGTGCAGCACAACAAACAAGCAGTATCAGTGTTTCGGCTAGCTGCATGGCACGTCCTGATGTTCCAAATCGATTCGTCATTATTGCCGTAAATTTTTGGGTAGAAATTGAATTTTTTGTATGGTTATTCTCTCTGAGTTTTTGCCAGAATGTGGCACCAAGTTTTCGTTTTTGTATTTGCTATTGAAAATAGCTGTTTCAACCCCCAAAGATTGCGATTCTAGCTTTTAATGTAATGACGAGTCTTTAAGCACTTCCAAATCGTAGTCTGTAACTAGTTGAAATTGATCTTGGTTTTATATTTGCTTTCCCCACCCTCGCGCGCAATACTAGAACTATATCCTCCCATAAAACTGATTGTCGTAAACCGTCGAGAAAATAATACGGAAAAACCTCATATCCCACAAGCGAGTTATAAATGAATAATTGTAGGAAATCAATACGGAATTATCAAGTTATGGAATTATTCTTATATGATCATCCAAAAGATCTTTAAAATTATCCAAACACTCATTGCCTCCGGGCAACATCATGGGTATTCGTTCCAAAAATATCTTCTGTGTTTATACAAGGAGTTGACATTATTGTACTGGTTTTAAAAACTTCTTGCTGCTCAAATCTGAGATTCAAGAGTAAAATTCATTTTCAATAAAAAGATGAGTAGAAATTTCCGACCTTACTGAGTCGATGTGATCTTACTCTGGTACAAATTTTGCTAAATTATCCACTCGAAAATGATCCATCGACAACATCGAGAATCGATTCATAGCCATAAAAAAAAAATTCATCCTCAATCAAACGTATCATATAAAAAACATCAACATTGAAAATTCCATTTATTTACCACAGATCCAAGATTAACTAATATGGTTGCATTGGATTTATCTAATGCTATACATCTTGGCTTTTTCTCATGTGGTTTTCTTTATCGTCGTCCACTGACGGGTTTTTTTTTTTTTTTTTGCTATCCGTTGGTCGACTTCCGAGTTCCTCTTAAATTAACTACGTCCGTACTTGTGTGATGAGTCTTGTGCTAGACTGATCGTTAAAGATTGTGTTCAATTTCGGGAAATGGTACCTGGAAAGAAGACTTTTGTCCTTCAACATAGAAACTGCTGAATTAATTAATTCCAAAATGCAGCCAGATTTATTTTGGAACAAATCCCATCGAGTGAGATCAAAATCATCAAACTCTGTTAAATCAGCTATCGAGATATCAGCAATTAGAATTCTTTTTCACTACTTTGTTCTTCGAATAACTGCAGGGAAATTTCCAGACTAATAAATTTGTTGAAATTATCAGAGGGCATTTTGAAACGAAATCAATATTCTTCTCAGCATCTCACGAAAGTGATCAAAAGTATTTAAATTCAAATATGAGTAAAAGAATTTCACCAGTTATTTTCTCTTCATTTTCCTATTTCACTTGACTTTAAATGCTTATCGGTCTTTAGCCTGCGCACATCCGTTTTTGCATCGATTAAAGAGTTTCCTGAATGAGTAATTTATATCCAATGCGTAAATGAAACCGCAAGCTTTTCATGGAATCTTCAGAAAGTTATGGTTCAGAGTATTGATCATATGAATGTATGATGATATGTGTCTGCCCGGTCCTATAAAAATTTGGGGAACCATGGGCCACCACAAAAAATTACAGAAATTAAATTCAGTCTTTTATCGATCATTCAATATTGGTTCCTATTACAGATAGACGTTGTGATTGTGTGTACAGTCAGGGAAATGGTATCTGTCGCCTGGACCACCTAATACTTTACAACTGACCACACAAGTTCAACATTCATTCCGAAATTTGGATCAATTAGAAAAAGTTGAATCCAATTTTCTTCGTATCTTCGTTGGACCAATAACTGCAGAAATTTAAAAAAAAAAAATTTGTTATTAGATAATAATGACGATAGTGAGTACAGTAAAACCGTTAAGAATGATCAGGGAAAAGATAATAAGATTGTAGTATACGTTTGGAAATAATGAATAAATAATTTTTTAATGTTTGTAATATTATTTTACAAATATAAATATAAATATTATTATGTTATAAATATATAATATAAATAAATCTTAACTCATAATCTATATCTTATAAAATAGTCGCTTAGGATAAGACCTAAAACTTGTACTTTGGTTCACGGCGGCTAGTTCGGCCATTGTAGGTGCTAAGACCATTGAAAAAACCTCGACGATTGAAGATGCCTGGATGATTGAAAATGCCTGGACGATTGAAAATGCCTGGACGATTGAAAATGCCTGGACGATCGAAAATACCCGGATGATTAAAAATTCCTGGATGATCGAAAATTCCTGGACGATCGAAAACGCCTGGACGATCGAAAATGCCTGGACGATCGAAAATCCCGGGACGATCAAAAATTCCTGGACGATCAGTAGTTTCTGGATCATCATTGGTAGTTGGACCCTCACTTCCCGTTTTGGGCCCATACAGTATCTGCGTGAATCATAAATGTATCGTTTGAGTCAAAATTGTTCGGGCTTATAATTTGATTTTCAAAAATAAAAACTGAACACCCTGTCACGATTATAAAAGAACTTTGTAATGGAATCAAAGACTGGGAAAAAATGTGCCTTTCCTCCAGTAGAGAATACCGATTCCGCTTTTTTTCAATTGTGATAATCGCTTTGATGCTAAAATAATTGCGCCTTACCTGTATGCCCTTAATATCATCTTCGTGCAGCCTGAAGTTAGGATCGTATCTATAGAACGGAGCCATTAAAGCAGCCTTTACTTCGCTGTGTTCAAGTCCAAGGGAATGTCCAAATTCGTGTGCTGCTACCAGGAAAAGATTAGTGCCTTTGTGACTGTTGACTGTCCACACTTCTGAGTCGTCAAAGTGAGCGTCACCTCCAATTCCAGAACCTGGAGCGAAAGCGTGCGCAAGTACGTTATTTTTTCCAGGTACTCCAGGTCCGTCGAAGGGTAATCCGTCACCGTGCTCTCCAATTCCGAACCTGATCTCAATGTCAACCTGAAAAGTAACGGATATATGATCTTCAGGGATGTATCTTTCAGCGTTAAACAGTACAAAAATTCATCTATAGGATAATAAATACACGGATTGGGGTATCATAAGGGATCTAGACTAAGAATGATCGAAGCCAATGACACAAAGCAGAACAAATGTGCTTTACAAGAGTGAGAGTTAGAAAGTCAGATGGTCTTGAAATGGGATAAAAAGAGGAGCTTGGAAACTCATAATTAAAAAATTCAGGACTCTCTCACCTGTCCATTTTTCGGGGTGAAGGTCAGATCTGTATACTCGGACCATACAGCCAAGGCTCTGGCAACTTCTCTATCAACAGTTGTTCGATCGAGTTGCTGAGTGTATTTCGTGATCTTATAAGTCAGAGATTTTTTTTCCCATTTAGTTTCTGAAAAGCATAGTGACTTGTGTTAAAATAAATGGTCATTTCATACGCATCTTGGACATAAGTATTGCTCAAGAAAAACATTTTTTAGATGATAATTTTTAGGTGACATCTATTCTGTACTTTGCTATTTATTTCAGCTGTTCTCAAATAACCGAATCATTTTTTGCAATATAAACAATATGACGTATTTTCAAACTTTTTATATCCTCATTGTGAAATATATTTTACCAAAAAAAGCATATCTCCGGGATCTGCCTCCAGTTTTCGATCTAACTTTGTCCTTAACGCCGCACCTTGGCAGAGTCATCATGTAAGCAGTTTCGCTGTCCATATTACCTAAATAAAAGAAAAAAATAATAAATATACATTCATCTAACTTTTCGAAAAGTACTTTTGGAACTGGTCATTTTTTCTCACCGGTGACATCGATTCCCGCGAAAGACTGGAACTCGGCAATCGCATTGGACAACGATTCTTTCGATATGATTGCTTCGCTTTTCGGATTAATTGGTGGCAGATATCCAAACTGGGATAAGTATTGCTAGAATTTGGTAAAATTTTCATTTGATTAGATTTATTTTTGATACTTCGAGTCGTATCTTCGAAATAAATTTTTCTGGATTAAGGCTCCTACGACTTCATAAATCATTACCAATTTTCATTTTTCTATTCTCTACTCGGTTTTTAAATCAACTTACCATGGCTCCAGTATCTGATATGATAGGTCCAGCTTTCGCTTCTAGGATACAATGAGCAGCACAACAAACGAGCAATGTCACTGTTGCGGCTATCCGCATGGCACGTCCTGATGTTTCTAATCGGTTCGTCATTATGAGCTTTTCGATTTTGTTTTCGCTATGGTGATAATAGCCGTTTCAATCCGCAATTACGATTCTAAATTTTGTCACTAAAAAAGTTATATCTATTGTAATGATGAGTTCAGAAACACTTCGGTATCGCAATTTGAAATTAATTGAAAATGATCCTGGTTTTATAATTGTTTCCCCCACCCTAGAACGCGATACTTATATAAGACTATATCCTTCCAGAAAACTTTTTGCCGCAAACCGAGAAGAAAATCACGCGGAAATATTTTTCTAGATCCTATATGCGAACTATATAAATAATTTATTCTAGGAAATGAAACATTGAATCATCAAATTGAGAAGATGTACTTATTTGGTCATCCAACAAAACATCATATAAATTATCAATATTAAAAATATCACACATCCTGTACACACATTCAAAGATTTCGAATGATACAGATGAAATTGAAGAGAAATTGTCAAAAAATTGTAATTCCCAATTTTTTGGATACTCGTGTATCAGCAGTAACTAAGAATGATGGAAAATGAAATAAGATTGTGGCACATTTGAAAATAATAAATGAATGATTGTTTATTAACGTAATTTTATCATGTTACATGATAACTTAAAATATAATCTCAAAAAGATACTTAAGACTAAAAATAAAGATATGTAGGTACTTAAAATTGAAAATGAAAATGAATCTTATTGCAGTTGTAGTGCATTTGCCCCTTAAATAATAAAAACTATTGAGATCGAGAAAAAAAATGCTATTTAAAATTATTTGAATCGGAATGGTTCCACGATGATCTCGATAGTATTTCTACACGTCAACAGTTTTCGTCAACGAGGGTGTGGAGTTGAAATGCATGGCTATGGATGCTGGATCATCATGGATGTCTAGACCATCGGAGAAACTTGGACGATAGGAAATGCTTCGACGCCAATGTCTCGTTCTGGGCCCATAGAGTGCCTGCGTGAATCATATTCGTGTTTATAATAGTTTCATTTTTGTAAATCAAACTAAAAGCTCTGTCATAATTTTTCCAGCGATTCAGTTTATCAAAAAGAGACCAGATTTCATCCACTTCTAATTGTACCAATCGCTCTGCTACTAGTTGAACAATAATTCCGACTCACCTGTATGCCCTGGATATCATCGTCGTGGAGCCTGAAGTTAGGTTCGAATGATCTGTAAAACGGGGCCATGAGAGCAGAATTTACTTGGCTGTGTTGAAGACCGAGGGAATGACCAAATTCGTGAGCAGCCACTTGGAAAAGATTAGTGCCGTCGTAGCTGTTGATAGTCCACACTTCTGTGTCGTCAAAATGAGCGTCACCCCCGATACCAGACTCTGGAGCGAAAGCGTGGGCGAGTAAGTTATTTCTCCCTGGTACACCAGGACCGTCGAAGGGATGTCCGTCACCGTGATCTCCATACTCGAACCTAATGTCGATGTCAGCCTGAAGAAGAGTAATGGCAAAACTGAAAACGAATGCTCTTCACGAAAGATAATGAGCTTGGATAGAAAAATTAAGAGGGATTCAAAATTCGAAAAGTTTGGCATCTCTTACCTGTCCATCCCTTGGCGTGAAGGTCAGATCTGTGTACTCGGACCATACAGCCAAGGCCCTTGCGATTTCTCTGTCAACGGTTCCTCGGTCGAGTCTTTGAGGGTATTTGCTGATCGTATACGAAAGAGATTTGGTTAGCCACTTGGTACCTGAAGAACATTAGACATTTTGGATAAAAGTATAGCCCATGAAAGAAATTTTCTATATGTATTACGAACATCGTCAAGTGAATGAAAGCTTTCTTTACGTTGAACAATATTCCATGGTAATTGAAATTCTATAGACTTGTATGCGATGATCATTAGTTCGACTCTCAATGAATGTACATGAAAATATACTATACCAAAAAATGCGTATCTCCGTGATCTGCCTCCGTCTCTGGGTCCAACTTTGTCTTTGACACCGCACCTAGGCAGGGTCATCATGTGAGCAGTTTCGGCATCCATATTGCCTGAATAAAGAAAATGAATAATAAATATGCATGCATATAACTTTTAAAAAAGTTATGAAAAAGACCTCATGTTATGGTCGTTTTTTCTCACCGGTGACATTGATCCCCACGAAAGATTGAAACTCAGAAATTGCATTGGAGAACGATTCTTCCGATATGATTGCTTGGCTTTTCGGATTTAATGGTGGCAGATATCCGAACTGGGACAAGTATCGCTGAAATTGAATAGGATTTTGAGTTCATTAATTAACGTTGATTAGTGTACAAGTATTTCATAGCTCAGGACACGATCTGTCGAATGTTCAAAGTACCCTTTTGCACATTATGAGTCTTACGATTTTATAGATGATTGCCGATTTTCATTTTTTTTTTTTTGTTTGCTGCTTCTCAGTTTTTTATAACTTACCACGACTCCAGTATCCGAAATGACAGGGGCAGCTTTCGCTTGAAGGATACAGTAAGCAGCGCAACAAAATAGCAATATCAATATTTCAGCAAACCGCATGACACGTCGTGATGTTCTTAGTCCTTCCGTCATTATTGCCGTAGCTTTTTATTAAGGAATTGAGTTTTCGATTCTATCTTTTGTTATATTTATTGTAATGATCAACCACTAAGCACTTGAAAATCGCAATATGAAACTAATTGAAAATCGTCTTGGTTTTATAATTACGCTCCCACCCTCGCGTGAAATTCTATAATTATATCTTCTTAGGAAAATTTTTGCCTGAAACGGATCCGAAAATTCCGCGGAAAGTATCATATGCCAGAAGTAAATTATAAATATATATAATTCAAAGAAATAAAAAATGAATCATGAATTTGACGAAATCTACTTACGCGTACTAATCTCAAATCCGCTTCGAAATTGCCTAACTGCTTGTTGACTATGTATAACATCGTTGGTATTCGTTCTAAAGTTTTTCGAAAAATTTACATTTCTTTACTAATTTTCAATTTTTTTTGGGATATTTTTGGTGCAAATTTCGGTATATCATTAATTCGAAATAAGATGGTTCGACAACATCAAAAGAAAAAATGTATCAGGAGAAATCAAGTGATATAGGAATCGATTGATAGTCATGAAAAAATGAATCGTAAATTAAACATCACATAGAAATCATTGATATTAATAATTCAATTTATTTGGTACAAATTTAATATCATTTCATGTATAATTTGCAACGAATCTGTCTGAGGCTGCATATCTTGGATTTTTCTGTTGCGGTTTTCCCTTTCTAATTCGTACGTCAACGGGTTTTTTTGCACTGCATCCTCCACTTCTTAACTCCTTTTGGAAAAAATTACATACATCTAAAGATTTCGAATGGTAGAGATGAAGTTCAAAAACTTTCAAATATTTGGAATCATTTCATTTTGATGTTCACACCACATTCCAACAATTGTTGACCCCCGAATCATCAGAAAAATATTTAAAATAAGGACCATCAAATTATCTGTAAAAGAAAAAACTGGAAGTCATTTTTTCTGTACCTACGTTAGTTTCTCTGTGCCTCAACGCAGATCGTGTAACCATATTATCACATCAATCCAAGCTCTTCCTGAAATTGCATTTCTTGATTCTACGACCCAAAATTCAGCAGGCTGAATTAGGATACGGAAAAACCGTGTCCTGTCATTTTCATAAAGAATTTAACTGGCTTCGATTTTGTCATTCGACCTTTATCTAATTGACATCATTAACGGTTTCTAAAATATCAGCTATCGAAAAATTGATTTTGAATAGCAGTTCTCCAAGATGGTGGCTCGGGCATTGAACTATGATTTAAAGATTTTCATTCCATTCAAAAACAAGCTATGATTAATTTTTCTATTTTTTCCTATTCGACTTGACTTGAACTGCTTATCGACCTTCCGCCTGCGCACATCCGTTTCCCGCACCATGGTTGAAGCGTGTCCTGTATGATGAGAAATTTAGTTTTCTACAGATTTTATGTTGTAAATAATATCATATCCAACTCATAAATGAGACCACAAACTTTTTATGGAATCTTCGAAGAGATACATTTCAGAGAATCTATAATCGTTGTTATAGTCGGAGTATAAAATTTCACAATATTAAATGCGTTATTAATATTTCCTTGGTGATATTCCTTAGAAAATGTTGCTATACTGGAAGCGGATATCCTGCGGTTTCTCATTTGTCATACGATCATGAATGCTTATTTTAACTGGTCTAATTTTATGGGATTACAAAGGATTTCATAGGACAGAAAACAAGACAAATTTAAGCCATCGATACATGTCTGCGTCATTAAATATGAATGTGAGGAACAATGGGCCAGCACAAAAAACAAAATTTATGGAAATCAGATTCATTTCATGATCGATCATCAAATATTGGCTGGTAGTACAAATGAGTGTTGCAAATTATGTGCATACGCAAATAATTGTTCGTAATAAAACGACATTTATTGTTTCGTCTTCTACTACGACACCCTCAAAAAGGGTGATTTCTCTTAGCCCACTAAGAGAAATCGGCATAGGACACGGTTATCCAGTTTCAAAAACTAAAATATCGCAATTATTCAACACAATGCATCATGTTACATACGAACTGCACTGCATGTGATCCTAGAGTATTGACCACAACGCGATGTATCACATATTGATTCGTTTCATTGATTGAATATATGATTTATTCTAAACGGTCGAAGCAATGTGTCTTGAATACTGCAGCGGTGAATTATAAAGTACCACAATAATTGCCTGCAGCGATTAACTCGTTTTAATTATCGCATTCACCTCCGATACGTTGAAATGTTTTTTGCCGGCTGCATCGGATACTTATGGTATGGTGATGGTGACAAATGGGCCAGTGGAGTCATTAGGACATCAATTTTCACTAGCGTTAAGAAAATCGGCCATCATCTATGAAATCATAAGAGGCTTATGCTGTTGCTTGAGACCAAAGTTCACTTTCTCATCAAATGACCATCCTTTAAAAATTGAAAAAACGCTCGTACATACATAGTTCGGTGAATTCTCAACATTGTTCTTTTACTATTATGAAACATGTAATACGTCAGATTATGTAGGACGATTTTCATGAAAATCTAAAAAATTCTAAAACTACTAGAACTATGATAGAATATTCTTCATTTTATGTACAAAACTTCGTTTGCTGGTCCACATCTTTTATCAGCGACCTGTCTTCCTTTCATCAATATCCTCCTGGATCCCAGCAGCACTTATCTCAGTTTGGATATCTGCCGTGTCCAGTCAATTCGAAAAGCCAAACAATCATATCGAAAGAATCGTTGTCCAATGCTATTTCGAAGTTCCAGTCTTTCGTTGGGACTGATGTCACAGGTGAGTAAAAATGGTTGTCGTAGAGAGTAGAATTCTCCAAAAAAAAATTCCGAGGCTTGTGACAAAGGTCCTTTCTCAAAAATAAATGTATGTGGATTTGTCAACCATTCAGAACAATCAATTTGGACCCAGCGCGAGCCACAGATCGAAGAGATATCGCGCCTCTCGGTAATGAACTGATATGAACAGACGATATGAACCTTTGATAAATTCGTTTGTATAAAATTAGTGTCTTGAATATGTAATACGCGTGTATTATTAGATCGCTAATTTCAATTAAACGGTTGTCATTATGTCAAGCAAGTCTTTATCATTAGTTTCACGAACGTATGTTATAACGGATTATTCGAAAGTGTTACGTGGTTTGAATGTTTGTCAAATCTGCTTTTAATAGTATCATTTGAATATATGTATTTAATTTATGCAGATAATAGCATTAGGCGAGTCAAGGGAGCTGATAAGGACGCTCATCGCCTGAAAAACTCCTATCGCCGCTACTTCCACATCACTTGGACTGATCCCGAATGAAACTTGGAGTATCGTTATCATATCTTTGCAGAAAATGGAGGAATACTTTGCATTTTTAAAATTTCAAGATGTTGTTTGAGATTATCTTTGTTATCTTATAATTTTGGAAAAGTAAAATATTCCTGTACCTTTTTCAATCCCCAAAGCTTTAATCCGATCGTTCGAGTGACGTAGGAGTAGCAACAACCCGCATTTTTGAGACGTGAGCATCTTTAAAAGCCCCTATTAATATTCGTCTAAGTGTAAAGTAGGTATGACTGACCATGAACTGACCATTTCACTATTAATACTAATCATAACGCTGATCAGGTATCCAAGTAGATTAAAACACTTAACAAACATCCGTCGACAGAGATGGTGTCAGGGCCTTCCCAACATGGTATGATGGTACGAGTACATCGACCTGACCTTCACGCTGATGAGTGAATAGGTGAGATATGCTCGAGTATTCTAATTCTTATCCTTCAAATTCCTCTCGCTATCTTTCTCTCTTTCTATTTCCGCGGTCACCGGAAAGAAATCACCCTCTTGCAGCGTCCAGAGCACAACCTTGAGTCCCTCTCCGTGTCTCTGTGACTTTTTGAAAATATTTTTTATACTTTTGAAACTGACAGTTTTTTTTTTTTTTTTTTTTTTTTACCACTGCAGTGATGCGTCATTTTCCCATGCAGATTTGTTCCGCACAGTCATTGTAGATTCTTTGGAACTCCCACATTCCTAAAACACATTCAATATTTTCCTGTTGCATTCCATTGTCTTATAAGTCCTGAATCAGTCTTATAGTTCTTATAGCTAAAATGCGATTGCGAAATTTGTTCTTTCATGACGAAATTCGGAGATTTCAAAATTAGTTTCCTACAAGCCGGAACGATAGTCCGAACTTCATATTATACAAATTTCATAGAATCATCGCGATTAGTAAGTGATTGAAAATTCATCTCACGCGTTAGTGCATAGTGAATTTTCCTGGTAGGTTAAACCATGTCAGTTTTTTGCATGTATGTAAAAATCTTAGTCTTAAAAATCGTAGAATTTCTTGAAGGAGACCATCGTGCCTCACCCTCCCCTACAAACATACACATTCAGGGGATATTTTCATTATGAATTTGGATACTATTTTGCATGACAAGTGAATACCAACCAGTTGACGACGTATTAAGAATAATAATGCACGACAATAGCGTGTGTTTTCCTGCACTTGGATAAATATGATTCATACTGCATTTCGGCAAGCTTATAAGACAAGAGTTTTTATGGAGAGGCTAATTGTGGTTTAGCAAGCCGGTGATTCTCCATTTGGTTCAGACTGAGATTTCGAAGTGCAAGCGCAAGACTCGACACTGACACATCATCATAGTTTCAGTGATAGAAAATAAGACTGTGATTGTCAGATAGTTGGATTCGAGGCTGGTTTTACTTCTTGATAAAAGCTTGACAATGACAAACGGACAAGGAACACCACGATATGCCATACGGCTTGCCGAAATATTGATATTATCTGCTTTTTATGCAGCCTATTGTATCTTCGAGGTGAAAGCTGCACCCATAATCTCAGAAACTAGTGCCATGGTAAGTAGAATTCAGGCTTTTGATCCTGACTTCTTTGATGAAAATTTTGATATAAACATATAGTTGCAGTAAACTTTCTTTTAATGTGTTTGCCTGACTTCTGTCTATGAAATATTGTCTATGAAAAACAATTAATCGAGTGAATCTTTTATTGAATATCAGCAGTACTTGTCCCAGTTTGGATATCTGCCACCACACGATTCAAAGAACCAACCAATTGTATCGAAAGAAGCCTTTTCCAAGGCAATATCCGAGTTCCAGACTTTCATGGGGCTTAATGTCACTGGTAAGTAAGATCGGCTGTGGTATTTACGTATATCAAGTATATGAAGAAGTTCTTCCCGAAGTGTGTATTCATTATTCATTTTTATCTCGCAGGTAACGTAGATGTTGAAACAGCTCACGTGATGACTTTGCCTAGGTGTGGCGTTAAGGACAAATTTGAATACAACGCGGGTGGCAGGTCGAAGAGATACGCTTTTCTAGGTATGTTCGTGATACATATTGTATCATCATAAAGCCCTAGCCAATACGTGAATCTTCTTTCCCCCGTGAGATCTGCCTGCCTACATGTACCCCGTACGTAGGTATCGATCGAAGATTTTTCTATTGATTGATTTCTCTCTCCAGGACACAAATGGCTAAAGAAGAATCTGACATATAGGATCACCAAGTACACTCGTAAACTCAGCACAGCAGACGTTGACAAGACAGTCGCCAGGGCTTTAGCTGTATGGTCCAAGTACACGGATCTGACTTTCACGCGGATGAATGGACAGGTAAGATACTTTCAAGTATTCTAATTTTCCCCAAGGTGGACTAAATTCTATTTTATTCTACTCTCTTCTATTCGGTCTCGGTCTTTGTCTCACTCATGAAGAAGCAGTATGATGATTAACAACCCTCGATTATTTTGCCATCGTTATTCAGGTTGACATCGAGATTAGATTCGAGATTGGAGATCACGGTGATGGGTATCCCTTGGATGGACCTGAGAACGTACTCGCCCACACTTTTGCTCCAGGGTCTGATCTTGGGGGTGATGTTCACTTTGACGACTCTGAAGTTTGGACCGTCAACAGTTATGAAGGAAAGAACCTCTTCCAGGTGGCAGCGCATGAATTCGGTCATTCACTCGGTCTTGACCATAGCAAAATCTCAACGGCTCTGATGGAACCACGATATAGAGGATACCAGCCCTACTTCACACTGGACAACGACGACATCCGAGCTATACAGGTAATTGTTATATTCCTAGTTGCTGGGTACTTTCTGATAAAAACCATATCTCTGAAAAAATATTGCACTCTTTGGCGGAATCCTATTTCATTACAAACGCAAGGAACGCTTATCTTACGCGGTGCCATTATCTTTCATACAGCAACTCTACGGATCCAAAACGAGATTCGAGGATTCAGGGACCCCTAATGGACCAGACATCTGTAAAGATCCTCAGATCGATACGATATTCAAAACCGCCGATGGCTACATCTACGTTTTCAAAGGTGAGAACCCGGTTGACTCAATCCGATTATTATCATCATGTAGAGTTGCGTTTGCTGCACAAGATGCAAAAGTCGTTAGTTCCTTAGCCAAAATCTGATGAACTTTTCTAGGAGAACATTACTGGAGGTTAACTTCGAACGGAATTGCTCCAGGGTATCCGAGGCTGATAGCCACAGGGTGGAAGGGTTTACCGAGCAACATCAATGCTGCCTTTACTCACAATGGATGGACGTACTTCTTCAAGGTAGATAGACGAGCTTGTATAGTTGATGAAAAGTATAACGCAACTATTTCACCTTATCTTTTCTTTTCTGCATCAGGGCTCTGAGTACTGGGCGTACAAAGGCGTGCAAATGGAGAGCCGTTATCCCAGAAAAATCCACATAGATTTTCCAGACATTCCTGACGATATCCACGCTGCTACAGTGTGGAACGGAGATGGGCAGATATACTTTTACAAGGGAAGCAAATTATGGAGGTTCAATCCCGCTCAAGAACCACCAATCCAGACAACACTTCCTGAACCAATTTCTAGCTGGCCAGGTCTTCCAGAAAATTTGGATGCTGCCTTATCCGATAATGGCTACACCTACTTCTTCAAGGGTGGTGCTTTCTACCGATTCAATGACAGGTTGTACTCGGTAAGTTATTTACTCAATGGCAAACGTATTTAGCTCTTGAATACCCAATATCGTTCTCAAGTATACCACGAGAATCTTTCTATTTCGATCATGGAAGATGCATGACAATTTTTTTTCTCATATGGTTTTCTAGGTGGATCCAATGAGCCCATACGAAACAGGATCAACCTGGTTTGGCTGCACTGTGGAAAGCAATGACGCGTTATGGAGTAATTGGTTGTATAATCCTTCCTTCTACGGGAAGTGATACAGGCTTAGAATTGTGGAACGTGTAATACAGGTTTAGAATTTAAAAAGCTAAAATTGTGATAACTTATTTATTTTTATTTTTTCTGAGCCTTGTCGTAAACAGCTGTTGGAATGGAAAAATACCATTCAAGACTATTAAGAAACTATCGATGTTTCAATCATGTCGAATGTCATTTCCATACTGCCAATAGTTTTTTCAGACGAGGCTCGAAAAGGCGATATTAATACAAGATGACAAATCTACCGTTTTTCTTTTTCTCATCATTTCATCAGCGTACTGCAATCTCTGTACAATCTTCATCTCTCATTGCTGTGTTTTTTTACGAGTATCTCTTGTAGGTTATAAGTTCTAATTGTAAGTTTTAATTTAAATATTTATGTAACACAACTGGACAATAAATAGTTCCCAATACTATGTTACTTCTTTTCTTTTTTCAATCCATACATTTCAGATGTAACACAATTTGATATACAACAGCTGCATATTGTTTCTTACGAGAAAATTTGCCCCTGACAAACAAAGCCCTTGAAATTATTTTTTTTTTTTTTGGAATAATCGACATTCGTTACAATAAAATGATTATGGAGGTCAAGACATTATTGATACTCTCAAACTTGGGTAATCCCAGAAAAATATTCATTAGTTTCGAAATAATACTAACTCGCTGATTAATCTGGGAAAAATTAAATGACCTGTATAGACCCCGGCAGTAGACGTCGACGAGCGATGTCCCTCACGTAGTGTCTGTATTATCTTCTCCGAAACGGCTATTATCTCCGGTTTTTTGTTTCTTCTTTATCTCTTTCAATATCGTTTGATTTATTAACACAAATTTGTAATTATCCTAAAAAAATGTTATCCTAAATATATTAAATATAAATGTAGCTCACGTCTGATCCCATTTCGAACACTCTACGAAATTTTCGGTTTCTTAAGTAAAAAATTAAGAGCTTGCAAATAAAAATATCAAATTTGGCAAAAAAAAAAAAAAAATAAAACAATTGGGAAACTGGGAAAATGTGTTTCTTTTCAGTTCTTGTTACAAATGATAAGATAATATAATCATGCGTACAACTATAATCAGTTTATGTACGCGTGTTAATGCAATAACAATAGTGTAGAGGAAAAATATTGATATAAAACAGATCGTGGTAAAACCCATGCGAAATCCTAGGAATAAGTGGTCGCCAGAATTGGGTTATCTCTGATGCTGCATCCCTCAATTACATTTGAGCTTATGCAAATACGTGAAAATAAATAAGATAACGTAGGAAATATATATAAGCAGTAGAAATACGCTGTGAAGAATAAGTTGAAGTTGATTCGTCAAGTTATCATCAAGTTCTTGGTCTTGTTCAGAAATATTTCAGTAAGTATCGTTTTGCTGTCTTTATAAATTTTTAATTTATATAATATACCTCGTAAAAAAATTCAATTCAAACATGTAAGAAATTACCAATTGTACAAAAAACAATCTTTAACGTTCTTTTAAAACGATACCGATTTTTGATATTTCGTGTTCAAATATATCATAAAAGAAACAAAAATGTACAAACAATTGGACATACATCAAGCTTTTCTAAAAGAGATCCCACAAAGTTTCACAATCCTTTTTTTCATATTATGTTAAAAAAGGAATAAAAATTCGGGATTTGCAAAGTATTACAAGTTTTTAATACGAATGAAAAGAAATTTTCAACTTCTCCACTCGATACGATAGTCACAATTCTCTAAACTGTTTCAATTTTGAACCTTTCAGATAAAACATCGCTACAAAATGGCAAAATTCAGTGTTAAAATCTTAACCGCTCTTTTCATCGTTACCATCATATTCGCATTCTTAGGAACAGCGAATGCTTGTGTCAGCAGTGCTTGGGTGAGTAAAAATATAAAATTTATTAATAAATAATCTCCCAACTAATATCGTATCGAGCATGTACGATACTTGACGAATAATTTTATAGTATAAAAAATCGATCGGTTATTTTTTTAAAACTATTCTGAAAATCCGACGAATCGATACGTATGTTCCATACCCAAGTCAATATTAATCGCATATTTATTTGCGTATGATTTTAGTGTCAGCCAGATGGACGTGTCAATTGCTGCAGTGGATATTGTCACAAAGAACCAGGCTGGCCAGTTGGCTACTGCAGAAACCGATGAGGTCTTGAAGACATCCTTGTTGCACCGTCGTGGGTCTACATTCACACACGACAGTTCCTCCTTGTGTTTGCGCAATATAATTATTTTAAAATTATTTTCATTATTGATGTAACACGTTAAGGAATGAAATAAAATTAAAATTTGAACTTTTGAAACTTTAATAATTAATAAACGCTTTAATCACAAATCGTTATATTTTTTTTCGGACTGTCAAAGTTCAAGGTGGAAAGTTTTAGGAGGGGATGCAGATTCCATTTGTGTAAGAGTTTTATAAATATCAATAAAACTCAGTCAGTTTTTAATTAGTTTGAAAACAACAATAAAAAGTGGTTTTACAAAACTCGCCGATGTATTAAAAACGTCATATAAGTTATAAGAAAACAAAAAAAGAAACTAATACATTCTAAAATAACGACGAACTTAAATTGTCATTTCAATTACCGTGAATGCAAGTGGATCACTGTCGCTAATTTTGACTAATAAACAAACATAAAAATCGACAACGATTATGTCACATGAAAAAATAACGTCACGATCAGGAAACGTCCGGTATTTTGCAATACTGATAATGCTGGTTTATTACTCTTGCTATTTTATTCTTGAAATAAAAGCTGCTCCAGATATTTTTGATGCTAAAATCATGGTGAGTAACTTTTGGTGAGCATCTTTAATGGCCACTTAAAAGCTATTAAATATGCAACACATGATGTCTTCTAATTTCTAATCTGTATTTGAATTGAAGTCATGATTGGTATTCGAAATGCAAAAATGTGAAATTAGTATACGCTAAAGAACTGACTGAGAAGACTGCAGATAAAGATACTTTATGAGCTATTTGCCAACGTAATCTCTCGACCTTTATCCATGGGTGTACCAAATCTCACAAATTGCAATATTTACTTGATTTAAAATATGTGATTAATGATAAATGGAATTCAAGAAAATAAGGAAAAAGTTTAACGCGCAATATATCCTCAAGTAGGTAAAACCACAACCATGTATTTACCGTCTTGATGGTTTTCCTTATCAGTAAATGATTCGAAATGTACACTGCAGACCACATTGCAACGCTATTAATTCAATTACACAACCGACATTGATAACACGATGAATATATTTCATGAAATTAATGATTATCACATTTTTTACGACTTCCTATCAGCTTTGCTTCGCCATGTATTAATAATCTGTTCAATTTTGCACCTAATATTGTAGCTGCACCATTCATCCCAGTTTCGATATCAGCCAGCAATAAATCCTGTAAAAGAAGAAATCGTCAGAAAAGAAGCAATACCCATAACAATTTCCAAGCTCCAGTCAATAATGGCGATTAATATCACCGGTTAGTATTTTTGCAGGAACAAATGGCGAATGAATACCAACTAGCGTGTAACTTCATATACACATTTCTAATTCCATGTATCAAATGACCAGGTAAAATGAATTCTGAAAAAGCTCATATGATGACTCTTCGAAAATGTGACTCCGAAGAACAATTCGGATTCAGCAGGGCTAGTAGATTGAGAAGATATGCTCTATACAGTGGGTATATATTTTTATATAATTCGATTGGGAATATACATAAGCTAACAAATATTACCTTTATCGATACAATCAGTTAGAAAATTTTTCCAGTTCCCTGGGGACGTAAGAATCTGACTTATAAGATCGGCAAGTACTCTGAGAGACTCAGCAGAACAACCGTTGGTGAAGAAATCGGCAAGGCTTTAGCTATGTGGTCAGAATACACAGATCTAAGCTTCACACTGTTCAACGGACCGGTGAGAGACCTCCTCAGCTCTCCTTTTTTCTTTTATTTAATTATCACTCGATACAGTAACGATCATAATGAAATCCATCATCATGTTATCGTTTTTCAGGTTGATATAGAGATCAGATTCGAGCGTGGAGTACACGGTGATGGGAATCCGTTCGATGGACGTCAAGGCAATATACTAGCTCATGCTTTCTATCCATGGTTTGGTGGTGACGTTCACTTTGACGATGATGAAGAATGGACCATCAACAGCAGCAATGGTACCAACCTCTTCCAAGTGGCAGTACATGAGTTTGGCCATTCCCTAGGCCTCGGTCATAGCAAAATCAAGTTCGCTGTTATGAGCTCAGAGTACAAATCCTATGACCCCAACTTCATTCTGGACAAAGACGATATTATGGGCATTCAGGTGAGCAGCAGTTATTTTATAATCACATGTCATTCATGCTCAGGTTTTATGCAGGCAATTTATGGACCAAAAACCACTGACGATGTTCCTCATCTTTGTACAGATCCAAAGATCGATACGATATTCAAATCCCGTATGGGCCAGATCTACGCTTTTAGAGGTCAGTTAACTTTCTCTATTTCAATCATCATCAGACAGTTCCATAGTTCAACCTGTAATATCTGAATTGGATTTTGTAGGAAAATATTACTGGAAGCTAATGCCGGACGGAATTGCTCATGGATATCCAAAACTGATTGGAAAACGATGGAGTCGACTTCCGGGCAACATCGATGCTGCCATTACGCACAAAAATGGAAGCACGTTCTTCTTCAAGGTATAAAAGTCACTGATTGATAAAAAAAAAAAAAGAAAAAGACCGGTCGAAATCGGTTGCACTTTTATTCATTTTTCTTTTTCATCTCAGCACTCCAAGTACTGGAAGTACGTTGGCAACCGAATGGCCGGAAATTATCCAAAGGAAATTGACGTCGGTTTCAGAAAAATTTCTAAATACCGATTAGCACAATTCAAACTATCGATCAAAGCTAGTAAAATTAAATCGACGTTTGTGATGAAAAATCGCTGCTCTTTATATGCAAGACGACTGTCATCTCCGCACGAACAAGAACACAGTGTTCATTTATTTTAAAAATTTGACTATTCGTGGACAATATGATAATTTACAAATTTCTTTAATACCACTGTGTTCACAATTTCGTTTCCATTGCCACCGCAGCGATTTCATTTTGCTAGAAAATCGCTTCCTTATCGACCGCGTAAATATCGATCATAATTCCGTCGGTAAAACTAACAACACGTTACCAACAGCAAATGTCTGATCGATAGCCAGTCAAAAGCTAGATCATTAATCATTTTCCATATACCGATAAGAGAAAAAAGTAAAGATATAAAAATTAACGATTATTGACTCTCTTCCGTGCTTTAATAATTATCAATCCCTTATCGACAAATTATTTTCTGTTTAATACGAGTTATCCATAATCGCCTAAATTCTACCTTTTACTTTCATCAAATAATTCTATACAAGAAATCAATTTTTTATTAATCTTGTACAAATACTTTATTATGACATAATTATTAGACATACCTAGTTTCTCTATTTTTATTCCTGTCAAAACACTTTTGTTATTTCCTTTCTCTGTCTAAGTGTACCTTTCGCCATGTCATCTTTCCCGTTTTGTTTTTTTTGTATCGCATGACCAGTCGCGCATTATCATTATTTTCCAAAATCGTATTCAAAGTATCAATTAAATCCACTCGGTACATTTCGCAGTCCAAACATCGTTGTCTTTTTTTTTCTATTTTCATTCAGATATATGTATGTATGTATGTACTTTGAACCACAGCAAAATTCTACCGTTCAGTTAAATTTTTAGTAATAACAATGAGAACGAAACAGGACAAATAAATATCTGTGTTGTCCTGAGCGTCAAAATCCTTTTGACCTTTTATCATTGGGTGGAGTTATAAGGTGTGGTCGAAAATAGGTATATCTTATTTCTTCAAGTATATTTATTATTCATTAATATCGTACTTTTTTTTATTCTCCAACCCGTATCTATAGCACATTTTTTTTTTTTTTTTTTCTTTTCTTTTCTTTTTTTTAAACCTTTGTTCGGTGTTCAGGAGGATCAGAAAATGTACTTCTTCCCAGGGGGTTGGATTTCTCATACATTCACCCAATTTAAATATAATGGAATGACTCCTGCAGGAATTTATTTTACATATGACTTAAGGTAGACTCCAGAAAAAAAAAAAAAAAGAAAAAACCTCAGAGGATCAACCAACCGTCAACTAGGTCCTGGACTCCCTGGGCTGTGTAACATGTGTCACAAATGACGAATCACTAGTCACATGGTCATTGATCATTCTTCAGACTGTGTGGCTAAGTAAATTCTATACATCACTGATTTTCCAAGCTTGATTAGTCTTTGTCGATTGTTTCATTTAAAATATATGGATATGAGTTATATATCTATACCGCAGTCTTACTGACACAGTAAATTCTGACTAATCTGTATTCAATTCTGGTTATAAATTCAATTTTCAGATTTACCACAATCCAGTTTTCAATTTCCATTATGATTACATTCAGATGAATTTTTCAACACGCGATATGTGCAGAATTTTATTAACTAAATATCGTTTAAATTTAGCAATTGTTTATTGACTAACGACGGATTTATTCTCGGTCAGTGAATCCCGTTTACTTAGATTAAATAAACACGAATTCATCATGACAATTTGAAGAAAAAACACTTGGACAACACTTACGCCCTCTGTTTATAGAACCTTATTTTTTCATACCGAGATAATTTGTTGCTAAGTCGACAATAACCTCGCTGACAAAACTAGTTTTCTCTTATTTAATTTCTTAATTGATTTACTTGAGTGACAGTCTTTTTGTTAAATAGATGAATATAATCTGTTCTGATCACTATCTGTAACAGCAAAAGATCTATTCTTTTTTTTTATTATTTAAATTTACGTAAAAAAATACTTCGAATCAAGTCCTGAATAATTATTTCAGATTCTCGAAAAATTTGGCTTCTGTAATATTAATTTCGTGATATTTTTTAAAGACGTTAGTAATTATAGTTTAAAAACGAGAAAATTTTCCAACCCTTTTGTGATATAAATTTACATTCAAGATGCATGACTGAGTTTTTATTACCGACAGATGGCAATGCCCTTTCGCCCGATGTCTGGCAACTATTTTTGACTCGAACATGATGCAGACATAAATATTCAAAAGATTTTGTAAACTAAAAGAATGATAAATTTAATATGAGGCGCAAAACAATTCCACGTAATTTAATACCGAGAATACATTAACTTTAGTAAATGCTCGATATACTGTTTGTTAAATTTTTTTTTTCCATCTCGAATCGTTAACAGAATATTTAAATCGAGTTGCAATTAGTGGATTAAAAATTGAATTGTAAGATAGTAGGTGAGTAGAGATTGAAATTAAGAAATTGATATCATCTTGATATTGAATTCGTCGAATTGAGTTCGTTGTAACGATTTTTAAAAACACGGTTTCAAAATACGTAATACGATATGTCTTTGTTCGTAAGAAATAATTACGAAGCGCCTGATTTCAGGCAACCCAACACACAGAATTTCTACTTCTCATCAACTGTAAAAAGAATACATGCGGTTTGAGGGTTGCTAACGATCAGGCGTACTAAAGACACAAATTTTTAAAACGTTACATAACTTAGTACGAAATGTAGCCGATTTTTTTCTTTCTTTTTTCATTTCTTTTAATGTTTCAAAAAGATCGACGAAAATTCGTAGTTTTTTTTTTTCTCATTATTTATACCAAAAGCTGTATCTTCAATTCGGCTATTTCTCCATTCTCACAAATATCTATCACCGCATGTTGTCAGTTTATCTGCAAATGTCATCTTTAGACATTTTCTGATAGTTTATTTTAAAAAATCTAAGACTCTATAAAAATATTGAAAAGAAATACAGACGGATTTTTTATGTTTCCTGCAGACAGTACAAGTATACAGGAAATTTCCCGGAGGTTGTTTGTTCGAAATTTCATGCTAACGAAAATAGTTCGATACTTTCTGACGTAATATTGATTTAAAAAAAATAAAAAAAACTGTCTCAATTTACGTAGATTTCTCCGAAATTCAAGATCGGGTAATTTTGCGGAAAATATAATTATATTAAAATTTTTTCTGCGTCAGAATTATTAATCTCCTACTCTAATCTTAACGAGTTTATTACTTCTTATTTTTTAAAGACTGATACAAGATTTTATTTTCGTTATGTAAGTATGATTCCGGGTTTTATTATAACTTCTCATACCTCTAAATATCGCTAACTTAACAGGAAAAATAATTAATTGTTATAATCAGCATCGAAGTTTTGGAACAAAAAACGTAGCTCGAGCTCTTGAATTGAAATTATTTCATTAATTTTTCATAAATCATAAATTTATATCAAAAAACTATTACAGACCCATAATTTTCCGTATTTTTAAAAACCAAAGTCAAAAGCTCTTCATCGAAACTCGAAAATTGTACACAAGTAGAAATTGTAGCTACATCATCACAAGAAGGTAACTTTTAATGCTGGTAAACACGTGAAATCATTGTATGTATAATGTGTGGAGCTAGCTCAAGATTTATGTGTTTCCATGTTGGGTGCAACGAGCCTATCCATGGCCGAGAATGATTAACGATAAATCGTAAAATTTTTCGAAAGTTTGAGGATCAGGTACGAGTAAACACGCCACAAAAGGGATTATTTTCGAAATGCTGTTAAGTCCCAAAAGAATTTTTCAATGAATCAATTCTTCACGCAATTCTCTAGACTTTAAAAACCCCATCAGATAAATTTCGACTTTATTTTACCGTCGTCTATGGAAATTAGACGCAACAAACTGCATTAAATGAAGAAGAAAACGTACCCCGATTTATTTCCGCAGTGATAAAAATCGACATTCGTTTTTAGAACGATCAAAGACTTTGGCAACATCGAACAACGAGAGGTGTTGATAAAAATGTGGTAATATCGAACTTTGAACATGACACATTCAAAGATTGAACAAATCTCTACACCAACACGCGTTAATCCATATCTCAGGATATCGCGATTGATGGTTAATAGGAAAACAGAGTTTTCAGATTTTCGATATACCCTATACCTCCATCTAAACATTTCTTCTTTTCGCGGCAAGTTTTCGGAATATGAATTATTCATCGAGGCGTCTTAACGGCTGGTTAACGCGTTCCAACGTTCGTACGATTATTCAAACAATGCAACGAGTGATTCCACGTAGTACGTGATGAAAGAAAAAAAAGTAAAAAGTTATAAAAAGTAGTTAAAAAAAAAAGAACAGATCAACAGCCAGTTTTTAATCATTTGCAATTGACCAGATCCAGCTTTGGCTTCTTTCTAAATGCACCTAACTAGGTTATCGAATATAATCGGATGCAATCCGCAAAGAGTGAAACTCGGTTTTAAATTGACATTGAGATTTATCTTAGTTTTTAAAACTAATTATCAATTACCTTCGTTGTATATATTTAGTCACAATTATTTAAAATTGCGGAATAATTAAACCCTGACATGGACAACGTGATTAAAAGTATTTACTCTTTCGACAAGACATCATTTCGTTAAATGATATCAGAAAAAAAGTTTCAGCATCTGTTAACCACATCTTGGCCTTCGGTTTGCGGGAAATCGCTTGCATTATTCATTCTTAGATATACATATACGAGTATACGATATAACATACTACGCCTACGAGATATATCTATGGCGTTATACCTACCGAATTTCAATACGAAATTACCTCTTTCTTAGTCTTTAAACAATCCTATTTCTCCTTGCTATTAAGATGTGGAATATTGCAAACGAAGGGCACAGGATAGATGATATACAACCGGAACTCAGATTTCCGACTTCAAGGAAATCGTATGAAAATAATTTTTGTCTCGTATTCGCAATGTCTTTATATCGTTAATGGAATCGGTATATTCAAACTCGGAAGCGAAGTTTCGAATTAAAGATTAGAATTTAGATATAACAGAATGTAAACATGTGTAAATCAAGTTAATACGATATTAGATATATTATACCTACAACACCGTTAGATATACCTAACTTTGTGTCAACATCAGAGTTGGAAAGCGGTTGATAAGATGTTGCAACTGTTTCAATTCACACCCGATTACCTCCGTGTTACCCTAAAACCTGTCAAAAATTATCCATCTCGATATTCCAACTCGCAATATAATATTTAACCAAAAGTTTTGTTAGATCTGCAGATACATGACGATCGTTAACGGTAAGAGAAATCTTTGCAGATGTCTATAACCACGATGAATAAATTATACAATTTATGATATATTTCTTCTTGAGTTTTAATGATTATGTAGCAAAGTCCTTCAACGTCTGCGTAATATCGTTACATTTCCCCATCTTCATACGCCTAATCTGATTGAAATAAATTCTTAGAAAATAACAATCTTCATGAAGTTTCTTAATCGGAAAACACTTGCGGTTTAGAATGGCGTTAATATCACAATCAGAAGAGTAAAACTTAAAGAAAAAAAATAAAAATATTTGCTATAACTTTACGGAAGTTTGTATTGCAGTCTTGAATATCTTCACCTCGTTTTCATTATCTGTTTATAGATTCTTAACGAATGTCAATATTGTGTCAATCGGATGATTGGCAAACGTTTGTCTTTGTAACCATTCGGATACATCAGCGTTTTGAGAATATGAAAAAGTGATTCCGATTCAATAAAGACGAGTGGAAATCCAAGGGAAAAATGAACTATCGTTTAAATCATTAAGGAAGTTGAGAACTAGGAACTAGATTTATTTATCAATATATGTATATACGTTTACGAGTAGATAGAGTTTAACTTGGAATGATATAATTAAATGAATCGACCGAGAGTCCAATGCGCGTCACGAACTCTACGTGCGTCTACCATTTCCTCGTTACTATTGCTACTCACTACTGAGAATCTTTGTTTAGTGAATCATGTGAGTCAGTATATAATATGCTCTCTTGTCAGTATAATGATGATCAGAAAACGGAACCGCAGACATATAACATGCATAATCAGTCTTCATGTGTATGTATGTACTATTTACACATGTGGATATATATCGGACAATGAAATGACATCCAAGATACTACATTGAAACTTTTATTTTTTGTACAATATAAATGAACGGTTTTATGTTTATATTAATTCAGAAATAATCATTATGTATATAATATGTATGTATGCATGTATGTTCAGCTGAAAGAGCTGTGAATCAGCCATCGAGCTGATACATAGAGACTTTAAAGTGTTCCAAAATTAGTAACAGTTTAGAATTTGCGATATAATGAAAGCGTTAATAAGCAAGCATATTCTATACCGATGATACCTTGAAAAATGAGAAGAAAAAAAATCGTTAATGAAAAAGAAAATAAATCTTGAAAGCTAAAGATAGACTCATCGCACTTTGTTTAATAAATGCGGGTGTGACTGACACGTAATCGACTCGATTTCTTATCATATCTTATTTTTACTGTTGGGCGTGACGTTTCTTTACGTATAAAGCATTTGTAACAAACCGTATATATAAGCCAGTTTCGTATTGAGAAACGTTTCGGAGATAAGACAATGATTAGGTTAGCTGATGTGTGTGTGTGTGTGTGTGTGTGACAATACGATTTATCATCCTTCAAACCTTTTAATATTGTATAAAATTTTGTTGGCGAATATTTCAAGGACATATGATCGATACTATATAATCTTCCCACAAAAAGTTTCGAAGAATCTTAAATTTAGACTGTTCAATAGCCTCCAGACTGCTTTCAGACACAATCAAATGCGATTTAGAATTATTTCTATATATTTTTCGTTTTTTTTTTTTTTTTTTCATGGAAGGTAAGTTTTTGATGTAATCATTTTTTTTTCTTCCAGGAAATTCAAAGGCTGGCTAAAGAAAACTTTGGAAGAAATAAAGTGTTGGTCATTCTAGAGAATTTCTAATTCGTGTCAAAATAGCTTCGGATTTATCCGAAGGATTTGCTTTTGTTTTTTTTTTTTTTGCACTTATGAAACGAAACTGTAAACTCAAATTATCGCTGGTTTGAAAATGAGACCAGCTATCATAATCCTAATAATAAAAAAAAACATGATAATTAACAAAAATTGTGATTATTTGTTGTTCACTATAGGGAAACTTTTTTTCATTATTTTTTGTTTTTTTTTATATCTAGACATTTACTTTCGCTGCAGTTTTGTCAGCAAAATAAAATTCTCCGAAGAAATGAATTGTCTATATATTTATTCTAAATCCCTGAAAAGTCTGTATTAAATGTGGTATTTCGTGTAAAGCGAATAATTTCCTGACCTAGTCTCTCTCGTTGAATTTAAAAGTCAGATTTAAAACCTTCGTTCGAATTTGGAGAAGTAGAAATTTTTTGACAAATAATCTAACTGAATAATCCGAAACGATGATAAAAAAAATTTTTTTTTTTTTCTTAACCATTTTTTAACGCGTTATTTTAAAGTTAGGAAAAAATTTCAATACAACGAATGGAAAGGGCGTGAAAATAGCTACCAGAATCACTACTTACACTTTCAACTTTCTATAAAAACAGCCGAGATATGAACCGCCGAATAGAAACCTGCACACGAAAAAAAAAAAAAAAAAAAAAAAATGTTTCGATATCATGAAAGGCGATCACACTGTGTCCTATGTCAATGTGTATAAACTTAGATAGGCACTTGATATCTCTACTCATTGTAGTGCTCAAAATTACTCATAGTTATGCAAAAAAAAAAAAAAAAAAAACGTGGTCTGTTTGTGCTTCACAACCGAAACGCGAGTTTCGCGAAGTTATGTGAATACCTGATCTGCATGCGAATAATTCTGGTATTAGACTCTAAATTTTTGCGCAACGTTTTCATTTTTTTTTTTTACCAGTATTTCAAAGTAATAAAAATTTAACAAAATAACCCAATGTGTCACACGCCGTTTTTTATAGTGAAAAAAAGTGGTGCAGGAAATGGGGATTTTGAAATAAAAAAGAACATTAAATTCATACATCAATGAATATCGTCACGATTTAAATATCAATCGCTATTTCTATATGTAAGAGAAAAATAGATCATTATATTTGTTTAATCAATTATCGTAATTATTACAAAACCAGAAATCTACTATTTTATAATTTATATTTTTGACAAAAAAAAAAAAAAATACCCTGGATTATAAAAAAAAAAAATTCCAAGGTCAATATAATCGACCCTCCAATCCCCCACCCCCCTAACCCCCACAAAAAATAAAAAGAATACATATTCGTTCGACTAAATTTCAAATTCCCTCACGATTTTTTTCACCGAGGAATATCAATTGCGAATACTGCATTTTTTATCAGTGTTCAACAATTATTCGTGGATCGTGTGGAAGGAATTCGTAGTACCATACACACTGATGCTGTACTATACTACAGAATCTTAACTGAAAATATTTCCCCTCACTGTACACAACCAAAAGGGTTAAAAAGAAATTCCAAAAATTTTTGTCAGAGGAATAAAAGGTAGTCAGCTAATTTATCACATATGAATTTTTATTAAACAACTGACACAAAAAAATGCCAAGTATAGTTTTAATAAGTAGGTATCTAATTTTTGATCAGTTTATATTGACTACTCTTTTTTTTTATATATAGTGTTTTGAATTTATCCGAGAATTAGGTAAACCGCATATTTATCCTGAATTATATTCTTGACCAATTTGATAGATGATACCATTGACTAACAATTACTTAATAATAAACCACGAAATGTACGTAACGATTCCAAAAAACTAATAACCAATTTATTATCATAAACAGTCAATGTCCTTTTATTTTCGTTATCATTTGATATCTACAAAACGCATCAGGCATTGGCATATAAAATCGATGAGATAGAAAAAAGAAACAAGAAAAAAAGAAAAAAGGGTCAACATATCCATCGGTTGATATATAACGTGAGGTATACCTACTCTTTGTGAAGTTGGATAAATTTTTACACGATCGATATATACTACCGGATGTTAATGTGACGAAAAAAAAGTAGCTTAAAATTCATATTGTGATTCATATAATTTATCGAATTACCATAAAGGGAAGGAAATTAGTATATCCGAGGGTGATTCGCATTCGCGAATCGTAAACTTGCTAATAATAAAAAATAAAAGAAATAAAAAGAAAAAAAAAAAGCAATACAAAAGAAAATGAAAAATGAAAAAGAAAATATATATATATATATATATATATATATATATATATATATATATATATATATATATGTATATGTGTGTATGAATATAATTGTCGGTAAAAAACAAAAGAAATTCCGCTAGCGGAAAGTGGTTAAAGATCATGATTCATCGTATCTCGGTCTTATACACGGGATTTTTGATCACACTTTATGAATACTATATAGTATATAGCAGATGTCCAAATGAGCAATAAGCAAACCGCAATTTTAATCGTTGAATTGATGATGGTGCAAGGAGTGAATCAAAGCGGAAAACACACTTTGCAAAAAATATATATATACATAAATAATAGGATTAAAAAACCCTGAAGAGATTTGGATATTATATATTCGAGAATATGATAAAAGCAAAAACTGCATTAACTGACTAATTGCGATAAACTCGATATCTATAACGACAAAAAATAGAATAGATATATATATTATACTGTGTTCACATATAATTGTTAACAGATTACAGTAACCTCAACTATATGTCGAAACGATAGTTTGTACATAAAAAAAAAAATTGGCAAAACAATGTATTAATAAAAAAAATAAAATAAAACTATAGGGTGTCCCTGAGTCTTATTGTTAGTTAATATTTGCGACAGATAAGCTCGAACGTTTCGAATTGTACTAAATAAATTTTCGACTATCGTGACGAACGGAAATGATTACACACACACAGAAAAAAAAAGAAAAAAAAAAAAAAAAGAAAATCAATCGAATACCTTCCAAGCTAAAGAAGTAGGTCGCTAGGATGGACACGAAATGAACTGTATGACGTACGTACGTATATAGATCCTGCGAAAAATAAACCGTTAGTTTAAATTCTATAATAATTCGATTGTCCTGTAAATATAAGGTGAAAACGTTGAAAAATTCCTTTGCATAATTATTGACCACTCAAGCATTAAGGCGCGAGTCTCTCGAATCTAAAGGCCAATTATTAAAGTGAGGTAAAGAAACTCCGCTGGATATGGTAGAGAGAAATTTTTAGATAATACGAAACAGAGATTTCGGTCAAAGTGCGAACGAGAACTTGGTTCGATCAGGTGGAGAAATGAAGACACAGACATGATCATCATCTTCAGTTTTTTATATATGGTATATAAATCTGTCATACAGTATAGAATAAAACTTTGCTACATATTCGAAATCTTCTATTGTTGTTAGTTAAAACTGTAAAGTTGAATAATAAATTAATAATCCCCTCTTCTTAACGTTACAGAAGTGGGAGATACACACATAGGCCTGTTATCCATAAAACCGTGGGAGTAGCACGCCGTGAGTCAGAGTGGCGGCGGACTTCGACAGGCCAGCTCGCGATCGGGCGATTTTAATTATATATTTTATATATAAATGAATAAATAAATATATGAAAAAAAAATAAAATTTTCTTTTGTGAAAATAAAACGTTTCTTTAATTATAAATATATACATAATTCCGCACCATATATATATATATATATATATATATATACCACACGTATATAGATTTTGAATTTTTATTCATCGAATTATACGAATATATCGATAATAAGTGTATATATCTGTTCATTATCGTCTTCTGAAATTATTCTCTAATAAATTTGAATCAATAAAAACGAAAGAATAAAAAAATAATTTATACACATACGTAAAAAGTGCGCGAGTATAGTAAAAATCCCTTAAAAAGAAACAAAAATAAAACGATTTTTCTTTGGGAAAACTTTTTAAATATAATTAAAAAAAAAAAAACGTACACATCCTGCATCGAACGCGAGTGGTTAGTGCTAATTATTTTTTTTTTAAGTAGAACCACGGTTAATGTAAATAAGTCTGATATCCGTAAATTATAAGTGGCGAAATATAATTTTGTCAAACTTTTGATATTATTATCTTATCTTGAGTAATTTAAAAAAAAAAAAATATCTTTTTATTTCGGGTTAATTTTATTATTTTTTATTCAACGTTAATAAAAAGATAGGTTAATTAATTACTATGACTAAAATGACGACACAAGGTGCCCTCCGCTGTGCCGGAACACTGATCATCATGCTCGTTTGTTCCGTTGCTCTTTGTGCTGGCGAGGCGGAAGCTGCGCCTGTTGTATCGGAAACTGGAGCCATGGTAAGTAGCACAAAAAACGAAAAATAAAATCGTGATAAAATTCCATCAGTCCCACCAATTTATGTTTACCATTTCGTTCCTTTACCTAATTGTAAAAAAAAATTACTATACGATTATACGCATCGGTTTTTATATTCGAACCAAAAGAAAAAAAAAAAAAAGAAGAAGAAGAAGATAAATTTTATACTATTAAAAAACGAAGGAAAAATTATCGACTGTTAATTTGAAATAGATTGCAAAAAAATTTTTTAAACATGAATAATTTCGAAGGCTTTTAAATAAGTTAAAATCATTTCGCTTGTTGAACTGTTAATTTTTTTCACAAACGTCGTTGGTTAAATTTAAATTGTAAAAATCAATTGCCTTACACCGATATCCGAAGGACAAATTTCTTTTGAATATTGGAGTAGCTATTTAGACCTGAAATACTACGAACTTATAGTCGATAATTGATTAGATAAATGAATTCAGCTTATGTATAGAATTCGTGCGTAAATTTATTTGTGAATATTTGAAATCTAAAAAAAAAAAACAAATAAAAACAAAATTATTAAGAAATAGAAAATCAAAAAATATTTAAGGTAATTTTTTAACTTATATTATGTGTATATAAATTCCTCGAGTGTGACGCATTCTATTGCAACGTCTGATAAAACCCCGCGATAAATAGATTACAACGATACGGCATGGCCTGGTATAGAAGCAAATATATCGTATATGTTGATAAAAGACTGTAATAAAAAAAAAAAATGAGAAAAAAAAAGTAGTAGGTTGAAAATATTCCCGTCAAATAAAAATTAATTATTTATAATATTTTAATAGACCGGTTCCAAATTTTCTGACGTAACGATTGATTCCATGTGACGTCATTAACCTTCAATTAAATGCCGCGCAAAGTTCGATAAAAGACATTATGTAGATGACTAATGAACTGCGCGATCGTAAGGCGTTATATGTTATAGTATCTGTAATCTATCCCATGAAGTGTACATAAGTATCCACAACGTTAAAAAAAAAAAAAAAAAAAAAAAAAAAGAACAAAAAGAAAAACGTGGAGGATTATTATTCTCGGTAACTTATTAACCAATAATGAAAATCGTGAAACGCAATACGTAACGCATATAAACGCGGAAACTAGTATTCGAATTAAGTACCGCGTGGAAAGTTGCCAGCAATTATTATTATACATTTATTGTAAAACAATTCCGCAATTGAATAGTATAAATAAATCACTTCTAAATATAAGTCGAATTTTTATTTTTTTTTTTCACTTCTTTATAAATTAGAAATGTTATTGCTTGATACGACTAGAAAGCAATTGCAATTATGCAATTGAAAATATAAATTTATTGTATATATATATATATATATATTTTTTAAACAAATTATCGCACAAAAATCAACACGTTAAGAGTTTTTCCCGTTCTTTCGATCTCCCTGACAGTGAACTAAGCAACTCATGGTCGGCCAGTATATATTGTAAGTAGTGAAAAATCGTTGGTGGTCGTACGGTCATGAAGTAGTAAAACGAATCGTCAATATACGAGTAGAACCTGTGAGTTTGAAACGGCGCAGTAGAAACATCGATACCTAGTCAGACCGGCGCTCTGCTTATATCGAACCACTCTGCACTGCTACAACAGGTAAAGCGTTTCGCGTTAGTTTTACTATAGGTATGTATGTACTATGCCACCATCGTTGTAGCCTGGGGAATAGCGTGTAATACTTATACTTACGTAGGTAAAACGCTAAATCTCGGCAAGGTCTGCCGAGTCGAGTCACGCGATTCTTTGTCTCGTCATACGTTCGCTACTGTTGAGAGAAAGAAATTGATCAGCTTAAAAAAGAAAAAAAGCAACGTCAGGGGATCAAAATAGCGTAGAAATTAAAGGTCAAGATCATTAATTGTGAGACTTGAGCTATATTAGCGTTATAATAAATTATCGATATTATTGATGTATATAGTTTTAATGTCCCTCGAAAGAAAATAAATCGTTTTCTAAAATACGATAGACACACATTAAAGGACGTCAATTTGTGGTAATCTGAAAGAGATGAAGCTAGCGTCATATGGGAAGGTTGGAAACGGAAGTGAGGAGTGTCTTTGTCCCCGAAGGAAGTAGAGAAGTACCACAAAACCAAGATTTGTCGTTATAATAAAGATGAGTGTGTTATAAATGCGTCAGGAGATCTAAGCTAGAGCGTAAATTGCGAGTGATTGAAAAAAAAAATAAATAATAATAAAAAATCGCTCGTTATCTCATTTTGAGGCTAACTCCGGGAAAGAGAATAACGTAAAGAATCAACCGGAAGTTGAACTCATCTATTTCACCCTTTCGTATAATATAAAAATAAATCTGCAAGGGTTTGAAAATGAATTCGTTTTGTTTTTTTTATTTTTTATTTTATTGGCAAAGTGTCAAGACGTCGTCTCTTGTCGTACTAGGAAATGGTTAATAATGTATGTGAGTTGACGCGGAAATAGTTGGGAGATCATCATCGGTGTCGCCGTGGTAATGGCCTTCGTATCGGAAGATCCATAGTCCAAACACGAATCAGCTGTCATTGGAATATTAACAGTCAACTATACGAGTCTTAATGCTGTGGATATTACACACTTATATAAACCCTACGATATATAGAAGAAGAAGAAGACGAAGAAGAAGAACAACAACTTACATCGTGCTAAAATTTGCGTTTATCGTATATTATCTTCGCTATCTTTCTTGTTGTTTAAACAAACTTTGATGCGGAGGCTGAGTAGATACTGAGCACGTGCGATGCATAGTTTAACCAAGATACACGGAGTTCGGAAAATTCCAATTCAAATTGTTCGCAATTGTTTTTCCGGAAGTCTATACGACAAGAAGCATGCCTCGAGTAGATTTTAATTAAATCCGATACGTGTCTGCAAACTCGATATATCGCACGTGCCGGGTGAATCACCGTGGATTCAAAAACAAGAAAGATTTATATATTACAGTCTTCACCTAAACACGAGCGAAACTCCGAGAACATAATCAAGGTTTTATACGTATCTATTTCATTTTTTTTTTTTTTTATTTTTATTTCAAACTCTCAACACATTCAGAGAATCGAACATTAACCGTAACAAGATAACGTTGCGGATAACGATAAAAGATTATTATTAATGATAAGCCAAGATGCTCAGAGATCCTACATGCAAGCCAGAATCAAACCAAGTACAATACATATATCGGCAAAAATTTGATCTGAGCGACATCTACGGCGCCTATATCTTCTCAACGTGACAAAGTCGTAATTAAAATAAAAAAACATAATTACGATATCTTGTTATACGAAGAAGTTACTTATCAACATCGCGAGATAAGGACGTGGACAAAAGTATGCAGTCTTAAGTTAATTATGTTCCTGGATCTTCTTAAATCGTTTAGATAATAAGTTAAACGTAAGACTATATATGTAGGAATTTGTTTTTTTGTTAAACGGTTCATAAGCTCCGAAGATAAGAACGTGGAAAAATATAACGAGAATTGAGAGGTTAGGGGGTGAGTGAAGACAGGGGAGAGAGAAGATA
Organism: Macrophya annulata; assembly: GCA_963924015.1. NCBI lineage: Eukaryota > Metazoa > Arthropoda > Insecta > Hymenoptera > Tenthredinidae > Macrophya > Macrophya annulata. Next base: position 10,968,877 of record OZ001264.1, read on the forward strand.
CCTATCGAATAGGACAAAGACTAATTGATATTCAAAGTTTGTCTCGAAGGAAGATACGAGGTAGTAGAATACTGATGCGATTTACGTTGACAAAGACCTCTCTTTCCAAGGACGGACAGCCGGCCACCGAAATTTGAATAATCATAAAAGAATGCAAAACAACGAGAAAGATCTACTGGCCAAATACACTAAAAGGAGCAAATAAGAGATGGGAAAATAAGAAAGGAATTGTTTTCGTCAACCTCGATTGACCTATCAACATTTTTTATATTTTTTTTTCGTTTTAATTAAAATCACATTTATGAATGACATCTTAGAGTTTAATACGCGATTTGATAACGATTAATTCTGACAATAAGAATCACGAGTGTATAAGGTTTCCTCGTGGTATATGATGGGCTTCGTTATAATTTTTATTTTTTTTTTTTTTCCAAGTAAAGTAGAGTGTCAGCAAAAAAAGGTTGGTCGAGCTGCACCTTGCCTTAAGTCTTGTGTTGTCATTGCTTCTTTACACTATACATATTTGTTAAATGAATCCCCGCGTACATATATATCATAACGATAATGCTAAACTTACAAAATATACAGTATGTATACGTACAGCATAGCAATTTCTTAGTATATCAACTTTATCTATGATAACACCACAAGATATGAGATACACTGTCGACTTGCTGATATGCTGATGGAAGACAATTGCGCCACAAACCTTATATTCTATTTTTTATACGTAACTGAATAAAAATTACCGATTTTCCTCGGTCCTTTTTTTGTTTTTTCCTCATCAAATAAAATCTTACATTTCGAACTGTTCGGCTCATCTGACCACGAAAATCAAAGTAGCCACAAGTTTTTTGCTGATGTTTATCGTGAATGGTGTAAATTACATACCGATCATATTTCGACTCATAGGTTCAGTCAGGTCGAATTTTATTTTGACAATTTTAAGAGTCATGTAGTTTCCACTGACCCCGAAAATGAACTTCGAAGGTGAACACGATATTTCGTATATGTATTTTTATGTACACTTTTTTAGTCGTCGAAATGTATTGTGGCTTTTACCGATATTTGCTGCAGTTAAGCAGTTTGTTATATTTTTCAATTACCAAGCATTCACGATAAAAAAATACATATATCTCGTTTTTCAATGCACTGAGTTGATTTATTTTTCAAATGATGTTCATTTTTCGTGGATATTATACCTTCACGTTATTACAGTCATCGATGATTCATATCACCAGATATTTGCCTCCGGGGGGCTCACTATCCGTGCTAGTAACTAATGACTAATAATTTCTACTCCTGGAAGGTACTGGGTACAAATTGTAAACTTTCTAAGAATTTTAGTATACATTAATGAATGAATTAATGAATGAATGAATGAATGAATGAGTGAGTAGACTCTGACTAGAAACGTAGGCACTCGAACGTACATACATACTACATGCTGCAGGTGAAACACGAGATGAGGTGTGACCAAGGTCAATCTCCAAGAATTAGAGATCTGAGTCTCACCAGCTTCCATCATCTCATACTGATTAACGATGAGCCGATCACTTTCCGTCATAAAAAAAAAAAAAAAAAAAAACCTTGCTTCTACATTTATCTCTTTCTCGTTATTTCCCCCATGGCAACATGATTCGTGGTTCTATTTTAACCGTTCAATGACGACTACTGCATCTGCATACGTATATGCATATTGCATAGATATACATATATACCTTGATTAGCATGTCAGAACAAACTGACGATGGTCATAAAAAATAAGACAGTTATCGCGGTGTTATTGACGTTAAAAAATAAAATAAAATAGAAAGTATTTTACGTTGCTGTCCATATTTTTTTCGACGATTCAATTTTGCTTTTTCTTGATCGTATATAACCATGTAGCTTAATGATGGAACGAGGAAAGGCAAGGGGGGAGAGATGAACCGCGAAAAAAAATAACTGTACATTCTACAGTCATACCTAGGTCAGTGAATATTGCGTATAAATATATGCATGTATATTATGAATATACATACTTTATACATGTACCGTTGCCTCCCCAAGAAACGTTTGGGTCAGTCTAGTCACGACGAAGACGTGAAACAATCACGTCAAATATCTCGCGGTCATTCGCAGTACGTATAGCTAACTGTTCATATGTTTGAGTCATTTAATCGCCCTTTGTGTAACGAAATTGGTTGACTATATAATAATAATAATAATAATAATATACATATGTATTAAAAATAAAAAATAAAATAATAAATAACACATATTATAGAGTCCGAGATATTATTTCTTAATGAAGAGACTCGTTGTGGAAATCTTTCAAAATCATTAACGTAGGTACTATAATTCAGTGATAATTGACTGACACTTTTACTGATGCAATTTGTCGATCTTAAGTAAATCATGACAGTAATTATACCAAACCGGAAATTTGTTGTTTTTAATATTTAGATCGATATCTGTAAACAACAGATAAACTATGATCGGAGATCTGATTATATCTAACTGGTATATGCGATAAATCGAAATCCAATTTGAATAATTACAAGAATTATGTAATTAGATTATTATGAATTAATATGCAGTTTGAAGTAAAAAACCGCGAGTGCAATGCAAGTTTTCTTATTAAACTTGAGAATTTCCGCTGTACTATTACATCGAACCGGATCATCTGCGGTGGATTCGATTTCCACGATTACGATTTGTAATATTTTTCCATATTTCTGCAGATAATTCTATATTAACATAATTACAAACGTACATATCCTACAACGTATACCTACTGTATGACAAATTCAGAAAAAATCTAACGTCAATCATTTCACATAATCTCCGATTAACCGAGAAATGACTCATCCTCCTCGGTTCACGAGATGGGTGACAAACCGCACGTTCATATTTTCCACTCAAGTATATAATATAGGTATATATATAATTTATGTATATAAGTTACGTATATGACCGTGTGGATAATCACATAATATTTTTCTGACGCTTTTATCTTTTTCCTTCCTCTTCGTGTGGTACGATTCCCATTTCTTTGACCACTTCCTGTTTGGCTTGTTTGCTCCTGTCCTTGATATAAAATTGCGTATTAGTCCGTTAACCTTATAGAAAATTAATACCAAATGCTTAAATCTTTTATTGTTTTTTTTTTTTTTTTCAAATTCTAGCGGTACTTATCCCAATTCGGTTATCTACCACCAGTCAATCCAGCAAGCGGAGGAATCATTTCCGAAGAAACGATGTTTAAGGCAATCTCAGAGTTTCAATCATTCGCCGGAATTAACATCACCGGTAAGTGTCATGTAGACTATTTTGTAATAGTCAATAATCATCGGTAGGATTCGCAATAGTGACGTAATGGTGTAAAGATTGATCATCGGTATATGTAGTGTTAGAAATTTTTACATACAATCGACCTTTGCGCAAGCCTCGAGAAGGACCGATCAAAACTTGTTTTTACAACGAAATCAGACTATCCTGCAATCATTTTTTTGTACGTCTGTTAAAATACGATATATCCAGTTGGTTAAAAAGGCGTAATAATCGATGAGTGATCCCGATCGTCAACAACAATAGACGCCGTAAATTCTTCCGGCAATATATATGTAGATAGCGATTAATGATGATGAGAGACGTGCCAGCCTCGGCACATTGCCAAAATAGGATGATCAACAGGTGCGCTTTAAACTCGGATATTGAGAGAGACAGTGTTTGTTATGATCCCATACCGTGGAATTCCCAATACGATGATTATCCGTGAATTAATTAACTAGAATCGTTCTTATCTATTAAAATATCCAAGTAAAAAAAACGGCGAATTAAATTTTTTAGCATTATAAATGTCAGACGAAATCAGACCTGTACTTGTTTGCCAGTATTAAACTTCGCTCAGGCACGTTCACTGCCAAGGCTAACGTCTCGGTGCAACGAGCAACGGGTAAGAAACTGGTCTGAACAAGGTTGAGCATGTGGGCAGTGAGAATCTGATAGTAGACGTCCTCAACTAAGTACTTTACACGCAACAAAAACTCTAATAAAACATTGGCAAAGTACCTAATCACTTCTAATTCAATTGTAAACGGTTTAGATTGCATAATTTTACTATGCACATGGTTTAGATCATCTTCCCGGTACTTTTCACGGTCTTCTTTGATGAGATCATGTACCTTTCTCTAAGTTTATTCATAACGTTTGAAGTTTTTGACGAATAGATACTGTATGTGGGTAACATCAAGCAGGTTCGTGATGTTCATGATTCAATGGAATACCTTGTCGTGTCGTGAACATGTAACATACAGTTGTATGTATTGTACATACATATTTACCGGAAAAAGACAATAGATATAGACATATCTAGGTATGAATAAATGATTAATGATTCACGTGTGTACTAGTATAACGTAGGTCACGCGAACCTCTATATCAAAGGTTCGTAATTCTGCAGTTTCCTTACAGTCGACATCGTTCTATCGCTGGTGATTTACATTTGCTCTTCTAAAACGAATTTAGATTAGACTTAACAGCTCCGCTATGCAATGGGGTATAGAAGCCATCCGTTTCCTAGATACGATATGCGTGTGTACACGTAATACAAAATACGGTACCTGTTGATGAACGTGTGGAATAATACGACCTCGCTTGTTCTACACGCAGATGATGGTCATAATATTTTTTAAAAACTCTTCTTCCCGTTGGTTACGTAAATAGGTACATACATACATACTTACATATATGTAATTATTAGACCTTTTCTCCCGTGGATTATACATAGATAAATTCATTTTCTGTTCTTCATTACTACAAAGCTCATATTGTTATTAGCCGGAAGAGAATTTCCCGCATTTTATTGCCCATAATCAACTCATCATGAATGACTAGTCAGAGTCCAGATTATACGATTCACGATTGATAAACAGCGGATGATTTTTTATTTTCTATTTTTATTTATTTTACCAGATCCTTGGTGTGTAATATCGAAGTGATTTCACTCAAAAGCGTGAATCACAGCTTCCGCTCAAGTCATTGGTTATAAAATGGATCGGAGGTCGAGTTTAAGATATCTTTCTTTTATTTATTTTTTTTTTCTTCTTATTTTTTACCCAGTTGAATTTACGCTTGGAATTCTCTGCTGACCGAGTTTAAGAATTACATTTTATGCCTACTTTGATATCCGATCAGGGAATCTATCGCAAATGGGAATCGGCTAGGAAGTTAGCGGACGTGACTCGATACTAAAATCAAAATTCCAGTCGCGACGTCGCCTCGCCGCGTCGTCACGTGGAGCGTTGAACTGCAGGACTTTGCATTCGTCGTGATCCTAGCTGCACGTGACTCACGCGATTTGTAAACTTGACTCATCTCGCTCAAGGCTCGCCTACGAAGCTGGGCCAGGATCACCCCGACTATGAATCATCGTCTCTCTTTCCAACCATCCTTTCATCCGATATAGCTCAGCGCCACACACTGACGTTACTTCTCTCTTCATCCAAATCTCACGACTAAATTATATGTATAAGCTCTTCAACGACATATCATCACATAATTTTTTTCTTTCTTTTATTTGTTTTCCATTTATTATATACACACTTAATTGAATCAGTATATAATCATGATTTGTAGGACCTTCGGATCTTCCTTCATTTACACCATTTGTACAATATGATAGTTTCTAACTAAAAATATGGACAAATGTATATAAACAAAAAAATTTTCAGTCTATTACTTTATTTTTACTTTCATATTAGATTTATCATTTAAATTTATTCATCAGGTAACTTGGACACCGAAACGGCACACCTTATGTCCTTACCAAGGTGCGGTGTTAAGGATAGAGTTGGACCAAGCACGGATGGCAGGTCTAAGAGATACGCTCTTCAAGGTAATGATTTTATCTATTTATCAGATGCTTAAAACTTAAGATATATATAAGATATTAATTTTGGGAGATTGTGAAAGTTTCGCCACGTGTTAAGCTGATTAAAAAAATATCTTAAACGGAACAGATTTATCATCGGTTATTTTCCGAAGACGAGTAATAAAATTTTGGGATAGATTTAAGCTAGTCAATTATTATCTAATCTATACGTGGTGATAATTAATTTGAAATTCTTAGTGGCTTTCGATAATTGAGTTACTCACGTCATATAGCATAACGTTGATAAAAAATAAAATAAAATAAATAAATAAATAAATTAAAAAAAAAAATAACCATTTGTATGCAATACTCGCAGAATTTTGAACCGGCCGAGCCATTGACTGACTGACAACGTACATACCTCTGTGACAACTATATTGACTTCCTGTCTATATGTCGCGCTATAACTTGTGGACATTTATTATTTATTCGTTCCCTCTATGCGGCTGCATATATCCACAATTTGCACCTGACTTTTAAAGCGGGTTAATTATATCTCGAAAACTAAACAAAATCAACAATCACTCAAGCATATTTCCGTCCCACGATTGTAGCACTATACATATAAACTGACCATGTACCGCTTTCAAACGCACACGGTACATCATTTTTTAACTATTTTCAAAGGTCATTGTAGTTTTGCGCTAATAAATAAAAGGGCAAAAATGGCTTTCGAGGCGAAGATGATTGGCATGAAAGAAAAAAGAAATCGAGGTTTCTTTAGAACCGAGATTGTCGTAGATTTCTCAAAAAAGACGAAATTTTTATGAAATCTGTTTCGCTAATCTTGCACGGGTATAAAAAGTACGACATATTTTCTACGAAATGATCGTTGGACTTTATACAGTTGACGAAATTTCCCGTCCGGTCAGATGTGACTAAAACAGGTTCACCACTGAATTCCAGATTTCACAATTCACTAATTTTTTCCTGTTTTTTTGAATATTTAATAAAACTAATTGAAAAGGACGTGACGTTGTTATAATTTCATCACGATTGCATCTTTTAACATCTAGTTTACCAGAAGCTTGGCTACTCTATTAAAACAACACCGGGTATATGTTGACCGCTAATGTATGAGAGTACCAAAAATTTCTAAGAAATGATTAACACTTATACTCTCAAAACTATGTACAGGCTATGTATAAAATGGCAGGAAAGCAGGTCGTGGTATATCAATCACCGTGACGATCGATTATTATTGCATGAAATTGAAAGTATTATTTTCTCGATCCCCCTCCATAGTTTTGCCACGTTTATGTAATTCCGTAATCGTTAAATCGTTAGACCCACGATGATAATTATCAACGTTAGCTAATAAACATTTCGTGCGGCAACTCTTAACGCAATCGGTACGAAATCGTGGTGAAAATATTGTTGGATAATACAATCGCATGAATAAAATCATCAAGCGATTTTTTATAATCAATAATTTAAAACAAAAACAAATCACCTCGAGATTTCACACCTACTAGTTGGCCAATTTTGAAACTATAATTATTTATACAGCTGGACTACGGACGGCCGAGTACCAACTCTCAAACGCTGGCCTTGACTCTGGGACAAAGCTCTCGCTCCGAGGACGTTGACCACCGCGGTATAAATTCAATTCCTCGCGTATATAATATACATAATTTTTGTTATTTTTTTTTATTTTTTCCTCCATTTATCAATTGTACTTACTCGCTTGTTTTCACTTTATTTCGATGGGAATTCTTCATCGGAAAAAATAACGGGTTATTGTCTATTTTTTTCTATTTTTTTTTTTATTAAAAACTTGTTTTTATGTTCATTCGTAAATATAACACATTTACAATCATATAGGTATAACAACATATTGTACATATAAATATACACTAGGAATATACCAAGAGTTATCCCTTATAAAAATTAATGGTCTAAATTTTATAATTAAACTGATACGACCAGCGTATCTGAGAAAATATTAATAACAATAATTAATCACATACTTATCTTCATTATTAAATTATCTTACTCAACTTATATAACAATGAATACTCAGAAGGCCACGTACAATTACGACAAAAATGATTTTATCGCAGATAAGTCGCAAAAAAAAATTTGACCATTAATAAACCGGAAGATGTAAATGGGTTTCAATTTAATAATACATAGAGAAAAACGATATAAAAATAGTCGGGTTTTTTTTTTGTATTTTTTTTTGTTTTCAGTGATGTAGAAAAAAAATTAAGAGCCATTAAGTAACAGTTTATAATATTCTAAGCCTTCTGCAATCTCGCTTCTGTCTTCTCCGCATCTTTTTCAGAGACTTCTTCCTGAGCTGTGATAAACTTTTCCTTATCGTAAATTACTTTGATTACTAGCGAGCAGGATGGACAAGTCGCGTCCTCCTCGCCATTGATTAAATCTGCTTTAGATATTTGAAACTGATCCCCGCAAGGGCACGGGTAATAGTACATCTCTTCATCTTCGTCATATTCAAAATCCTCGATCTCAACCTCGTCGTGGTATACCGGCATTACGACCGATCACCAGTCAGTCGAAACCTTGAACATAAAGAACAGACTATATAATTATTTTACTCTGCGTACTTGACAGCCAAACTCCCCTTTCCTGAATGATGCACATAGCTGATCTTCAGATACTTCGACTAACGATTCCAACATTTGCTAATGCGGATTCTAACGTTTTACAGGGTCTAGATGGAGGGTCAAAAAATTGACTTACAAGATCAGCAAGTACCCTTCAAGACTCGACAGAACAGCCGTCGACAAAGAAGTAGCCAAGGCATTCTCCGTTTGGTCAGAATATACGGATCTCTCATTCACGCCGAAAAGTGGACAGGTAAGAAATACCAGTTTTCAAATCTCCAGTAACCCCCTAGCTCCCGAAGATATAGCAGACAATTAACAATCCATTATGTAATCATTTTCTAGGTTCACATTGAGATCAGATTCGAACGTGGAGAGCACGGCGATGGAGATCCCTTTGACGGACCTGGTGGTACCTTGGCCCACGCTTACTTCCCAGTTTACGGAGGCGATGCTCATTTTGACGATTCTGAACAATGGAGCATCGACACATATCGTGGCACTAATCTCTTCCAAGTTGCAGCGCACGAGTTTGGTCATTCTCTCGGTCTTAGCCACAGTGACATCAAGTCCGCCCTAATGGCACCCTTCTACAGAGGATACGACCCCAACTTCATGCTGGACAGTGACGACATCCAAGGCATACAAGTAAGCCTGACTGGTCCTGTTATACCTTTAGTTAAATTCTCATTGGAGCAGAAGTTTCGAGTTTAATGAAAGTGGACACGAAGTTGTGAACCCAACTTGGAATAACATGAATAATCTTGGTCTAACGCAATGTTACATTTCTTGCAGGCACTTTATGGTCAGAAAACTGAAGATTCAGGAAGTGGCACCAAAAATCATCACACGACAGTTGCCCCACCAGGAGAGGAAGATCCCGAACTATGCACAAATCCCCAGATCGATACAATGTTCAATTCCGCCGAAGGTCACACCTACGTTTTCAAAGGTAAGAATACCGAGGCTATTTATATCTCCAGTACTATCAGATCTAACACAGAATTTTCTGCAGACCACACATAAACAAAATGAATATGAAATTGACATCAAAGAACTGATATTCGTTGTTTGACCAATGACTCAACGACTGCTTCTTTTTTAGGAGAGCATTACTGGAAGCTAACGACTGACGGAATTGCTGCTGGGTATCCAAAACTCATCAGTACAACGTGGAAGGGGCTCCCCGGGAACATAGACACTGCCTTTACATACAAGAATGGAAAGACATACTTTTTCAAGGTATATTGACGATCTTGTGATCGATTAGAAACTTACATATGTTAAGTTTTTTAAAAACTTCTCTCTTCTTTCTCTTCCAACTCAGGGCTCGAAGTACTGGAGGTACGTAGGCAGACGAATGGACGGAGACTATCCAAAAGAAATCAGTGAAGGTTTCACCGGAATACCCGACAACTTAGATGCGGCTACAGTATGGACCGGAAACGGAAAGATATACTTCTACAAGGGGACTAAATTCTGGAGGTTTGACCCTGCTCAAAGGCCACCAGTCAAAAGCACATATCCAAAACTGATCTCAAACTGGGAAGGTCTTCCAGACAACCTCGATGCTGCTCTCGACTACAACGGCTACACCTACTTTTTCAAGGGTGGTGCTTACTACCGATTCAACGACAGAACATTCTCGGTAATTAAATTACTATTATATGTCAGCTTATTATATCACGAGAATATGAAAAATCACTTTAGTTTCTCGAGATTTTTTACCAATTCTTAAAGTCCTAAAGAAATCTCTTCATTTAGGAATATTCTGACCGATTTTTTACCTCATTTTTTAAGGTGGATCAAGCGGATCCAGCATTCCCAAGGGCAAATGGATACTGGTGGTTCGGATGCCGTTCAGCGAGCAAAGGGACCCTAGGTAATGTGCAGTGGTTAGGGGAAAACCCTTCTTCCACATTAACCAATGGCAACCTGGAGGAGGTCGGTGGCGACCTTCTCGGCGACTCGGACGTCCACGGAGACGTCGGTGACATCATTTTAGACGCAGGTACTTTGTCTGAGTCGCAAGCATTCCCGAGATAGATTTTCACAAACCAGCTACGACGGTCTATTAGCTACCCAGTATGACTGCATTTTCGTTTCTCACTTCTTACTTTGATACAAAACAAGTATCTGAAAGTTTTGAGCGATGTAGTTAGTCCCTGGGTAGTCGATGCACCGTTGCAACTCCGTCCTATCTACATCAAGGTCCTCAAATTTGGACCTTGACGTATCGGAGCAACTAGCTGCGTGTGTGTGTTTCTTTTTTTTTCGCCTAATCGATTAACGGTGTTGTCTCGTACACCTGGCTGGTACTATAGGGCTAGTTACAGAGAAATGAATGTGCGCACCTTTTGCTTGTTTCCTAAAATTTTTATTAAAGAAACGAAGAGAGAATAAGAAGGAAAAAAAAGGAGGCATTAACGTGCGCACATTTATGAATCACTGTTAAGATTAAACCTCAAGCAGAGAGAATATAAATGGTGATGGTGTTATTGCTACGGGTAACTTTTGCTTAACAGGATTAATCACTGAACGTACGGAGTGTAACGCAAATAATAACTAATTAATTAATTAACGTCCAAGATACGATAAGAATAACTAACTAAGAATCATTTTAATCAATCATTTTGTAGCGCTGTGTTTTTGTGTCATTACCAAAATTATCGTTGCCATTTTCTTGTACGTTTTTATATATGTGCGTGATACGTTTGTTGAAAAATCTTCTTCTACAATTTGACTAGTAGAATGTTGATGATTGTTTATTGAATGAGAAGTTTTTCCGTTTTTTTTTTTTTTTTTTTTTTCTTTTTTTGTATTTTAATTGTTGTTCCGTAATTATCTAGCCCGAAGTATTGTAGCCAGGCTATGCGAAGCAATTATACCGAGAGAATACATATATATAAATATATCGAAATTAGGCAAAATATAAAATTACAAAGAGAGAGATATCTTGATGATGTTAAACGTATATGAAAAATCTTTTCTAAAATGCTTAACACTAAAGAGGAAAGTAGTAATATGTCACCAAGACGTCGCCGTCGCCGTCGCCGAATCCAGAGTTGAACCAGAGTAAATATATGCCAAATAATATAAGCTTTTAAAAAACGTATTTTGATTTTACCTTATAAAAATACCTACTACAGGGTTATGGTTTTAGAATTTCAATATTTTTATTCAATTTCATATTTGTCATTTGTTCATTCTATTGAAAGCTTTCAGCAAAATTCATCTAATTGCTAATTTTTTTTTTTTTGTTTCACTCTTGCTCGATGTCTCCTCAACTGTTAATCTTTATTACTTGTAATTCTATCTCTCTCACACAAAATCAAAAAAAAAAATTTTTTTTTGTCATCTTTTTCTTCAAATTACAGCATCATAAGATTCGTGTAGCAGAGCGTAGTGCGCTTTAGTTTAGCTGCATGATTCTCTCTCTATAATATCTAATAATTCCTATACTATTATTTTAATTTTTTTTTTAAATTTTTTTCTTTTATTTTTTATACACACGTATTACGACGAAGCATCGCACGAAAATGCATTCCGCAATTGGTATAATAATTCATTATACCGTTTTAATTGATACATAAAATATAGCGGAAATGGTGCATGGTACGAGAGAATTGGCAAACTGCGGATGGCGGTTGCGTTGTTTGGAACTTATCTAATCAAATGAGTATTTTGTGTTTGTTTGTATCCCTGCTAACCAACGTGAGAACCCTGACTCATACCACACAATTTCATCCCGTAAACCTTAATAACAAATTCCTGTATTGTTTGGCTCTTTTAAAACTTTGATTTACTTAAAAAAAAAAAAAAAAAAAGTAATGTTGAAAAAAAAAAGAACAACAAATCTCTTTGTTAGCAACATTTATATTGCACGTTTCGTATGGTCTATTTAACTATTTAGTCTACTATACTATAATAATTGTTTCCGTTCCTCCCTGCACGAAGTATACTAGTAGTACTATTACTTTTATATAAAAACTCTTTCTTATTATACTTAGCACATTGCATCTTGAGTTCTTTTAATTAGTTTATATATATTTATTTATACTTATTATGCCTCAGTTATCGCATTTCTTTCTTATATACTACGTACACAATCTACGGATTTTAATATTATTATAGCTTGGAGGACGGGAGCTATGAACGCACTACAAAGATTTGCACAACGCGTTTTAATTTTTCTTTTTTTTTTTTTATACTTCTTTTATTTGTTCATTTATTTCTTAATACTGATTATATTGATTGATGGATTGATTGAGAAACGATTATCATTAGAATCACTTTTGATGACTAATTTTTGAAACAAGAAAAGAAACAAAATAATAAACAAAGAGAAAAAATATATAGAGAGAACCGTAACTGCTCAAATTAACAATTTTAGGCTATGAGATTGCGCATCGCGAAATAAAACCATTATGCTTTCGCGCTAATCGTAAATCAATTATGGCTTGTGCTTGTAATGGTAGCCATATCGAATAATTTCGGATTATATAATTAACAATAAATATATGAATAAATAAATTCATGAATATCGATCATATGGCGGGAAAACAGGACAATAAATACATTTTTTTTAAATTATTTCATTATTTATTTATTTTTGTTTTTTGATCGCCGTTTAAATCAAATTTTGAATTAGAAAAATTCTTAAAATTTGCGTCTGTTTGATGGTGTTCAAAATTTCAGATGTAGTAATATGAAGAATCTGTCCGAAAACGCGAAAAAATTTTTCGTCATTTATCTACCAATTTCAAGAAAGAAAGCAAAAAAAAAAGTAGTCAAATTGAATTGCAGAATTGGTTAGTGTCGTCTTATCATCAGAGCAGAGCATGTAGATTCCTTTTTTACTGACATGGTAAATGTTGTCGATGCAGTCGATATGTATGTGACTGTTTTATCTACTGCAGATATTTGGAGAATTGTCGGTAAGAGAGGAAACTGTGTTATCGCGATTTAGCAGACTAATAAAATGTCAAATTCATAGGTTATGTTGTATTGTGTTAGGGTTAGGTTATTAATGCTTGATAACAAAGAGAAGCAGTTTTCCTTGAATGCGGGTGTGGTGAGATTTGCCATAACGTGTTAATGAAAATTAACGAGGTATTTTTCACCTGGTATTTCCAGAGGCGCCACGCTTTCGATTCGGATCTTATGGATTCGAAAGAAAATGAAAAACCTCTAAATCACGACGCGGCTCTAGTACTCGTGCCACGCAATGTGATTAAGCCAAAATAAGTTCCAAACACATCTCCCGCCTGTCTCATGTGTTGTATTACGTACGGGGAGGGAGGGAGAAATAAATAAAAAAAAAAAAAGAGAGGGTGAGAGAGGATGAGCAACTCAAATCGCAAAAGAAAAGGATAACAGATGCGAACAAAAAAAGAACATAATAAAAATTATAGCAACAACTTTACCACGTGACTCTCGAGGTGTACCATAAACAACGTTTAATTGTCTCACCGCCAAAAAATACAAAAGACAATAAATATTACCTGATATTGTGTTTCCGTGCGATGCTTCGATCGTCAAATTATGGATTTTCCGAACGGTTCGAACAATGTTGATGTAAATCCAACAGGAGGAACTGATGAACAACTAGTTACGTCCTCGGACTCAGACTCAGCGGGTTCGTCAGCGAGCAGCCATCTTGTATCCGGGAATAAAACATGGCAGATGTCGTTGTATTCTGCGTTTGCAGTGGTTCTCATCGCGAGGTTTTTCAGCGCATCGTAGTTACCGGGGTTTGGTTTTAGTTGTTACTTTTTTAAAAACAAAACTGAGAAAGGATTTTTTCAGCAAAGAGTATTATTCGCATCTTATTATACATACACGCTCCATTATATGCGTAAGTATAATGTACGAAAATCGAACTACGGGACCAATGATTGCGAATAATTGCGAATTCTTTTTAATCATATTCAAACTTCGAATACTTATGTGACTGCAATCGATACTCGCTGCAGCTCCAAAGTTCGAAATGAAGACAACATATTCCTCAATATGTTGTTATAGATTAATCTTATTTAGATATTTTATATTTAAAATTCGAAATTCGTTATTCATTACCGCCGAGTACCGACGATGCAGACTCACACACACACACACATTCATACACACGAATATAATTACTTTCAATTTCAAACATAATATGTATAACAATAACACACATATGAATCTCCACGCGATGTGAATAGTAAATTTGACGAGTATACCACACACACACACACATAACTATACGTTTTACACCAAAAAATTTTAGTCAATTTTTTATTTTATGTTTATTTTTTTCTAAAATTTAACACTCACAGTTTAATTCGAAGATTGCAATATACAAATTGTATATATCTATTATTATAGATTAAATTTGTATTATGAACACCCTCTCAAAGATATATAAAGCTGTAAATATTGCTCATTTGGTGATATACACTATACATAATACGTATACGTATATTATTATATAGTATCGTTATAAATATATGATATGAAATATCGATATAATGAATGGATAATTCAAACTGCGATCAGAGGTATACATATATATACACGCAGAAAACGATGAAAATGTTAACCCCTAGCACTACCACATACATACATTATAAATACATACAATAATATACGTACGTTTACTATACCAATATACGAAAAACAACGACAACGGTTACAAAGTTAAATATACCTATGTAACAATAATAATATAACAATAACCAATATTCAATAGCAAAATTAAATTTATTCTTATTAATTCTGTATAGATTTCATTTGCATTTCATTTCTATTTTCATTATCAAATTTATTAATCGGATTTAAGATATTATTACTTCTCATATTCTATACCTACTTCTTATAGGTAGCATGTATAGTACACGTTATGTTGTTTCTTTGAAAGGCACGGTTGTCCAATTGGAATGCCAAGAACCTGAAATACTTAATTAAACGAAACAAATATTGGGACAGATTAATTTTTTCGATTACAAATTCTATGATTTATTTGTCATCAGATTCCCGATATGGAAATCTACGATTAAATTTGATCAATGAATATCAATGAAAACAGATGTGTTTTGCAATTGATCAGGTTCTAATTTTTCAAAAACAAAAAAAAAAAAAACTAAAAGAAATCTGGATTTAGTTTTAAATCCTTTCAGTTTCCTGGGTTCACAGTCTTAATTACATTGTGTTTTCATTCCGGCTATTCGAGGAAACAATCCTGTGTACCGCGATCCATATTATACGTCCACTGCCGCATTTTATATTATAGTAAAAAGAACAAGAATTATACAAAATGTATTATTATTATTATTACTAATATTATTATTATTTTATTCGTGAAAAAAAAAAAAATTCGAATAAGTTTGAAATTATCCGCTGACTATACGAAGAAAGGGGCTACAAATAATCGACAGAATTGAGAAAAAAAAAAAAAAAAACAATGCAATTGGTCAAAGAAACGAAAAAAAATCATTCTTTGTTTATTTTTATTTTTTGTTTTTCAAATTTTTGTAGTTTTTTTTTTTTGTTTTTTTTTTCATAATCATACATTTGTACCATAATGTACGAATTTGAAATTGATTTCTGGTCGGAATTGGTCGAAAAATTGAGATTTTTTTTTTTTATATCCTGATAAATTTCTTAAAGAGTCATGTTCAATCAACGGTCATGTTGAAAACGGACTAATTCTCAGAAGAAATGAATCAAAAAAAAAAATTAGTCTGAATTAATATACTTGAGATAAATTTTTACCAGGTAGCAATTTTCTTTCGTCCTCCCCCCTCCTCATTAATTAAAGATAGACGCAAAGGTGCTAGAGCAACGTTGCGACATGACAACTAGCAATATTTGGATAATGATAACTGACCTATTATATTGTATAGATAAGCGCAACGTGGACAGTTTTATGAGAGTTTTAAATTATCTACATATTAATGATGATAATGAATTGTTGTAAGAAATATACCTTTATAATGCCTGCTAATTGTTGTTGAAAGTTGGTCACTATATAGAATTTATTTTCGATAATAGTATATACCTATCTAGTTATAGTATTTACTTATAGGTATAATATTCATATACATACCTATACATATTATATGTATATGCCTAAATATGTATAAATCGCGTTATATTTACTGTAAGATATTATTATATCATCCACGTATAACTATGTATAGTAATTATAACGATATGCCTTTGTATGTGCCTTTAGAGTATATATATATATATATATTTTTATTTTTAATTTCAATTCTTTTTTTTTTTATTATAAATTAAGTTGAATCCGCAATTTAAATTGCTCTGATTCAGTATCGTTAGAATATACATTATACGTATGTGTTATTATAAGCTATGCGGTATATCAACGACTCTGCGCAGCTCTTACTCTCGACAGTTAAACCAATCTCTTGAAACGTATTAAAGACGTTTATTAAACCCGGGAGATTGTTATCACAAATTACTGGAAACTATCATCTTTATTCATTCCTATCATCACAATCACCATCCAGCAGTCTCATTTCTAATGCAATAAATTCACCTTATTCACGAGTAAGCCACAGCTTGTCTATATCAGAAAAAGTACAGCATATTTCAATCATTGGAGACAATTCTTTGATTTTTAATAGACAGCTGTACTTGCACAATGTATGTACTTACATACGTACTGGGTAAATGTTGATTGAATTATTATCTGATTCGCAATAGCACAATATACCTATAAATATATGTATGTAAGTAAAAATGAAGAGACAACATTTTAATATATCTATCAAATTATCGGTTGTTTACAATTAGTCGTAAACGTGAGATATTAGGCGCGCCATAATGCTTTATTAACGCGATATATCGAGTGCTCGAAAGCTCGTAACTTCGCTAATTATTATTAATAATAATAATAATAATGATAATAATAATTAAGTATTAACTTGTGAAGACGTTTGTATAATGTTGAATTATTATTAGAATATTCGCCACTACTATAATATCGAATTGTAATTTATAATTAATTGAAATTATCGTTAGTATTTCATTGATAAGGATTTTAAACTCGCCTTACTGTAATTATAAGATGGGTACGGGTAAATAAATTACCTAGGTGCCTCGACGAGTCTTGTACTATACTATTATATTCAAACAATATTTATTATAAATAAACTACAACTGTTTTTTTGGTCTAAAAAACAGATGGTGTCCTTAATTATTATTCGTTTAGTATTATTATTATTAATATTATTATTATTATTATTATTATTAAATAACAGTCCAATTTCCTACACCAATTTTTATAAAATTTTTCATCTTGTTTCTCAATATTATAAGTGATTAAAAAAATATATACACAGTATACATATATTCATTGTAGAGATTCTTTGAAGAAAGAAAAATATCCAATCAATAATTGGTTTACTTCTGCCTGATTTCTGTTAATGTTTTATCCAAGGTTGGCACATAAGTCAAAAGCTTACCGTACCTCTTGAGCAAGGATTTCCAAAAACAGATAACATCAGCCATTCGCAACTTAGTCCATATAAAGTCTCTCCCTTTATCTGCAATTTTGTGCACTATATCATCGTTGTCTTTTGCAAAGAGAATCAGCTCTCTGAAATGAAATTTTTTAAGATTATCATAGAAAGATATTAGCATATATTTCAGTGCAATGTCTTCTGATAACTTTTCTTGAATTCTCCAAGCAGCATAAAAAAATTTGCAAAACTTACTGCAGAGTTTCTTGGCTAGCATCACTTGGAACTGGGATGTAATGTACCCAGGGTTTCATTGCTGTGTAATAAAACTCTGTCCACTCATCTCCAACATGAAAAACTAGAGATCGGCAGAGAAAGAGATGTTTGTGTCTGAATGAAGCTGCCACACCTCTGTAGTTGAAGAGGTATTTATAATCACAGTGGGACTCTAGAGAAGTTTCTCCAGCTGGTGGCATGTGCAAAGTATCCTGAAAGCAAGAGATTGCTTTTTATTTTACTGCCCACTATATATCTTTCCAGATCCGTAAGCTAATCAGTTTTCTGAATATCACTAAGCTATAAAATTGTTAGACTATATTTTCACCGCTTCGGATTTCCAACCCTGATTTTTCGTGTATTGAGCATCGACAAGGTCCGGCTTCCTGCGGCTCAGCAATACCAAATTGTCTCTCTCTGAGCTGGTCCGAGAACCACGGAAAAACGCCTTATCTTCCTTCTCCTCCCATGGTCTTTTCTTGCTTGCCTTGTCTACAGAAATTCTGTGCAAATCCCAGCGGCCAAGGCCTCGTGGATATAATGATATTGCAGGACCTCCTTCCCAGAAACTCCAAGCTGGATAAGTTATGTCGCAGTACTCTTTAGTCTGTGTAAGGAAATTACGTTTTCAAACATTGGTTTACCAGCTTGTAGAGTCATATGACTCACTGACCAGAGATGAGTAAGAGTGAGTAATAACGATCAGCAGTCAGTGAAAGGTTTTATGAATTCAATGTCAAGAAGAGTAACTCTGTATTCTGTCAAACATAACATTGTGGCATAGTTCTAGGATTTTGATTTAATTCACAGAATGAAACTCTTCATGATAACAATAATAAACAATTAGCAAGACAGTCATACATGCTCAAAGTTTCAGGATGAAATCACAGCAAAAGTAGACTGTCAATAGTCAAGTGTCTAAAAGAAATTGAGGAATTGACCGAACAGCAAATATAATCATAGATATCAAATTCAGAAACACTCTCTGTGATATTGTAATGATATAGTTGATCAACAGTATTAAAATTATTAGTATATTCCAACTAAATTGAATCTTGTTACAGAAAGATTACATCAGGTATCATTTTAAACATTATGACTAATCAAATGTCAAGCCAATGCCATTCTTTGTTGAAACAACTAGCTGTACAACAAGAGAAATAGCTCGAATCTTTACCAGGTAGTGTTGTTAACAATAAATTGCGTTTCCTTCTCGTTCGAGTGAACATTTTGATTCTTCAGTTTGATTTAATAATAGAATCAAGTTATGATAGACTAATCACTACATTGTGTGTTTATTAACTTTGGCTATTCACCTTACTGAATGAGAATACAGGCAAAGGATCGCCAAAATATTTGTTAGACTGTGGATAGTCTCTAGTATTTATGACCATGTCCATATCAGGTAGATCCTTGATTATGGATAAAATGAAGTGCTCTATACCAGCACATCTCGATGGGAACATGCAGTCTTTTTCTCTGTAGAGTCTGGCATTGATTACTTGATAGAATGTGCCTCTAAAACAATATTTTTATTTTTAAATAATGTAATCAGACACATGCCGTTTGGGAAATTTCATACCAATCTAAATAAATTATATAAGACTTTTCAAGACAAATAGAAAGAAGCGGAAACCAAATTGTCAAGAAAATACTCTGTAGAAGGGAATTCCATGACAATTTGATAGACACTTTCATTTATATGGAGCATTTAATGCGAATTTAATGAAATTCTTATTTGTATATTGTATTCCATGCCAATTATACTTTACTATATATAAATACAATAAAAATTCGTAAATATAATTTTAAATTACCTGGATTTAGCCGCCTCTATAATTTTCTTTGATATTCCGGTTTCCTTAAAGGGCTTCAAGTCATTTTTAATTACGTTTTTGAAACAGGCGCAATTTCGCTGGCTACATTCCCCAGTGTTGACAGTGTCATTTTCCGCCTCGCTAATAGCGTTTAAATATATTTCATATCTCGTATCGAATTCTAGATTATAAATAATGGATAATAAAAATTGGATATCGTTGTAAAATCATGTAAAACTTTGTGTATTAAAATTTATTTCAAATACGTTGATTTCGTAAATACATAATGTATTGTGATAAACGTCATAATATAGCCTAGCCCTAACCTAACTTAAAATAAAAGGATTATTTTATTATCAACTTGAATTTTTACCCTTCGAATATTTATTATTTTTAAAATCATTTTCTCCAATGCAATTATCGCTTGTATCCGCCGAACAGAATTCATCACCGTATACAAATTTCGAAACCAATGTGTACAAAATAATATAACCTAAAAACCGCATCTTGTCAAAAATTGTCCGTGCGGACTTTTTTTTTGTTTTCCACAGGTCACGAGGTTTCATTATTTTCCTGTAAGATGTCACTACGTGTCAAAACGCTCGATTATTTCTCTCTTTTTTTTCCAATATTTTCTTCTCAATTTTAAATCAAACCGCGAATACGACACTATACCTACATATAAAAAATGTCGATTTAATATATGCTGTTAGAATTTTTTCGCAACTAAAATTCCTGCCATTTAATATAATTTTAGTAAAAGAACAAAGCAGATTTGTTCAGAAAGATTATACAGGTATGTATACATTGTACACAGTACAGTGTACAGTTTGCGGAGAACAATTGAATTTCGTTATGGGAACGCGGGGAATAACTTGATGGGAATAGTAGATACATTACGACAAGTCTGCGACTGCTTCTACAAGCCACCTTCGCTTTTTTATAGCGGGCATCGTACAATTGTAATAGTCGTATAGTAGGTATAATTTTCTCCGCTCGCTAATTCTTTCGTTTCATAATTGGAATTGACCGTTTTGTATATACATTTCCTATATATCTATGTATGTATGTATGTATAGTATGTAGGAATATTATTCTTATTGTTAATATCATAATAATGATTATAAACTATACATGCTCTGCCGCAAACGACCGCGAACGGAGGCACTACAGCGTCCGCGCCCGGAGAAACTGTGGGACTTTCGGCACCTGGATGAATGTAGAAGGATGTTATATATATATATGTATACTTTGTATACTTAAGATAGTGCGTAGAACATTACCTGTGCACTTAAACTATGCGTGTATATAACTACGCATTATAATTGCGTGAAATCCAACAACTATATTCGCACATGTATTTAATATAGCTGTAGTATACCCTATACCATCGTTAGGTTCAGCTTTCTTTCTCATATAGGTAGATATAATAATAAGATTACATATAAGTACATCTTTAATAATTAGTAAGAAAAATCGGCAATAAAAAATTTAAATTTTTAGAGCTATATGGGATTCTTTTATTTTTCTTTTTTTATTCCTATATCTTTGTGTGAATATTATAAAATAAGGAAGAATAAAGAATATGAAAAGTATGTACACTAAATGCTATACATGTAAGTATATATAGGAAATTATTATATAAAGTGACGTAATTATTTCCTGTGGATGAGTGATAGGGTTTTTTTGTCTTTCTTTTGAGTTGGTATATATTTTTTGTTTTTATTCGTCGGTCATGATTCGCTATAAATTAATATATATCAACATATGTGTATATGGGCACCCGATGAGCTGGGTTTGTAAAGCCCCTCCTAGGGCGGACGTTTGGACATCCTTCCTCAGGGCTCCGCTTTACTCGGAAATTCTAACTTCCACTTCTACTTCCACTTCCACTTCCACTTCCACTTCCTATTTGCGGTTTTCTATTTCGAAATATAATATAAAACAATGTTTATCGCGAAAAAGGAATTGCGAGATTTTACAGTATATAACTATAACAATTAAGTATAATTATATTTATTCGCATCATCGACTTATACAAGTAGCTGTTTATCTATACCGCAATTTCAACACAACAATTGAAAAACTTATACATCTATAGTAAGATTTGTCATTTGCAAATGTATTTATTAATACAATATGTTATTAAAATAAAAATAAATACAATCCCCTTTTCGTAAGTTCAAAGAACGTATGTATCACGCTGTATAAGCCCTAAAATATACGCATATACGTATACAGTAGAAATGAAAACTATATACTGTCGATCGACAAACCCCCCCCTTTCACCCCTTCCCGCACTTCCGGTACTACTAGACGAATACGCGGTACCGCAGCAGCATATGGTGATCACTGACGACTGTCATGTTGGTCGACTGCAGTTAGCTGCTGCCGTTTGCTCCTGCGGATTATATTTAGAATTAAATACCGCCAAGGAATATGGACAAGGATAGATCAAACTACATCCGGAACCTACCCTAAATTCTACTGCTCTACTACTCCGTGTATATCGACAATTCGACACAGAAGAATTATACTTATATTATTTGTCAGTAGCAATTTCGTTCCTATAAGGAGGATAAATTTCATGCAACTTTTGTTAGTTTTGCAATCTGGTGAATATATTTCCTCAAAAATTGCTGATTCAAGATAATCGCAATTACATCAAATAGGTCAATATTATCATTCTATACCTAGAAACTGCTCGACTTACTTATCTCGCAAGAGAGAACTTAAGATATCAACGCCTGGCGAGATCGTAAGGAATATTGTATTATCAAATCTGAAAGATTGTTGAATGGTACTTAAACTTGAAAAGCACCGAATGCGCAAATAACTTTCGGAGTTCAGAACATCAGTATTTTCCAATATCATCTATAACCGATCAGACAATTAAACGTATGAAAATAGACCTATACTGCGTACATATCATCCCCATGGTTGCGGTTATCAGAACGATAACGATTATACATACCTAATCATATTCAGATGATCTGCGGTTATAAATTCTCAGATCGTTCTCATTTTGATTTATCATATTTCTAATTCACATTCATGCATTCACCTATACCTACATTGTACACGTGTTTCGTGCGAGGAGCACAACGTGCTTTGGCGGTAGTTTGTGGGAGGAGATCGGAGGGGGTTTATGATGCATACGAATAGAGATACCTGTGAGTATGTATACCTACTGGATGATAATGTGCTGTGTTCGTACGGCGCAGCGGTAGTAAGTACATAATAAGAGAAGGGCTGCGCACGCGCGGTGAGCCTGTGGCATGTATAGGAGGTAAGCGGGGGCATGAGTGGGTTTGTCACTCCACTTCAC
Organism: Macrophya annulata; assembly: GCA_963924015.1. Taxonomy (NCBI): domain Eukaryota; kingdom Metazoa; phylum Arthropoda; class Insecta; order Hymenoptera; family Tenthredinidae; genus Macrophya; species Macrophya annulata. Next base: position 10,992,258 of record OZ001264.1, read on the forward strand.
GATTCATTCATATTTTTCCTTTTACCAAACGCTCCTTCCATTCACGCTGTCCCGTAGCATGGAATTACGCTGTACGCGCGCGTAGCTATCACGTATGTATGTAACATACGTATCGCGCGTCGCTTTCCTCTGTATACGTATTGTACGATAGGCATACATATGGGTGACGTAGAATTTACTGAGTTCCAATAATGAATTAACCGACCAGCCAGCGGACTTAATCCTTTATGACACACTACTGTATCTCGAAAGTGATACGCCATGTATAGGGCATTCTAACTCGATTTAAAATGTTCGTATTATTTTTTCATTTAAATAATAAATCGTAGTAGTACATAAAAGAGAATTATTCTATTGATTTGAGCCTCTGATCTTCCAATTTATAAAACGATATAATTTTTTTTTTTTTTAATTTCAATTTATTCATTTCAGTAAAATCTTAATCTACTTCAATAAAAGCATATATTTTATACTTATTTTCCCAAATAGTACCATCTTATTCATTACAATTGCCATTTAATATTCGATCAATTTCAATTTTCAGATTATATGTATACGTATGATATGGGATATCATATCACAGACTTTATCATACTATAATCCTTATTAACAGGCGTTGTAAATTCATTCGATTAGCTTATCAGACGTTGTCTGTGTGCTGGTATACTCGATCGCTATTTGATAACCGATAGCGGGATAATCGATCAAAGCATGGATCGGAGTTAAACGTGAATGTACTCGAAGTTGTACAACTGATTATGTGGATATAAATATAACAGTTGATTAGATTTTTGATATCAGCTACCGACGTAGGTTTCCAAGCAGTTTAAATTATTTCACGATATACCTAATTCGGAAAAATCAGTCTCAAATAATACGCAGGTATATTATACCTGCAACTATACAAACAATAAACCACGTTCCTTAAGCAACTTGCTCATAAAATAAAATTGAAGTATACAAGAATATGAACCGTTTGAAATAATGATTCACCCAAGACGCGCCTTTCGTGACGTCAAAGGACACTAACCAATTCGATCAAAGGCCGGCAAGCACTGGTTCTCATTTTAGGACAACGGCACTGATCTCATTTTTTGATATGATTCAGGCACAGTACCATTGCGTAAATCGGTACTGCATAGAATACGGGAAAGAGGAATAAAAAGGTCTGGAAGTTATTCAAATCGATTGAGGGAAACGAAATAAGTACTTGTGATTTTTATAACGTCACTTCTGTATATATTTACTTAAATCAGATTATCTTATTGAATACATGCATTAGATATTCACAATTAATGTTATAACGGAATTGACAGTGCAAAGAACTTAAGACACTTAGAACTACTCTTCAAACTCGACAATCTTATTATAATATGACGCTCCAGCTGAAAGAATTATTAAAGAAGGGGTTCCAAGTTTTTTGGGTACGTTCCTGAGACCTCGACAAAACGGGGTGGTGGTAAAGCCCAGCAGTGCAAGCCAGAGGAACGGAGCCGCACAGACTGCAGAGCGTAGACTGTAGAGGAAGCGAGCCATTGCGCCATCAGGAAGTAGCTCACACGTATTCGGACGCATACGCGACCGGACGAGCTTAACACCGCGATAAGGAGACGCGTCCCTGCAGCTTAGCAAGCGGGGGTTTAACGCAAGTGTAGAGCCACGGCCCACCGAGAGGGTATACACACATACCTATATGTATATGCATTATGCATATAAAGGGTGTCGATGAATTAAATTCTTTGAATTTTTTTTCAAAAGACGTTTGATAATCGAGGCAGAATTGCCCCAATTTTAGAAACGGAAAAAAATTTATCCAAAAATAAACATACGAGATTGGAAAAAAGATTGTCGTGACTATACCGGTCAAAAACATTAATACCTTGTATGCAGTGACGGAATTCTGATAGGATACGGATTTAACTTGCAATTTTAAGTTATTGAAAATTTCGACTCTGACCTATGCTATGCATCGCCGGCTGCGTCATTCAACAAGCCTGACTTTTTACATGAGTCAGCAACGATCGGGCTCGTCGCTATTATACCGTCGATTCTGTCAACATAATTACTACGATATACCGCTACAGTAACTGGTAGGGTACCGCAAAAAAATATAAACTTTCCGAATACTGATGAAAATGAACGTAAAAAAAAAGAAAAATTCATCGACTTCTTGGAAAATTTTTTTGTTTTGAATTATTTTTGAATGCCCAATCCGCAAATCCGTTTTTTGCAGTATAAAATGAAAACCTTTCAAATTCTGTTGAAAAAAATATAAAAAATAAAACAAAACTTGTCGTTTTCCAATACCTATTTAAGTACCTAACTCGTGATCTTCTCCAATCACGCATAACTTGGAGAGAAAAAAAGAAGAAAAAAAAACGATGTCTAAAATCTCCGAAACGAAAATAATGAATATTTTCTATTCTTTTTATCAACTTGGATTATTATTAAAGCGCCTTAGGCATAAGCCAAAACTATACCGAACAGTCTAGTTACGTTACTGCTTGAACGTTCCCCGCTCACACACATACATTCATAGGCATGCGTATACAGAGAAATAAGTATCGTACGCACAGCTCCGGCGGACGAAAGAGCGACCGAGCGCCAGTAGTCAGGCAATAACACATACACCTACGTAGTCTCTGCGCGCGCACCAACTATACAGATTCATTGTGAGTGCGAGAGAGTGAGATAGAGATAGTGACAGAGATAGCAATAACCGCGCCCCCCCCCGGCCGCAGAGAGGCGCTGTTTCCCTTGCCCCGCAACCCTTCCTCCGTGCCGTGGTTCACTCTACCCATTCACAGAACTGTTTCGTCCGTGTGGTGTCATGGAGGTATCATGGCTGAGGAGACGCGCCTAGTTCGCGTTGAAGAACGGCTAAAGATTAAAATTGGTACGAAATATCTAATAAATAGGGTGAATAGGATAGAAAAATCCCGACAATTATTGTCGTCGAATATTCGTTCTGTTCTCTCGTTTCATCTTAACGGCGTGGGGCGGGGGTGGGGTAGGGAAAGGGGTGCGATAATCACGCCGAGTGTTTCCGACGTTCGATATACATACGATAGTATTATAAATAAATGAATAAATAAATAAATAAATAATGTTGGTCAGTGAAAATGAAGTGTGAAAAAAAAATCAAAATAGAAAAAAAAAAAAACACGAAAAAATAACGCAATACGTAAACGAACTTATATCAACGCGTAATGTAGAATAAATCCGAGGATAAAACTACGCGGATTCCGGAGTTTTGTGCTTTTAGAAAAGTTCCAAACGCTACTTACATCCGACGACCGCCTGTACAGGAGGATGTCATCAACGACACTACTATACCATTATGTTATACTACCATACATACACTACATACGTGTATTTCTTAGTCTTCTTCTTAGACTCCCACGAATTAATACCTACGTCGCCTTATTACTCACTACACACGCAGTCTAAAACGTCTGCTACTGGCTGCAGTAGCGACATATCTGTACTTACATTACATTACGTACACGCATCGTAAAAAACTAAGTTACACAGTATATGTATATGTGTATAAATTGTTGTATCCATCAAGAGCTCTAACACCATTTCAATTCCTAGTCCGTTCCACCAACTAAAACAATAAACGCTAGCCGACTGTATAAAGAGATTAACCGACAGATCATCATCACGCATCGTTATAACTGATTCCTGTCAACAGAGACTGTTAATACGCCTGTATCCACCCTGTATCCTCGTCGCGGCGGTCGGATATATACATCAATGACATTTTTTTTTTGGGGGGGAGGGGGGTTTATATTACGTTTTATAGAGGGCTAGAAGGTGTGATGTGTGAGACTGCATTTGAACCCGGAACCGCAAACCCCCGTCGGGTATGTCGTTGTTAAGCTATTCGAGTTTAACAAAAAAGTATAACGTGTGTGTGTGTATTTATGAGATAATACAATTCGTCGCTAATAATGACCGAAACATGTCACATAGTCGCGAATGCGAAACACCATCCAACCGACCGACCGACCCAGCGTGCTCAACGATTTGTGACCTAAATACATACGTGAATACAAGCATACAATACACATACATACATTAAAACACACAGTTTGTTGTACGTATACGTAGAGTATACCTACCGTCAAACTTTTATCAATGGGAAGCCCGCTGATCCCTCTATAACCGTAATCTTACGAAGATACGCGAATAATGTCTAGTCGTTATATACTCAATTAATTACACGACTCCGCGCTGCTGTCTATCATGTTCCCTATATTATACGTTTAATCGAAATCACAAAATCTCGCTTTCTGTTTTAACGTCGTAACGTTATACGTGCACCGCCCAACATTATTTTTTATAATTTTTGTTTTTTAAAAATCGAAAATCTTTTTTGTCTTTATACATGTAGTCAATTTGATTGTTATTTATTTTGCATAAATGCCTTAAAACTAAAAGAGACGAGAATTTTAGTCATCATTCACCGATTATTATTATTTTTAAATTAATCATCTCTACAGGTGAGGCTAAAAACTTACAAAGTCGAAGTCATGGCTCCCCAGGCGCTAGAGATGTGTATTGTGCACTGTCCCTTGACCAGGAAGAGATATTCCGAACTACCACCATGGAAAGAACGCTTAAGTATGACTTTCTTTTTTGTATATATTTTTTTCTTTGAATTCTATATATCAACTCAAAATTTGATTATTATTTCCAATTTCTAAACTAGCTAACTTATACAGAATATTATATCTAATGTGAATCAACAAAAAAATGATTTTAAAAGACATATTCATTGAAAAATTGGTGACTTTTTATCAAATTTCGTTCATATTGGACAATATTTTGGAAAATCTTATATAAATCATATAGATAGCATATCACATCACTCTTTTCTTATTAACGATATTATTAACAAAGTTTATATAGTCAAATTTTGCTCGCTGGACAATTACACTATTCTATTATCATCCAATATGATAAATTAAGATCTTATCTTTAACACAGTTTATTTTATGGATATTCATATTTCAAAAGTTTTCTTTAGTATATGGTTTTTACCTCTAAAAATATTAAGCCATATAATATACTTATCAACAAAATTCTAGCATATTCTGTTATAAAAATTGAAGCAGGACCACCTCTTCTATATTCAACATTAAATTCTGAAATTAATTCCGATTCTCCTTCAGCAAAATCGGTATAACTTATATCGCAGAATTATCTCATGCTTCATTTAAATAATGGTTTCCAATATATTGTAAAATGACTGAATTCATGAGGAAGTAATGTTCACAGTAAAGTAAAACTGTACGAATGATCTACAACTCGATTTTGTACTTCTCTAATAACACAAGTATTATTCATAAATTTCATACATCAAAATTCCTATAGATTTACAAAATTTAGACACTGCCTTTACGAACTCCATCATCAAGATGTGAAAATTAAAACAAAAAAATAATAGCAAAAATTTCTTGGAACATAAAGTTCGAGTGATTTTTATCCATCGTGAACTCAGTTCTAAAGATAAGAATGACTAATCCTGTAACTAGAATCATTGCTACATATTTTGAGGATTGAATTTCTTCTGTTTTTAAATAATCTACGAATATTACAATGTCACTGATATCATTTCAGTCCTTTTTTCGGTGAAGAATTCCAGTTTGAAGTACCTAGAAAGTTTCGATACCTCAGCATATACGTATACGACAGAGACCGGCATTTGAAACAGGACAAGATACTTGGGAAAGTGGCAATAAAACGCGAGGACTTAGCTACCTACCATAACAAGGAACATTGGTTCCCACTCAGGCCTGTAGACGCAGATTCTGAAGTACAGGGAAAAGCCCATCTAGAAGTTGCTCTACAACCTCAGGTCGGACACTCACAGCCTAAGCTAACAGTCAGGTGAGTTATCCCTGTGAAAAATAAGCTTCGATCCTTCTCTGAATTATTTTCAAGCAATTTAATACAAAAAAAGTTAAAAAACAATTTAAGGTAATCGGTTCTGCACTGCTTCCAATTTAATTAATTATATCTCTTGTCACTGGGCGTAGGAGAACCAGTTTTCTTTATAAGGTAGTTTTTGCACTCGATAAGATATATTTTTAATGTTAATATTGTAACTGAAAGTAGATCATCTTCATGTGTGCGTTAAAATGTACAACTAATTGAACTATATTAGCATAAAATTAATTCACTGAATAAATCTGCTAGCTTGTTGAATACTGGGAAAGAATTTCCCACTATTGTTGCTCCTGACTTCATAACTAATTTACTGCCCTACCCATTTGCCGCACGTCAATGTTTTCTTTTCTGACTTGGTTCAAAGCTGCCTCTTATTCAATGCCTTCAGTCCATTTTAGTCGTTTTTTATTAGCCAGGATTCAAGGACTCATTATATTAATAGCTTGAAACTATAGTTTGAAGATAGGCAAATCTGCACTTCCTCGATGATTAAGGAAAAGCAGTTTTAACTACCAGGAAAACTTCTAAGTCTATTCACCTCCCTTTTTATTCCTCTTCTTTTAATTCTCTACTTTTTATCTATAGAGTAATAGAGTGCAGCGAACTGACTATTAAAAACGGAGGATGCGATCCGTTTGCAACAGTCACAGTCACCTACAGTAACAGCAAGCAAATATCAAAGCGTACCAAAGTTAAAAAGAAGACAGTATCGCCTCGGTTCAACGAAACATTTGTATTCGAGGTAAGAAATATCTCCCAGTTATGTATTATAGATTTAGAAATAAGAAATACCTGAATTTAACGAAGTGTAAATTGTTCAACTGCCTCAAATATCCCTAAAAATTTGATAATCAAATTCCTGAGTGAGTTTTCACATTCCTTTATATTTCATCTTAATCATTGCTATTGTCTCCTTTCTTGGTAGCCCGAGTTGACTGATTCAAAGGATAAAGATGTATCTCACTACTCAATCGATGGGGGAGAAATTGGCGAAGTTATTGTCGGTGTATGGCACGCCTCGTCAGGCATGGGAGAACAGCCAGCATTTCTTGGTGAAGTTAGAGTAATGCCTCCAGGCTTACAAAGGCAATCTACAAGTCCGACGACCGCCTGGTGAGTAAATTCTCTCTACATTTAACATCAGATCATTGTATACCGTTTAAAATTATCCATAGAAACTGCAAAAAAGCCGACAATCGAGGTATACAACTTTGTTCGATTTTTTTGAGGAAATTTTCCTTTCTCTTTAAGGTATTTCCTGCAGCCAAGATCCGCGAAACACCGACCAAGCAAGATTTCCAGTAATTCAACTCCACCTGGCACAATACCATGCATTGGATCTCTGCGATTGAAGATCCATTACACAGCGGACCATGTATTTCCGTCAGAAACCTATGAAAGGCTCGAGAGTTTGCTGCTCCAAAGTGTCGCCGTTAGACCTATAACATCCTCGGCTGTTTATATTCTTGGTGAAATAGTAGCGAGTAAAATGGAGGCGGCTCAACCACTGGTTCGAATACTTGTACATAACGAGCAGCTTGTATCAGTAATGAGAGCGCTAGCCAGTTACGAAATATCCAAGCTTACGTAAGACCAAAGTATTTGAAACGTTTTTCAGCATTCCTAAATAAAAACTAGCACTTTTATCAATATTTTCCCTTACAGAGATCCTACAACTATTTTTCGGGGCAATACTTTAGTCAGCAAAATGATGGACGAGGGTATGCGTCTCGCCGGACTTCATTATTTACATTGTACTCTTCGCCCGGCTATGGAGCAAGTATTTCTCGAGAGAAAACCTTGCGAGATAGATCCCACCAGAGTAAAGGACGCTAATACGATACAAACCAATCTGGCTAATCTTAAGGTAAAAATTGAGCTATTTATGGTCTTGATTTCATTTTTCATCATTTTAAATATTTCTTTTAGGAATATGTACAGCGAGTTTTTACCGCTATAACGACGTCTGGAGTCAGGTGTCCACCTTTAATGTGCGAGATGTTTTGGAGCCTGAGAGAACTGGCTGCTACACATTTTCCTTTCAACAAAGAAGTCAGATACTCCGTCATCAGTGGATTCATTTTTCTTAGATTTTTTGCACCAGCTATACTCGGGCCAAGATTATTCGACATCACGACAGAGCAGATAGTAAGATACTTGAATTATCTTTGCCGAGATTTAAGAATCAACTCTCTCTCGTAATGAATTTTTCTTCATTTTTTTTTATTCGTGTCTTAGGATTCCCAGACGAACAGAACGTTGACGTTAATTTCTAAGACTATCCAAAGCTTGGGAAATTTGGTCAGTTGTAGAGGTGGGGCTGGTAGCGTTTGCAAAGAAGAATACATGGAGTGTGTGTACAGGTACGGTGAACTTTTATTTATGAAAGATGATTACTTAACCAGCTGTAAATACTTCTATGTTTTTATTTTCAGGGAATTTTATACAGAGAATCATATCCAGGCTGTTAAACAGTTTTTGGAGTTAATATCGACGAGCAGCGGGAGTGGAACTATCCAACAACGACCAACGGCTCTACAGGAACAGCCGGTGGTTTTGAAAGAGGGGTAAGTTGGCTCACTGATCAAATTCTCATATTGTTTAGAACTTTTTTTTAGGTATTCGCGAGCTGATTTTCTCACTTAGATCAAAGTATTTGTGGAATTTACTGATAAGATGTAATTGTTTCTTCCTAATAGAATGTATTCTCTTTTTGTGCCTACCGCTGACTGTGGCAAGAGGTTTGTAACAATAAATGATCATAGTTTAGTCGATCGTTAGACACATCAATTTAAGGAAGTGTGTGAGGTAAAATTGGTGGAAAAATAATAAGACAGACTAAAATGTACGATTTATTCAAATTCTATAATGCTGATGTGTAAAAATCAAAGTCAATATCGAGGAAAAGATACTCTCGTAATTTAAAAAATTCTTCAAACTTGTAATCAATTACAGATAAAATTTTTATGATACGTTTGTGTTTTGAAACTTCTATCATTAGATGATAAGTTTCAATAATCTATCATATTTTGTGCAAGTATGTACAGTTTCATGCATTTTAATAGAATTTCAAAGAGTTCTTCTGGTTTTTGGAAAATTTATGTTTGATTATGTTTGGATCTCTTTTCAATTTCTTAGAAAATTGTTATAGAATTTCAGGGATTTTAATGAAATTTTCGAGGATTTTTTAGATCTCTATAAAATTTCAAAGAATCTTGAAAAAATTTCACAAGTATTTTAATAAGATTCATATGGAATGCTTTAATCTTCGATGAGATATCTGTACAATTTTTAAAAAATTTAACACGGATTTCAAAAGAAATATCAAAGATTCCCATAAAATTTCTCTACAAATTCACGAATGCCATTGAGATTCAGTGAAACTATATAGAATTTCATTGATTTTAAAAGAATTTAAAAAAAAATTATATAGTTTTATAAATTATAAGTTTTTATATTTTCACACCTTACAAGGGTATTGTTTCCTTCATATTGACCATTAACTTTCACCCTAACATTATCAGACATTAATAAACCACGTTTTTTATTTGTCTTATTGTATTTCACGCCGATTCTGCTTTGCAAACTTCTTTAAGCCTTCACATTTCTAATTTTTTTTAAATTGTTTTACAGAGTTATGATAAAAAGAGCCCAAGGCAGGAAGAGATTTGGGAGAAAAAACTTCAAGCAAAGATACTTCAGACTCACTACTCAGGACCTGACCTACTCCAAGACCAGAGGTAAAGTAGAAGCAGAAAATTTTTCAAAGATCTTTAGCTGTGCAATAAAAAAAAAGTAAAAAATTATGAGATTGTAACTAACTGCAATGATTTGGTTTTTTTTCAACAGGAAAGGAACCACTGTGCAAAATACCATTGAGAGAAATTCTCGCAGTTGAAAGACTCCACGAAGACTCTTTCAAGATGAAAAATATGTTTCAAATTGTACAACGTCAAAGAGCTTTGTATGTACAGGCCAGCAATTGCGTAGAAGAAAAAGAGTGGATTGATATTTTAACTAAAATTTGTCAAACGAACAGTAACAGACTTGAAAAATACCATCCTAGCGCCTACATCAATGGGCATTGGCTCTGGTGAGCAGCGTTAACGATTTAATACAATTTTTCGTTCAATTAGTCCCCATTTCACAAATTCGCATAAAATAAAGTCGATTGATTGACTCTAAATTAATGTACCTCCAAATTTTACAACAATTTCAGAAGTTTAAGCCCCCAAAGGAGTTCAGAACCGTTAAAAAATTCTCATATTCGTTTTAAAAATAAAAACTTGTTTTTCAGTTGTCGAGCAGCATTGGACAGTGCTCCTGGCTGTAGCGAAGTCTCTCCAGGGATAGAAGCTGGTTTAAAAATGTCCTTAGATCCGGACCGAGATTTGCAGAGAGTCCACTCTCTGATATTCACGAATATGCCACGTCTTGAAACGCTGATAAGTGCCTGCGAATGCCAGGCTGTTTACGGCGCTAATAAACTTTGCGTTTTACCCGGCGAAGGACCACCGATTGAGGACGTACCCTCATGCTTTAAGACCCTAACTGCACTGCGAGAAACTGCTTTTGCTTTACAACAAGAGCACAGAGCTTACTCGAGGAAACTTGCTCGCGAAACTAAATACGGGAGCAAGTGAGTCTAGGGTTCTTACATTCTTTATACATTAAGTGTGGGATTTTTACGACTCTATTAATTCTCCTATTTTTTAGACAAGCTCCAATTGGCGATGACAACTATCTCCACCTTGCAGCTGGCGCAGGGTTCGACGGATCGCTTGCTAAACGTGCTTATGAGTCAGACAGTCCAGGTCGAAGGCGTTTAGATGTTGATCGTCGGTACGAGGATGGGGGTACTTCTAAGAGGACTGAGGATAGACGGTATGATGAGTCTCGTAGAAAATGCCTTGACTCTGATTCTGTAAATCGTCGTTACGAGAACGAGCACAGTTTGCTAAGACTGTATGAAGCTAGTACTGCGGAGACGATAAAAGGCATAGAAAATGATCTCAAAAGATTTGACAATAGTCTGATCAAACACGGGACTTTAAGGTCAGAGATATCATCCGAGCGAAACGGTAACGAGAATTTCGATAATCAAAGGAGATTGGATACTTCAAGTTTACTCAGAAATGAAGGAATCAATTTATCCGGTAGTCTGTCAAGGAAATTAAGCAATTATGATAATACTAGGAAATTAGATGACGTAAATTTGGCCAGAAGAATCAGAGACGACGTTTCAGATATATCTTCTAATTCGATAACCGGATGCGGAAATCACTGAATAGGTATATCATATCTTTATGATTTTGATATTTAATCAAACTCTCAGGCGTTTATTTTATCAATCGATTGATATCCCTTAATTCGATCTCCCACCGATACTGTAATCTAATAGCGTTCTCAGATTTTATTTCAATGAAATTTATTATCATTTTTGGACGAATTAGATATCATTGAAATTTTTTAGTTTATTATGAAAACTAATCAAACAAATATCGGATAGACTCTGTCCTCGACGTAAGTAACAGCGTTGCAAAAAGAAATCTCGAATATTTATTTATAATATTTTATTTTATTTATTTTTTTCAATGAAACTTCTACAACTACGAGTTTGCATTAATCTTAGATGTAATAACGACGTTGAAAAAAAAAAAAACTTTTTTTTTGTCAATTTAACTTCTACTAAACTCTTTTGCCTTCCACATTGTATTTATTTTAAATATTTGAATTATTTTTACCCCTTCTTATACTTCGATCGATATTTTCATATAATGAATTTTATTCAAGTTTGTTAATATTTATACGTGATCTCGTAACTTTTAAATCACTAAAATTTTTATTATAGGTGAAAATTCAGTAGCCTGATTTGAATTGAAGTGATTTAACTGACCGAAAAAAAATTAATCTGAAATTTAAATGATTATTTTATATCAAAGAATGACGTTTAATTATAATTTTACTGCCTTATAATATCCAAACCCGATGATCAAATTGAGGAGTTTTTTTTATTTCTTTGTGACCCAACAGTAAAGACACGATGAAAATATTTTTTTTTTATTCCTTTTTATTTTTTTTTTTTAAATGTATATGTAATCGAATTACTTGATGATTTTATTCGCGAAAATAATCACGCCATATTAATAATAGATTAAAATAGCTTCCCTCCTCCCTCGATAAATTAACAAAATGACTAATTATAAACGTAACGATTATAATTAGATAGTTCGTAAGAGATAAAGATATAAAATAACGATGATGATTAATTTGTTATTTGAATCAATTAATTATTGATATATACAAATTGTACAGCAATTTTTAATAATTGAATAGTAGTTTTAGAATTTAATTAATTATCGCACTATATAATGTAATAACTAATATTGTACAGTGTACAGAAATCTCCGTTAAAACGTTTTAGATATTAAGTTTTTAACACCGATAAGATTATTATTAAGAACTCTTAGTTATTATAAGGATATAACTATAAGACGGATAATAATGTAGAAATATTCGGGAACCGAATCAAATGATCTTTAATATTTGAATTAAATTTTCAATCAAATCATCCTTTTATAAATCTTATAAACATATCTAAAGAAGGCCTTGCTCTATATTCTAAATTTGTTTTTCTTTTTTGTTTTTTTGTATCAATAATGTAAGAAATATTCGTTCGACGAATATGAACCAATTAATATTTAAATATTACATGGTATAAAAATAATTTTACAAAGAACATTTATAATTGTATGCGATCTGATTTCCTATACGAAATTTGTTTTTTTTTTTTACTTATTATCTTTAACGAAACAGAACGAACGAACGAACGAATAAATAAATAAATGAATAAATAATTTGTGAATGTAAATCGAAGACTTAAATTGCTTGTAAATTAATCTGATTTACATTTATCATCTTTATATGGTTCTGCGATACTCTTAAACGGGCGTAACGTTAAACCTAGCGCTTTAAGACGCAATATTTCTTGTTACATATGTATTTGTATACATACGTTCGGAAGTTTTGGGTCTAATTGTTATTAAAAAAAAAAAAAAAGAAACAAATCTTTTTAAGAAACAATCAATTATTAATCTTTACTATTGTAATAAATTATCCGACCTCATATTTTGTTGCCATTATAAAAAAAAATTTCACTTCTACTTGACTGCCGTTTCTTTTTTCCATTATCTACGGCGTCCAAAACTTATCAAGAAAAGTTTATTCAATTTAGCCATAGAATTTAAACGAAAGCCTTAAATTTTGGTTTACGTGTTTTTATACGTATTTTTTCAGAAAATTGAAAGTAACAGCGGTCGAGTCGACGTGGAAAGCCACATATATAAGTATAAATAAAATACTATATAAATTTTCAGAAAATATTTTATATAAAATGATAACATGTTTTATTATTACATAATATCTCCAGTTTTACTGAATACAAAAACAAAAATTTTTTCAACTCAAAATTTAATGATACGGTAGTAAACATACCTTATGATAAATAAATTAATGAACTTTTTTTCCCCATCTTTTACATAAATAAACATGGTAATTCTACTTACGAACGGTATTATTAATATTAATTTTATTATTATCGCTATTCTTATTATTATTATTATTATTATTATTGAATTAATACCAAATTTTGTATTTTTTTTTTTATAATGTTAACTTGATAAAGCGATCCGTAGGAGTACATACTGATTTACATCGATAGTATTTGAAAACTGAACAAAAGTTTTCTTTAAAAACTTACACAGAATGCATATATTGATTAGTAAATTGTTTACAAAAATTAATAATTATTCTATACTTGATAGTTTCAATAAAAAATATATTCTGAATGTACATGAATAATGATGAGCAATATTCACTCTCGATTGAAATCTCCAAGAAAAGGAAATAGAGTTTACAACTTACTAATCAAAGCTTGTGTAATTACTTCGATCTCTTTTAGATATATTACGTTTTAAAAGAAAAGGAACTAATTATCCTTTGATCAGTGATAATAGTTCAATAAAATATGCCTCTGGAGTACTGGTGGGTTACGCCAAATTATGAGAAGTCATTTTTATGTTACGTTTAGATATTATTTAGCAGGGAGAATCTTCCTACATCTTAATTTATTGACTTGGGAGTAGTCAAGTTTAGCAATAACTGGCAATGTGTCGTACCACCTGGCATTACGTGGTAACACCTGGTAATACGTGGCAATTTTGTGACAATGTTTACGTCATTTATTATTTCATGATTTAGAAGAAAGAGTCAATGTTGATACTAACTTAAAATCTTCTTCAATACCCTCCAACCAGTAGCTTATGCCAGTTGTAATAATGAGACTGTGCAGCTTAAAGATTTTATCCTCATTGGCACGATTACTGATAATAAGTATTCTGGTATCACGCAGCAATAACGTTAGCGCTGAGAAAGAAAATGATGAGACATATCCAGAAGTGTTAATACCTCAAGGGAATCTCAGAGGTATCAACATGGTAACTAATAATGGAAGAGGCATTCGTGGCTTCTTGGGAATACCTTTTGCTGAACCACCGATTGGAGATCTTAGGTAAGCCTGTGAAAGTCGAGGGGGTATGATTTATGAAATCTGGTGTACAAATCTCTGCGAATCCTCTACTCTGATCTCTGTGAGTCTTCTACTGATTGAGTCTGAGTCAAAAGTCGGTATGATGAAATCCTAATCGTTAGTGTGTGTTACAAAGTTTGCTAATTTAGTAAAACATGAGCTGTGTAGGACAGCTTGAAGTGTGTTAATAATATTTTATGATAAAAATGATGTCAAGTCTGCAACAGATTAGGGGTGCCTCTGTATAAATTCGTAGGTGTTTGGCTAATGATAGTTAATAATAATGACATTGCATAGTTTGATGATAGACATATTATACATGATAAATGTGGCTCATACATTTGTTGAGCCAGAAAAATGGAAATATGGGAAATCTCAATTCTCCCATTCTTTTGATCAGATTCAAATCTCCTGTACCAGCATCTTCTTGGACTGGAACTCTTGATGCTACTGAAGATGCAAGCATGTGTCCCCAAGTCACGAATAATGGAGAGTTAATTGGAGACGAAAATTGTTTGTTTCTCAATGTTTACACTCCGCAGGTAGTGAACAATTTGAATTTGTTAATACTTAATGGGATTATTATGGTATACATGAAACATTATTGAATACATGAAACATTTTCTATGGAAGAACAAATAATAATAATTCTATATCTTCGTTAGTTATTCAATCCAAAAGCATTATCGCTTGTTTTCATCAATCATAACATTATTCTCAACAATTCCTGGAGCACACTCGTTGAGTAATTAATTGTTACATAAATGAAAAATAACTATTCTATACAATTCAGCTACCCCCCAATCACTCCAAGCTACTACCAGTGATGATGTGGATTTTCGGAGGAGCATTCTCTAGAGGGACAGGTGACTCAAGTGAATCAGGTCCATATTATCTCTTGGACAGAGATATTGTGCTTGTTGCCATCAACTACCGTCTAGGCCCGTTAGGATTTCTAAGCACCGGAGATGAAGTATCGCCCGGTAATTACGGGATGAAGGACCAAGTAGAAGCGCTGAAGTGGATTCAAACCAACATCAAGTACTTTGGAGGAGATCCTGATCGAGTTACGATCTTTGGAATCAGTGCTGGCAGTGCTTCAGCTGATCTTTTGATACTGTCTGACTTAGCAAATGGTAAGATTTGCGATCTGTCCGAATCTCTTTAACCAGTCTTGAACAACACACGAATTGTCTTCAATAGTAAATATTGCGTAATAATTCACAGGACTATTCCATCAATGTATCAAAATTAGCGGAGCTTCTCTCTCACCAAGGGCATATGTGCCTCGGGATATCCTTATAAGAGACAGTTATTCGCTTGGCGAACACCTGGGCTGTCTTACCAACACATCAAGTGCCTTGGTCAATTGCTTGAGGAAATTAAGCGCCACGCAAATTGTGAATACAACATCGTTATTCCTCAAGTGGGATAAGTATCCAGATATCATTTGGAGACCAACGGATGAGCCAGATGCTGAAGGAGCTTTCCTTACCGACAGTCCTGCAAACCTCTATGCTGCTGGAAAAGTTAGAGATGTTTCATGCGTCAGTGGACTGACACGTGATGAGGGACTGTATTATACTAAACGTGAGTATAGCGATCTGTCATGAGAACAATATTGCATGTTGATTTTTGTTTGTTCAGGTCTTTACGAAAACCCAGAATTATTCGAAGATTTCCTGATCAACATGGACGACGTCTTGCCTTACATATTGTTATATCAAGACCGCCAGGACGTTTCTAAATATACTGCTACTTTGAAGGCGTATTATTTGAACGATTTAAATGCTGACAGGAAAGTGGTAGGTTTGGAAAGCCTTGAAAATTAAAAGCGGTCTACGATTTTTGCGATATTATATATTTTACTTTCTTTCAGCTACTAGCCAACCTCACAAACCTCATAGGCGACGTGTATTACATCTATCCCACTTACAAAGCGCACAAGGAACAGTATCAGCTTGGAAAAAGTCCTCAATATCTGTACTCGTTTGAATATCTAAGAACGTTTAAAGATGAAAGTGACATTACAGTAGCTAATGGTATCCCGCATGCTGACGATGAATACTTTATATTTCACTTTGAGAATACCGAACTGAGTGAAACCGACTATGAAATGGTTGACATCATGGTTGGTTTATGGACATCTTTCGCGACTAATGGGTAAGTTGAATAGTTAAGTTAGGATCATTGGAAGGATGATGTATAACTGATTGAAAAAATCCTCTATATCTGGCAATATGTACTCATTTTAGAATTCCGACTCTCTCTGATGATAAATCTATAACATGGCGAAAACATTCGCGGGAGGCTGATAACTATCTCAGGATAGGGAATCAATCTAACTTGACACTTGAAATGGAAAACTCTTACTTAAAACAGCGTATGCAGTTTTGGGAGAATCTGAACACTTACAATTTAAGGACCTGTAAACTCGTCCCAAGGGATTAATCGTTATGGCGTACGCACCGATTTTTTACGGCAAAAATAGTTGAGAACTTTTTCATAGAAAACATAATTCCCTACATTTTTTACTTGAGAGTTTTTTTGGTAAAACTCATATTTTTTAAGTTATAGCGCTCTAAACTTTCATGATGATCGTTTTTATGAATTATCTCGATAAAGTTGATCAATCCGTAAACTCACGAACGTTTAGTACGCTGTAACTTAAAAAATATGAGTTTTACCGAGAAAAGTTTCAAATAAAAAATGTAGGAAATTTTGTTTTCTGCGAAAAAGGTCATAATTACTGTTGCCGTAGGATGCACCGTTCATAAGATGTTTGACGAAAACATATTTTCCGAGGTGGTAGCTGAAACCTGTAATCATCATTTATTTGGCCGATTTTTATCTTTCTCATTCCACTCTTCATTATGACAGTACGTGCCCTATGTAATCGAATAAAGATATTAATCCGTTAAACAGATTCAAAACTAGTAAAAAGAATTCTCTTCCTTCGCAAAGTCGGCATGTTTGATCTTGATTCTTGATCAGTGCAAGAGATCAGCGGTGCAAACGGATAACACTCGATCGGTAAGAGATTTTTATTTTATCTTATTCGAAGCTCAGTCGGTAATAAAACGACGTAATTATCTACATAGCGGCACTGATCGTAGCAGACGAAAATAGTCGAGAATATATTGTTCTCTCTCTCTATCTCGTGTTCAGTCTCTATTCTGTCCTTCTTTGATCGAATCCCGTGATTTTCACATGAAATCACGACTGGATCTCACACTCACATAATTAAGTAGATTTGAGAAAAAAATACGACAAAATTTCTCAATCAATCATTTAACGTATTAAATCCAAAGTCATGTCGGGGGACGTTCAGCCCAGACGGCGGAAAGACAAGAGACGTAAAAAAGGTAATACATAAATTAAGTTTTGTAAATAAAAATAAAAATCCTCACCGTAGTAATTACCCGGTATAAATTAGTTCGGACAATAGTCTTTCAGTTTCTTTTTTTTTCGTTTACCCATAAATAAAAAAAAATAATAAAAACTTATTCACCACCCATACCGATTTCTTTTTCACACCTTTGTACTATCCCATTCCTAAATCCTAGCTAAACATAACCTATAACCTATAATTCATCCAATGATTTAGTTTTTGCGTTTGAGCGCGCTTTTCGCGACCCAAATACAGAATAAATTCACTCCCGACAATTCCGTATCCTGAGCTACTGATATTCCTTGAGTATAACATGATCCTAAATTAGGTTAGAAAAATCCAAGATATACAGGTCGATGTTCATTCCTGTGAAAAAAGAAGCCTGTTGATCAATGCGACCCTGATTCTAAAATACTCGACGACATTGCCCTCGTTGTTCTTTTAAAACGTTGCCAATTATTTTTTGGTATGTCTGGTATGTTGTCACGCTTCGCATCACTCATTGAATTTGATGGAACATCTTTAACTGATTCAACTGCGCTGTTTTTTTCGCTGAGATTTGTTCTTGTTCAAACTTTTGGAGGGCTAACATTTTTAGGAGTAATAATTTATCTGTTATTGTATTGTGGTATGATTTGTTCATCTTGTCAAAAGAATGGATGAATTCCAATATTCTTTGTTTTGGTTGAAATGGAATTCACATTTCTCAATGTCCTGAAGAAAAAGAATAAGAAGATGGGAGGCAGTTTCTAGATTCAGAAACGGTCTGGCCCAGGCTGCCTCTTATACTTTACCAAAATAGATTCAAACTCTACAATCCATTTCAAAAGCATTAGTTCCAATATTATTTATAAACTATACAGTATTTCAACTGGTTTCCTTTTATTGCAAGATATCTTTCGCCAGATTCAATACAGTCTTTAAATAAAAGGCAATATTTGGATTGTATCCGATTGCAAAATCGATTTTCTCGTAACTTTTCAATGAATACTGGTTTACTAGAAATCTGAGGCATGTGCCATTCATATACATATGTATCCTCATATTTTAATAGTTCTTTTATTTCTGAAATTACAGACCTATTATCATTTTACAAAATAGTTCAAAACATGAAGTTATGTGATGCAAAGCGTATCGAAATTCAAATGGATATATGACAGAATGATTATTTTAGATTACTTATCACTAGTTTATAAGTTTAAATATTTATAATTGACTTTTACTTTGACTAAAATTCTTAACTTTTTTCTGCCAAGTATTTAATTTATATTTCAAATTTCACTATCCATTATTTAACTATAGAATACTTAAACTGTCTTAAATCAAAGGCATCGAGTACAGTAACTGTTATAAAAAATAAAAAAAGACAAATTGAAAAGTTCAAAATGTAAGACGCAAGACAT
Source organism: Macrophya annulata (assembly GCA_963924015.1). NCBI lineage: Eukaryota > Metazoa > Arthropoda > Insecta > Hymenoptera > Tenthredinidae > Macrophya > Macrophya annulata. The sequence continues at coordinate 11,011,597 of OZ001264.1, forward strand.
TTGGAAGTTGATTTTAATGAAAATTTCACTATTAATTTAAAAAAAATTTATCCACCGACACGGGTTTCCCATTTCAGCTTATCAATTTTCTATCTCAAATTGACATAAAGCAGCACCACACCCTTCCAGGGATTGAATGTAATTAAAATCTAACAAATGGTTTCACATGAATGAGACTGCACAAAATTCAATACAAAACTTAAAAATCCTCTTGGTTCACATTTATGAAAAAATATTTCCCTGTTTATTATACTTGCAATATAAGATCCCCTTAAAAATAAACACTCTCATGTGTTATACCAGAGGAGGAAGATGCGGGAACGCCTCCACCAACTCTAGTCAATCCATCAGCGGACCCATCAGCAGAAAATCTTACCATCCATGTCCACAAAGATGGTGGAACTGGAGGCCACTGGTGTGCGAGGATAATATTCTTTTCTCTGCTTGCTATTCTAGTCGGATTAATAGGCATTATCCTCATCGAACATAGAGGCGCTGCTGATGGTGAGTGTGAGAGTCTCCCACAGTTCTTTACACACTGTACTAAAAAAAAATTTCTCCTATTCAGTTGATACTCCAGTAGCTGAATCTCGTTGGGCAACTGTATTTGATGGCTGGGTTGATGACGTCCAAATTTCGCATGATCAGACAGAGCAGGTTGCTAAGAGTGTGGAGCACCATGCAGAAGAAGAAGAAGAAGTAGAAGAAGAAGAAGAAGAAGGAGAAGAAGACGAAGAAGAACAAGAAGAAGAACAAGAAGAAGAAGATGAAGAAGAGGAAGGAGCAAGTGAAGAGGCTTCAGAGGAGGTTGATCAAGGAGATGAAGATGCCGCGGAAGAAAGTGAAGAGGATAATGTAGCTGGAGATATATTAGAAGGTAATGACAGCAATGAAACCGAGGGAGAAGATGGCCAGGAAGATGACCAAGTTTTAGATTCTTACCAGGAGCCAGGGGAGAGTGAAGAGGAAGTAGGTTCTGTTGAAAGAGAGGCCGAAGCACCGTCTGAAGAAAAAGGTAAAAGCTGAGGTATTCCTTGATGAATTTTTAACTTACCTTCATCATTTTGTAGAGCAAGATGAGAGTAAAGAGTTGGAGAACAATTACAGCGAAGAAAGTATCGATCAGGAAGGAACTGACAATGATGAAGATGACAACACAATCTTGGAAGAAGTAGAAGAAAATACTAGCGGGGAAGAAACTGACCATGGCAAAAAAGAGGAAGATGAAATAATAAATGATATAGACAACGACTTAGTAGACGCTAGCATTGAAGGGGTCGATACTCTAGAAGGACAACAAACTGACGACAATGATTTATCTACAGAATTTTTGGGCATACCTGGAGTAAATGAAATTGAAGACAACAGTGCTGAGCCATTGGAAGAAGTGAGCATCAATTTATTTATATTTACTTATTAAAAATGTAAATATCTTGCATTAATTTTTTTACAGGTAGAAGATGAGGAGCCGGAAGAAATTTTAAATGAATCTGAAATCGAGCCAGAGGTTGAAGAAGTTGAGGAAGAACCTAGCTCTGGTGAGGAATTTACTTTGAATTATATTATCATGCCATCTTTATCTCTCTTTGAAGATTCTCCATGTTCTATTCTATTCTGTTACCTGATATGTATTTCTGTTGGGTAAAAAATTCAAAGTTATATGCAATATGAAAGAAGCCTGCGAGTTAGTGTTTTACACGGCGTAGCTATTCCCCTTTCCAGTTATCAGAGCTCAATTACGAGTTCTGTACAATAAATTGAATGATGTTTTTTAAAATGGTGGGAAATAAAATATGGTGGTTGCAGTGGCAGTCAAATTCGGAGTTGGCGTTGCGCTCGTTGTGGCAGCGCACTTCGTTCTCGTTAGACGATGGAATAACGGTAAAGACTGTAAATTTTTATCTCTTGCGCACCTAACATTACGCTGTTATCCTAATCGTAGATTTTTTCCGTTAGTAAATGTAATCTGTGCTCAGGTTCAGGAAAGATCTTAAGATTTTTTCTTCTATCGTTTTGCATCAATAATTATTGTCGTTTATCAATAGCGTTTTTTTTTTTTAATTTTTTTCTTTCTGTTTAGTGCGCTTGAGTAAACAGTTTTAATATTGGCATGCATTGTATGTTAAAGCACTGTTAATCGATGACTAACTATCGTTATCCAATTTCCCACCATGAAATAAGTGTATTTATTATTATTCAGTTTCGTATTTCAATTATTTATCAAATATCAAGACAAATTAGGTGTTCTTTTGTAGTACGGTAAGTGTATTATCATTTATATTCAACCAAAGACCCATGTGGATATCGTCTTGTTACTAATAGATGCGCGTTTGCATTGCTTTTAAATTACTTTTGTCAAATATATCGAAAGTGTTGAAACTTGTAATGTTATAGCTGTGCCATCCCTTTATATAATAAAGCACGACATGAAACTGAGAATAAATTGATCTAACAACACATCCAATCTTATTACGCTCGCCAACTAGTCAATTCTTCTCATTATCTATTCCATAGCTGAAAATAACGTCTCACAGGGATCAACCGAGGGCCGAGACACGCCTGATTTGTCTCGTCGAAACACATTAATTCGTCCGCCATGTGCCGAGCGAATAATATCAACAATTGATCAGGAGCTTGGAAATGAGAGTGAAAAGGTAGAAGCGGAAAGTTATGAGAGTTTAAGAAGTAAGTATAAGAAGCTGGAGAGCGAAGACGACGAAGAACCTTTGATAAAAAGTCCAGGGAAAGGTTTACACGTGGTGAAAATTAAGGGAGAAGAAGAGGAAGAGGAAGATGACGAAGAACTGGAGACTTCCGATGGAGAGCGGCTCTCTGGGACAGAAGAAGAGGAGGAAGAAGAGGAAGAAGATGAAGAGGATGAAGAAGACGTTATTGATGATAGCGAATTGGTCGCCAAGCTCGAAGCTAAGTATGGCAAGCTTCCTACGCCACCTGAAAGCGAAGATGAGGAAGAAGAGGAGGAGGAGGATGATGATGAAGAGGAAGAGGAGGAGGATGACAACGAAGATGACGAAGACATCCAAGGCTGGAAACGTAAATACGGCATCAAATAGAATAGCGAAATGAATCGGAACAATTTGAAGAATTTCAAAACCCTTCGAATTATTATAATAAAGTTACTTCTGCATATCATGATGATCCTGTTAGATCATAATAAGAACACAATCTATTACATTCCTAGCATAGGTCATTTGTTGGGCTCGTTTCCCACCCAATTTGAATTTGATGTTAATAAGAAACTTGGAGAATCTTCCAAGCCGAGTAAAATGTCTTCCCTCAATTCAATATCATATGAATAATTGCAAAGTATAAATGAATAATATTTTTCACAGGCGTAAAAGCTCCCCGAGTGGCTCAAACCGAGTCCGAAGGTGCTGCCAAAGTTGTGCCACAATCAGCTTCTACTCGAGCAAAACCAGTACCAAAACAAGGTGGTGCTAGGGGCTATGAACTCGACGATATCACGAATATCGATGACGCAGTCATTAGAGAAGAACTTGAAGCAGCTGAAGGCGAGGTTTGTTGAAAGAGGAAGATATTATTAATCTAATTTTGTCTTTAGTCGTCAAGACGTTAAAATGTTGCTTAAAGTATTTAAGTATTGCGCATATTGTTCGTTGCATTCAACATCAACAAGTATAATGAACTGATAAAAGAGCAAAGCTTAAAGGCATAAGGAAAAAATTAGAATTAAACTGTTCTCAAGTGTTATGATCTCTGTAGGGTCTCTCAAACTAACTTTATCACTCGTTTAACAATATCCAGTATCCATATTACCTTGTCAATAATGTTTAATTGATTTGTTTTAGTTTGTATTCAACAGATTTCAGTTTCTTGAACACTAATACTAACAGAGTGCTTTGTAATATTAAATACTTGATTGAAAAATCCGTTTATCAAACTATCGCGGAACGAATGTTTGACTAGCTTGCCGTTTGTACTGTCGATTCTATTACTACTTATTGATTTTGTTGCGAATGCTTGAAACTGTGTGTGCGTGCGTTTTTATTGTTGTTGTTGTTGTTTTTTTTTCTTCCTTTTTGAATTAAAAATGAAAAAATTTTATGCCCGAATTCTTTGCACCCACATTCACCAACTTGACGAGTTCGGACATGAAATTTGACGATTATAATTCTTACTATCAATGTTATTCTAAAATTGAAAAATTGTCTAACAACGTTTGTTTGCATTTTTATCCTCGCCTTTGATCCATCCTGTTTTCAATATGCTAATCCATTAACGAAAACGCAATCATACTATGCATCTGAATCCAAATACTTATCACGTTGCTTTTCTGTATTAAAAATAATTGAAAATTAATCTTCTTTGGTTTCCTGAATCAAAAAATTTTTGCAAAAACATATACTTGATATCCTTTCGATATAACTCTCGTGTTGTAATAATCCTGATTGAAAATACTCTGTTAACGCTATTACTTCCAAAATCTTATCCATATTAAAAAATTCCACTTCCTATCCAAATTCCACGCCAAGACAGCAGAAAAACGATTCACGTATTTCACCGGTGTGATATCCCGCCATCCCACATCACCTAGAGCAAGGTACGAACTGGCTAAGGCTCTGGACAATTTGGCCGAAGAAAATAAGGACAATTTGTACCTTCGGAAGGCAATTGCTGCCTACCAGAGTATATTGGAATTAGGAACTATTGTACCACCGACACTCATTCGAATCGTGGGAGAACGTTGCATCGATAGACTGAGGTTTATAGGTGAGATTAATAAATATCTTGAAGAATTTATCGACTTCTTTTCAAAGTGCATTTAATTGATGAATCATTCCAGGACAATATAGCGGAGCTGAACCGATCCACAGGACTTTGATCGCAAGATTTTCTGACGAACCTCGCTTGAGGAATCAGTTGGCAGTCACATACCTTATGCAGAATAAGTATGAAGGATAGAAAGTTGATTAAACTTAATGACTATGTACTTGAATAGTTATTTCATCAGATTTTTTATTTAATCGTCAGTTTACCCCGCAGCTTTTCTTCTGCGTTACAATACTCGATATTTATTAGCTCTTTCGATTAGGTGTTAGTTTTCGATTAAATTACCCGATCGGTGAAAGAATGAAAAATCTCCTAATCGCAGTAAACTTTAATTAGATTATCAGAAGCTAGAAAAGTATTACAAGAAACGCTGGGCCGGTGGCCAAACGATGGGTTTGCTTTGGTGCATTATGGTTTTATTTTAAAAACTGGCGACGGGAATATGGTCGATGCTATTATGTACTTGAAAGCTGGTATAGACACCGGTCAGGAAGGCACAATTGATGGTAGATTTTTCTTCCATCTAGGCGATGCTCTAGTAAGATTAGGCAGAGCAGAGGAGGCCAAGAAGGTAGGTTCAGGCTCTTAAAAACAGCCCAGTTGGATTAAAAGAAACTTTTTAAACTAAAGTCTGCTATTGTAACGCGAGAAGAAAGTGTAAGGAAGGCTGCAGGCTGTAGCCATCCAATTCTTCTTACGCTATTTTAATTCCTTGAATTTATTTTTTAATTTCTTCACTTTCTAGACTAAAAATAATCCCCCATTTATTTCAGGTCTATCAAACTGGCGCTGAAAAGGGCCTTTTTCTCTCCGCCTATCAACGATCTCTTTACAACGTTGATCGTCTGACCTCTCGCCCTTGGTGGACTTTGGAGGAAACTACCTACAGAGAGTTCTTCCAAACTATCGAAAATAATTGGCTTGTTATTAAGGCCGAGGGACTAGCTGCGCTTGGTATAAATGGACAATATAAAAACGAGGCGGAGAATCTTAGGGACAAAGGCAACTGGCAACAGTTCGAATTATTCGCCAGAGGTGAATGTGAAATTAAAAAAAAACATCAAATCATGGAAATAACATCTATAGTCTCTCTCCTAATATTAAAACAATTATTTATTCATCAGGTCGTAAAGTAACCGAAAATTGTGAAAAAGTTCCAAGAACTTGCTCTCTGATAGAGAGATTTCCGGCTTCTAGTGGCTGTCGCAGAGGGCAAGTTAAATTCTCTGTAATGTACCCTGGAACTCATGTATGGCCTCATTGCGGGCCTACAAATTGTCGTCTTAGAGCTCATCTGGGTCTCTCAGGTACCGAGGGAACATGGATAAGAGTTGGAGAGGAGACAAGGTAAGAATGAATGTATATGAAAAAGTTATTGAGACTTTATTCAAGCATGAAAATCGCTGTATATTTATTCATTCGTTTCTTGGTCTTCAGGACTTGGAAAGAGGGAAGTGTTATGGTCTTCGATGATAGCTTCGAACACGAGGTTTGGCATAATGGAAGTTTAACTAGACTTGTGCTGATTGTCGACGTCTGGCATCCGGAGCTCCGAGAAGACGAAAAACGCTCTTTGCCTGCTATATAAAGAACCAAGTATATACATAAGCCAAAGATTTAATATAGGAAAGACATACATGTCTCATATCACGTTCGATCAACATGTTATAGTATGTTAATTAATACTTTATTTATGCAATCTAGATACTGTTAAAACACTGCTATTAGTGCAGCTTTTTCAACGTATCGTTATCATAATAATATTACGTAGATTTTTAATTGTGTGTTGTTTTGAAAAATGTGATTAAAAACAAAAAAAAAAAATATGGAAAGTTCACATCGAATCTCCGCAATTGTTTTTATTATTCGGAGAAAAGAATTTCAGCTGTACACGCGCGAATGCCTTTATATACATTACATTATAATAAATCAAACTACTATCGAATGAATCTTGTTAGCATTCTCCTTACTTTTAAACTAAAAACCCTTGAGGCGATATATTGCACAGTTCATATAAAAAAAAAAAATCAATTACTGATCATGTGCTAATTTTTAATATACAAGACTATAAATAAACGAAATCAAACATCAATGGATTTTTTATTAAATTACAGAGACTAAAGCCTAATTAAAGCTGATTTTTGTAGTGTCTGCAATCATTGTTCATTTAAATAAAAGGGCAATAACCCACCCTTCGGCTGGTAAGTTAAACACCTGTTTCGGTAGTCGGGTATTATCGCTTATTACACTGTCGACCGCATGACTGCGCTGTAAATACGCGTAGTCGACGCCAGGGGGTAGATGGTAGGCGATTTTCTCGCTAATAAAACTAATCTGGTTTCAGTATAGTAGGACGGTCTCCGGCTAGCAACGTTACTCTGGTTTCCCTTCAATATACGAATAAATCTTTCGCCTTTTACTAAAGATTTCCGTGGAGGGGAACAACTTGATGAGTCTATAGACCAATTTTTTGAGAACCTGGTGAAAACCAGGTCATAAAATATACCAAAATTAAATAGTACATTTTACTTGTGTTCGACATGAATGAAACTCTGTTGAATTCTAACGAGCGTGAAAGGTTGGAGATCATCACAATTAATGAAATTGGTCATGAGATCGTGAAAAAATCTAGAACAACTCAGAATAGTACTGTGTGTGTGAATCATCGTTCAATTTATTCCAATTTTGTTTACATAAGTTTAAAAATTAACCGGATCCATTTCTCTGGCCAATTTCAAAGTAATTTCCAAAGTAGAAGAATCGCTGTGCCACTTTGCAGTAGAAGTATGTGGATCCGTAGTGTGTGGAGTTGGGAGATGCAGACGATACCTTTGAGGCAGAATGAAAACAATTAAGTTATGATGAGTTGGAAAAATTATTCAAACGTTATAGAAATATCAAAATGCATGTTTCTATGTTTATACAACGTTTTCATTAACGATTTATCTTTTTTTTCACATTATCTATTAATTTCGTTGGTCCCTCTTTTACCTAGGGCTGCGAATGTCAATGACCTCGGACTCAACGTTCAATTCAATTTTTTCGCGCGTTTCACCAGGTAATTTTACAAATACTGATAGCCATTCGCAGGAAGCAGAACCCGGAGTCTTGCAATTCATCTGAAAAATCGAAGTGCAAAATCTTATTATTCATTGATTAAAACGTGTGATAATCAACCGGTATAATGGTTATCATTTCAACTCGTAAATTGCGTACCCCAAGGAATACATCCTCCGTGGTAACGGCTTGTTTAAACTTCATTTCGTACTCAGGAACTTCCCGAGGATCCAAGACTTCCGCGGCGACTGGGGCCGCAGCGATTTCAGAAGAATGCCAAATGTTGTCTCCTTCACCTTTCAACATCGCGTGCGGACCATTGTGTTCGGGATTCCCCGATTTTGTTGGACCGATATCTCCAGGGCCTTAGGTTCAATGATTCATAATATTAGTGTCATATATACGCAACTCTTTAGTCTAATTTCGAAGTGTTCGATGCCGCGGAATTAGTCCGTCTTAGTATTACGGCGAATGATACGGAATTTATTTCACGTCAGGATTAATTTTAAAAATAGTAACTTACATGAGAATAGTTGAAATTCATGAAGACATACATTTACTGCAGTTATTATACATATAAATCACTCATCGAATTAGTCGTTTGTAATTAATATTTATACTGGACTATAGCAGTCTAAGAATATAATATTGTGTAGATACGCCAATAAGTTTTACCCAATTTCCTTGCCCCAGCTTGCGGCAAATCATCGTCTGAACTTTCGTCGTCGTTATTATGCGGTGTGATAAGTTGTTGCAATGATTTAATATCGTTATACGAAAAGCAACCGTCCATTATATAACTCTTTTTCTCCCTCTGTAAACTTCGTAGCCGTTAAACAGACCTTAATACAAAACTGAGCTAAGTAAACTTTACAAACGATTTTATCAATACATTATAACTACGTGCTCGTTTCTATAGAAACTAAATATGTCTATTTGAATTTCTCCCGCCCCCAAGAATCGATTCAAATTAAATCACGGGCTGCACATGCGCACATTGGTAGTTTATTGTTTCTACAATTTCCACAACAGATGACTCTACGTTTGTACCAGCGACTTTTACCATTGAGTAAAGTAGAGGTGCGGACAGCATGGTGGGGGTATGCTTATTTACTTTTCTTTATGTATTAGAGCTTTCGCGCCCCACTAGCAGATAGAGCTGACAAAAATTTCCCCAGTTTGACTCACACATAGAAGAGTGCCGCGTGGGTAAGACACATACACGTGAATCGCTCACAGACGACCCTAACTTTAGCCCCTAAGATTTTTTCCCCCGAGGGGTAACGGTGTAAAATCCAAAAAAATGATCAAATCCAAAATTTGATATTATCAGCATATATAGAGCACTCTTCAAACTACAAAAAACTATTTTTTATTCAAAAAGTTGAAAAATTGACAATCCGCCTTTTTCTCGTGGACCCTTTATATGTATATGTATATAAACGTGTGCGTCCATTATGCAGTTTTGAATTGCAACACGTTTTTCAATGGTATAAATATTTGTAATATTTAAAAATTAATTTATTTAGCCTCATTTATAATAAATTATATTAAATCAATTAAAGAAAGATAGAAAGAAATATATGTATATAGAAAGAGAGTGAGAATTGCACTGCTGGTATTGCCTATAAATTAAAATCCAGAGACATATTGAAATGCATTAAAAATAGTTTCTTAAATATCTAATGAAACGAAAAAAAGATAATTAAAAACCCGTTTTCAATTATAAGATAAAACCAAAAAGAAAAAAAAAATTAACAAGTATTATCTCTATGCAAACTATTTAATAGAATATATACATTGCAAAAATAGCCCAATGAAACATCGACGTGCATGATGATGATGTTATTAACTTAAAAAATAACAAAATAATAATAATTATAACAATAATAATCATAACAAATTGCTATGTTACGAAATCCAGATACGTCTATAAATATTACATTAATAATTAATTATCTATTGATTGATTGATTAATTATTGTTCAAGTTCTCACCCCCGCAGCAGTATACATAACAGTATGCGTAATTAATTAATTGTGTATGTGGGGAATTCCATGCCAACCCATCCTACCGTCAACTTTTGCAACTCCGATTGAAATGATATTTGGCTATCTTTCTATCTTTGTTGCAAAAGGTATTCCTGATTTTTTCAAATTTTTTCGTCCAGCCATTCACGAGACACGAATTTTTGAAAATTTTGTTGATTTTTTTTTTCAACTAGCCATAACTTGGTGGAAATTACTCCGATTTCAAAGTTTTTTTTTCCAAAATGTGTGTTTTTTAATGTAGCTAAAATCGTAGCTAATTTGACTGATGTTTTTTCATTTTAAAGCTAAAACATGATTTTCCAAATTGTTTGTGTCCTTCGATTTTTTTCAAAAAATTCCTAAAAATACTAGTTCCTAAAACACAAATTTTAAGCCCGGTCCGGTAATGGGAAAACAATGGGTATTATTTCTTCTCGAATTTCCAAAAACATAGAATTTTTTGTTCTTATTATCAATATAATTTCAACTATCTTATAAGATGAAGAGAAAGTCATACATGAAGGTGAAAAGGAGTAAAAACATTATAAATGTTCAGATTGATTGAGATTTTTATTTTTATAAATATTTTATTCTATTTTTTTTGGCGTTATATATTTTACACGAATAACTTTCATTTGAGCAAGAAGTCGGTTTCATTGTGAGAGACCCATTGTTATTTGGTATAGCACAATGGAATATTTGTGAGGAAAAAAAATTCCATGTTTTTGAAAATAGGAGAAGAAATAGTACCCATTGTTTTCCCATTACCGGACCGGGCTTAAAATTTGTGTTTTAGGAACTAGTATTATTAGGAATTTTTTGAAAAAAATCGAAGGACACAAACAATTTGGAAAATCGTGTTTTAGCTTTAAAATGAAAAAACATCAGTCAAATTAGCTACGATTAATTTTTTACACAAAATTTTCGGAAAATTCATTAAAAAACACACATTTGGAAAAAAAAAACTTTGAAATCGGCGTAATTTTCACCAAGTTATGGCTAGTTGAAAAAAAAATCAACAAAATTTTCAAAAATTCGTGTCTCGTGAATGGCTGGACGAAAAAATTTGAAAAAAATCAGGAATACCTTTTGCAACAAAGATAGAAAGATAGCCAAATATCATTTAAATCGGAGTTGCAAAAGTTGACGGTAGGATGGGTTGGCATGGAATTCCCCATATGTTGTTATTTGAAGTTTTTTTGGATTTTTTTTCGCTCTATTAAATAATAAGTAGGTGGAATTATTATCCAAGTGATATGAAATTATTATTATCATTATTATTATTATTATTATTATTATTATTATTATTATTTTTATGTTTATTTTTATTTTTATTACAATGTTTCCAGATACGGAGAGGGAGAATTAATAAGTTGAAGCAAAAAACAAACAAACAGTAAAAATATATTCAAAATTGTTAAGGAAATAGAAAAAAAAATACGATGATCGTATAAACGTTTTGAATAATCTAAAACGCATATTTTCTACATAATTTCGTTAATTTTGGACTGGAAAAATACGATTAAGACGAGATACTGAGCTTGAGCTATTATTTCGATAATTGAATACCTTATCCACATTTGGGTTACACTTCTCTTAATCGTTTTTCTCAGTCTAAAATTTCAATCCTTTATGTTTTTTATTTATTTTTTTTTTTCTATTTTTTTTCTTCTATTTATTATTGATTATCACCCTTGAAAAATTAATAAAATTTAAGCTTCTGATCTCGAGAGCAGGTTTTCTTGAATTTTTTTTAAGATTCAAATAGTTTCAAAGAATTTCAAAAATTTTATTTAAAAAAGTAATGAAATTTTCTTAAGATCAAAGGCGGACGTGTGTTTTTGTTAACGGAAGCTGTTTGTCATAATATTCACGGATATTCAAGAAAAGAGAAGAAAAGTAAAAAAAAAAGATAAGAAAAGAAAACGCTTGTACTAATATATAGGGTGAGGCGTGTAGAGTGACCCGGGAAATTTTTCCTAAACAAAAAAATATTTTAGACACTAGTTTCGTGGTTTCAAAGGGGACATAAGATAGTGCTTTACATTTTTTTCAAAGTCGAAGTTTCAAGGACATTTGAAAGTTCACTGTGATTTTTTTAATGGAAACTTATATTTTCATTTGCAAATTCGTGTGTTGCAGGAAAAAAAGAGAAACTTTTGTTCGAGACTTTTTTTTTTAATTATCATTTTATATAATAATAATATAATATAATATAATTAATAATTTTTTTGAATTTCAATTTTTCAAGTGTCCTATAATTTCATATAGAACACGTTTCTGAAAATTGTCGAAAAAAAAGAATTTGTTTTTCTGAAGTTCTATTCTAGAAAAACTGATCCTGCCAGAATTTAAACTGATTGATGACGTCATGCGAACTTTCAACACGGCGGCTCGCGCATGCGCGGTCTCATTTACGGCTGGCGTGGACTTTTCCGTGGCGACCGGCGTACCAGCGTCAGTCGCCGCTGGGGCGTGACCGGAGAAGGTCGGAGTGTCGCTCGTTGTTCCGCACGGTTATTATTCTTCGTCAAAAGTTCAAGGAGTACATAAACAATGAAGAAAAGAACAAGAAAGTTTTGTGCTAAAACCAATAATTAAAAAGTTATTTTATTTTGTGTTAAAAAAAATAATTAAAAAGTGAATTTGGAGTGATGCTATAAAACCCGTGTATAATTTTCGCGACTGAGGTTCTGTTTTATTGGCCTGCAAAACCGTCGTTGACGTGTGAAAATAGGTAAGAGTAGTTTAATCTTGACATTGCACGACTATCAGAAGTATGATTCAAGTCTAAGCATATGATTTATGTCCGCTCAACCCGTTTTACAAAAACATACATTTCCGAGAAAAACAATTTTTCACTCATTGAGCTGTCAATTATTTTCCACGCGTAGTTGCATTCGTATATTATTGCCAATCGTAAGTAGCAAACAATTGTGTCCCCCGGACATCATAGTGAGTTGCAAAAAAAATCGTCAGCTGCTCGCATGGACTTGTAAAAAAAAACACGTAAAATAAAGTAATAGGTAAACAACTATCAGTATTTTTTAAAGGTCATGCGAACAGCTGACGCATACCCCCCCCCTCCCTCTCTCCCACGATGCAGTTGCCACGGTGACCGGTGGCCCGGCGTTACTCGGCGTCAGTCGGCGTTAGGTAGTGTTTGGAGCAGGTCGCAGTGTTACACGTGATTCCGTGAGTTATTATTCTTTGTCAAAATCTCAAGAAGGATATAACCAATTAGGAAAAGACGAAAAGTCGGTGTCTAATCTCAATCAAAATCTTCTCGACAAAGTTGGCAGTGAAGTTTTCTAAACCAAATTTTCTTGTCGAAATCTGTACGAACTTTTCTAACCTAAAGTTTAAAAAAATTTTCACTAAAAAAAGTTATGAAACAAAAATAAAAATTTTCTCGAAAAGATTATGTACTTTGGCCTGTAAAACAGTCGCTGACGTGTAAAAAAAGTTTAGTCTTGATATTGCATGACCATTAGAAGTAAAATTCAAGTCTGTGCATTAAATTTATCTCCGCTAAATCCGTTTTACAAAATCATGCATTGCTCAGAAAAATTTTTTTCACTCGTCGCATCGTCGATTACTTTCGGCAGTTGCCTTCGAATATTATTTGTAGTGAACAATTCTGTATAATTTTCGAGAAAAACTATAATAACACTTGCATTAGATTCAATAGTACTAAAGTAAAGCAGCTTCGTTGAATATATGAGCCTGTTTCTATATTCCAAGTCAACTTTATCTCAAATTTATTTCTTATTCGGTTTTCTTTCTTATTTTTACATCGAGGCAAAAGATGAGATGTCGATGAATTAATTATCAAGTTTTTCATTTGTAGTATTTGATTAGTTTGATTGCTCGATTTGCAGATTATATTTTATTAAGACAATTTTCTAAATCATTTATGTCTTTCTTAAGTAGAAGAAAAGAGCAAAAAGAAAATGCAGCACGAAAGAAAGGAAGATGCTGGGAGAGAATCCGATTGCGAAAATCATAGCGTGCAAATGATTTTGAAACACATGGGCAATCGAATTTGACAACAAAGTGGAGTTTCAGAGGTCGATTATTACAAATCAAATCTCACCGATGAATTAAGCGAAAGGTAAACAATATTTTTAATCATTCAGCATTTTTATTCTCGTTTACATTTATTATTTTTATATAGAAAATCGCTTGAATTTACATATTCAGTTTTATCATATTTTTATTACGGTTCAATGACAATATGAGCAGTTATGGATGCATGCTCTCAACAAAGTTTGAATAAGTCAATCTTTGATCGCATGAAGACGGAGTGGGAGAAAGCGGAGTCCTTATCTTTTCAAACAGACTTGAATTTGTCAGTTGCTTATTGAATGTGTTTTTGATCATTATAGATCCGGATTGTTGACATGCCGAGTCATCGGTAACACTGGCCCGATGTCACACCGGATACTGCTACGGAGACTTAGCTCTTCTCATGTGCCAGGGATGGGGTACAGATCTGGTGCCATAATCATAATCCTGCAGGTAAGATTCGTCTTACGAAGGCTCGAGACTTTCAAGGCTTAAAAGTCTTAAGGCTAGAGACTCAAGACCCGGGCTTGAGTCTCGTGAGCATAGACCAGAGATCAGGGAACCAGAGACCAGGGAACCAGAGACCAGGGAACCAGAAACCAGGGAACCAGAGACCAGGGAACCAGAGACCAGGGAACCAGAGACCAGGGAACCAGAGACCAGGGTTTTCAGAAACCAGGGAACCAGAGACCAGGGAACCAGAGACCAGGGAACCAGAGATCAGGGAACCAGAGACCAGGGAACCAGAGACCAGGGAACCAGAGACCAGGGTTTTCAGAAACCAGGGAACCAGAGACCAGGGAACCAGAGACCAGGGAACCAGAGATCAGGGAACCAGAGACCAGGGAACCAGAGACCAGGGAACCAGAGACCAGGGTTTTCAGAAACCAGGGAACCAGAGATCAGGGAACCAGAGACCAGGGAACCAGAGATCAGGGAACCAGAGACCAGGGAACCAGAGACCAGGGAACCAGAGACCAGGGTTTTCAGAAACCAGGGAACCAGAGACCAGGGAACCAGAGACCAGGGAACCAGAGACCAGGGAACCAGAGATCAGGGAACCAGAGACCAGGGAACCAGATTCCACGATCCCCAAGACCCGGGCTTGGGTATCGTCGGAATTTGGGCTCGGGTGTTTGGGCCCAGGTGTTTGGGCTTAGGTGTTTGGGCTCGGGTGTTTGGGCTCGGGTGTTTGGGCCTCGGGATTATGGCTCGGGTGTTTGGGCTCAGGTGTTTGGGCTCGGGTGTTTGGGCTCGGATGTTTGGGCTCGGGTGTTTGGGCTCGGGTGTTTGGGCCTCGGGATTATGGCTCGGGTGTTTGGGCTCGGGTGTTTGGGCTCAGGTGTTTGGGCTCGGGTGTTTGGGCTCGGGTGTTTGGGCTCGGGTGTTTGGGCCTCGGGATTATGGCTCGGGTGTTTGGGCTCGGGTGTTTGGGCTCGGGTGTTTGGGTTCGGATGTTTGGGCTCGGGTGTTTGGGCTCGGGTGTTTGGGCCTCGGGATTATGGCTCGGGTGTTTGGGCTCAGGTGTTTGGGCTCGGGTGTTTGGGCTCGGGTGTTTGGGCTCGGGTGTTTGGGCTCAGGTGTTTGGGCTCAGGTGTTTGGGCCAGGGGATTTGGGCTTAGAATTGAGCTTGCAAGGCTTGGAAGACTTGAGACTTCCCCTTTTTTTTTTTTGTTCCAGGTTCTTCTTACTTATTCCTGTCTTCAAAAATTCTGCGGAATAGAACGCGGGTGAACGTGTGAGGGAGCTTTATGATGGATCGACCGGAAAGAAGATAGTCCGCCGAAGGAATGATTAGGAGATAAGAATCTGAACAACATTCTCATTATTTTTATGGCCAAATCTTTTTTTTTTTATTGAGCTGATATTTAAAGTAAAAACCGAAATTGTATTTTCAATTTTGTTTTTTGTCTAATTTTTAATCAGATAAATTTAAATTTTATCTGTATACAAAATGAGCTGATATGTGATCTATGTTATGAATTCACCTGTACAAAATACATTTTGACCGATGAGGTAGAGTCTTGAAGTAAAAATTTGATGTCTAGTTCTTGTAAAAGTATAGGGAAGTAGTCTTGAAGATATTGTTATTAATAAAATACGAATACGAGAAAAAAATTGATACATATGATTGAGGTAGAAGAAAAATTCCCAGAACAGTTTTTGATCGACTTAATGAAAAATGAAAAAATTTTGAAGTTGGGTCAAATATTAAAATGAATATAAATAAGAAAGAAAGTACAGAATAATTCGATTCAAGGGAATTATTTTAGCGTTAAAAAAATATTAAATTACAAATCGATAACTATGGTATGACATACTAATATTTTTAAGACTAATTCTATCCGTTAAGACCATTTGCTAATTTATTATAATGTGATTAAAGACATCATTGCTATTGCTTTTGGTCACTGACTGACATTGAAATTAGAATGAATTGATTCGCTTAAAAAATGAAAGATTATTAGTTTACTTTTGATTACAATAGATATACATTTATGATTAGGCACTAAATTTATATGGTACACATATGGTCTCTATAGTGATACAGGTCGTTTTCTGTTCTGGAATTTGAAAAGCTTTGAAAAAGATTCGACTGATTAAATCGTATATATGCAATATACGTTGTAGAAGTCTAATCAATAACAATTTAGATTATGGAATTTGAATCTCACCGATAATTTTAATATAAGGTAAACTGTATTTTCAATTCTGTCTACTTTTATCCCCAAATTCAATCATCCCGTCCCTTCATTATTAATATCAATCGACGAGTTTTCTTCATGCGAAAATAGTTTTGTTGAGAATTACGATAATAAGTGAGAAATTTCAATTAATGAAACTATTCCCCAATCTTGTTATATTCCTGTTGCAGTGTAAAAGATGAAACGTGGACCAAATATGAGGCTAAGGGAGCCAAGGTCCTAATCACATATGCAGCGATCATGCAGAGGTAAGATGAAATATCTTGGATAACAATATTTTCATCAAATTATTTCAATTGAAAAGTTAAAAAGTTATCAAAATAGAGCAGTTTTCCAATAATTTATGCGCTTTATTTCCGATGCAAAATCAAATTTGCCATTCAGTTTTCGATTCTTCAGTTATTTTTTCAGAGAAGTTTACATCACTCCCCCACCAACTGGATGAATTATCAAGAACAGAGGATGGGTTACAGAGCAACGGAGCGTAGGTGAGAATAAGACATTTTGTCATCATTTTCATTTGATGTTCTATTAAGATATAATATCACCTTGTGATCTTTTCAAAACTGCATTGCAAAAGCGCTACTTAGATACAGACTATTTCATTTTATTTTGATGATTACAGAACCAAGTTAAATAGAGACACTAAAAAAGAACCGATATATTGATGTTTCAAGTTTCTCGTGAATAGTTATTAATTAATACAATAAGTTGGTTGAATACTCGTCCGATTTTCATCTAACAGTTTATAAATTCAATTTTCTAAATCAGTCATTTCGATTCAAGGTGGAGGAAAAGGAGGAAAAATGAACGATCTACAACACGCAGAATCAGAGGGAAAACAAGGAAGACTAAAAGAACCGATTTATGTCTTCAGTTTTAATATTTGTATTTTGTACAATTTCATTATTTATGTATTAGTCCTAATCCTATTAGTAGTGAAATTTGAAATGAGCTGTCACTTGTAAGAGGTTATTACAGCTGTACTTGTCCTAATTATTCAATTATTCGAAAACTAAGAGGGAGCAGTTGAAAATGAATGTGGTGCAATTTTTTTAATCCCCTGTAGAACGTTGTATCTTCACCCGGTTCATTAATACACAGATTTGGCCGTCATTCTGCTATAGAAGGTCTCTATTAGTATCAAACATATAACTATAAAAATATACTCGTAAACTTTTCCAATCGATTGCATTGATAAACAATAATAAAAAATTTATTTGCAATTGGTCACGGTGCGCTTACACACAAATTCTATGTGTGAGAGAGCGACTGTGGTGCATAAAGTAGTATGGGGCTAAAGTTGGGGTTGCTGTGAGCCATTCACGTGTGTGCGTCTCACCCACGCGGCACTCTTCTATGTATGAGTCAAACTGTGGCGATTTTTGTCAGCGCTATCTGCTAGTGAGGCGCGAAAGCTCTAGTATATAAGGAAAAGTAAATAAACATACTCCCACCACGCTGTCCGCACCTCTATACTCATCTTTACTCAATGCTTTTACCCATATTCGACCAATCAAAATCGCCAATTTCATTCTATAAATTAACTTTGGGGTTATTTTAACTCATAGAAGGCGGTCAACCTGACCCAACTCCGTACAGTACATGCTGTGCCCCGCAAACATAGCGGTTTAAGTTCTTTAAATAAAAAATAGTCAACATGGCTGACTCAGTCGATGAAAAACTATCAAAAAAGTAAGTATAATCGAATAAGATTAGTCCCAATAATTTTTTTCTTTTACCTATAAGAACGGTGGCTTATTTCTTAAACGCTGCGCACTCCTTCATTTATTTAACAGATTAAATGCTTGATCCTAACCTAGGTAAAAAATCATGCCGTCTGGAGCACGAGCTCCCACGTTGTCTCACACACATCGTACTTTGACGTACTACATACTGTACTAAAATATTGTATATAAAAAAAACAAAAAAAAAAAAATAAAAAAGAACACGAAATCCCACGCGGTATCGCAGATATTACAAGTTGTATAGTTCGGAATACACTGTGATCTGTGATTGCAGAAAAGTTCATACTTTTTTTTTAGACACGTATTACATGCGGCGTTATGTTTCGTATTCTAACCCTAACCAAAAACTGTATACGAAACGTGAAGTATTCTCTAGAAGATTGTTCCTCGATTAATTCAATTTCGGTATCTAAACAGATATTTGTACGTCGGTCGTTTTCGAAGTTGGTATTTCGATATAAAATAAATATTCTTTCATACGATGTAATCCATTTGCATTAATTTAGTATTTATTTTTTACAGTGAATTGAAAAGACGGCTTAAGGCGGAACAAAAAGCAAAAGAAAAAGCGGAAAAGGAAGCTGCTGCCGCTAATGTAAAGACGGAATCTAAGCAGAAAAAAATTCCTGCTGATGATGAGGAGATTAGTCCAAACGCAAGTTGATTTTCTCGGTTTAATTTTTTTTTTTTTACTTGTTTCAGGGTTGAATCTCTTTTTGCGTATGCTGTACGATTTTTTTCTGTTTTCAGTATTCATATTTCGAAACACGTGTGTGACTAAAAGAGGATGATTATTTTCTGAGTTTCAGGCGATAAGATAACAATTTCGCGATTTGCGGATTACGCGAAAACTTTTTTCGTTATATCATCAAGCTTATATATATTATGATCATCTTAGCTTGCAATATTTTCTAGTTCGCAGTTTCTGAATCGAAAATGACTAGCTAAAAGATAGAATTGCATCATTGCTTGCATTTGTGATAATACAACAAAGTAAACGTTATAAGTATGCGAAAAACGTGATAAAAACGTCGGAAATTCAAGATATTCGAAAATTTATTTCCTAAACAGGCTTGAAAATTTCAATAATTTATACGATTTTTAAAGATTTCCGAATCATTTTATGGGATTTCAGATGAATTTAAATAATTTCAAAATATTTCATGGGTTTTCAAAAGATTCAATCGAATTTTAAATGATTTTATAGAGAGGTGAAAAAATTTCAAAAATTCATATGATTTCAGGGATTTATAAAGATTTCATATCATTTCAAATCATTTTATGGCATTTTAGATGATTACATTCGAAATTCGTCTGATTTCAAAAGATTTTCAAATCATTTCATTGGTTTTCAAAAGATCCAATACAATTTTATCCACAAAGACTGTTTTCCTATTCTCCAAACTATCACAGATTTTTACTATTCCCCAAACTCACTTCATGTGACCTTCTCTCTCATCACATACACACCCTGCGATCTAAATCAGATATTTCTTCAACAGGAATACTTCAAGCTCCGAACGCAGGCCGTTAGTCAGCTTAAAGCAGCCAACGACCATCCCTACCCCCATAAATTTCATGTATCTACATCTTTAGCAGCATTTATTGAGAAATTTAGTCACATAAATGATGGAGAGATCCTTTTGGACGAAACTCATAGCATCGCAGGACGTGTGCATGCTATTCGTGAGTCGGGTGCTAAGTTGATCTTCTACGACTTGAGGGGTGAGGGAGTTAAGATTCAGGTGATGACTAACGCGAGGCACTACCAAACCGAGGAGAGTTTCTTTACGGATACAGCAAAGATCAGGAGAGGTGACATAGTAGGGATTGTTGGTAATCCGGGAAAAACAAAGAAAGGAGAATTCTCAATAATGCCTAAAAGTATAACGCTGCTCAGTCCGTGTCTACACATGCTTCCTCATCTGCACTTCGGTCTTAAAGACAAGGTAAAAATTACAGGAGAGAATTTTCAGATTAACATAAGTCAAATAAAAGTCAGAAAATGGAAAGAAACTATCCAAGAATTATTATAGGAACAAATAATTAATATAATAAGTAATTTGAATTGGCAGGAAACAAGATTTCGTCAACGCTATCTTGATCTCATACTTAACAACAAAGTAAGGGACACTTTCTATGTCCGGGCTAAAATAATTGCATACATACGACGATTCCTTGACGATATTGGATTCCTAGAGGTTGAAACACCAATGATGAATACAATAGCTGGCGGAGCAACTGCCAAGCCTTTTATCACCCACCACAATGATCTAAATATGGATCTATTCATGCGAGTAGCTCCGGAACTTTACCACAAAGTATGTCAGCTTAATCTGCCAATGAAAAAATGTTTAAAAAATCTTAAAAGCAATTTATTCCACCAAATTTAATCCCATCTTCATATATATTACCTAGATGCTCGTAGTCGGAGGAATAGATAGAGTCTATGAAATTGGTAGACAGTTCAGGAATGAAGGTATCGACTTAACTCACAACCCTGAGTTTACAACTTGTGAATTCTACATGGCTTACGCGGATTACAACGACCTAATGACAATAACGGAAGACATGGTATCGGGGATGGTGAAGAGCATCCATGGAACTTACAAGATAGTCTATCATCCAGCTGGCCCAGAGACAGAAGGAGTTGAAATTGACTTTACACCACCTTTCAAGAGAATACCAATGATGAAAACATTGGAAGATATGCTCGGGGTGAAACTCCCTGATCCAGAGAAGCTGAATACTCCAGAAGCCACAAAGTTTCTTAGCGATTTATGCACCAAACACGGTGTTGAGTGTCCGGCGCCTCGTACTACAGCCAGACTTTTGGATAAGGTGAGTTTAAAAGGGGGTCTGAATGTGGAAAAGTCGTTTTTTTTTTTTACTAGAGATAAGCAGGATTAAAATTCAGATTCTTGTAAATTGTGTTCGTTTTTAAATTCTTTATCCCTATAGCTCTTCAAATGTCCGTAAATTATTTATAACTAGTGCTGTTTACTTCACTACAGCTTGTTGGTGAATTCATAGAAGAAACCTGCATCAATCCAACGTTCATCATGGACCATCCTCAAATAATGTCTCCATTAGCTAAGTGGCACAGGTCTGCGGTCGGTCTAACGGAAAGATTCGAGCTTTTTGTGATGAAAAAAGAAATCTGCAATGCCTATACGGAGTTGAATGATCCCTTAGTACAAAGAGAGAGGTAATTTAAATATTGGTAATCATTAATCAAGCAACGGGCAAATTAAACTAAATATTTTTTATTAGGTTCGAACAACAAGCAAACGACAAAGCAGCTGGAGATGACGAGGCTCAATTAGTTGATGAAAACTTTTGCACAGCATTGGAATACGGATTACCTCCAACTGCTGGATGGGGACTTGGTGTTGATAGACTCACGATGTTCCTCACAGACTCCAATAACATCAAGGTGCGTATTTTTGGAATTAAAATTAATAACGGGAAAGGAATATGATATTCAATGATATTGATATCTTTTTATTTTTTTACAGGAAGTCTTGTTTTTCCCAGCTATGAAACCGGATGATCCTAACAAATCCAGGGACCAAAATGAGGAAGAAAAACTGGCGGATATAAATGGCTCTGATAAATAGTAACAGTAATTAATATGTTTGATACAAAAGAGATATTATTTATGAATATTATTTGGCAATGTACCGAGTAAAGGATCTCGCAGATATAAATTAAACGGTATTCAATGTCTAGAGAAGCTCGTTTAAGGGCAAAAATCATCTATGATTGTGAATAACAAGGATTCGTATTTATATCCATTGGCTCAAGTAGTTTATTTTTTTGCTTTTATTGTATTCCCACCAGTACAATTATCACATTACAGCAGAAGACGTTTAGAAAACAAACAAAAAAGACTTCAAATTCGTAATATTAGGATGTTTGTTAATTATTATTCCCCCTAAAATGCCAAGTAGAAGACTGATTGATATTTCTTTAAAGAATAATTCGACGTTGGTAGTTTGTGGGTTTTATTTCCATGTCCCGCTTTATCTGTCAGGGCATCTTCATGCACGAATGAATAGCATTATTATTCGGAGTCAATGATCTTGGGCTAAACTACAGTTATTCGATCAGCTCTCTTCATCCTTAACGTATTTAGTTACGGAATTATAATGGGCACCGAGTCCATACATGTGACGATGGTATGTTAAAGTTACTTTCTTTCCATCATCTTTGTACTCTTCGCCAATAACGTAGGGAGATCCGGTAGCTTGTATCACTTCGATTGGACACTTTAAGACTTTCGACAAAACTTGCAGCTGTTGAAAAACGTTCATAGATCGATATCTTACATGTTTCATAGCGATTATACATAACAGATAATAAGGGATAGGGCATACGGAATTTAATCTATAATATAATTGGATAAAAGAAATAGTCTGGAGTAAACATGAAGTCATGACAGTCTACATTCATAATACAACTAGGTATAAATACACCAAGTGGTAATACCTCAACTGCCCCACCCCAAGCAGTTGATTCGGCAACATCATGACAGTATTTCTCGTACTGTTCAGGTGAGAGCATTTCCTCTGATTCTGCATTGGACAAGAAAGGAACAAAATCGTTCATATTGGCCCTGAGATGTTCGGAAGTTTTTGCTCTAAGTTCTTTAAAGCCACACTGCGTTCCACCGATCTCTTTAAGCTGATGAGAGACAGCGTTATACAGACTGTAATTTAATGAACACAGTTATACTCTTTTCTTTAGTCATTAATATAATTACGGTGTTATAATTATAAATGAAAATGAGGATTCATTACCAATGACCATCACTTGCGATCTCGTGAATCTTTAAGTGGCGACTTTGTAGAATTTTCTTTATTGTTTGAGTTTCCACATTTCTTTTACCAAAAACATTTTCAGCCTCTTGCTCAATTATTCTCTGGTTTCTCTTCTTTTCCGCGTCACTTTTCTTTTCTCTTCTCTTTTGAGCTTTGGATATTCTCTGTATTGGTTCTGGGGTATTCTCTTCTGGTACAATATCTCCATTTGCATCTGGCCCTTCCTCATCATCTTCTTGTTTATCAACTGATTTAGATGATGATTTTGAACTTATTATTTCCAGCTCTTGTTTCTTTTCCAGATCAATCTCTAGCTGAGCTATTTCCTCGGTTATTTCTTTCTTACGTTTTTTATCACCTTTGCATATCGACTTTTTCAGGTTTTGAATTTGCGCTGCAAATTTAAATTTACAAAATATTCAGATTTTATGTTTGTTATTTTTACTACATCATTCATTCACGTCATTGTGTTCTCTATTTATTGTACATACAAGAGGTTAACTAACTCCGAGATCCAGGTTATAACATACATAATATTGATATATTACAGAAGCTATAAAACTACAGGGTCTAAAACGACCCCTAATCTTTCTATCGTGTGACTAATGTCTATACCTTGTAGTTCTTTTCGCTCTTTTTTATGTTTGAGCGACAATTCTTCTTCGGTATTTAACTCATCTGCCATTGTAAAGTACACTTTTAATAACGTTGGCTAATGACAGCTGATTAGTACGGAAATCTGGTCGTGCACTCGTGCCAACCACAGACATATTATGTTGGTCGATAAAATCAGTATTTACAAACATACATTGTCGGTAAGATTAGCAAATACAGACATACACTGTCGATAAGATCAGCATTTACAGCATACACTGTCCGTAAAATACCCATGAAAAGTTGGCCCTTGACTTTATTATCTTCCAATTTTTTATACTTATACCAAATGAATTCATGAATTGTATCTTTATCAAACATGTAATTTTCAATTAGGTAAGTATAGGGTGGTTCACAAGAACATCAATTTTTCTAGAATCAGTTGCTTATTCATAGTTCTATACGTTATTACAAAAAAAAAGTGCTTGTGGAGATTAGTTTATACGAGCATTGAAAAATTCCAAGAATTTGTATAGCAGTAACTAAATACAGATATACTTAATAATTTACGATGCGTTATACCCGTGTACATTTATTCATAAGAAATAATTACAAATTATACGTATAACTTTGACAATGAGAAATATTGTATCTATGCTTCAACAATAAATTCCCAGATATACCTATAATTAATTACTTCATTATTTTCCACTCTCCCCTTCCTGCAACTCTTCATTTTAGGTATTTTGTACTTTTTTTAGGTTAGTATTAAGTGGCCGGACTGCGTACAGATACTGTGCATCTCTGCAGAATCCAGTAATATATCGCTAGGCTACTAAGTAACAATAAATAAATACATAAATGAATATCTGTTCGGAGTATTCATATTGAATCTCGTTAGCGCAGCCCCCCATGTTAACTGTTTAAAGCCACGTGGGCCATTGAAAATTCTACTGCTGGTAGAGGTAGTCAACTTGCGGTAGAGGTAGTCAACTTGCGGTCGCTACTCAGTGCTCTGAAATGGTATCGCCACCTTGCGGTTGAAATGATGAATCTTTTTCCCGGCAGTTGTGCCAGATACCAGTCTTATCGACAGGCGGTAAGACCGACCGACTAATGGTATCTAGCATGACTGCCGGAAAAAATAATTCATCACTTCAACCGCGAGATAGCGATACCATTTCAGAGCACTGAGCAGCGACCGCAAGTTGACTACCTCTACCGCAAGTTGACTACCTCTACCAGCAGTAGAATTTTCAATGGCCCACGTGGCTTTAAACAGTTAACATGGGGGGTTGCGCGCACGTGATTCAATATGAATACTCCGAGCAGATATTTATTTATGTATTTATTTATTGTTACGTAGTAAGCTAACGAGATATTATTGTATTCTGTAGAGATGCACAGTATCTGTACGCAGTCCCGCCACTTAATACTAACCTAAGAAACGTACAAAATGAAATAAATATTATTTTACGGTGTTTTAATGGCATTGTTATTGCACATCAATTTTTTTTACATATAATTTTGGATAAATAATGTATTTGTATTTGTATCTGTTTCTGTAATGTATTTGTATTTGTATCTATTTATAAATATGTATTTTGTATCTGTATTTTCTGGTTGAAATAAAGAAATAAGTAAAGTAAATTTGCAAATTTTAATTTTGTTATTTTTCATATTATAATAATAATCTTTATTCGAGTGCATATGTATGCATGTATGTATGTATGTAGATAGATACATATATACGTATATACATATATGTATACATCTTTAGAATAGTTGCATTACGTTATAGACGTGATAACGGCGTGCACAGTTTGAAATTAGATAAGCTATAAACCACGGCTTGATTTAACTTAATTCTAGGAGAAAAATGAATATTATACTTACGTAGGATTTATATTCACAGGATCAGAGTATCAAAAGATGAAATAATAATAATAATAGATATACTTTTTTGTCAAGCTATAAGCAAGATTTCTGTAATAAATAAATATGGAAATAATGAATGTATGTACACTAGCGATTTTCAGAGTTTTTGAAATTTTAAGTCGAAAATTGCTCCTGGTATCAGGAGAACATCTGAGCCGAGGAGGTGTGCCGAAATTTTTGGCGGGAAAAATCAGGAGCATGTGTCTATGCAGGCATGCATTCCCATCGATGTGTCTCTCTGTATCTCTCATTGACTTACGAAATTTAGAGTTTTTGAAATTTTAAGTCGAAAAATTGCTCCTGGTATCAGGAGAACATCTGAGCCGAGGAGGTGTGCCGAAATTTTTGGCGGGAAAAATCAGGAGCATGTGTCTATGCAGGCATGCATTCCCATCGATGTGTCTCTCTGTATCTCTCAGTAGTTTACAAAATTTGGGATTTTTGAAATTTTAAGTCGAAAAATTGCTCCTGGTATCAGGAGAACATCTGAGCCGAGGAGGTGTGCCGAAATTTTTGGCGGGAATAATCAGGAGCATGTGTCTGAGCAGGCATGCATTCCCATCGATGTGTCTCTCTGTATCTCTCATTGACTTACGAAATTTAGAGTTTTTGAAATTTTAAGTCGAAAAATTGCTCCTGGTATCAGGAGAACATCTGAGCCGAGGAGGTGTGCCGAAATTTTTGGCGGGAATAATCAGGAGCATGTGTCTGAGCAGGCATGCATTCCCATCGATGTGTCTCTCTGTATCTCTCATTGACTTACGAAATTTAGAGTTTTTGAAATTTTAAGTCGAAAAATTGCTCCTGGTATCAGGAGAACATCTGAGCCGAGGAGGTGTGCCGAAATTTTTGGCGGGAAAAATCAGGAGCATGTGTCTATGCAGGCATGCATCCCCATCGATGTGTCTCTCTGTATCTCTCATTGACTTACGAAATTTAGAGTTTTTGAAATTTTAAGTCGAAAAATTGCTCCTGGTATCAGGAGAACATCTGAGCCGAGGAGGTGTGCCGAAATTTTTGGCGGGAAAAATCAGGAGCATGTGTCTATGCAGGCATGCATTCCCATCGATGTGTCTCTCTGTATCTCTCAGTAGTTTACAAAATTTGGGATTTTTGAAATTTTAAGTCGAAAAATTGCTCCTGGTATCAGGAGAACATCTGAGCCGAGGAGGTGTGCCGAAATTTTTGGCGGGAAAAATCAGGAGCATGTGTCTATGCAGGCATGCATTCCCATCGATGTGTCTCTCTGTATCTCTCATTGACTTACGAAATTTAGAGTTTTTGAAATTTTAAGTCGAAAAATTGCTACTGGTATCAGGAGAACATCTGACTCGAGGAGGTGTGCCGAAATTTTTGGCGGGAAAATTTTTCAGCGTACAGGCATGCGATTGTATGTACACTTTATTCCAGGGACTGGGGACACTTTGAAATAAGGTAACTTGTAATTGTTTCTTGTACATGGTAATTGATAGAGTTTCTTTATTTGCTTCTTGACGTACAAGTTATCTCAATATATCTATAAGCTGCATTTTTACTATTTTAATATACTCCATAGAACTAATTTTGCAAAGACCAAGTTCAATATGCACTCGTTCGTTGAAATGGGAACTTCAATCCGTACGGCACGAATATGTTCGGACTCTGGATTAAAGTTGATTCATCTGTAACAGAAGAACGAGTGTTAGAATGTCAATATCTGTTCGAAGTATTTATATTGAATTCGTTAACACAGCCCCCATACGAACTCTTTGACGCCACGAGGGCCACTGACCCCGCGAGAGCAAGTACTATGCAAGGCCAAGGTCGTTGCTCTCCCCATCAACGGGGTCGGAAATGAATGAATGAATTTATGAATGAAATGGTATTGCCATCTCGCGGTCGAAGTGACGAATTGCTTCTACCGGTAAGAGTGGTATCTAGCGCTACGGCTATATCATCAAATGTGTTGTAGCTGCGTTATAGTTCTCTGACGTCTGAGGTAGTGCTGCACGCTGCAACGCTGGTGAACGACTGGCAGCTACCATACTCTCGAACTGCTCTCGAACCCCGTTTCCCCCACTCTTTAGATCGATAGAAATACTCCAAAAGCAGAGGGGTTGTCCGAAAAAAGAAAACAACAATAGTCTATGTATAGAATAAACGAAGTAAAAAAATATGCTTCATATATTTTCTCGTCCTTTACTGCAATCCTGATCATATTTGTTGTCAGCATGACCACGGGTACGACCCGGCTTCCGTGGATTAGTTCCGATGAGAGTTCAACATAGGTATAACCGAAGAGGAGTAGCTGGAATTGGAAAAATAGAACCTATTTGTGTACTTTTTTGAAGTATTCAAAGATGGCAGTTATGATGTATTCTATGAAAACTGTATCGCTTTATCTTTATGCATTGAATATTTTTTCATTTTTAGCTTGAACAAATAATCTCAAACTCTTTACATTTGTTTTTATTTCACTAAAATTGCATTTTTTTTCAATAATAATTACGAAGTACGTCACAGCGTCCTACATTACCGACAGGTTAAAAAATTTCCGAAAACCACTAGACCCATATGATTGCGAATTGTAAATCTTGATACTGATAGTTTGTATGTGCGAAGCAACAGCTGTAGTCTCGTGTGTCAAATAAAAAACGTCCATAAGACTCGTTAGTCGATTCTTGGATAGATCATCGAAAATACATAGATAAAGCTATAGTAGTCGGTAAAATATTTAGTAAATTAAAATAATTATAAACGAAAAAGTATAAAAGAATAGTAAAAAAAGAAAAAAAAAAAAATCTTGGGCTATCACAGTTTTCACATCAGTTATCACACATACGTTGAAACGAAAATGGGAATTCAAGACGCTTTAAATTATGCACTGTTTTCAAATCCGGTCAGTACTGGCGCATACGGTATAGCCAAGACCGCAGTGACTGGCGTAAGTGTTAATAATCTTACGTGATTTAGCAATTTTTTATCTTTATTTTTTTATTATTTTCTACTTATTTTTGACGATTTTTATACTTTGTATGCAGAGGACGAATTTCTTGCTTATTTTATTTATCCTCTCAATCATAGTTTTCACGTTTCGTGTTTTTAAATAATTTTACATTACTTTTCTCATATTTTAAAACAATTATTAAATCGATATTCGATTCCTTCTACCAAAAATTTACCCATTTTTGTTTTAAAAAAAAACTATAAATCTGATCAAAATAGGATTCATAGTCATTTATCTAAGATCGATTAAAAGTTTCCTCAAACAACAATTAACCCAATGCTCTGTTCATCGTTCAATTAATAAAGCCCAGACTAATTCTAAATATTATGATTCTTTCAATCTCACAGCGCAATAACCATTTAGAAAGTCGATCATTTTTCAGGTTGCAAATTACGTCGGACTTGTTCCTAAAACAGAAGTTAAAATGCCAGTATCTCCTCCCGTTCCATTATGGAAATTGGCCGCTTCTACTGGCCCTTATGTCAAACTTGCAGCTCTTAGTGGAGCTGTGGCAGTAATCCTTGGTGCTTATGGATCTCACAGTGAGTTTTATCGACTAGCCACAAAGTCTGATAAACAATTATTCCTTCATTAAATCTTTAGGATTTATCAAAATTTGTTAAACAGGGTTTAGTTTAGCTTAAATGCGTGTCCAAAAAGAGTCAAAGCATAAGAGAACAGTTCAATACGTTATAACAATATTATAGTTTGTTTATAAAAGCCAGTCCACCAAATTCTTGAAAATTTCGAATCAGATTCTTCGGTTATTTCGATGCTTTGTACTTGTTCTCAAGATCATTGTGTGTACTGAATGAAAGTACAACTCTGAGTCTCTTGATATAGGCTACCCTGTATATAAATAAACAAACTAATACTGATTATATTTTATTTCTGATTCAGAACAGTACCCAAAAGAGACTGCGGGAGAGTGTAAAAGGGTATTTGAGACAGCAAACAGATACCATTTTATCCACACGTTAGCTGTCCTTGGTTTACCACTCTGCAGGGCGTCAAATGTGGTGAGAATCTTGACTCCTGGTTAATATCTCTGATAAATCAAAGAGATATCAAATGAATAACTGAATTTAGTTATAATAAAATTAAGGATACGAAAGAATAAATTGGCAAAAGTAGTTTAGCTCATTCAGATACCATAATATAACGTTTACAATTTATTTTGTAAAACTAATTTTGATATTTGTAGCTAATACAGACACAGAAGTACCACATCTTACGATTATATGTATCTTAGATCGATTGATAGTCTAGCTCAAAATGCCTTATGATTATCCGAGACTGACCCTCTGATCACAGAAAGAGGATAAACCGATTTTTTTCTTTTTATTCTTTATTGATTTCTTCTTCTAAAATAGTTTTGTTATTTTAATCTGTAGGCTGGGATCTTCATGGTCTCTGGTATCCTGATGTTCTGTGGCCCCTGCTACTACTTTGCATTCACAGCTGACAAACGATTCAGCAAAATCACACCGTTTGGGGGGACTTGTTTTATTCTTGGCTGGTTATCGATGCTGTATTGAATTTTATTGTTGAATCAAACCTATATACGCAATAAAATAAGCGTCTTAACGTCCCGTAACAATACAACATGTTTAAGTTATCCAAAGTTCAAGCTGTGCATATTTTCCCGTACTAAAGTCACAATAAATAATTATTCTTAAATCTATTTATCTCTTCTTTGTTATGTATCAATCCGTCTATGCCCTTTGCACTGATCTTTGAATCAGTGATCAAGATTTTATAAAGAAAAAAAAATTTTTTGGGACAAACTGTTCAAAAATCTTCTTTTTTGTTTACGTCAAGGCATTAAAATACTATGGATTTAATTTGCGAATTTGAGAAAGAGAAAGAGAGAGAGGTAAAATGCGTTGCTGATATAATTTAAAACTTATTCTTTTTAAATAGAGGCAGATATATCATTTTTATATTTATTATTACAAGATGATTTATTTGGTTTAATATTTTATTTTTTTATTTTTATCGATAAACGTATATGTATAGGTTTACGTTATTGTTTATTGAATATAAATTGAAGGAAACAAAAATTTTTGTCCAATAAAAAATAAACAGAATATTTGTTCGTTTGCATTTCATTCTTTTTTTTTTTTTTGTTTTGTTTTGTTTTCATTTATATTCTAAGTTTATTGATATAAATATAACTTTCGTTTGCATACCTATGTATAATATGAATGCTGTATATCCGTATATATCTAGGTATGCACCTTTAATTCGCATATAGTTTTATTTATCTAACTCTGAATCAGATAAGATTTTTTTTTTTTTTTTTTCTTCTCTCAGAGATTGACGATGAAAAAATAATTGTTTAGACCCTCACCACCAGACCGAAGACATTCGCAATTATCGACTTTATATAATACATTAATATATCCAGTTTAAATAATCTATAACCTAAGGATTATCTCATAACACAATAGTACAAGTAATAAGAATTTAATAACTAGTTTGGCAAGCAATCATTCTATAGAATATATATATTTGAGAACGAGATAAAACGAGGATACACAAGGAGTATGTATAATATTGTATGTACTTGCTAGCTAAAATAAGAAATTAATTAAAACTACACGCGTTACCAAATTAGATAAAGAAAATACATAACACGTCAAATTTCTCATTCTGATATAGTTATAGTTTTACTGATATCTATAGTCAGACAATTTATCGCTGATAAAAAACACTCTAAATTCATGAAAACCCAAAATGTTGCACCGCAATACTTGCATGCCTGCCTCATTCACAATTATTAGTATGAACTCAGATTCTCAGTTTGATTTCAATGCGTTTGAAAAACTACCATACTATCAATATAATATCAATATCTCTTGAAATCCAAATAGAAAATGTCATTCGAGTAAATGATGGGATGAAAAATGAAGAGGATCATATTTTCGATATGTAATATGAGGTTTCAACTATAATCTGAAAGTTTATAATAATTAAATGATACATGAATGGCATATTTATAGTCATGTTTATACAGTTTGATTGCTCTATTTCGTCTTTTGAATCTGATATTGAACCGCAATTTTTGCTTTTTAATATTGTTTTACGATTTCAGTATTGTTTGGTAATCTATTTCTTTTATTGTTGATGAAATTAGATAACACTTCGAGTGATTCAAACTTAAATGAAATCCCAGAATTCGATTTCATTCATTCTCAAAGTAAAGAAAGAAATAAAAAAATTAATAACTGTATGAAAATGTGCCAAAAAAAAGACACGAGAAAAAAAAATGAAAGAAAAACGTGTATATTTTTATCTAATATATGTAATTTTTCATTTTGATCTTTGGAAAGAATTTTCAATCCTAAAGATATTCTCAAATTACCAACACACGTTTTCACCATTTAAATTAGCGTGTTCAAAAATGACGATTCCTTTCATTCCACGCAATTATTAAAAAAAACTTTAAAAAAAAATTGTCTTTCTGTGAATGAGTTGAAAAGATAAAGGATACAGGTATTTATAACGAATAAATTCTAATACCAAAGATTATTTTCAAAGAAATTAATGATATTCTTTTTTTTTTTTTTTTTTTTAACTTTGCTAACAATTATCCCATTTCAAAGATAAAATCGAAATTACGTAAGTTTCGTAACTATTATCTCGTCTCGAATAATATTATCAACATAATTATCGTTGATCGAGAGAATCAAACCTTAGAAATATATGATTTAGGTATAAAGTATAAAGGCATATTATTTTAAATGTTTACCCTTCATTAAACTCATAATTGCACGATATCCTCTTTATTAACGTGAATCACAGTAAATACATCGACGCAGCGGAAATACGGTCTGATGATGTTGGCTATACTTCTTAATCAACTAAGTAATATAATCAGACTATCTTACTTATAATAGAGAAACAAAAAAATAAAATAAAATGAAATAAAATAATAATCAAATAATAATAATAATAATAATATTAATTAACAATATATGAATTAAAATTAAATATATATATGTATAGTATATGTGTGTCGCACATGTGACAATTAGGTCGGGGTTTTACTCCTCTTTTATTTTATTTATTTATTTTTATTTCCAATAATATAGAAAATAAATAAAAATAAATGAGAGAGATATTACACACGCCTATAATGCAAATAAAGCATCAACAGCAACGAACACAAGAGATCGATTATAAAAACACAAACAAGATACAATTAACGAAGTTATGTTATGTTATGTTCAAGTTTGATTTAGTTAAATGACTCGTATTGATATTACCGTGTCTGTGATAGTTATTTTATGTATTTAATAATAATAATAATAATAATAATAAACATTATATAAAGCGTGTTTACTAGAATTACTCTTACCAGACGACGACTACGACGATGTATAAAATTTACATCCATCGAATCAGAAGTAGAAAAGGAAAGTTGAGAAAAAAAATAGAAAAAAAATCCCCCAAAAAATCGGACCAAGATATAACATTATTATTATTATTATTAATAATAATAATAATAATAATAAAAGTAAGAAAAACGAAGAACACTTTATTAAAGCATAGGTATATACTTTGTATCTCGTCGTATCGCGAATTGGCGAGGGAAGATAAGGATCCAACATCAACGTATGCAATATAAATTTTGTAGGAAAAACATAACGAAGAAAAGGAAATGAGAGAAAACAAAAGAAAAGAAAAGTAAAATACAGGAAGGATGGATCAGAGATTGTGGTAAGAGACAATTAATATGTATGTACGACGGTATTTAAAGAAAAAAAAGAAAAGAAAAGAAAAAAAAAAAAAAATACCGTTAAATATAAAACTTTACATAATTTCTAGCATAATGAATTAATATTCTCGTTATTCTCTTTTCAATTAAGATCAATCAGATTTGCGTCACCAAACGGCTGACAGATAGATAGTAAAATTTGTCACCCTTCAATCTTAAAATCAGTAGTTTATATGTATGTACCATATGTATGGTATACGTATTTACCATATGTACATACATATCTATACTAATTAATGTTTGTTTGTATGTATGTATGTATGTATTTATGTATGTAATGTAATGTTTCTGTAGATGATTTTAAATTAAATTCAATGATTTAAACAATCATCTATACAAAGTAATTTACCAGCAATGGAAAGGGGGAAAGGGGTACGCATGGACCTAATCAGTGTACGTTTGTCTCTGTGTGTATCTGTGTGGGGTATATCAATGTTCTTCTTCGTTACATCATTAATTTAATTTAATTTAATTTAATTTAATTAATTACCTTATATTATCATGTTATTTTTAATAATAATTCTATAAAGTATATCCATATTAATAGAGTTGTATATAACAAACTATGTCGAGTATAATAGTTATATTTACAACTTTTTTTTTTAATATTTTTTTCTTTTGTATTTTTTTTTTGCGTTTTTTTTCTTAATTGTTTTTTTCGTTTTTTTTTCTTTTGTTTCTTTTCGTTTATCTTTCTATTATCGTAACACACCGAAGACAAATGTCCTTGATACGCGCAGTTAGCTAAACCCCATTTTAACGCGAAGGGTAAGCCTTTCCCTCATTGCCGATTCGGTCTATAGTCATACTTGTTATATTTTCGGTAAAATTAGATGTATATGTATATATGTCTTCCGTGTCATATATTAATGTAATGTAATGTAATGTAATATGTGTGTTGTGTTTTCTATATTTGTTCTCAAAGTTTTACAATGGTTTCATTATATGTATTATATGTATATTACAATTGAAATTGGATTATAACGCGACGTAAAAAAATATTCCTAATAAATACCCAAAAAACTGGAATTTATTATTTTGATTAAATTAAAAAAAAAAAAAAAAAGATAATGAATTATTGCGTGTTGTTTATTTATTTATTTATTTTGTTGATCTTTAATTTTTTTGTTGTTATTATTATTATTATTATTTATTTTTATTTGTTTGAAAATAGAGAAAAAAAAAAGAAAAATAATAATAAAGAATACAGACATTATAATATGTATAGTAGGTATTGGTATACCATAAATTGAAACTAAAGATTGCCTATTTCACCAAAAAAAAAGGAAAAAAAAAAAGAAAAATAAATAAATAAACGTATCATATCTATATTATTATTAATATTATGATTATTATTATTATTATTATAATAAGGTGATAAAAACTCATTGATTGCTTAAGTTTTTCTTCTTTCCTTAATAAAACTGACTTCTTAATTTGTTTTTCTTTTCTTTTCTTTTTTTTTTTGTTTCGTTTTAATATAATCGACTAAATCTGGACATATCTTATTAATAAGAATTTTTTTTTTTTCTTTTAGTTTTTTTTTGTTCTTGTTTTTTTTTCCTGAAAATAGCCAAGAAGAGAATAAGAATAGAAGAGAAGAACGGTAGGGGTAGTGAAGGGGGTTGTAGGGTACCGTTTTCTAGGATAGATGGAACGAGTGCTGACCCTCTTGCGCAGCCATACGAAGTTTATCACGCATTATATCAAGCGTTGTATAATCTGGCAGTTTTAAATAGTTTACACATGTCATTACTGACGGTAAAAAATCGTCAGTTTTCATTGACGGGTCAAATGTCTTACGGACAATTGTCAACGGCGGTGTTAAACTCTTAAACCCTGAAACAGAAAGAGAGAAAGGAAGTTATTATTAACGTACAAAAGAATAAGAACAACAAAAAAAAATACTAAATGTAATTAATTAATCAATTAATTAGAAAAGAACTAATTTTTTTTTTTTGTTCACCTCCGACGGGTAATCTTGGAGATCCAGTAACAAACTGAACAAACTGACGCTGTTCTTCGCTCTTGTATTCAGACATTACTTCAAATAGAAATCTAATGGCACGAGAATCGGGCGTGTAACCATGGTCTGTTCTGCAGCATTCCAACAGAGTTTTAATGTCCCAATGGCCACCAGTTTGAGCATGACCACAAAATACTGCTTCCAGTTCCTCGGGAAAGAAGAGTCTCAGTTGAGCGGGTGGAAATACTGACTCAAAACCCTCCCTGAATGCTTCCATTTGGCGGAATACTCCTTCGTATAGAAACCAGTGAACTACCAGCTGTGTAAATAATTATAAAATTTGAGAATTTAGTTTACGTATTATTATTAATATTATTATTATTGCACATTTTTGGGAATAATAAATCGTTTTTCGTAAAATAAAAATAATCAATATTGTAAATGAAACGGAATTTTAAACACACCTTGATGTATTGATCGAGATTTTGTATATCGACGGTAACTTCGCTACCCCCTTTTCTTAATTCTACATTCTCGTATCCAGGTAGTTCAAAAACTAATCCAAGATCGTTGATGGGACATCCGTCTAATGATAGAGATTCGATCAATTGATTTCTCTCGGCAGTTCTGAGTGTCTGATCCCTTTCTATGGCTTCTTTTCGTCTAACAATATCTTGAAGTTTACTAAGCGTTCGATAAACGTCTGGACATACGTAGCACAGATCGTTTAAAGTCAGAGTATGTTCCTCGCCGAGTAACCATCGATAAAAAGTTAAACTGAACGGCAAATCAAGCTGAAAAAAAAAATAATAATATAAATAATAAAAGATTTCAATTAACATTAATTGATAAAACTTAGTCACCTAGTAGCTAAAAAAAACTTCTCGCTTACCATTCTGGAATCATATATTGCCTTCGCCATGAATTTACCGAGAAATTTGAACTTCGTTTTGAGCTTAGCTAAGTGAGAAACCTTCGTGTTCCATGGAATAGGAGTCGGGAAGAGGCCGTGAGGGCTATTTACATATCCTCCTAGACTCGGAGCTAAGCTACCGTGCCACAATTCGAGATCTGCACGTTGTAATTCTCTGGACACTAACGCGTAAAATTCTAGAGTAGGTCCGAGGCCCGTACCGACCTGAAAAAAAGGTAGATTTATAATCAACATTCAATTTGTTTTTATTTTCTTTTCATTTCAATAATTACCTCGTTGACGTACTGCACCTCAAGCAGAGCTTTGCTCGAAGCTAAATCCTGGATTACTTGTTCAGCCTGTTTGAGAATGTCTGTCCTTGATATGGTACGTTTCCGTCTTTCTAAACGCGGCGTTACGCGCTCCTGACTATCAGACCCAGAAAGTTCTGGCGCAGAATCGAGGAGTCGTTGAAGCGCTCTGTCTCGATCAAACGACGTCGCGTAGAGCAAAAGTTGGCGGGTTTCAAATGGGAATAGGAATGGGCTAGAAGACAAATTTTTTGATTAGACAAATTGGAATAAATTTAAGGAAATATGAAAGAAAAATACCTGGCTTATTTAATGTGTGTTTAATTATGTTGAAATTTTTTTTTTTCGAGTTTTCGAATATTGGTATAGAATTTTTCAAATTTCAATACAAATTTGTGAGATTTTATAAGATTTCTCTAAGATTAATGAGATTACACTGAGATCTTATGAAATGATTAATTATTTCATTGGAATATCAAGAGTCTTGAAAGGATTTCAAACATTTTATAAAATTCGTACAGGATTTTTCAATCTTAGTAAAGATTTTTGTACTATTGCTCGAAGATTTGACTAAATTATCAGAAATTTAACATGAATTTTTTTAAGATACTTTAGTAAAATAATTCCATAAGATTTCCTCCTGAAATTTTGATGAAAGTATCTAGGATATCATTAATTTTAAAAGAATTTCAAACCAATGCCAAAGAGAATTTCTAGTTTTTAAATGTCTTATCTATGTTGAGAGATTTCTTTCAATGTCTCAAAAATTGATCCAGAATTTCAGAAATTTCAATTAAGTATACAATTCTTTCAAACCAAAATTATCAAACATTAATAAGCCTGGTTTCAGTCTATCTTATTGTTTTGTCGCCTATTCAACCTCCAGAAAAGAGAAAAAAAAAATTACAAAAATTACAAACTATAAAATTACATAAAATCAATCTCACCACACAGCAGCAATTTGTTGTAGCCACGAGGGAAGATTCCCCGTCATGATAACAAGGGGATCTTGAAGTTGCCTGCTTGCTTTGGCGGCAATTTTATTATTGACAAAATCTTGAGCAGATAAAAGGCTGACGCTTTTAAGATGAGGAAAAAGTACCCCCCAGTGTCTATTAAGCGAGTGTAACAGACGCAACAAGCATAAACCGTCTAACGAAGCATCTGCTATAGTTACAGAAAGAGGTAAAGTCGGATTAAGATATGGAGCCAAGGGACATCGTGGGGGTGGGATAGTTCCCTCGAGCCATAAGCTGTCCTCCTTTCTTTTAGAACTGATTTTAGTGCTCTTTCCCTTTCCCTTGCGGCTGCTGCTACTTTGGGAACTCGAACCAGGCTTTGAAGATATTGTTGTTTCATCCTCAGGCACCGGTCTAACAGAAAAGAGAGTTTAGTTAGTTTGAAATTTGCCTGGCGGAAACAGGAATCCCAATTTTTGGGACCAAATCACTAGAAATACCAAAAAGCTTGTTCTACTATTCACCTGTAATAAATTGTGTGTGTTTGAACCCAAACTGCGTCATGACCTAGCGGAGCTTCTCCATCAGCTTCGGCCTCGGAATGATCCAATCCAGAACAGCCAAACTGTCTCACAGCTTGATAAACAGTCATATTAAATGGCAGGACTTGATCTCCGATGAGAAATTGAAGTTTGTGCTTAGCTGAGCCCTGGCTTATCACCACTGCAGCCTGTAATGAGATTAGTTTATTTTAGATCATTAGAATCATAATTCAGAATTATTTAACTTTTTATAGAACTTTGTCTTTGATAGATTGATTGTTCTGAAGAAGAAATAAATCTGTTTAAAATAATTCCAAGGTATATCCTTAATCTTGAACTTAGAGAACTCACCAGAGTATCATCTATGTCATCTTCGCTATTATCGTCATCGCTAACCATAGATTCCGCGTCTCTGATCCTCCCGTAGCCTCGAACCATTAAGTATCGTTCAATGGCTTGTACAAGAGCTAGAGGATCGATTTTCACGGTGCCTCCTTTCCATTGTTTGAGATTATTGCAGTCTGGATGCCGTTGAAGATTGCACTGTAAAAATACCGCGATTATTTAATCTCTTTTTGTTAATAAAGAAGAAAATTCAGTTTTCCAAAAGGAGAAATAGGAGAATAAGAATAAGAAGAACTAGAGAAGAAGAAAACTCGAATGTTTTATCTATTAAAAACACACCTTGAGTTGATGAGTGTTGAAGAACTTCAAAGCGCTCGTACCCCCACGACCAGCGCCTGACCCAGCTGGTAAATCGTGTACTTTTACAGGAAACTGTTCTAATTGAGCAACGCAGCTGTTTAGCTTAGCTACTAGCGCGCCAAAAGCTCCGGCATTTAGGTCTACCAAGATCCCATTATCCTGTTCAATCTGGTAAATGAAAACTAAAATTTTACAACCATAACTTTTTCCCAATAACATTATCAAATACCAATAAAGCAGATTTTTGTATGTCTAATTGTTTTCGAGTAGATTCTACCTTCTAAACTTTTTTTAAATAAAAACTATGACTCAAACTTACAGTAGAATCTGCAAATAGTTTCCAAAACATTCTCAAACGATCGTAACGATGACCAGGTGCGTCTGTTGTTGTGAGGTAGTTGAGAAGGGCCTTAATTAGTCCGCTGTAATTCATCTCAAATGGTGAAATATCACTTTCTAATACTATGTCTCGGAGCTCGGTAAGCGCGGACAACATTTCGTCCATTTCCTATATGAAATAAAGATTGAAAATAATAAAACATTTGGCATATTTATTTATTTTTTAATACATTTTTTTTATGGTGAAATAAATCACAACTTACGTTTGACTGAAGACGTTGTATCGCTGCAGTAAGTCTGGCAAGTACAGTTAACGCCGGATGTGTACAAGGAGCGTCGTCTTGATATCTGGCGAGAAATTGAGAGGCTTGTTCTCTGACCCAAGCTTTAGCTTTGTCACGATTACCGCCAGTTAGACTTGGGTTACTAGGTGGCTTGGCTAAACTTGTTGATGAACTTGAGTCACGTTTGTCACTAGCTGCGCTTGAGGAAGATGATTTTCTGCCCCATCTAGCTGGGTTCAAATTTCCTAAGAATCGACTATTTTTTGGAGTAAAACCAGTGAATAAAGACTCTGGTTGCTGCGTCTGCTGTGGCATCGCACTTCCTAATCTGGAGAATCTACCTTTCTTGTTTTGACGTTTTCGTTTTAGAACATCTCCAATCCTTCTGAGAAATAGCAATGGATTATTTAGTACGGTGGAAAAAATTGATAAGGTGAAATTTATCTCGGATTTCGTTTCTCATTTCAGAAAATTCAAGAAAATTTTTTAAAAGTATTTCGGATTTTAGAAGCTTGGTGAATTTTATTTCCAATCAATTTTTTGAAAGATTTAACCCAGGTTTTGTATCGGATTTCTTTTATAATTTGTCTAGAATTTCATAAGTTTTGATTAAATTTGCAAGATTTTATTGATACCACAGTCTTCATGAAATGATCAATTATTCCGTTCAAATATGTACAAAGAATATTGAAAGAATTTCAAACATTTTTTATACGATTTATCTGTGATTTAGAAAATTTTACTCAGATTTTTATTCGATTTCTTGGAAATTTGTCCACAATTTCGAAAATTTCAGAAGATTTCTCTACAATTTCACAAATGCCACTGAGAATTTCAGTAAGTATCTAGAACTTTATTCAACAGACTTTTAAGACTTCTCAAATATTTTGGTCTATAATTTCATAGAATTGATAAAAATGTTCAAAGATATAAATAAGATTGATCAATTATTGGTAAAACTTGATATCAAAGTATCTTTGAAATTTTCCAAGTTCCTTGAATCTTTTACAATTCTAATAAAACTAATCCACCC
The DNA here is from genome assembly GCA_963924015.1 of Macrophya annulata. Taxonomy (NCBI): domain Eukaryota; kingdom Metazoa; phylum Arthropoda; class Insecta; order Hymenoptera; family Tenthredinidae; genus Macrophya; species Macrophya annulata. The sequence goes on from OZ001264.1 coordinate 11,052,193, forward strand.
TTAAAGAAAATGTCTAAAAATAATAAATTCTCACTTACAAATGAGCACTTTGTGGTGTAGTAGTATCATCGGCACTAGAATTTAAATCAGTTCTGCTCCGAGTCTCCATAGTGGCAGTGAGACTCGGTTTTAATTGGCTAGTAGCAATAGCGCCGATTAAAATATTTCCATTAGTAGTTGGCGAGGCGATAGGAGAAGTTGCGCTGCTTGACGACAACGTCGTTGTGGAAGAAAGCGGTGTATTTGATGGTCCAGGTTGTGGGCTTGGTAAAGAAAGTCCTAAAAACGCGAAAGCCCTTGTTAGTACCGCATCTTTTGGCCCCAATAATGCAAGAATATCACCGCCTAATCGTAAATTTAATTTTTTTCTTTAAACTTACCCGAAGGGCACTTGGGAGGCGATACACCGAGCGGTATTTCGGGGTCCGCCAGTTGGCGCACTTGATGCAAAACCCCCTCACGGTGAAAATGAACTCCGAATACTTGCGGCAATCTTTTCATCAGTATGCTTGCCATTTGCAAAGCTCCTATTACAATCCTCAAATCTTGAGAAGCAAGCATTCCTGCTATATGAGATGAAACTACTTGATTTTTCAGCACCTCCTAAAGTAAAAGGGAGAAAGAAAAAAATCGTTAATTTTGTATATTTTAACAGTCAGGGGGAAAATAATTTTCCTTCAAATCACTTTAGAAACAATTTGCAAGAAATATTTTATATATTATCAAAGCTACAAATTGATGTTCATCAATGCTTGTGATTATCTTTTTTTTTTTTTTGTTACCTTAAGTAAATCAGTTGAGGCGTAATAAACCATGCGAAGAAGAGCTCTTAGGCATTTGCATTTAACAGCAGGTCCGGCCGAGCTACTATACACTTCGTATAAAACTGAGAACAAAGTTCGAATGAAAGAAACTAGCCATTCATTGGTGTCAATTACTGGAGGCACTACATCCATGCTGAAATAGTAATTAATTTTGATATGATAAATCTCTAAGAGTTAAATTGTCGGTGGCTAAAATCATGGAAAAAATATATAAAAAAGTCAAAGATGGACTTGAGGTAGATTTTCACCTTGATAAACAGTTCGGAGTCTTTCCTTCTGCCGGATTCGTGTTTACTCTGCGAAATATACTTCTGGCCATTCCTATGTCCTCGTTTATCTGTTTCATGACAGTAAGATCTATTGTGTAAGTTCGACCTAATGTGGATAGGCATATTTCATCCTCTCCGTTTTGAAAAGCCATCTAAAAAGGAGGTTTATTCATAGTAAAGGTTTGAAATTAAAGTTTCAAGCTCCTAGTATAAGATTAGAAGCGTTCAGATCGTCACAAGGTCAAAATCAAAGTATTCCTATTTCTTTATCTTGCCTCCAACTTCTAAAACTGAATGTGGCATGATATTTACCTCAATAATCCTTGAATCAATGGTGCTAAAAGGATGACAGCAGTGTCTCTCATCTCTCCATTCCCAGTGTACAGTTTCTTGTTGATTATTGGTCCTTTCGAGTAAGCTATTTACACTAAATATACCATCGGTAGGTAGCGGTGGCATGAGTTCCTCGATTAGACAAGTTATCTCGTACCATTCTTGCGGGGATCTTGGTACCAGCTCAACATCTTCAGTCTTTACCTCCAGGGATCCAGTCAGGAGATAACTTAGGGTATAGGCAATGTTTTGTTGAAGTAATAGCTGTGCCAAGTCAGGACAGCGATTTGATATCACAGAAAGCATTCGAAGAACAGTAATAAAATTGCCAATACTGTTTACCGGTGGCGTTATCATAAGCTGAAATAATCAAATAGTAAAAGTGAAATGAATTTGAAAAATGAATTCAATTCATTAAATAAACACAAAAAATATAATTTAAGATACTTTTTCGTTTTTTTTCTTTACTTTTTTTCAAACTTACCAATTGTTGTAAATTCTGTAAAAGCTCAGCGTTTATTATTTTGTGAAGCATTGCTGGATCGTGTTGAAAACTATCGACGAGTCGACTGAAAGCCTGACATACGCACTCGACGCTTTTTTTATCTTGATTAGCCAGCCTGCTGGTTAATAAAGGTAAGCTGTCGGTGACTAGATGAAAATCATCGGGATGTAAGTTCTGACAACAGTTAGCTGTGATCGTTAGAGCCGCACGCTGAGCAGTGATATTAAAGAAGTCAACGAACTTCAAACATGCGGAGACACCACCCTGAAATTATAAATAGAGTAGATAAAAGATGAATTAGTAGTTTGTTAGATTTTAATCAGATTTTAAAAATGAACTCTGAAAGAATATTTGAGGGATTTCAGAGAGATTTGATAGTTTTTAAACGATTTATATTATGTTTTTTTTTTTTTTTACTTTGTATTTATCTAAAATTTTATTCCATGTTTAAAGAATTTATTGACATTTCAAGAATCTTGAACAAAAATTTTTTCAAACATTTTATAAAATTTACATGCGGTTTTCATGAGAAAAAAATTTTACTTAAATAATCTTTGAAAAAAAAAAAAACTCCGTATTGTTTGCCACCAAAGATATCGACAGATAAATCATGTCGATTATTAAAAGAAAGAAAAACAATATGTTCTTACCGCGTGTAGGATAGTTTTGCTATGTCTTCGCGAAAGCATGGCAAGAGCTGTAAGGCATTGTTCAGCAACATCCATACATTCTATAGATTCCAACTTTTGCAAAAATACAGGCACGGCATCAACAACAACAGTAGACGACCGTGGCAAGGCTTCCATCATATAAGTTAGAGCGCGACAGGCATGTGTCATGATAACAAAGTTGTGTTCCATTCCAAGGAGATTTATAAGAGCTGCGACGACCTGTTTTACTGGAAAACCAGTAAGCGTGTCCTCGTTTCCCATTACCAATATTTCCCCCATTCCTATAACAGCTTGAAGTTGTTCTCCTTCGTCATCGACCGCCTGCAAACCAGCCAAAAGTTGCTGGGCCTTTGCAGCTGAAATTTGTGAAAAACCATTAAAAAAAAACCCTATAGAATTAATAAGAATAAATCGAAGATTGATCACGAGGATTTAAATACTTCTCTCAGTGATCACAAAATCCGAGAATCCTTTGTTCAATAAATTTAGAAAATTTATCAATATTAGATGAAATGATAAAAAATTTTAACAAAAGTAAACTAATTTTATTTATTGTTAGCCAGATTTGGGCTCAGTTTTTTCTTTTGTCTCAATCCTGGGTGAAAATAAGGCAAGCATTCAAGTATAAATTGATACTTTTTAAATTGTTTATTAATTTTTTGGTGATGATAATTGACCAGGAACGTTAAACGATGAAAGATTTAATAACTAACCTGAACTAGCGCCCATGCTTCTGTTCAAAAGATGCTGCATTCTAGGGCCTAAAGCTCCAAAAACGTGCGGAGGCAGTCCTCGAGCTTCGAGGAGTGCTTGAAGGCGTCCGACTTCTCCATCGTCGCTTTCACTATCTCCGGTTGTTCCTGACATTCCGGAAGGACCTCCGCTAGCTATTTTGATTTATAAAACAGGGGTAAAAGATGAGATACAAGATACAGAGCAATGAATTCATGCTATTTAAGGTATGATTTATCCAAGGGATAAAGAATTATCTTTACCTCTGATTTCTGTCAGGGAAATTAATGCCGAAGGGAAAGGAGGGGGTGGAGGCGGAGGCATAGGATGGATTAGAGGGATCGGCAAGCTACAATGTCTTGGTACTTCCATTTGATAAACTAGTCAAGAGATTTTATAAAAAAAATAACGACGTTGTTAAGAATGTAAACATTTTTATCCAAATCACTGTTCGCTCGTATCTTGAAACATGATTAGAAATTATTTGAGTTTTTTCGAGCTTTGTTTTACAGAGATAGCATTTACAGAAGAAAAAATGGTTATTGCAGGGTACAGATATCATTGTTCATTGAACATTGTTTGAAATTTTGAGAAACTATCCTAAAATTATGTATTTCCAGAGGGTACCAATAATATATAATCTTCTATCGTTCTGAGCACTCGAAACAATTTTTTTTATGTCAACGTTTATAAAAACAAAAATGGTTAAAAATCAAAAAAATTTAATATTTACTCATGATCTGGCAGTGATTTGAATAAAAATTATTTCCAAGGTATATAACTTCTTACAGGTTTTTATCTGAGGAAATAAAAGAGATTACCTATGGCTGATGTGGCTGTAGAAGCAGTTTCCTCTTCCCCAGTAGCCGAGGTCAATTGACTGCCTGGAACAGTGGATGTGACCGAAGTTGGGGTAGAACTATTAGCTGCAGCTTCACTACCTGACATGACAACTCCTGCTCCTCCAGAACCGCCTTCGACCATCGGTTTCCTAGCCCGAGACGAAGAGCGATGCCTGAAGTTGAAAATGAACGAAATTTTTATATATTATATATTGTTTTTGTATTTAGAGGGTAGAAAAATGTTGTTTAAAATATGTATAAGTTACCTGGAGCTAGAGCAGGAGCCCGTTGTTGAATCCTTCTTGTGATGTTTACCTCCTTGAGCCTTTGTACCAGTTAAAGTTTCCTTAGTCTGATCGCTAGAGAGCTTAACACGTGATCTTAACAAGTGTTTGTGCGTAGGGTGAGACTGAGAGGAGTGGGCGGTGGTGGACGTAGGCGGGTTAGCAGTCGGTGCAGCAGTTGCGCCGCTTGTACCTGCCCCCTCATGTGCCAACGCCCCACCACCGCTCTCCACAGAGTTACTTGCTGCGTTACCCACTCTGATGCTGGACTTTACACCCAATACCCGACTACTCGTACTGCCGATAGAACCGATGCTAACGCTTTGTGATTTCTGGCCTGTAATTTGTTAGAAAAGGAAAAGTTTTGTTTAAGCCCCATTTTTTGAAAATTGATAATAATCATAGAAGGTATAAAAGTTCGGATATGAGTTTCAAACCATCCGGTTAAACTATTAGTTTCTTCATGCGATGTTGGTGCTTTACTTGACTAGGGTGTTGTTAAATTAAAGGCGTATTATTGGCTGCATATGTTTGCATCTAATCTATGAATGTGCTTCTTGATTTACGAGCTGTCAGATAGAGTACACAGCATTTGAATAACATGTCTGACTACATTGAGTGTTATCTGTAATCGTGATTTGAGTCAGTTCGATGCTCTGAATTGTTGTGAAATGGTTATTGCGTTTTTTTTATTTTCTTTGTTTATTATACAGTTATTAGTGGTTTGACTAAAATTTTATAATCCGACATGATAAATAAAAAAATAAATAAATAATTTTGCATTACTCCTTTTAATGAATAGCACAAATATTCAAGTGGACATGACAATCACTACCGCACGTTGTATTAGCCAACACTTGATGATAACGTTTTACAGATAAGTTGAAAATCTTGCGCATGCGTAATCTATCAGTACGCACTAGACACAGAGGGAAGTACAACAATCAATATATTGTTGTCTATTTTCCTTTTCAAATTGATATCGGTACAAATCAGAAAGTATCAGAGGTGAAATCAGCGTGGAAATAATAAGATAGACAAAAACCAGGTGTATTAATGTTTGATGACGTTAGTGTGATGAATTAATGGTCAATATGGAGAAAAGGATACTCTCGGAAGTTGGGAAAATATAAAAGCTTATAATCAAGCCACAGAATCTTCACAGTACTAAGAATCAGGAAAAGAGATAAAAGAAGAGTAAGTTTACAAACACATAATGCAAAACGTTACAAATTCTTTGGTTTTTATCAGATTTTAGAATTCCATGGTTCGATATACTCAGTGACAGAATTTCTTCGGGCCTACTGATGAATTTTATTAAGGAAAAAAGGTTTTTTTTTTACCTATATAAGAATGGTCTTTAAAAGAAACTTATCTGAATTTCAAAGACTTCGAATTCAATTGTAATTTCCGAAATTCTGGATCAATGTTTGAATCATTGGAAAGAAATCCCAACGTAGTTGAAGATAAATGATCTAAAAACTAGGAATTCTGTTTGGCATTGGTTTGTAATTCTTTTAAAATTGATGATATCCTAGATACTTTTACTAAAATTTCAGGAACAAATCTTACAAAATCTTTTTATTAAAATGTCTTTAAAAATTCTTGTTAAATTTTTGGTATTTTAATAAAATTTTGGAGCAATCATACAGAAATCTTGGCTAAGATTGAAAAATCCTATACGAATCTTATAAAACGTTTGAAAACCTTGGAAGATTCTTGATATTCCAATAAAATAATTGATCATTTCATAAAATTTCAGCGGCATCTTGGTAATCTTAAAGAAATCTTATAAAATCTCGAAAATTTTATTGAAATTCTTGAAATTCTATATCAAGTTTTGAAAAACCTTAAGGAAATTTCAATATAGCTAAACATCCATCTTTTAAAAACTAGAAAATTTTTCTTAAATCGTTTTGAGATTCTTTTAAAATCCATGAAATTTTATACACTTGCGCAAAATCTCAGTAGTATTCGTAAATTAAGCATTTTTCATGATTGTTTGTATTTTCAAGCTTCAGTGGCTCGATTACAACCTTTCATGCTTCCTCAACTTGCGAAAATATCCTTTCCTAGATATTGATCATTAATTTTTTGACACTAACATCATCGAACATTCACAAAACCAGATTCATGTTTGTCTAATTGTATTGACCTCTCATACTTTCTCAAACTAAAGAAGAACATGAAAAAAGTTAAAGTTTCTAGTTCTAATTGAATATTTATCTGACCAAACTCAACTACTATTTATTCCATTTTGTCCATAAAAAGTCTCAAACAGTTTCCAACAATTCTAAAATCTGTAAGTAAGTCTTTGTATTTATAAAATACACAACGTTTCACGACCAAATCTAAATAGTGCTGCAAACTATGATGACTAACTCCTATCTGTGACTAGGAAGTACTAAAATGTAAACAAGGCTGATTTCGTATGGTGACAAAGGAATATTTATACAGTGAAACGTGCAGCGTCGACTCAGCACAATACTTAGTGTAATACAATACGATAATTAAACGTGTTTGAATGAATAATTGAGAAATTTTCGATTATAATCGATTTAAATTGCATAAAAACCCCAAAGTTTAACAAAAACTTACCTCTGCCTCTTGAAGTCGACGGATAGCTGGTCAAGGGTGTGCCGTGATGTTGAAGAATCGAGTTATTATGAGAATTTGATGATTTCCTTGTCTGATAGCTATTGAAAAGTGGTATATCACAGCTGTTACTGCCTTGTGATGAAGTCTGCGAACTCAGCGGAGTGCGAGATCGAGTTCTAGATGCTACGCAGTCTAATGGTGCTGAATTTAACTCCGGTAAAGAGAATTTAGCCGTATTACGACCCCTAGTACTACTGCCTTGAACCCCGCCTCTCGACTGCTGCGACTTAGATTGTTGCCTCCGATCCGTATCTAAAATTATATAATCAGTAATTTTGATGAAAAAATATGTTTAAATTGTAATAAATGACTGAATGAACTTAACATATTGTCAAATGCGGTTTAAAAAGTAAAATAAACCTGTAGGTGGCCCTAGGCCAGCGGCATGATGATTTCTGTGTTCTGTTTTGTTTCTGACACCCTCGCCTCTGGAGGATTCAACAGATCTTCTCAAAGCGTTGTTTAATATCTGTAGTTGAGCTTGACTATTACCGTCAATATTTTGTCTCCTTCTTTTTTCTTCCAATATACTAGGAGCCTCTCCGCTGCTATGCCTCTTCCTGTATCCACTTGTATTACCACTACTACTACTTACGCCGCTTACAGTTGCTCCGCTATAGCTATTATACTCTTTGACCCCTTGCTGCTTAGAGACGTCTGCCAAAGTACTGGCCTTCTCTACAGACCCCCCTGACAACGACTGATCTTGTTGATCTGCCATAGATTAATCGACTCATGCCACTATTCTGTCTGAAAAAAAAAAAAAAAATGAAAATAAAATAATTTTTATGATTGTTATCGATTGAAACTAAGGCAAGGAAAAACAGTTTTCAATAATAAATTCGGATGAATAAAACTGGACTATATTTATTGTCATGGAAAATAATGAATCATGAATACTAATCGAGGTGACAGAATAAAAATACAGACATTGAAGTAATTTAGAAGATATAATAATGAGAAAGTACAATAGTGATAAGAAATGTTTGGTATAGTGTGTCTAAGATTTTCTGTTTGTGTAGTAAGAGATAACGAAAAAATAATAGAAATTTGTTCAAGATATGTATCATTTAAATAATAATTATAAATATTGTGAATTTGACTTACTGAATATGTTGTATTCGTTAATAATAAACTATACACACAATAAAATGGAGATGATGTTATTGTTTGACGATTTTATTATTATTATTATTATTATTATTATTATTATTATGATTATTATTGTGTAAATGATAAGAGTAAAAATTAATAGTGAAAATATAGATTGAAAATTAAATGAGAAATAATAAACGTTTTTATATCATCTTATTGTTATAGTATCTTTGATCTGTCACGGTGACGATATTATTGTTATAAGGTAGGGAAAAAAAAATCGGACAGCTGACCGAGGACAACTAGTCGTAAGTCCTTTAAGATCCCTTGTTGTGTATATGTATGTGTATGTGTGTTTTATATGCAGAGGACGAAACGCGAGGCGTAGGTAGTTAACTTCTATCTCGTAAATGTATTTAATAATGTATATGTATATGTATTTAATGTATGTATAGGGTATGGATGGATGTATTTACGAACGTTTTAGATTTTCAACCCATAAGTATAACAATAATGATGATGATAATGATAATAATAATGATGATAATAACCCAGCTGTCTCCGTCCCTACGATACAATACACCCGATATAGGTATAACTAACACTCTTTATAAACTAATAATAATATACATATCTATATATATGTATATAGATATTTATATATCCGAATAATGATATACACGTATCTTTACGTAAGCAAATAATGGACACGACGCTATAACAAAGGCTTCTTCGAGCCTCCATTTGCTGCAATGGAACCCACTTCGAATGGAGGTTCTCCTTTTCGTACACACACACACATACATACACATACATGCACATAGGTATACAGAGAGGGGAACAGAATAAAAAATAATATAAAATAATATAAAAAAAACCAAGATAAAGAGAAAAATGAAAATAAAAATTCGGGGAAGGAAGAGAGAAAGAGAGGGGAAGAGAGAGAAAGAGAGAAGGAAGCACATGGGTTCTGGTTGAGATGGTATTAAAGAGACGGTTTTAGCATAATTAACAGAATATCACTATGACAGTTACCTTAATATCGCAAGTACATTGCTGACCGAACGAAACACATTTCGATATAGAAGTTTTATTTTTAATAATATTTAATTCACCAACAAAACTTTTCAGTTTAGTTTAATTTAGTTTAGTTTAGTTTAGTTTGGTTTAGTGTTATAGTATAGTATTGCACGAATAGAATGAATATTGATAGTATACATGCACCGTACTAACAGCAACGCGAATGATTGGTTAGGATTGGAATCTCGAATGCTCCGCCCCCCATGACGAAAATTTACGTCACTTTGAACAGCAGCTCCACTCCACTATGCTCAAATCAACTCAACTCAACTTGTATATACGGGTGCGATGTTGCAGTTTTCAATAGCATAGCGGAAAGGAAGAATATCTTATCTTTTTGTCTTTGTTTTTATTATATTATTTTCTTATTTTCTCTTTTCGAGTAATAAAAATATTTTCAACACTTTGTTTTTTTTCTTTCTTCTTTATTTATTTTTTTCTTTAAATTTAATTTTATTTCTGTTTCCTTAGTTATTGTTTATCTTTCTCGATTAATCTTTTTTTTTATATATATTTTCTAAATTCTTGACAGTTTTTCGATTCAGGGGTATAATAAGGAGTTTTAAAGCTTTTTCAAACCGATTAATACGTATACACATGAGAAAGATAGATAATTTTGACCACACCGAAATTAAACTGTTTGAAAATGATGATGTTCGTTCTCTACACATAACAGCTGTCCTACGTCGTACCAAGGTACTTGGATAATTCAGGATAAGATATAGGCGCTCTTATTGGCTGACGGTATTGTTTTTCGCCCTGCTATTGGCCGGTGATAAAATACCCCAAGGTCTTTAGAGGTGCTATTGCTACCTATGTCAAAACAGCTTTTGGCTAATCAGAGAATGGAGCTTGGTTTGTGATCGATATATGGGAATTAGACTGGTGGTCGATGCGACGTTTTCTTTTTTTTTTATATTTTATTTATTTTTTTTCCTTCCCTCTCGCCCTCTATTCAACGTCTTATTTTCACTCCTAATTATAGTCCCTAACATTTTTATTCGCTTTAATTATACTCACCAAATATCGCGAGCTCCTCCCTGGAACTCTGTGAGACTTCCGAGTTATGCAATGAGATGCGCAAGTAGTAGACACGTGAAAATTTTAACGTCCTCCTGTCAAGTCGATCACTAATGTCGTCTGCTATCGAGATTATACCCTGTTTTCGATAAACTGTTTTTCTATCTCGATTTTTATTTTCTTTGTTTTTTTTTTTAACCTTTTGTTTCAATTCATGATGTTCATTTGTATTTAAAGAGGTTACAGAAATTTACATGTAGGAAATTTATACGGTTTTTTTTTTTCAACTCTTATTACCGACGATCACTACTTTTTTTTTTCTTCCATTTTTTTAACCCATTATATCGCCACGATTTATTTCTATTCCTCTTTGAATAATCCTGCGGCTACTACTAGTCCATAAACAAATTTTCTAACCGCCATGAAGTAGGGTAGGTGTTAACAGAAAGGAAACCTTATACTCTTTTTCAGCGACTCGATTATGCTCGAAAATGGCGGTTTATTCGAAAACGGGACTCATGAAAGACGATGCGAGCATTTTATATTATTCATTTTAAGAGAATAAACGTATTTTACAAACTGTTAATTGTATTTATTAAATTGTATTTCACTTAAACTCTTTTTATTTGATCTATGCATCGATGTATGTAGATGAGACTTGTAATTTTTCAGAATCTTAGATTTTCTTAATTTTTATGCAGCAATTTTAAAACGTGATCAGGATGAATAGAGGAAGCAAAAGTACGCTCTACAAATTAGAAACTTGGTAAATCTAAAGAAAATCTCCTTAAAGAATATCGTAGTGTGATGATGTCTCAATATCAATTAGTATATCATGAAAAAACAATGATAATAAATAATTTTATTTTTGATATCTGTTTTTTTTTTGTTTTTCTTTTTAAAGAGAAAGAAGAGATAAACTAACACAAGGAATTCATTGAACAAGATTTATACAAAGAATAAATATCAAAGAATCATATCGATTATAGTATTTACATTGTATATGATATAGAAGAATGTATATATAATATAATAAATCGTTTTGAAAATAGAATACAAGAATACCTTATATGCATACCTTAATTGTCTTCTTTGAACACATCATCGGTGTTAACTCTATCTTTTATACACTTTAATAAAAGGGCCCTACCAGCGAATTTGATTTATCATGTATGTACCTCTAGTTAGTTTTCCCCTACAGCGAATAAGAGGTAATACAGAAACCTTACAAGAAACATCACATAATTGTTTTAAGTTTTAATTACGTTTTGAAACTCTTTTGTTGATGTAAGATTTCTTGTACCGTTAATTCTGTAATATTTAAATGTATTATATGTATGTATGAAACATTTCAGATAATGAATATGTAATATAATTACATAGAAATATTTCAGTTTTAATCTTTTGAAAATCTTAAAATAGAAACATTTCTGTGAATTTACAGAAATATTGTAACACATTGTATAGGGCATTCCATATGCCAACTCGAACAATGATATTCCTTCACTGTTTTTGATTCGCTTAACGATTTTTCATACGATTCTCCTATTTCAGAAAAGCACTGAAGAGACATGACCGGAATGCCCCATATACATTTGATAATTATACATTTAAGTATTAATACAAATGTTATAATTCTCATAGTTATGAACCATATTAAATTAGAGAATTTTTTATATGTTATTCATGAAACCTTTTAAACATCCTTTGAAAATATTGCGAGCAAAATGTTACATAATTACCATTATGGTAGCGTTTTGTAACATTTTCTGCTGTCCAGATTATGAGTTAAGATCAATAAAGTCCGTACAAGCTATTCACCTATTTACATAATAACATAATAGAGTTATCTAACAAACATCAGTTGAAAGCTCATATTCAATCATTACTGTCCAGTTTTTGTACCATACAGCAATTGCTTCAAAGATTCTTCGTTGATAGTGGGAAGAGCTATAGTACCTCTGGCATTATCTCCTCTGAAGTTATTCTGTACAACAGCTTTGTTTACTCCAAATTGGAAATTATTTTCTGTTTGTAATTCTTCTGAAGTTTTCTTCATTTCCAGGACGTTTTCGTTATTTGTTGGAGAGGAGAGCCTCAGATGTTCCATTTCACTAGATGGAGATTGTATCGCGTTTTCTGACGGTGAAAGCACCATTGAAAAGAAATCGTTTTCTCCATCCGGCCGAAATTCATGTTCTTCAACGGAGTTATTCTTCTCTGACATCTCCATAGAATCTTTCAAAGTAGTTCCATCTGGGATATTGTGACCCCACAAGTCCTCAATATAAGTTTCACCTGCACTTACTTCACCATATTTATTATGCTCTAAGCTCCGCTCTGCTTCCATTCTTTCCTCAGTTTTATTCTCGACTTCAGATTGTCTTGTGAGAACATGTTGCCCTTGGTTGTTGATTATTAAAATATATCTGTTATCCTCATTCGGAATGCAGCTGATGTTAGATTCGTTCTCTTGCGACGAAGTGCCTTCGCCACTTCCCTCCCTTTCACCAGAATCTCTTATCTGCGATACCTGTAGCAATCGTTGTACCAAATCACTGGATTGCCGTACCACTGTCCCTGGGGGCTGAGCAGTACATTTGTGAGTTCTTTGGCTGACCTAGTAATAAAATAACCAAACTTAAACGTAATTGAAACGGAGGAAAATTACTTTCTGAATTCTGCAAAGTTGATGAGCAGATATTTGGCTTTCAAAAGTCAGTAATCAGAGAGTTTTGCATAAATTTAATCACGAAATATTTCTTTTTCTCATTACTTTGTATCTGAAGCTTTTGCCACACGCTGTACACTTGTAAGGCATCGCTCCTGTGTGAATTCGTCGATGTACCAAGTACGAGACTCGCTGGCGAAAGCATTTACCTAAAGAAATAATAGTTGGATTAAATAAATTGTACTTGTACGAATCCAAAGTATAAGTAATTGATAACAATAAACGCAAACTCAACTTACCAATTTGGATGTTAGAACATGCATCACTCGGCTAGGCGTTACGATACACATGTGAATGCATAATACAATCTGTATTACATTGTTAGTAATAACTGAAAACAATCAGAAAGCTAATTACTTGATTAAAAACTAGCGTCAACTGCTTACATACGATAAATAAATATTAAATGATCGATGTATTTGACTCACCACATGTTTCACAAGCAAAAGGCTTTTCCCCTGTGTGTATTCGCTCATGATTATGCAGTGTGGAAAGTTCTTTGAATGATCTACCGCAAGTAGAACAAGCATGTGGTTTATCGTCCTTGTGGTAGAGTCTGTGCTTGTGGTAGGATTGCTGGAAGGTAAATGTCTTATCGCAAATATTACACTTGTACGGCATCTCTCCGGAATGTAATCTCTTATGTTTTTTGAGGAAATATTTGGTTGTAAACATTTTACTACACACGTCGCACTCCCATTGTTTTCCCTCATGGGTCTTCAGATGCTGTGTGACGTGCTGCTCCTGTTCAAAGTAGAAAGAAATCGGTTAAACGGACATAAATGATGCGTAATTACCAGCTGAAGTTCGATACCATATTTGAAAACTACCTTTTTGAAGTTCTTTCCACAAGTTGGACAATTGTATCCATGTTCGCCAGGAATTGGCAAAGGATCTCCGTCCTTGGGCAGCGAGCCTATACCACATAGCACGTTATTACTTCGACAGATTCGGGTAAAAGCGAGTCTTACCTAAGTTATAACCGATATGAGCTACCCTCATATGAACCATCAGACTTCCTCTCATCTTGAACACTTTAGGGCATAAATGGCAAGGGTAGTTTTTCAGCAAATCTTCCGGTTTCCTATTCAAATCTTTCTCGTTTATCATATGGACCAGTTGTTTATGAAGAGTGAGTATATTCGGATCAGAAAAATAGAAACCACAGACGTCGCAGCGCTCTGTTTTCTCTTTCGTGGCAAGTGCTTTGAACGCTTTCAACTGTGGCAATACTTGGCTTTGGTCAGGGCTATGTCTATGCTTTTCCAAATCCTTTGTTGTATTATTTTCTTCCACATTTTCCTGAGCAATGCTTTGACTTGTACTCAAATTAGTATTCGCAGACTTGAGTGAAACTTCCTCACCGTTTGAAACCGTCCTTGGCGATATGGTAAGAATTTGATGACTGGTTTGTCCCATTGTCGAATTATTTGTTCCGACCAAAATTTTCTGAACACAAATTTCCTGCGACGAATTTTCCGTCCATATTGGTTGAAACTGTAAAATACTTTTGGGATAATTTTCCTGCTCGGATTCCCTGGATTGTTTCGATAAATTCTCAGCACATTCCACCCTAAGCTGTTTTAATTCTTCTCCCTGTTCTTGCTGTTTTCCAACACTTTGCTGGCAGTCTAATTTAACGTCGTTAAATCTCGATGTTTGTCTTTCCTTAGGTATACTTTGCAGGTAAATTTCATCTGCTACAAAATTGTTAGTATCTTGACTGGAGGCCTGTTGCAAGGGCTGCGAACCCTGTACAAAGATGACTTGATTCGCTGTTGTTATCAGTGGGGAAGGGTCGTTGGATTGAACTGTAACTTCGGTACAAGTCTGTGAACTTGTGCTAATAGTTCCGTTCTTTATATTAGACGTGTTTGAAGCGCTTGCTATTTTTCTCAAGGGTGTTATAGGCACTTTATGGACAGTTTGTGAACCAAATTTAATACCGTCATCTTGGGTGAACGATTGCTTAACTTTATGAGATTGTTTATTAAATAAATTCCAAGTTTGTATGGGTATGATCTGTTCGTTTCTAACATTGTCTTGATTATCTCTGTAAGAATTATAATCACCATTGGTTTTACCATCGTTTGACAAATTTATCGCATGACTGAATAAATGAATAGTAAGCTTGTCGACGCCGAGTAACACTTCATTGCAGACTGGACAGGCCAAGGGACGAGTAGCAACGCTAATAAGTCCTGTACGTAACGCGTCAAGAGTCAAGAAAGCAGGTTGAGAGCAGAGCGGGCATGCGAGTAACTTGGCGCACATTTTTATAAACTATTTTTATTTGTTTGTTTGTTTTTGTTTATTTAGAATTTTAATAATAGTTTTGAGTCTAGAGATCAAACGAGAGTTGAACCATTTTATATCACTTATAATTTATAGTCTTAATCTTAGTCTAACATCTTGAATAATTACATCTAGTACAAATTGAATTAACAACTAACTCGCATCAAGATATACAAACTGTAATGACCGTCGGAGACCCGCGATCGTGGTCCAAGTTCTATAATTAGAATGAAAATATGCCCTCGTTTTCTAGGCTCCACGTGATCTTGACCTGGTTAATTGTTAATTAGGTCTAATGAAGTAAAGAGTTAATTATACTGAGTAAAGACGGTGAGAAAATTATGTAAGCTAGTATCGTTGTAACATAATTAATATAATTATTACATGGTGTTAAATTACCCGATGATATTGAGCTTTCTAATAATAGATTAGTCGAGCTGGATACTTGTTTTGAAATAAAACTCCCTTCCAACGAATTCTATATTTATATTTAGACCATGGCGGGAGGTTCAAAAAACATAGTACTGGCATAGTCAGTAAATAATATATTCAATACTACATAATAAAAAGGAAGAAACATACACTCAATTATCTTATTATATTAATCAACATTATTAACTGAGAATCGGACACTTGTACGGCAGTCCATCCTTGCAGCAGTATTCTCTACCGGCGGAAAGATTTGTATTTATCCATTCGTCCTTGCAGTTTTTAATGAACAAATATGCCTGGAAGTAATTTACCACGTGAAATCATCACTCTGTTTGAAAATTTTCAATAGATATATCTAAATGAACTCACCCTTTCCTTGTGGCAATCACGATCTATTGATCCGCAGAGAATGGCTGGACTGTTAGGCAGGTGTTTAACAATCTGTAACATGATATAAAAGCTTGATTAAACCAGCGGAAGAATCGATCTTTGTCAAAACATGTTCAATATAAACCAAACTACACTTACAGTGTCCAAACATTTGTTAGTGCAGAGTTTATTTCCGACTATCGAGCATGGAAAAGTATCAGGATGTTCGTGTAGGAGAGCTGGATTTCCTTTCGGCTGTTCTTTACTGCCTTTTTTGAATTGTCCACTCAAAAATACTCCACAAACACAGCCAATCGGCATTTCGGTAGTTGGAGCATCTGAGGGTGCGCATGTTGCAGCCTGGGTTGAAATTTCAGCTGCATAGATGTGCGACGCGCACAGTATAGCTGCGATAATTTCTAAACGCATTTTGAACTGTGGATAGAAAACGATTTACAGAAATTATTTGTGGCCAATCGTCAAGTGAATAGAAGCTGAGGATTTATTTGATTAAAAATTTTCTGGATCGTTGATAAGGTGGAATTGAATCGATTGAACTGTGTAGAAAACAAGTTTCAACGAATGTTGAACAAATGAAATGAGATTTTACGTGTAGTATTAGTTCTTGAACAGAGTTTACTAGATAAATGGTAATGTATTAATGTACCAAGGTACATTGACCGATTAAACTCACCTGTGAGAAAGCTTCTTGTTCGTCGAAGAGCAGCAACTTGAAGAATAAGCTAAGTCAACTGATGCCTGTGTCTTAGATACCGTGGTTGAGGTATCATATTGCAAAATTTCAATACAATATCGCAATATTGTTAACGTCAACAAAAAAAAATTCATTTAGGTCGAAGGAGTGCTTGCTCTGCGAAATACCTCAATATTTGCGTCACGGCTCGATTTGTTAACTTATTACTATAATAATAGAATAGAATTTTACTTTCGGAATTTTTAAAATATTAAACTCTCTTCGTTCGTGAGTAAGGTGTGAATAATAGGTCAGATGTACATACATCCAAAGAAAAGTGTTTTGTATTTAAAACAGATCATATATTTACAGACTGCTCGCTTTACACACAAGCATACAGTTCAATACGGAACAATAATCATTTGGTAAAGCTTATTTTCTTTATACTCGAACCACCTAACACAAGCTTTGCTTCTCCCTCAAGAACCAATCTTTCCATATTAGCTACGCAGGTATATTTGCACTGTATAATCTTTCTCACAGACAAAATTTCTACCATTATCAAAACAGAGTCTCCTGCATAACAAGGCTTTGGATATCGGATCAGTTGTTCTACGACTATTGTCCCGGGACCTGGTAATTTAGTTCCAATAACACCGGAAACTAAGCCGTTCAGATAAGCCCCATGAACTATATTCTTTGGAGAATTTATATGAATGGGATTATAGTCGTCAGTCAGTTTGGCAAAGCTTAGAATCTCTTCTTCAGTTATTATCTTATTTACAGTTACCCGATTCCCCGTCTTAAGAGTCTTTAAACTTTTTTCAGAGGCCAATTCCGTTGGTATTTTTGTGCAATAAAATTTTATTCGATTACCCCAGAGGCTGGACAGCCTAGTATTCATTCTCAGCTATCTAAAAGCGCTCCTCAACTAGTTACGGCTCTTTTAAAAAAGCATCGATACTTTAAAGTGTTAAAAAAAGTTAATCCATCTAATGCGGCAGCGGAATAGCAGAGATAGAAACAGCCGGTGGATTTAGTTTAACGTTATCAACGTCGGTATTTGAACAATAATCGCTGAGGAATATAAGCGCCAAATTTTTTATTCTGTAATTAGTACTGTTTGAAAAATTGATCATATAATTTATGGTTTCAGGACTAGTTATCTGTGATTTTGAAGCCGGTGTGACCAAGAACATCAATGTGGTAATCGCTGAAAGAATTGTTTCCTCGTCGGAAGATTTTAGGAGAGATGATATTATCTGAGGACCTTGACTGTGGATTATATACTCCTTGTTTTCCGGGTCTGAAATAGAAATAGAAATCATTTAAATCAAACCGGATTGTGATGTATGTTATGTATTTTAATGATTATCTGGAATGGAATATTATCCATAATTGATACGTGGTGTGATTAAGACCAAACGTTTGATGTACAGGATAATCAGAATCGTTATCTT
Organism: Macrophya annulata; assembly: GCA_963924015.1. Classification (NCBI taxonomy): domain Eukaryota; kingdom Metazoa; phylum Arthropoda; class Insecta; order Hymenoptera; family Tenthredinidae; genus Macrophya; species Macrophya annulata. Next base: position 11,070,487 of record OZ001264.1, read on the forward strand.
AAATGAAGGAGATAATCCTGATAGAAATTCAACTAGATGACATAAAGCCTGAACTTATAAGAAATAAACTATGTAAAAGCTTAGACCGTCTTGATTTATCGTCAAGATGATGAAAAATGGTGATAATGAAGTGGCAAAATCAGAAAGATTTTTGAATTTACGATATTTGATTTAAAAAGTTAAGATGAGCTAGAGTTTTATTTAGATGAATTATGATAGATAATATCATTAATAACATTATCCGTACAAGATAAGCAATGTGAGATATTTATGAAAGGTAAAGTATCAAGGACGAAGTTGTATGGTTATAGATGAGATGTGAGAAATCATTATTCAATGTTATTTGAATAGAGAAAAATAAATGTACACATAAATAGTTTTGTATGAAATATTATCTAACCTAGAGATAAATTGCAGATACCGCCTATAGCAAATTTGACAAAATCTTTATCCTCTTCGGAAATTAAGTACAGAAATAAATCAAGTACTTTTAATTGACGAAGATACTCATAGTTGATGGGATCGTAGGAAAAATTTGCCAAATTAGCCAATACTTGGGTCTTTGCTTCTGGAACAAAGAAAATATTAATAAGTAAATAAAAATAGAATAATTTATTAAAAGCGTTAGTTTGTCTGTTTTTTTTTACAATTTAAATTTAAAACAATTAAAGCAGAAATTTGCATCAAAATCGCTTAATTTACGTTTGCGGAGGTTAGGAACTATTTTTCTATATTTTGTAACGCAAATGTAATTTATTTGAGGACAGATTTTGAGGGGAAAAGATTTCGAATATAAAGCGGAAAATAAATTATTGTTAAATAATTTAATAAACATAATTAAACGCAAGATTTTAGCGATTATATCGTCGGTTAGTATGAGAATTTTTTTTTAGAGGTTAGTACCTTTTGATTTCGATGTTTTAAATTCATTTACTAAAAGTTTTAGAAACTCGAATCTACCGACTTTATTTTTGCCCGTCCGCGATATCAGCTGCTCTTTTCTAGTAAACATTAATATTGCTGTTTCTATTGTATTTAGATATTAAAAAATTAACGTCAATACAGAAGAACTACATCTCATACAAGTGTTTGTTGGCCGTTCCGGTACTAGCTCTTAGCAGACGACGCGACACTACCCCGACTTACCGCAGCCCGCAATACTTTAATGTGTATGAAGTTGCGGCCGCGCGTTTGTAAGGCGCGAGAATATTTAAATTTCAAGTTTTTTGTTGTCATTTTATATCGTTCAATTTTTAGACTAGAATTATGAAATAATTATATTCGTATTTTTTTTTTCCTCCAAAATTTGTTGAAATTTTTACACAGTGTCTTTATTATATACTTACATCATTCAATTATTTGAATTTAGATTATTATTTTTTATGAATTCTGTAACTGCAGTATGTTAGACAATTAGTTAATTGTTATTATTTCCAAATTAATAAACTCGATTTCTCTAACTTTAACAATATTTAAACTTTTATGGAAGGCATAGGTATGTTAGATTGAACAATGTCCATAGCTATAAAGATATTGTATACTTGTATCAAACGATATACAAACACAGTATGACATGATGTAATGATCATATCTGCACAGTACGTATCCCTCGACAAAGTTTTGTCCCGAGTATAATAAGGTATGTACTACCAATGTATACATACCTATATCTACCTAATTAGTAATCTTGTTTGTTAGAAATAGGTATTTATCTGGCCGTGAAATTTGTAAGATAATTCAAAACAGCGGATGTCTCGACCGATCCGACGAGGAAACACTGAATAATGTAATTGGTATCCCTAAATTAACACTACTTGACCTATGGTCCAAAACAATGGACGCCGTTTCCCTTCATTAAGATGTGATATTATTTACTTAAGGAACTATAGGTCGAAGCGACAATATTTATACCAATCATTTTTCTACACTATGCGTACGTTACAGGACGTTATATGAAATAAAAATTTATAATAAATATAATAAAATTTGATTGCCTATTACGTTTCATGTGGTCAGATTTGCATTCGTTTCTCAGAAACTGACCAGTTATTATTAATTGTATTTCAATATTCAAAAAAATTTAACGTTATACAGGGTGTTGATTGGTTTTAATCTCCCTAGACTGATATTTCCCAAACCAAAAGAGATACACATGAGAAAATATTTCAGACAAAAATTGCAGGATTCAGAGGAGGCAAGAAGTTGGCGTTATTGGATTTTTCAGTGGCGGCGCAGCTGAGATCAGAAAAAGGTCAATTTCATTTTTTCAAATGGAAACCCATATTTTTTTTAATTACGTAATTTTGTTCTACTTGAAACATCAAACAACTTTTATGTGAAACATTTTTTTTTCAGAAATCAATTTTTTATGATATTTGCAGCTGAATAACAACCAGAGATTTTTTAACTTTTGAAAACATTTCACCTCTAATACATAACATTTTTTATTCGAGAAAAATACCATAATAGATGAATAATATCGAGCTAAAATTTCCAAGAAATTATTAAACCTCATGCGTAATAAACAAAAATCCTTGCGTGGGATGCAGAGGTGAATTTTTTATCCTATTAAGATATTTTATGCAACGTCACGGACCCGAGATGGTTCAATCTTAATTAGACTCGACTTTAAGGAAGGTCGTGAGAAAATTTCATTAAATTCTATACCAGTCCTAATCTTACCTTTCTCGATGAAAACCCGATGAACTATAATTACGATAAAATCAACGATGCGATATATTAATTGTTTCTCTCTAAAAATCATCACCAATCAAACTTTGAAAAATATTCTCTACATTTTTGGAAAATAAAATTCTTCTCTGTGTTTACTTTCGGTAAACTAAATAATATGTCACGATTTCAGAACTCTGAAAAAGAAAAAAGAAAAACGACATACCTATGTTCTACACATTTTGAATTTCTATTATATTTATTCTAATTAACTCTAACAAAAAAAAAACTGAAAGATTAAAATTTGTGAAATTTTTCAGGGTTAATTATCGACAATTAACTTAGCAAATAATTTCAAACTTTTGAGGAAATAATTCTCCACGAGTTGATAATCTTAAGTGAAAATCGTTGGTTCAAAAATTTCTGAAACTTCGAACTAAGAACGCGTTGTATAAGTGCGTTAATTTAACCGGAGAAAAGTGTTCCAAAAAATATTAAAAAAAAAAAAAAAAAACTTACGGCGAAGACGCGACAGATCTCGGGTTGCACGTATTCAATGAAGTTAACGGAGTACCGGAGCACGTATTTTGCTGATTACCCAAGTCATTAGCCATATATAAGCCAACCAACCTCATCTCTGCCTTTACCCTACCGCCTCCTCCACCCCGTTTAAACTTTACCGGGTTCATTCATGCGCTGATCCGTTCATCTTCCTGACTATATAAGCGCGAATACCCTTTACGAAGAACTTTCTGGTCTTCGAGGTCCAAAGAGGCGGTTTGAGACACCGAATGGCTAGAATGTACTTAGTCATTGAAAATTAGAAATTGAAAAAGATAAAATTTATTTTTATTTTTTATTTTAAGAGTTAAAAAGTGACTTTTTATGCATATGCGAATATATATTTTAATAAATACCGAATAAATTTAATTAATTTATACACATAATTATATATTGACATATCATATCGCGGGGTGATTCTATAATTACAATCGAGATAAAATGATGGTTTTTATTACGATGGCCATGTTACTCGGTATTGCAACCTCAGAACGTCCACGGGAATATTATACCCGTGAACCAACACCCTACCAGACACCTCCTCACATCATCGTCATCATGGCTGATGATTTGGTAAGTTTATAATTAATCATGATAATCAACTGTGAATTTAATCAGCGTATATCTCGAAAGAAAGTATAATTATACCTTTAGAAGATCGGTATTGTATAATCTCTCGAAAGAATTTTTTTAAGTCTGTACTTTTGAGTGTATAATAATCACCCCAAAAGCACCTCACGTATTTCCAAAAATCTTGCACCAAGTACGTTAATATTCAGGGCATGGTCTACATCTGAGAAACATTCCAAACATTCAAAAAAGTATATCGAAAGTATTGAAAATAGAATTCGTTATTCTTAGAAAAAAATTATCGAAATCAGTTAGGTTTCATTTATCTCAAGTATCTGATCAAGGTCGTAATATTGAATCTGCGAATGTAATCCCATGTATATATTTGAATCCATGAACAGAAATTAATAATTAATAAGATCCCAGTCCTTTAAAACAAGTGTTTTTACTTACAGTGACCTTGTTACTTACAGGTCATTGCCATTAGAATTTGTTTATGTCGAAATGAAGAAAAAAAATTATAATGCTGTAGAAGTCCGTGAGCTTAAATTCGTTGAATGGTTAAATTAGACGTTCCTGTACCCAGCTCCTCAATCAACATACCTCCAATTGTTATCCACATAAATTTCTTAGTCAAGATTCGGCGTTGACCTTATTCAATTATTTTTCATCCCAAAGTTATCTGATAAGTGAAAGGTCGGAGATTTAGAATGATAAATGTAGTGAGTTGTGCAAGCAAGGAAACTTCATGAGTTTAAAAAAAGAGTGTTGAAATAAAAAAAAATCAATCTTGTAACCTTTTCAAAAAACAGATCTTTTTCAAATATTATTTGTAAAGCGATAAATGAAGATGGAGTAATAATTTTTTGTCGGATAAACCTTTCTTTGAATTATTTTGATCCTGAAATTCTTTTTACTATTTCATCTCGGTTCGATTCTGCGATCTTTTATCATCATACGTGGCAATCGGTAGTCTGCACTATCTGCAGACAATCATGGATGTCATTTGGTAAATTTTTAGAATTTTTCCTTCCACCAAGACTTAAAATATTTTCGAAAAAAATTAAGCTAACGAAATATTTAATCAACCAATAATTTTCGTTTATCAAATATACTTTCTCAAAGAAGATACGAATCAGAGATACGTTGCACCTCATTTTTCTGATCAGATTTTTGACCAAGAATTTTACGAAATTATGGAATACATTCATTTAAAAATATGAAGTTAAGGAGGGCGTGCCACCACGCGCTATGGTAGATATAGGATCAACAGAGATCTTTATCATTTTTTTTTTTTTTTTTTTCTGGTGGTTTAATATTCCACTAGAATTATGCAGAGGATGGTAGGCACGCGGCAGTTCTTGACTCGGATTAATAATGCACGTCGAGTTAAGACAATTACCTCCTCCTAAACCGCTGAGGCTTCTACATAGTTTACTTAGAACCACCCACGCTAGAGACGAAGGAGGCATGTGCAATGAGGATACAGACACGGGCCTCTGACTCATGGCGAACAAAACAAATAAAAATTTCTACAAAGTGATGACGAAATTATAATTTCGGGTTGCGTAATTCTACTTGTTTCTTTTCAACTCGTACGATATACATATTACCCATGTTAAACATACTGTCCGATACATTTGTCTCTTCGTGTTAATTCACAAGCTCTCTATAGCATCATACGTTACTGTAGTTATGCACATTGACCGCTAGATGGCGAGCACTCTCACAGCTAAAGTAAAATGATCTAAACTATACATACCACACATTTATTGAGCAAGAATTAAATTCTTAACGAAAGCTGAGGTCAATTTTTGTAGCATTCACAAGTTTAGAGTCTATTTAGAAGCTTTAAACCATTTCAAATACTTTGTTTAATTGATTCTGAGCTTTCCATTCCGTTTCCAAGGGCAAAGACGAGAATATAGAAGCCTTAGTCTTCACAGAGGATAATTTTTAGAGATTAGTAATGAAGGATTTTTTTTACCAAGGGGTTTTAGGCTGTTTTTACATTTTTGATTTTTACATTCAGGGATGGAATGATGTTGGGTTTCACGGATCAAACCAAATACCAACCCCGAACATAGACGCGCTAGCATACAACGGTATAATTTTGAACAGGCATTATGTTCTGCCTTCATGCACACCATCCAGAACCGCTTTTCTCACGGGTCGATATCCCATTCGAATGGGTAAGTTTCACCAGTTTTTTTTTTTTTTTTTTCTAACTTATTGTAAAATTCTGATACATAAAACCATTTTTACTAAAACCACAGGGATGCAGGGATCGGGAATTAAGGCTGGAGAACCGCGGGGAATCCCACTTGACGTACGAACTTTACCCGAACATCTTCAGGGTCTCGGTTACGTTACCAGACTGATAGGAAAATGGCACGTTGGCTATCATACACCTCAACATACTCCGCTTCAACGTGGTTTCGACTCTTTCCTCGGATTTTATAACAGCCATATAACATATTTTGATTACAAGTACGAGCAAGGGGTAAATAAGTTTGTCAAATTATTAATTTTTTCGGTATTATCAACAACGCAAAGTTTAAACAACCATTTTTTATATCCTTGGTAAATGATTTCGTATACAGAACTTGAGTGGTTTTGATATGCACCGAGGAAGTGACCCTTGGAAATCAAGAGGTGAATACGCCACTGATCTTTTCACTGAAGAAGCACTCCGGATAATAGACGAGCACGATCCATCGCGTCCACTTTTTCTTCAGATTTCTCACCTTGCAGTTCATCCACCACTCGAAGTTCCTGAACAGGATTTAAGGAGTGGAGAATTTTGGTATATCAGAGAACCAAACCGTCGCACTTACGCCGGTATGTATGAAAAACAAAAAATGAAATTAAAATATACAAATACGAGATTATTTTATTATGTATTTATCTTTCTCAGCGATGGTTTCTCGTCTCGACGATTCGGTAGGTCGTGTTGTAGCCTCTCTTGGATCAAATGGCTTGCTTAAAGAATCGGTAATTTTGTTCATGACCGATAATGGGGCCGCTACTGTAGGCAAGTTCAGAAATTATGGATCAAATTGGCCACTTCGAGGTGTAAGTCATCACTAATGAATAAACCCTAATCAAAGTGTTTAAAAAACTATTGAAAAATATTAATTAAACAAATAAATCAACAGACAAAGTACACGCTTTACGAAGGTGGAGTCCGTGGTACAGCAGCAATTTGGTCACCACGTCTCCACGAGACGGGGCGAGTATCTGAACAGCTAATGCACATCACAGACTGGCTTCCAACTCTCTATTCAGCAGCCGGAGGTAGTCTTAGAGATTTGGGAGATTTGGATGGGGTTAACCAGTGGCCAACTTTGAGTGAAGGTCGTGGGGCAGCTAGGGACTCGTTGCTACTTAATATCGACGAAGTTTCTCGCACAGAAGCAGCGATAAGCAATCGCTACAAGCTCCTCCGAGGTTTGTGATTATAAATTTATAAAATTACATTCGATTACAAAAAGATTTCATCTTCTCATTTCAGGCTCTCTCAACCGGGGATATTACGATGGATATTATGGGGAATCGGGACGTTATCTTGAAGATACTGTGTACAATTTAACTCTTTACAATACCAGTCTGGTATTAGGAAGCACGGTCTCAAAAAGCATCACCACGTATCTTGGGGGTCCGGTAACCCAGCCAAGTGCAATGGTTACTCTTCGTTTAAGAGCTACTGTTGATTGCGTTGGTTTATCTGGTCTTTTGCGAAAAAGGAGTTACGATTCTTGCAACGAGACCGAATGTCTTTTTGACATCATTAGTGATCCATGCGAGACCACGAACAGAATCAAAGACTATCCCAGTGTAAGTAATCTTATGAAGTCTTTAAAGTTTCTGAAATTCCATAAAATCCCGTGAACTCTCATAAAGTCCTGTGAAATCTTCTGAATAAATCTTTCAAGTCATATGCAATTTCATGAAAAACTTTTTAATATACTTTTTTTTTAGATCGCAACAAAGCTGGATCTGTTCATCGAGAAGTACAGTAACGCCTTAACGAAACAAGCTCTAATGCCAGTGGATTGGCACGCTGATCCTCGAAGTTTTAATGGGACATGGGAACCATGGGTAACAAATTCTGGTCCAATATTATACGCGTTTACAAACGCTGCAACAGTTGTAAGTACTGTAGCCGTATGCGCCCACATCGGTATGGTATTGCTGATAGTCGGTCTTAGAGCATTTCTTTGACTGAAAGATACATTTCCGGCTAAAAATAACGCCGATAATTTTAACCGGTCCAACGGTAAATACGGTGATAAAAGTTCTGAAGGAACTGCAGGCGATGAACGAGATCTGAATAACCGCAGGAATGATGAAGAGAAAGATGAGGATGAGGATGATGAGGATGATGATGAAGGAGAGGACCTAGTTGAGATAAGTTTCATCGATGACGATTAGGGATTTATATATATATATAGATTTGATAAATGTATAATTATATATATATGTATAAGCGATTTCACTTACCGAGTTGTCAAACGATTTTATTACTTATTATAAATTATTTATGGTAGATATTATACATATGTATATGTATATGCATGTATGGATCGTTACAGGCAATTCCGATCTAGTTATGATTTTGAAAAAACAAAAATAAAAAATGGGGGTAAATATTGCAAAAGACATACAGGCAGCAGCTACACGATAAAAAAAAAAAAAAAACAACAAAGACAAAATAGAAAGAAAAAAAAAACCGTCCAAACTTCCTTAAATATTAAAAAGTATTAGGGATTTTATTAATTAACAGCATTGACTGAATTAACAATTAAATAAAATTTTAAATATGTATACCAAGGAATTTATATATTGAAAAAAATAACGAAGTAGAACGTATAAAGTATAAATTTGCATAATATCGATATTATAACAGTTACCTGAAAATATATATTTTAATATATGTATTTTATAGACTTACACACATGTAGGTATGTATGTATATACATTATACATACATACATAAAGATAATTTTCACACAGAAGAATATAATACTATAACTATAATAGATATATAATACATTTAATATATAAAATATTATGTATTGTCACTATGATGATAAATTTTTGTAAATATTATTTATGTAAAATAATATTGTAAACGATATAGATATAATACCTATATAATTATACCTACCATATTCTTGAGATATAAATATTTTTAACGCCTATTATTATATTAGATAATATAATTATTTGAAAAGTAAATTTCAAAATAAAAATCTGATCAACGATCGTTTTTAACCATTGAACGAAATAATAATTGACGATTATTAAAGAGCATTTTAGGATACTTCATAACTTCGTATTTAAATTCATTTGAAATTTAATAAACTAGCTCACACGCGCGTCTGAAACAGATTTTTTTTTATCAGCATTTCGCAAGAACTACCTTAGAAAAATCAGTCAGGTCTGAGATATTTTTTCTACGAAATCCTCCAAGCAGCTCTGAATTTGGGGATCGGGGCTACCGGGCCCCGCATGCTCAAAGGTCATCAAAAGTGCCACTCGAACTTAAAAAAAAAAAATTTCAAGGCTCTTTTGAATCGGATTACTGAATAAAATTTTGTAATCCGTGAGTAAAATACTGAATAGAAAAAGTTTGGCCCTGATCTGACCTGAGTAGCCGCAATTTTTTCCGTGGCTGAAAATGCTTATTTCTACTCAATTCTATTTTTTTAATTCCTATTAATAATCAATAACCGTATTTACTGTTGTAGCATTGATACATTATTACTCATTATCAAAGTTTATATGTATACAATTTGTAAATGTTTTTTAAAAATAAATACATGTATCCATCGTAATTGATCAAGTCTCTTATTTGCTTTCTGCCGTACAAGTAATTATAACATCAACAACATTCTTATTGCAGTAAAGTAATAGATAATATAACGAAAATATTTTTTTAATTTGTACATTTTTCAGGTTAGTATTAAGTGGCCGGACTGCGTACAGATACTGTGAGAATATCTCTGCAGAATACAGTAATATATTGTATTGCTACTGTGTAGCGATAAATAAATACATAATTAAATATCTGCTCGGAGTATTCATATTGAATCGCGTTGACGCAGCCCCCGATGTTGACTGTTTAAAGCCACGTGGGCTATTGAAAATTCTACTGCTGGTAGAGATACTCAACTTGCGGTAGAGGTAGTCAACTTGCGGTCGTTGCTCAGTGCTCTGAAATGGTATCGCCATCTCGCGGTCGAAGGGATGAATCTTTTTCCCGGCAGTTGTGCCAGATACCAGTCTTATCGACACGCGGTAAGACCGACCGACCGACCGACCAACGGCAAGACCGGTATCTGGCACAACTGCCGGGAAAAAGATTCATCACTTCGACCGCGAGATGGCGATACCATTTCAGAGCACTTAGCAACGACCGCAGGTTGACTACCTCTACCGCAAGTTGAGTATCTCTACCAGCAGTAAAATTTTCAATAGCCCACGTGGCTTTAAACAGTCAACATGGGGGGTTGCGCGCACGGGATTCAATATGAATACTCCGAACAGATATTCATTTATGTATTTATTTATTGTTACATAGTAGCCTAACGATATATTACTGTATTCTGCAGAGATGCACAGTATCTGTACGCAATCCGGCCACTTAATACTAACCTAAAAAAAGTACAAAATGAAATAAATATTATTTCGCGGTGTTTTAGTGGCATTGTTATCGCACCTCAATTTGTCTTATATATAATTTTGGATAAATAATGTATTTGTATCTGTTTCTGTAATGTATTTGTATTTGTATCTATTTGTAAATATGTATTTTTTTGTATCTGTATTTTCTGGTTAAAATAAATAAATAAATAAAGTAAATCTGCAAATTTTAATTTTTCTATTTTTCATATCATAATAATAATCTTTATTCAAGTGCATATGTATGTATGTATGTATAGACGCGACAACTACGTGCACCATGTTGCACGCAACCCGTATTACAGAAATGTAGCACGGGTTGCCTGCAACATGGTGCACGTAGTTGTCGCGTCTATCCTAGATGGCGCTAACATCTTTCACCGCGTAAACCACTTTCGGGCGGCAATCTGTTTGAATTCTCCGCATCGTAATGTTCATCAATTAATTATCCTCGTAAGATGTTTGAATAGAATTTCATTCCCCAATATTAAAGATTCCGCAGTTGATTAAGCGCATTATCTTAATATAGAGAAACTATAATGCGTAGCTAAAGCTTAATGAGAACTTGAATGAGTTTGAAAGTAGATAAGCTATAAACCACGGCTCAATTAAACTTTATTCTAGGACAAAAATGAATATTATACTTACGTAGGAATTATATTCACAGTCTCAGGGCATCAGAAGATGAAATAATAATAATAATAATAGATATACTTTTTTGTCAAGCTATATGCAAGAATTCTGTAATGAATAAATACGAAAATAACGAATGTATACAATGACTACAGTTTTATCGTGATGTTTTAACTGAGCATGTAAATAATAGTATAGATGTCATGTTGTATGTCAGTATAGGTAAATTCGACGCAATAACAAAACAGTACTTCGAATAAAAATCGTGCCTTACTCTATATGCATATATGCATTGCGTTTCCCTTCCCCCCAAACGAAGTTAATCATCAATGAGCTGTTGTTTATTTTATTTTTACATTCAACAAACACTTAACTGTTTTGTTAAAACGATTTGATAGACGTCAAGTTTACGACAATGATTTAAATACGATGACGAGGTGGTTTACCAAGTCCGAAGGTTAAACTTTATTATAGTTGATCTCACTACGACCAGCTCAATACACGCCTTACCTATTCATAGTCAAGAATCATTAATTGCATTGATTTTTTTTCACTATTAATCCCTCTCTATACAAGATAAGATAAAATTTCTATTGCGCAGAAAGAGTAAACTAGGTCTCTTATATAATAGCAAGGACAGAGTACATAAAAGCTGGTGTTGTCTTACATACAGTAATACAATCGTTTCTTCATTTATAGCGAAAAAGCTCAGACTCTAGTTTCTATTATAATAAATATATAAAAATATATAAATATATATGTATATAACGAACTATTGTATAAAATGCAGAGTTTAGAATTAAAAATTATAATATTATTTACTATTTTGTTGTATTTTTGCGTGAAAAATATTGCAGAGGCTTGTGCTAAGGACTTTGCAAATTCAAAACGCCCACATATCATCACGATCATTGCTGACGATCTGGTAAGATCGCGATTTAATCTGTGAATCTTGATGATAAAAACTCTTTAAACTATAGACATCAGTGTATTACTTACCGTAGTCGTAAAAATCATCGAAAATGTGTCCAATTTTTTACGATTTAATTAACAAATTATGTAGGCATTGTATCATTTATTTAATTATTGCATGTAGATGTATTCTTTTGTATGAATCGTGAGCTCGTGAAAGGTGGAATTCGGTATTACAAATACAGTCTTAACCGTCCTTAAATTTGGAAATTGAATATTGATTAGTGATCGACGTGAGCCTCGTCAATGCTGAATATAAAATTACATTTGATTGTGCAGATCGATTATGTCGATCATATATTAAGCGATGATGAATCGCTTGATTAGCATACAATATATTTTAATAGATTTTAGTTTGATGACTCATGATAAGTCGTATGTTAACAGGGTTGGAACGACGTCAGTTTTCATGGGTCTGACCAAATACCGACGCCAAATATCGACGCTTTGGCAGCAAATGGGGTAATATTAAACCGTTACTATACCCTGCCGATTTGCACCCCGTCGAGAACCGCATATCTCACCGGACAGTATCCTATTCGAAATGGTATGGAAGATGGGATATGTTACCGTTATTTACTTACTACAAGATGGTATTATAGTCAATAACGAATAACATGTTATGATTAATTTTAAGGGATGCAGGGATTTCCTTTAAAAGCTGGAGAACGTTGGGGTATCCCATTGGAGACTCCCCTGTTTCCGGAACATCTTCGTAAATTGGGATACACGACAAAACTTGTGGGGAAATGGCACGTTGGTTACTACTCGGTCAACCACACGCCAACCCATCGAGGGTTCGATTCTTTCTTTGGGTATTACAGCGGCTATATAAAGTACTTCGACCATACCATCAGGCAGGATGTTAGTTCCTTATACTGACCTAAATTTCAATCCAATAAAACGTGAAAGTTCAATCTATTTGTTTCTGTCTTCCATATGTCTTTAGAACTTGACAGGATATGATCTACATCGTGATACCCCGGACAGTTCGAAGGTCGAGTACAACAGACAATATTTTACTGACGTGATTACTCAGGAAGTGGAAAAAGTCATTGAAGACCATGACAGATCAAAGCCTCTTTATCTCCAAGTGGCTCACCTTGCACCGCATTCTGGAGAGCCTGAGGAACCTGTTGAGGTTTGGAACTTGACGGAAGTAAATAAGGCCTTTGGATACATCAAGGATAACAATAGGCGGAAGTACGCTGGTGAGATCGACGTGATAATAATTGAATAAAATGTTATAGTTTAAATTGTTTAGAAAATATTAAAAAATAAACGCTATAATACGTCGTCTGATACAGGAATGGTTGCAAGATTAGACCATTCAGTGGGCAGAATCATTCGAGCATTGGAAAAGGCTGGAATTCTAGAAAATTCGATTGTAATTTTCACCACGGATAACGGGGCGCAAACTGAAGGTCTTTACGAAAATTATGGCTCTAATTATCCTCTTCGAGGGGTTAGTATAATAGAATGATGCTTTATTTTTATTCAAATGGTACGAGTCATATTATCGATAGATGCAGTGTTCAGGCACTAGATAATATTTTTAGAAAACTAATTGGTGGAGGATCATGGTGCAAAATGGCTGCCATCGTTGAAGTTGCGGTACACCTCACGACTTTCGGGTGCGATTTCTTTAGACTAGCATTAGAATTCCGAAAAATTAAAACGTGGCCGGTTTCCTACCGACGGAACATTGACGAAAAGTCTATACACGATGTATTATCATAGCATAGAAAGACTCTAAGCTGCTACAGAAAATCTACGGAGTACTATAACCTCAAACGAATGATTGCGGATCGTAATTAAAACGTTGAAACGATTTCAGCTAAAGTTTAGCATGTTTGATGGTGGCATTAGAGGAGCCGCGTGCATATATTCACCGCTGCTGAAAAATGCCTCCAGAGTGTCTAACGAACTGATGCACATCGTCGATTGGATGCCAACCCTGTACTCAGCTGCTGAAGGCGACCTCGATGATCTTGGTGAAATCGACGGCGTTAACCAGTGGCCATCTTTGAAGAATGGTAAAGACAGCGCTCGGGAATCGGCGCTCCTGGGCATCGACGAAGTGTCTGAAGTCGCTGGAGCAGTTTCCGGAAATTACAAATTTCTTCAGGGTGAGTGACTCTATCAGTGATTTTGGGGTGAGTCATAGAACAAACATAGCTCGATACTTTCTCTTGACGCTCAAATTAAGACTATAATAAATGCAGATATAAAGCAGTATCGTTTTGCTTACTCACTCTGCACGCCTCTGCTCTACACATTTCAGGATACCAGACTCAATACACCGATTTTTATGGTGACAGTGGCGTCGGGGATGACTATCCACGATACAACGCAACTTCTGTCGTGACATCTGACGTGGGCAAAGCGATCGCTGAAATTTCCGATAGCACTGCGACTCCGGAGCAGATAATCAGGCTACGAAAAGAGGCCCAGATTTCCTGCCCACCTTTCAACAAGTATGCGAACTGCACTGACAAATGCCTGTTCGATATGAGCCAAGACCCGTGCGAGACCGTTGACATCTCTGCCCAACATCCCGAGGTGGGTCCTAACACGTTCTTTAATATGGAATCCAATTGGCAATTCAAAAGACACAAATATATTGTTATGAACTGATTGTTTTAAGTTATTTTTACTTCTTGAACACGAGATCCTCACATGCCAAAACGGAGTCAACGACAATTTCCTCGTTGTCCTCGTTGTTTTCCGCGCTCTAAATTTGCGAGAGGGTTTCTCTATAGGATTAGTCGAATAGTTTATTGGGTATCTACTGCACATTGCAAAGCGTTACTGCACTATCATAGACGAATACGTGGATAATGATTCCCGTTTAATTTCAGATCGTAAAACTCTTGGAGGACTACATAGCGTCGTATCAACTAGTTTTGATCCCACAATCGAGTTCACAGTTTGACCCAGCATCGTCCCCTGAGAATTTTGGCTGTGTATGGAAACCCTGGGTGAAAACGTGATAGATCTTATGCGAGGCACTCCATTGTGATCACATCACCACGGCCGGATGAAACGATTTGAGTTTAGTGGATTAGAATAGACAATTCATCATTTCAAGCTCTTGAATATTTTACATCCATTACATACGAAAATATCTTTTTCATCCAAATATATTCTATTTCCGAACATATAATTTCCTTGAATTATTTACCTGTCTATGAAACTTATCAAACTGAATACTGCACTAACCGAAATTTAGAACTTGTCGTATGGAGCAGACGATTAGCTTGAATAATTTTGCTTCCACATAATATGAGCATTTGCAAAATTATGAATAAACTGCAGTGAAATTTTACAGTACATCTTACTTGATACCTCAAACTCGTGTAAAGACAACAATTTACCATGACGAATGACGTTGAAGATAAAATTACTACATCGTTTTTTTATTTTTATTTATGTAGAGGTGTGGGGTGATATTTATGTAGTAAAACAAAAGATGTTATGTTTATAACAAGATACTGTTTTATTGTAGAACATGAGTAAAGTTGAGCGATACATGTGAGAGCGGTAGAAAGACTAACTTGTCATATCACACACACATTCAAACAGGTTATAGTGCGCATGCGTGATAGAAGAATGAAGGCGCGTTGCATTCAATTAAAACTCCAACACTCCCTCTCAACAAGCATTCATTGTTTTCACTCTTACATTTTGTTGCTGTATTATTATTATTATTAAATCACTAAATAGTAATTTTACTTATTCCTAATAGATCCCTCATTCTAGTAAATAGTTCTTTGGATAATGGTTTTGTGAATATGTCCGCCTGCTGTTCCGAGCTAGGTACATATTCCAAATTAAATAGACCTTCTAAATATTTTTCACGAGCAAAATGAAATTTAATGTCAATGTGCTTAGATTGCTTGTGGAATTCTGGGTTTTTGAGTAGCCGTATTGCACTCTGATTGTCCAATAATAGTTTGGGCACGGTTTCCGACTCACCCAGAATTTCACTTCTTAATCTGTCTAACCATATTAACTCCTTCACTGCCTGCGCTGCTGCAATAAACTCGGCTTCAGTCGTTGACAGTGCCACCGATTTTTGTTTCTGTGTGCTCCAAGCGATTAGGCTCAGTCCTATTTTATAGGCGTAGCCGCTTGTCGATCTCCTGGTCGCAGTGTCGCCAGCAAAATCTGCGTCGCTAAAGCCTGTCAGTGACAAGTCATCCTGCTTAACAAATTTAATACCATATCCTAGGGTTCCTTTTAAATATCTAAATATTCTTTTAACTGCGCTCCAATGTATTTCTAACGGATTGCTTAAATACTGACTAGTGCAGTTTAAGGCAAAGGTGATGTCCGGCCTAGTTCCTATAGACAGGTACATCAAGCTTCCTACTGCTTCTCTATAAGGTACTTGTTTAAGTTTCTTGTTAATAGCATGCTTTTCGGGATTCAATTCGTGATTTTTGTCTGCGGGTGTAGACACCGGATTTGAATCTTTCATGTTAAATCTATTCAGAATCTTTTGAGTATAACTCGTTTGATGCATTATGATAGAACCATCTTTATCCTTATCTATTTGAAAACCTAGAAAACTTTTTGAGCTATTGACTGTGATTTCAAATTCTTCATTCAATTTCTTAAGAATACCTTTTATCTGTCTACTATCTACAGCTGCAATTATACCATCATCTATATATATAGCTAGAAGTACAGTTACCTCTGTTTCTACATTTGTAAATACACAGGGGTCTGAATAGGTAGCCTTCAGATTATTACTTTTCAGGAAGCTCGTAAACCTTTCGTTCCAACACCTTGAAGCCTGCTTCAATCCGTAGAGACTTTTCTTCAATGTACATACGCGTCCGGTTCCGTCGTCAAAACCTTCGGGCTGCGTCATTGTTATCTCTTCGTTAAGGTTTCCGTTCAGAAAAGCCGTCTTAACATCAAAAAATTTTAGCTTCATTTCCTTGGCAGCAGCTATAGCAAGTATCATTCGTAGAGACTCAAATTTAACAACTGGACTGAATGTCTCATAATAGTTTATTCCATATTCTTGCGTGTATCCTTTCGCCACTAGTCTGGCTTTATGTCTTTGAATGCTGCCGTCGGTGTTTTCTTTGGTTTTGTAAACCCAGCGACAAGATATGGGTTGCTGATCAGCCTTTCGCGATTCTAGAATCCAAGTCTTGTTCTTCTTAAGCGAGTCCATTTCTGCACGCATGGCTTGTAGCCATTTTGCTTTATCCGGTCCTTGTATAGCTTCTTCATAATTCTTTGGTTCTTCATTCATGGTTGCGAACAGATGATTTGTATCCAGGTAGTCATCATATCTAGATGGCCTACGTAAGGTTTCTCTTCTTCTTAGGTTTCTTTCAGGGTTTTGGATTTCTGGTTCATTCGGTATATCTTCGAAGACTTCGTCGTCAGATTCTTCGCTAGTTTGTCCATCTTGTTCTGCAGGAGGATCTTCTATTATCATTAGATCTTCTTCTGAGTCTTCATCCTCTTCATTATCAGTTGATTCATAGTTTTCTTCGATTATTTCAACAGTAGATTCAGGTTTGTTTTCAGTCTTATCAAATGTTTCATTTTCAGTCTCATCAAATATCACGTCTCTTGCATATTCTATTTTATCATTTGAGGGATACCAGATTTTATAGCCTTTTACAGTTTCCCCGTAACCAACCAAAATACCTTCTTTTGCTTTCTTATCTAATTTTGTTCGATTTTGTTTAGGTATATGTATATAAGCCTTAGAACCAAAAACGATTAATTCTTCTAATTTATGTGTTTTTCCAGTCCATACCTCATATGGAGTTTTATCTTCAAAATAGCTTTTTCCAGTCCGATTAATAATGTGCGCAGCCGTGCTTGCCGCTTCTGCCCATAGCTTCTTTGGAATGTCCTTTTCGTATATCATGGCTCGCACTGCTTCCATAATGGTCCTGTTCTCCCTCTCTGCCACGCCATTCTGTTCCGGGGAGTAGGCCACAGTTCTCTGATGTGTTATGCCATGAGTTTCTGTAATTTCTTGAATTTTCTTATTTACAAACTCCAATCCATTGTCGGTTCTAATGCATTTTATTCTTTTCTTAGTTTCTACTTCGGTTTTTCTTATGAAGTCTAACAAACAGCGATGAACTTCATCTTTAGTTTTAAGGAAATATAATTTTCTATATCTCGAATAATCATCCTTAAACAACAAGAAATAACGGGATCCACCTATCGAAGGTTCCGACATAGGTCCGCATAAATCAGCGTGTATTAATTCTGCGGGTTCTGAACTCTTCATCCTTCGATTATTTACTTTCGGGAATGGTTTCCTATGTATTTTCCCATAGATGCAACCTTTACAAACAAAATCTTTTTCTTGACTAACCTTAATTTTGTTTTTCTCCAGAAAACTGCATACGTGCTTTACGTCTTGGTGTGCCATCTTCTGGTGCCATTTCTTCAGATCGGTACATTTTGCCAGATTTGCCATTGGTTCAGATTTTCCTTCTTCAGATTCCATCAGAGTTGCTCTGACCTTTAATTGTGCTTCACACAACTTGTTCCTTCGAATTCCGACTATTTCAACTTTTCCTGACCGTGTGAATTTGCAACTTTTGGCATCTGAAACTTGCTCCATGCCTTTATCCAATGCCGATCCTGCTGAGAATAGGTTAAAGCGTAGGTCTGGTACAAACAAGACGTTAGCCAAATGTTTGGGATTCCATTTGCATCCATCAAAAGCTAGGACTTTTATCATCCCTTTTCCAGTTGCTAGTATTGTCTCGCCGTTTCCCAATTTAATACTTTTTGGCATCTGAAAGTCTTCAAAATCATTAAACCAGTTTCTTTGATGACTCATATGATCGGACGCTCCTGAGTCTATGTACCAGGTGAGCGTTCTGTCGTCTTTTTCTTGAAGCGTGGTTAGCGATATCCCTATTAATGCTTCACCTTGTTCATTTAGACGTTTTAACTTATAGCAGTCTTTCTTCCAGTGCCCTGGCTTCTTACAGTAATTACATGAGTTTATTTTAGGCTTAAATTCGGTTTTTCTTCGATTCGGATCATCAAGGACTTCTTTTTTGTAGTTTTTCTTATGTTTAGGAAATTTGTTCGGACTTCTTACCGTAGTTAAAGCCTGATTTTCAATTTCTTCTTGATTTCCTTTCCTCATCTCTTCGGCCAATAATCTCTGCGTCATGTTCGGAAGGGTACGTTGATCCTCGGGCGTTGATTCCCAGGCGGTGACGAAAGAGTTATACGATGTCGGCAAGGTCATCAATATTTTTGTCATGATCATTGCATCTGATATAGTTTCACCAAGATTCTTCAACCTGTGAGCTAAGTCTTCTATGCTGGCAATGTGCCTTACCATGCTATCTGATGGTTGTTTCGTTGTCTGATACCATTTTTGTTGAAGCATGTGTATTCCGGTTTGATTCTTTTGTTCATGCACATTATGTAGTTTTTCCCACATATCTTTAGAAGAGTCACAGTTCATGATATGCAATAATTGTGTATCTTCAATACTAGTTGCTATTACCCGTTGAGCAGCTGTGTCCTTTTTTAACCATGTAGCGTAACCTGCAGCATCAGCGTTAGGTCGTATCAAATGTCCATTTGCTACTTCAAAATTTCCTTGGGCCATCAAAATTATTCTAACTTGGAACTTCCATGTTGACCAGTTTTCAGATCCTTTCAGCTTGGTAATTCTGGACACTTCGTTTTCCATCGTGAGTTAGCTTTGCACGTGGAACAGATAACCTCAAAACTTCCGTTCAGACTTTGTTCTACTTTTTCAAAAAGGATTCTAAGATTCAGACAAAAAATATCACCAGCGTTCTTTCTGGGCCCATAACCTGTAGAGGTGTGGGGTGATATTTATGTAGTAAAACAAAAGATGTTATGTTTATAACAAGATACTGTTTTATTGTAGAACATGAGTAAAGTTGAGCGATACATGTGAGAGCGGTAGAAAGACTAACTTGTCATATCACACACACATTCAAACAGGTTATAGTGCGCATGCGTGATAGAAGAATGAAGGCGCGTTGCATTCAATTAAAACTCCAACAATTTATTACACGTTCACTTTGGTACATGACCGTAAGCCTATAAGTATATTAAATATATTTTCAAATTCAGTCTATGAAAATTTTTCAAAAATTCTTTATTTGAGAATTAATAACTGAAATAAAAGTCTGAAAAAAATTAATAATCTATCTGTAACAATTGGGTATGCACTATAAAATACTATATACCATAAAATAACTATAAAATCAACATAATCGGCCAAACTTCGAAATGGCAGGTGTCAGAGCCTCGATGGTTCGAGATGGAAATTCCATGTATGAGTAGTAGTAATTATAATATATTCTTGCGAATAACTTTTTTCGATTTCTACTCCACCAAGTGTTTCTGACAAGTCACTCGAGCTGGCGCACTTGAGCTCACGGGTACTTGCTGTGTCTTAGATGCCAGGATTAGCGACAGAATAATCTCCACTGCAAGTAGGAAAACCTTTTGGAGCCTGAATCATTTGGCTATCCTCTCCAACCTTAATAATGAATCCCATTCCTTCTTCGAAGTGAGCGGAATCGTGACAATGTACGAGCCAGTACCCTGGATTGTCAGCGATGAAGCGTGTCACTACGAACCCACGCGCGGGTACCCCAATTACATCTTTTGATGGGGGTGAGTGCAAATTCTTTTTAATTAATCCAGCTTCATTCAGGGCTTTCACATCTTCTACGGTGATATCCGATCTATTACCAGGCACTGAGGCGACTGGGTAGAAATAGTGGCCATGAATATGCATGGGGTGATCGGCAGACCCCTCCGAAGCTGAAAAAATCGTTAGAATTATCGTTTTGAGATTATCTGGCTCGTAAAAATCGAGCTTATTCTACCCCTACAAGAAATTACAGGCTTTAAAAAACTTCTCTTTCACGGATTGTCGCGTATACTTACTCGTGTCAACGAAGATCACCTCGACAAGACTGTCCTTTTTTACTTCATAGAGAGTCGGGCAAGTGCAGTAGCCATTTTGGCAAACTTTAGCGCTGTTATCATCTTGCGTGCAATACATATCAGATGTGATATCCTCCGGCTGAGTGAGAAATGGAACGGGTGGAAATTTGAAGCTTATGTTATGAAATTGCGCGTAGGGCCCTGGTACTTGATAGTTTGCTAAAATGGTTGAAACACATTAGTCCTTTACACTTCATCGTAAGAATTGCAACTATTTTCTATTCATTGATTATAAGGAAAATGATTCATCAATGGGATTAAATAAAGGGACATGTAAGGGTATAGTATAATAGAAATGTTAATTGACTCACGGTACGCGTTGAAAGTAAGTGATTCGTAAATTGTGTAATCTGGTGTTCCTGAAACATCCTGCGCGTTAGACCTAGTATTGATCAGATCTGGGACCCGGATTAAAGTATTTTTTGAGTAATCTGCGCCTAGCTCGTTAACCGGGTTCAGAAGCTGTGAATAAAATTTCCGAATTACATGCGAATACAACATCAGTGAGATTACGTGAGAGGTCATCTAAATTTACTTCTACGCTGTCATTTTCTTACAAAGAAGTTTAGCTTTTTAGGAAGAGCAACAGGTCAGCTGCTGATCTAACTTACCACCCCAGATTGGTTGGCGTCGTTGTATTCAACGGATTCTGATGGATCACTATCGTCTGCGCCATCGTAATGGAGAATCGCCAGCGTGGACACCTCGTTTGCACTGCACAGTCCTAAGCCTCGGAATCTCATCCAGTAATTTCCAAGCGGTTGATTTGCTGATATAACGAAATCATATCGTTCTCCAGCGCACAATATGAATGTGTCGACTAAAACGCATATAAAAAAGGTATCATTTCAATTAGGAATGTCTTTCCCATCCATCATGCATATCCCCGATCTGATTCCATATCAAGAAATGTGCCTATCAATTGAAAGGAATAAGTTCGAATATGCAAATGCTGATATAGCAAATTTTTGGTTTGATTGGGAAGCTTAATCATCTATCTCAGCCACTTCTACATTATTTATACTTAGATTGGTATCAATTATTTGTGTTGAAGTTTTTGATTTGTGTATTTCAAGTGGAAAAAATATACCTTCAACTGGCTCAACCGTCGCACCGTCACTGGCGATTATTAACACCTTGTGATTATCAACGGAAACTTGAATTGGGCAGTAAATTGCGGTGTTGAATATCAATCTGAATCTGTATCTGGAACCCTAAACATATTTCAAGTTATAACGTGTGTTAATTGGTTTGTTTAGGGGATTAGTGTGAATAAACAAAAATATGTTCAATATCCCGCAATGTTTCAACCGTTTCTGATGGCCCGAAGATCTCTGAAGGAAATTAGAAGAAAAAAATATATCATCCCAGGACACTTAACAATTTCAGTTATCGTCGTGATCGTGAAAATTATAAATTGCAATTCAATTTTCGTGAAAAATATTATGTCCCATTAATTGAAGATGAAAAATGACAAAACAAATCAGACAAACAAAGCCAATTCTAATGTGCGTAGGTGTGATTAACACAATACTGTAAATTGGAAAAAAAATCTGCACTAATTAGGGTATAGACATATTAAATTAACTTATACTTAGCTTATTACAAATCACCTGGATATGAATATCAATGGGATTACCTGGGTGACCGTGTACTTTTTCCTAGGTATGTAGTCCTGACCGAATGGCACTTTGGCGGTGAATCCATTAACAGTAAGGGTGTACGTAGGCGGCTCCTTTCCCCGAAGCATCGCCATTGTGATTTCAGAAGCTGTAGTCCTTTCGTGCTTATGCCAAATCGTTATGCGGTGTTCGGGATCGTCATAGTCATAAAGATCTTCATTTACGTCGTGTTCTTCACGGATGATTAGACTCCCGTACATTCCGTCAGCGCCCTGAAAAGCTGTAGGACATTGTGAAACATATTGAATGTGATATAAGTAATATGATCAAGTAGCATAGACATTCTTTAATGAATTTAATGTCAAAGGGTCAATCGGTTTGGTATCACCATTTCGGAGTGAATACTGAAAACTATCGATTGGTTTTCCCGGTCACTATATTTACCGAAATCGACCAATATTTTCTCAAATCGATAATTTATTGTCTTCGACCCATATTAGTTAAGCCGAATTTCTGTTAATATAATTGATTTCATTTGGTTCAACAGTTCCAAAAGGCGGTTACACATACCAGAATGAGCATGCCATACATGGGTTCCAGCAGGATAAGCTGTGAAATTGTATAAAAATGTGTTGCCCGGTAGAATTGGACACTGCGTCACGTATGGAACACCATCCATGTATGGGCTGTCAGTCTGCCAGATTCCATGCCAGTGGATGGCCGTGGATTCACTACCGAGTCCGTTGGTTACATTGACCTGAATGATATCTCCTTTGCACACCTAAAATCAACCGTTAGTGCAGAGGTTTTGATATTGAAATACGGACGTTTTAAATGTGACTCTACACCCCATCGCTTATCAAGTTTGATACATCAATATATACCAAGGGACAGTCAAAGCGCAATTTTATTGTGGTACTTGAACATGGAACAAATCAGACAGGGTTGGAACTGGTTAGCGTACCTGGATGCTGGGTCCAGGAAGCATGTGGTTCACGATGGTTACTGGACGGATTTCACCACCGGAAGTAACGCACCCTCGGTTGTAGCAGTCTTCCTTGGTGTGCGGACAATTACCACAGTGACGACCCATCGTCGTCCATCCATGTACGTAAAACTCGTAATAACAGACGCGTATATCGTTGGCGACGCATTCCCTGTGGCAGGGGTGAGAGCTACCACCTTAAAATGAAACAAATCCACATCCAACGATTAGTAACTTGATATAAAAGATCGTCAAAAATGTGACTTATCAAAGTTACAAAATGGGCGAGGCTTAGCTATGCCAAAATGTAGTTTGTCGACTGATTGAACGACTGGGGGTTCAAAAATCAAACGTATTTTTCACACTGTGCATGTCTGAGTCCTGTGAATCCAACTTTTACTCGGTCTGACGTTTTATTTTCCAAAAATCATGTTCTTATAGAAAATGAGGCTGAACCTTTAATAAGACGCGCGCTAAACTACTTTCTTGCATAATAATTAATTCAAAAAAAGGCTCACCCCTTACTGCTGGCTCGTCGTCATTGAGGTCCATCCCTCTAGACTAGAATAGATATAATTATAGAAAATGAAATTTTTCGAACAATATCCAATACGAGCATACGATTATTTGAAAAGTAAAATAAAGACAGTCAAGAGTACGAACCTGATAGGTACTTCCGAGGGATGCGAATGCTGCGCAGAACGCAAAGTAGAGTAGGCGCCTCATTGTCCTAATTTCTAGTAGAACTGAAATTAATTTTTTTAGCTGTAATTATAAGAAATGTTTTATTTTTAATGAAACTCGTGAATCATGTAAGGGGGTTACGATTAAAAAAATTCGCACATACATAGCAATAATTATACCAACAATAAAAAAAAAAAAAAATGTATTCGTCATCAGAAAAATCTTTAAAATAATATATAATTAGCTACATTGTTCGTTCCCGGGTCAGTGATGCGTAAGCTTCGATGATAATCGAAATAAGTTACACGTCTACACTTTACGATGCATAAAGAATTAATTTTTCTCGATCTGAGTGAACTTCGCGTGATGAATCTAAACTATTTATCGTTAATCATCGGACGAATCCATTTTATATCATTTTTGATTACTATTTTTTGAGTTTTTCGCGAAATTATATCACGGCTGGTAAGGTAGGCCTATAGCCTCATCTTAATCTGGAGACACCGCACAGATTCTTCTGCACAACACCAGCTAAACTGGACATATTTCAGTCTATTTTTTTTCAACTGATCGAGATTCGAATAAAAAACAGGTCGATTATATAAGAAAGTTCGGAGTTGATCGTAAAAATAATTATAAAAAATGTGTTATGAAATTTTAACAATACAGGGTGAGCCATAAAAAAAAGACTGGACCGATTTAAAATGTGATTAAAATCCGAACGCGTCGACCGATTTTCAGAAACTTTATTTTTCTCGAAACTGGAAAAATAGAACTTTCGTTTCGCGTTTGAAAATCCGAAAAATCTTCATTCCTTGTTGAGATACACGGTTTTGGAAAACGTGGTTTGAAAAAGTCGCTGAGAGGATGAAAAATAATTAATATTGAAGAATGTTCAACTTCATTTCTATCTTAAATTATGATTCGAAGTTGGATTCTGACATTTTAGCAATTCTTTTCGATTTTTTATTCACATGACATGATAAACAAAATTACGAAAAAAAAAACATTTCAAAAGATAAGGGTCCAAGTCTGTCACACTTGGAGAAGGTCACAAAATTTCATTTATACAAAAAATTTATTTATGAAAAGCTATGAATGTTTTAATCGTAAGTTGTGATACAAAAATTTATTAATTTTTAAAATTTCCCATTAATTCTCAAATACAGATATTGATAATGTTTTGGAAAATTTTCTCTGTAAAGTGAAATCTATTTTGAAGATTGCTATTTTTAAAGAATTGAAGTACAAAAAAGTTCATATAGCTTTTTTATAATAAAATTCTATATGATAAAGTATGAAAAAATATAAAAGCAGATCGAGGAAAATTGTTGAACAATCATTTTAATAAAATAAAAAAAAATAAAAAAAAAAAAAATAATAATAATAATATTAAAACGATGAATTTTCACGATAATTGATAATAAAAAAAAAAATAAAAATATATGCAAGAAGATTCAAAAACAATTTGAAACAAATTTTTATCATCGTAAAAATTTTTATACGTTATCGTCACAACAATTTATAATCATTATAATAAAATATTGACAATTTTTCTGAGTAATTTTTCCAAAAAAAAAAAAAAAACACAAAAATTATTTTTTCTTTTCTCTTTTCAGCGATAATATAGTTTTGAAAAAAAATTACCGTTTATATAAAGATCACATTTCGTACCTTGAGAAGAATCAATGCAGCGTAAATCTTCCTATCGTAAAACTGAACGTAGAAGTGTACTTCCCACACTGGTCCTCACGATATAAACGGTTCGTGGCTTCTGCGACTTGTTGGTGGTGCCGTGTGAAATTAGGACCTTGCAATATTGCGGCGAAGGGAACGGGACGATCCAGCTTTAACGTTTTCGGTATCATTAATACTCTCCGTGCAGAATATTTTTTTCAGAAAAAACACTCCCCCACTCCGATACTACCCCACGCTTGCACCCGTCCACCCCCGCTAGTACCTACCCATATTCTTTATTTCCACACGTCAACTGGCGAAGGTCTTTATACGAATTTAATGTTTGTTATTGTCTATCATCAATAACTGAACTTATAAAAATCCGGAATCTATGATAACACCAATTAATGATCAGGCGTTACGGACAGACGACGATTACTACTTGACGGGTTCTTGAGATCAATTCTGATAAGCGTTAACAAACATTAAAATTGCATAAAGACCTACGCTAGTTGATGTGTGGAAATAAGGAATATAGATACTATGTAGGCAATATTATTTACAAACTCCGCTATATCACTCGTACCACGTGAATTGTCCTCATTACAAGTATCACACTTATGATATTTATCCACAATGATAACAGTGATAAAAATTATGGAATAACTACCCAGTAAAAGAATCATTTGAA
Organism: Macrophya annulata; assembly: GCA_963924015.1. Classification (NCBI taxonomy): domain Eukaryota; kingdom Metazoa; phylum Arthropoda; class Insecta; order Hymenoptera; family Tenthredinidae; genus Macrophya; species Macrophya annulata. The sequence goes on from OZ001264.1 coordinate 11,097,245, forward strand.
GCCTGTTCCTCTTCACTATTCTCAAGGACTGTACTAATTCAGAAAAATTCACAGCTAGCAATTGATAGGGTTAATTCTATAGTCAAAGATAATAATAAAAAAAAAAAAAAAAAATAGTTGAATATATTTTTATACATTTTTTTTTAATGTAAAAATATCAATTGCAAAAATCGGCCAATTTTATAATATATTCATATACCTATACCAAGTATTTCAACTACATTTTTCATGACGTTAAATTGTTTTTTTCATTGACAGGGGGGTAGGGGGCTCAGGTGCTCAGCGTCCGATTAGAACTACGACCTAATTAATTGTGCTCAGCTATGTTCAGGTGTTGAAAATTTTAATGAGTAAATATTTTTATCAGCGGTATTTATATAGGTGATTAATTACCTTTGAATAAATTGACGCAGCTACGTGATACACGTGATTATTTATCCAACTGCAACCTTAATAACAACTTCCCAAAATTTGTAAATACTTGAGCTGCAAGTACTTAGAGTAAATAATCAATATTTTTAAAAAACCGATCCCGCTATTTTCACGTGATCATGTAAAGTTCTCTATAAGGCTGTCTCCTTGTGCAAACAAAGAAATATTATCGATATTATCTATTGACGTTTTTAGAAGGCCAAATACGCAACTGTTTTAAAGACTTTACGGTCATGTCAATGAACCTAAGAAAAATTAGACGCATTTTATGGAAATTTAGGAAGTTTTACTCTCGTAATCTCACCTAGAAAAATAAAAAAATTTTCTGGAAAATCTTAAATTCTTAGGGAATTTAAAATCGAAAAGTAACTAGACACCCTGAGTCAATATTTTCCGCCTAATATAGTTTCATTGCTGGATTATTCTGCAGTTATTATACAAATTCTAATTCCAATTTGCTATTACTCATCAAAAATGCTGTGAGACATTTTATATTATATAACTGGCAATCACATGAATTTAACTGTCTTGAAAAAAAGAAAAATAATAATAATATTCTTCAGAGTTATTGATACATGAATTGACTAAGTTTACACAGCTTGAGACCTATAAGTCATAAATTTAAGTATATTATAAACCAATAACGAGGTATATTATATAATGCGACAATCTCGAATCTTGGAAACTGTGTATTAGGGTGGTTAAATAGAAAAAAAAAAAACTTAAAATCGCCATGTTTTACGTAACATAAAGACAGAATCGGTTCGTTAGTTCAGGTGCATCAATTCGATACTCGCTGTCCTTTGTAATCCATTTCATGATATCGGTACATCGTTATGTAAAATAAATATTGAACTACTACCCGTGCGGTTATAAATTAGGCGGTATTTATATAAGCGATTAATTACGCTTGAATAAATTGACATACATGATATATGTGCATATTTATTCAACTGCAATCTTGATAAAAATTTTCCAAAATTTGCAAATATTTAAGCTATAAGCTGACTAAATAATCCATATTTTTAAAAAACCGATCCTGTTATGTTAACGTGATTATGTAATTATTTTACGGCTGTCTTCTTATGCAGACAAAGAAATATGATCGATATATCTATCGACATTTGCAGAAGGCCGAATACGCAACTGTTTTTAAAATTTAAGCATCCCACGGTGGTGTGTCAATGAATTTAAGAAATTTAAGAAGTTGCACTCTCGAAACCTCACCTAGAAAAAAAAATAAAAATGATTTTCTGGAAAATTTGAAATTTTCAGAGAATTTAAAATCGATAAATATAACTGGACACCCTGAGTCAATATTTTCCGCTTAATAGTTTCATGTCTGGATTATTCTGTAGTTACTATACAAATTCTAAGTCAAATTTGATATTACTCATCAAAAATGCTGTTAGACATCCTAATCCAGCCATAAAATTAATCCCAAAGCCTTAATTCTTTCCCCATTTTCATATTTTTGATAATAATCTTCGCTTTAGATTATAGTCAGGTATTGTCAGGCTAATTTTTGAATTAATCTGATAAACAATAAGTAAAATACTGATTGGTTCCCCACTAACGACGGGGCATACCTTCCGTTGTGGAAATTATCCAGGCTTTCTATATAAGATACCGTGAGAACAGAAATTATTGTCAGTTTTTGAGTTCAATCCAGTGATTTGTAAAGTACAAGTGAAACTAAAAAATAAGTTACTGACTTACAGATATAAAGCACAGAACTTTTCTGTAATGAAACTGCTTTCGATATTTCTTAAAATTAATTAAGAGGGGTTAATGTTTTTTTTTAATAAATATAATGCCGTTGTTTGTTTTTTTGTTGTTTTTTTCATATTTATTTATTATATGTTCATTTTTGTACATGACCGTGAGCCTATAAGTATATTAAATATATTTTCAAATCGAGTGGATGAAAATTTGTCAAAAATTTTTTATTCGAGAATTAATAACTGAGATAAAAGTTTGAAAAAAATTAATAATCTGTCTGTAACAATTGGGCACGTACTGGAAAATCAACATAATTGGCCAAACTTCGAAATGGCCAGTATCAGAACCTCGGTGGTTCGATTTGGAAATTCCATGTACGAGTAGTAGTAAATTCAATATATTCTTTCGAATGACTTTTCTCGATTTCTGCTTCGCCATGTGTTTCCGACACGTCACTTGGGCTGTCACACTCTAGCTCACGAGTACTTGGTGTGACCTTACTGTCCGGATTCAAGATAGAATAATCTCCACTGCAAGTAGGAAAACCTTTTGGAGCCTGAACCATTTCGCTATCCTCCCCAACCTTGATAACGAATCCCATTCCTTCTTCGAAGTGAGAGGAAACGTGACAATGTAAGAGCCAGTATCCCGGACTGTCAGTGATGAAGCGTGTAACTACGAACCCACGGGCGGGTACCCCAATTACATCTTTTAATGGGGCTGAGTACAAATTTTTTTCAATTGATCCAGCTTCATTCAGGGCTTTCACATCTTCTACGGTAATATCGGATGTATTACCAGACGCTGAGGCGACTATGTAGTAATAGTGGCCATGAATATGTATGGGGTGATCGGCAGTCCCCCCCGAAGCTGAAAAAATCGTTGGAATTATCATTTTGAGATTATCTGGCTCGTAAAAATCGAGCTTATTCTACCCCTACAAGAAATTAAAAGCTTTGAAAATCTTCTCTCTCACGAATTGTCGCGTATACTTACTCGTGTCAATCAGGATCAACTCGACAAGACTGTCCTTTTTTACTTCATAGAGAGTCGGGCAAGTGCAGTAGTCATTTTGGCAAACTTTAGCGCTGTTATCATCTTGCGTGCAATACATATCAGATGTGATATCCTCCGGCTGAGTGAGAAATGGAACGGGTGGAAATTTGAAGCTTATGTTATGAAATTGCGCGTAGGGCCCTGGTACTTGATAGTTTGCTAAAATGGTTGAAACACATTAGCCCTTTACACTTCATCGTAAGAATTGCAACTATTTTCTATTCATTGATTATAAGGAAAATGATTTATCAATGGGATTAAATAAAAGGACATGTAAGGGTATAGTATAATAGAAATATTAATTGACTCACGGTACGTGTGGAAAGTAAGTGGTTCGTAAAATATGTAATCTGGTGTTCCTGACACATCCTGCGCGTCAGACATAGTATTGGTCAGATCTGCGATCCTAATTAAAGTATTGTCTGGGTAATCTTCGTCTGCCTCGTCAACCGGGTTCAGAAGCTGTGAATAAAATTCCCGAATTAGGTATGTACATGCGAATTCAACATCAGTGAGATTACGTGAGAGGTAATTTAAGTTTGTTTCTACGCTATCATTTTCGTATAATAAAGTTCAGCTTTTTAGGAAGAGTTGCAGGTCAGGCGCTGATCTAACTTACCACCCCGGATCGGTTGGCGTCGTTGTATTCAGTGGATTCTGATGGATCACTATCGTCTGCGCCATCGTAATGGAGAATTGCCAGCGAGGAAACATTGTTTAAACTGCACAGTCCTAAGCCTCGGAATCTAATCCAGTAATTTCCAACCGTTTGATTTGCTGATATAACGAAATCATATCGTTCTCCAGCGCCCGTTATGAATGTGTCGACTAAAACGCGTATAAAAAAGGTATCATTTCAATTAGGCATGTCTTTCCCATCCATCATGCATATCCCCGATCTGATTCCATATCAAGAAATGTGCCTATCAATTGAAAGGAATAAGGTCGAATATTCAAATGCTGATATAGCAAATTTTTGGTTTGATTGAGAAGCTTAATCATCTATCTCAGCCACTTCTACATTATTTATACCTTGATTGGTATCAATTATTTGTGTTGAAGTTTTTGATTTGTGTATTTTAAGTGGAAAAAATATACCTTCAACTGGCTCAACCGTCGCACCGTCACTGGCGATTATTAACAGCGTATGATTATCAACGGAAACTTGAACTGGGCAGTAAATTGCGGTGTTGAATATCAATCTGAATCTGTATCTGAAACCCTGAATATATTTCAAGTTATCACGTATGTGAGTTGGTTTGTATTGGAGATTAGTGTCAATAAAAAGAATATGATCAATATTCCGCAACATTTCAGCCGTTTCTGAAGGCCCGAAGGTTTCTGAAGGGAATTAGAAAAAAAATATATCATTCCAGGACACTTAACAATTTCAGTTATCGTCGTGATCGTGAAAATTATAAATTGCAATTCAATTTTCGTGAAAAATATTATGTCCCATGAATTGCAGATAAAAAATGACAAAACAAATCAGACAAACAAAGGCAATTTCAATGTACGTAGGTGTGATTAACACAATACTGTAAATTAAAGAAAATCTGCAGTGATTAGGGTATATACCTTATCAAATAACTCATACTTAGCTTATTACAAATCATCTTGATATAAATATCAACGGGATTACCTGGGTGACCGTGTAATTTTTCCTAGGTGTGTAGCTCTGACCGTATAGCACTTTTTCGGTGTATCCATTAACAGTGATACTGTACGTTGGTGGTACCACTCCCCGGAGCGTCGCCGATTTGAGATCAAAAGCTGTAGTCTTTTCGTTCCAATGCCAAATCATTATGCGGTGTTCAGGATCGTCATAGTCGTAAAGATCTTCATTAACGTCGTTCTCTTCACGGATGATTAGGCTCCCGTAGAATCCCTCAGCGTCCTGAAAAGCTGTTTGACATTGTGAAATATTTTGAATGTAACATAATTAATACGATCAAGTAGCATAGACATTCTTCAACGAATTTCACGCCAAAGGGACAATCGGTTTAATATCACTATTTCGGAGTGGATACTGAAAACTATCGATTGGTTTTCCCGGTCACTATATTTACCTGAATAGACTAATATTTTCTTAAATCGATAATGCATTGTCTTGGACCCATGTTAATTAGGCCGAATTTCTGTTAATGTAATTAATTTCATTTGGCTCAACAGCTCCTAACGGTGATTACACATACCAGCATGAGCATGCCATATATGGGTTCCAGGAGGATCAGCTGTGAAATTGTATAAAAATGTGTTGCCCGGTAGAATTGGACACTGCGTCACGTATGGAACCCCATCCATGTATGGGGTGTCAGTCTGCCCCATTCCATGCCAGTGGATGGTCGTGGATTCACTACCGAGTCCGTTGGTTAGATTGACCTGAATGATATCTCCTTTGCACACCTAAAATCAATCGTTAGTGCAGAGCTTCTGATATTGAAATATGGACGTTTCAAATGTGACTCTACACCCCATCGCTTATCAAGTTTGATACATCAATATATACCAGGGGACAGTCAAAGCGCAATTTTATTGTGGTACTTGAACATGGAACAAATCAGACAGGGTTGGAACTGGTTAGCGTACCTGGATGCTGGGTCCAGGAAGCATGTGGTTCACGATGGTTACCGGACGGATGTCACCACCGGCAGTAATGCACCCTAGGTTGTAGCAGTCTTCCGTGGTGTTCGGACAGTCGGCACACTGACTAGTCATCGCAAACCAGTCATGTACGTAAAACTCGTAATAACAGACGCGTGTATCGTTGGCGACGCATTCCCTGTAGCAGGGGTGAGAGCCACCACCTTAAAATGAAACAAATTCACATCCAACGATTAGTAACTTGATATAAAAGATCGCTAAAAATGTGACTTATCAAAGTTACAAAATGGGCGATGATTAGCTATGTCAAAATGTAGTTTGTCGACTGATTGAACGACTGGGGGTTCAAAAATCAAACGTATTTTTCACACTGTGCATGCCTGAGTCCTGTGAATCCAACTTTTACTCGGTCTGACGTTTTATTTTCCAAAAATCATGTTCTTATAGAAAATGAGGCTGAACCTTTGATAAGACGTGCGCTGAACTACTTTCTTGCATAATAATTAATTTAAAAAAAGGCTCACCCGTTATTGCTGGCTCAGTGTTATTCAGTTCCATCCCTCTAGACTAGAATAGATATAATTATAGAAAATGAACTTTTTCGAACGATATATAATACGAGTATACGATTATTTGAAAAGAAAAATAAAGACAGTTAAGAGTACAAACCTGATAGGTACTTCCGAGGGACGCGAATGCTGCGCAGAACGCAAAGTAGAGTATGCGCCTCATCCTCTTTGCCAGTAGAACTGTAAATAATTATTTAAATGTAAATTTTGTAAATTATTAAAATAAGATGTAATTAGCTACATTGTTCGTTCCTGGGTCAGTGATGCGTAAGCTTCGATGATAATCGAAATAAGTTACACGTCTACACTTTACGATGCATAAAGAATTAATTTTTCTCGATCTGAGTGAACTTCGCGTGATGAATCTAAACTATTCATCGTTAATCATCGGACGAATCCATTTTATATCATTTTCAATTACTATTTTTTGAGTTTTTCGCGAAATTATATCGCGGCTGGTAAGGTAGGACTATAGCATCATCTTAATCTGAGCTTACGTATACTCCGTGCTGGGTTTTGGAGACATCGCACAGATTTTTCTTCACAACACCAGCTAAACTGAATATATTTCAGTTTTTTTTTTTTTCAACTGATTGAGAATTGAACAAAAAACAGGCCCATAATAAAAGAAAGTTTAGGGTTAATCGTAAAAATAATGATAAAAAATGTATTATAAAATTTTAACAATACAGGGTGAGCCATAAAAAAAGACTGGACCGATTTAAAATGTGATTAAAATCCGAACGCGTCGACCGATTTTCAGAAACTTTATTTTTCTCGAAACTGGAAAAATAGAACTTTCGTTTCACGTTTGAAAATCCATTTGAAAATTTTCATTACTTGTTGAGATATACACAGTTTTGGAAAACGTGGTTTGAAAAAGTTGGGAGGATGAATAAAAAATTAATATTAAAAATCGTTCAACTTGATTTCTGTCATAAATTATTGTAGAACAATAATTTCCATGAAATAAAAAAATAATAATAATAATAATATCAAAACAATGAATTTCCACGATAATTTATAATGAAAAAAAAAATGTGCAAGAAGATTCAGAATCAATTTGAAACTAATTTTCATCATCGTCTAAATTTTTATACGTTCTTCACAATAATTTATAATCTTTATAATAAAATATTTACAATTTATCTGAGTAATTTTTCAAAAAAAAACAAAAAAAAAATTTTTTTTTTTCCCTTTCCAGCGATAATACAATTTTGAAAAAAAATTACCGATTACATAAACATCATATTTCGTACCTTGAGAAGAATCAATGCAGTGTCAACTTCCTTATCGTAAAACTGAACGTAGAATAGTGAACTTCCCACACTGGTCCTCACTATATGAACAGGTCGTGGATTCTGTGAATTGTCGGTGGTGCCGTGTGAAATTGGTGCCGTGTGATATTGGGGCAAGGGGAATGGGAAAATCCTGCCTTAACACTTTCGGTGTCATAGTACCCTCGGTGCAAAGTATCATTTTCAGGAAAGACACTCCAATAATCGAATCATTCGAAGCCTGTTCCTCTTCACTATTCTCGAGGACTACACTAATTCGAAAAATCGTACAGGGTGCAGAAAAATTCGCAACTAGCATTTGATATTGTTAATCCCATAGTCAAAGATAATAATGAACAAGAAATAGTCGAATATATTTTTATATATTTTATATTTTTATTGCGATAAAATTTAATAAGTACATAGTCTCCGTTTTAGAAAACGGTCACATCAGTCCCGCCTAATATCAAAAAATTACAAAAATCGATACATGCGTTACAAAAAATATGGTATGCACCAAGGGCTAAGCGGGCTCTTTAACCTCACGTGGTTGCAGTACTCGTCTTCGGCTCACAAACACACTCGCCTTCAGCTCGTGCTGCGAGTTCTACACTCGGTCTAAAAAAGCCCACTTTACGCCCTTGGTACACAATATACTATTAATATTTTCATTACAGATCTACATGTCGATATAATGTACGAAAAAATGTACACGTACGATATGGAGACATCTCACTGCCTCAGCCGGTCCACGTGTTATAAATTTTTATTATATAATTATTTTATATTATATAACTGGCAATCACATGAATTTAACTGTCTTGAAAAAAAGAAAAATAATAATAATATTCTTCAGAGTTATTGATACATGAATTGACTAAGTTTACACAGCTTGAGACTTAAGTCATAAGTGTAAGTATATTATAAACCAATAATAAGGTATATTATATAATGCGACAATCTCGAATCTTGGAAACTGTGTATTAGGGTGGTTAAATAGAACAAAAAAAAAAACTTAAAATCGCCATGTTTTACGTAACACAAAGACAGAATCGGTTCGTTAGTTCAGGTGCATCAATTCGATACTCGCTGTCCTTTGTAATCCATTTCATGATATCGGTACATCGTTATGTAAAATAAATATTGAGCTACTACCCGTGCGGTTATAAATTAGGCGGTATTTATATAAGCGATTAATTACGCTTGAATAAATTGACATACATGATATATGTGCATATTTATTCAACTGCAATCTTGATAAAAATTTTTCAAAATTTGCAAATATTTAAGCTATAAGCTGACTAAATAATCCATATTTTTAAAAAACCGATCCCGTTATGTTCACGTGATTATGTAATTATTTTACGGCTGTCTTCTTATGCAGACAAAGAAATATGATCGATATATCTATCGACATTTGCAGAAGGCCGAATACGCAACTGTTTTTAAAATTTAAGCATCCCACGGTGGTGTGTCAATGAACTTAAGAAATTTAAGAACTTGCACTCTCGAAACCTCACCGAGAGAAAAATAAAAATTATTTTCTGGAAAATTTGAAATTTTCAGAGAATTTAAAATCGATAAATATAACTGGACACCCTGAGTCAATATTTTCCGCTTAATAGTTTCATTTCTGGATTATTCTGTAGTTACTATACAAATTCTAAGTCAAATTTGTTATTACTCATCAAAAATGCTGTTAGACATCCTAATCCAGTCATAAAATTAATCCCAAAGCCTTAATTCTTTTCCCATTTTCATATTTTTGATAATAATCTTCGCTTTGGATTATAGTCAGGTATTGTCAGGCTATTCTTAGAATTAATCTGATAAACAATAAGTAAAATACTGATTGGTTCCCCACTAACGACGGGGCATACCTTCCGTTGTAAAAATTATCCAGGCTTTCTATATAAAATACCGTGAGAACAGAAATTGGTGTCAGTTTTTGAGTTCAGTTCAGTGATTTGTAAAGTACAAGTAAAATTAAAGAATAAATGATAATTTGTCTTTTGACTTAAGAACAAAATAAAACGTGACAATGAATTCATTCTAATGACTTTATAGACGTAAATCGCATAACAGTAGTTAGTATACGACACGGATCACGTACATACGTCTTTCATAAACATGTAGCAAGAAAGAAAAAATATTTACATATATTTTCATTATCTGTAATAACCAGTTGCGTCAGTTCGTAATCTTTGTCGTATTGAAAAAATAAAAATAGTTTATTCCGAATCGAGCCAAGTGAAATATTACCATAGCTCGATATTCCATCGAGTCTCTGCACAAGACAGCTGCTTCAGTCTTAATATTTTTGAATTCTTAGTTTTCTTGATTTCGAAATCATATAATAGTGATTACAAAATGAAAAGTTTCGGGGTGGTAATTGATCCGTGTGAACTTGCAATACTGTTCATTATTTTTTCTTCTATTTGCGTTAAAAATTCTGTACAAGAAAAGATTTCATGTGAAAATTCAAAGCCCAATCGGCCACACATCATCACGATTATTGCCGACGATTTGGTAAGAATTAAATTTATACTTTTTTGAATTGTGTCGATTATTAATTAAAGTGGACACCGTGATTTGATCGATAAAACGTTATCAAGTTATTGCATATATGAATTTATTTTATTTTATAAATCGAGAGAAGTTATCCTTTTGAATATTTGGATTGGAATAGATTTCGATATCCTCGAGTTTCTTTTCGTAATTTTTCTACTCTTTCTAAACAATATGGATTTTCATATCGAATTATTAATATATTATAATTTGGTAATAAATGCAAAGCGCATAGAATTTCATTTTTTATTTATAATTCAGCCCATCAGAGTCCCAGTTTGAAATTCAGAAGACTTTCAATTTGTTTTTTTTTTAATCTTTAATGACCAATATACACGATGATCATCATCAATGTTGAAGTCAATGGTGCAGAAAAATCTCAAACTTTCAACACCCATTGTCACAAAAAGTAAGGAATAATTTTTTTTTCTCCATGAAACTAAAAGACACAAAGTTGCAAATGACTAACACTAATTACAGTCATGGTAATTATATATTATCTTGAACAACAAGCAATCGCGTATTTTCAATAACCAGTCATACTATATCATACATTATATTATCTACGTATACAAGTCAATGACTCACGACTAGTCACTTGTTGATAGGGTTGGAATGACGTGAGTTTCCATGGATCTGACCAAATACCGACACCAAATATCGACGCTTTGGCAGCGAATGGGGTAATATTGAACCGTTACTATACCCAGCCGACTTGCACCCCGTCGAGAACCGCATATCTCACCGGACAGTATCCTATTCGAAATGGTATGGAACGCGGATATGTTACTGCTATTAACGTACTAAAAAATCGTACAGTCGATAACGAATAACATGTTATGTTTAATTCTCAGGGATGCAGGGATTTCCTCTAAAATGTGGAGAACGCTGGGGGATTCCATTGAAGACTTCCCTACTTCCTGAACACCTTCGTAATTTGGGATACACGACAAGACTCGTAGGGAAATGGCACGTCGGTTACTATTCGACTAACCATACGCCGACCCATCGTGGGTTCGATTCTTTCATCGGATACTACAACGGCTTTGTATCGTATTTTGACTACATCGTGAGACAGGGTGTTAGTTGACAAAAATAAAAATTCACTAAATATTGTATGGAAGGAAATCTTTCTCATAGTTGTAAAACAAACAAAAAATGCCTTGACGTTAAAGTTCAGCTTAATGTTCTTCTATTTCTATTTTCTCTATAGAACCTATCTGGATATGACTTCCACCGTAATACCCCGGTCAGTTCGAAAGTAGAGCACAACGGAAAATATTTTACTGACGTCGTTACTCAGGAAGTGGAAAAGATCATCGAAGATCATGACGTATCGAACCCTCTTTACCTCCAAGTCGCTCATCTTGCACCGCACTCCGGAGGGATCATTCCCTTAGAAGTTTGGAACTTGACAGAAGTAAACAAAGTCTTCGGTTACATCAAGGATAGTAATCGACGGAAGTACGCTGGTAAGATCGATATTAAAATAATTCCGTTAATTATGAATTCAATTATTGCTTGGAACATGATTAAAAAACTTTTAACTGACATAGGAATGGTTGCACGTTTGGATTATTCTGTGGGTCGGATTGTTCGAGCGCTTAATAAGGCTGGAATGCTGGAAAATTCGATAGTAATTTTTACCACGGATAACGGGGCGCAGACCGAAGGTCTTCTCGAAAATTTTGGCTCCAATTATCCTCTTCGTGGGGTGAGTATATTTTGGATATCGCTATTATCTTCTTTGAAGACTGAAGGATAGAAATCATGACGCTAGCTTTCATTCAAAATCAGGGCACACCGATCAGAGTTTGTTAGATTTTTCAAATCTTAGAGTAAATCGCAGACCGCGATTTTTCGGAACGTATGAGGCAGACCCCAAGAGAAGGTATTTAGAATACGCTTTGTTGCAAACGATGACATAGTCAGACTTCGGTTTCGGAGTCAGTTAAATTAGGACACTAGTCTCTCTGATGGAATTTCATTGTTTTGTGTTTAACAAAGGTTTGAATGTCTGCATAGGAACTTGACACCATTTCAATCGATATTCGTATACTCTTCGTCTGATCACCTTGTAATCATTCTCGATGTAAATTCTGAAGTATGTTTGATTATAAGATTTCAATATTTAACTGACAATAAGACAAAGGAGGGAAAATCACCGGGCAAGATGGCCACCAAGACCGAAGCTGTGGGCCACCTCACGATTCACGCGTACGATTTTTCTGGACCAGCATTAAAATTCGAAAGAATTTAAACGTTGCTGGTTTCCTACCGACGAAACGTTTTTAAAATGTTCATACATAGTTTATTCAGATGGCATAGGACTTCCCTAAACTGCTACAGAAAATTAACGGAGTATTATAAACTTGAACCATTGACTGTAGATCCTGATTAAAACATTGAAACGATTTTCAGTTAAAGTTCACCATGTTTGATGGTGGCGTTAGGGGAGCCGCGTGCATATATTCTCCGCTGCTAAAAAATGCCTCGAGAGTCTCTAAAGAATTGATGCACATCACTGACTGGATGCCGACCCTGTACTCGGCTGCTGGAGGCAATCTTGACGATCTTGGTGAAATCGACGGCGTCAATCAGTGGCCATCTTTGAAGAACGGTGAAGAGAGCCCTCGAAAATCGGTGCTTCTGAACATCGATGAAGTCCGTAAAGTCGCCGGAGCAGTTTCCGGAAATTACAAGTTATTTCAGGGTAAGTGACTCGATCAGTGATTTTGGGGTGATTCATAGAAAAGAACGTAGCTCAACATTTTCTCTTAACGCTCAAATGAAGACTATAATAAATGCAGATACAAAGTAGTATCGTTTTGCCTACTCACTCTACACGCTTCTGCTCTGAACATTTCAGGATACCAGACTGAATACACCGATTTTTATGGTGACAGTGGCGTCGGGGATGACTATCCACGTTACAACGCAACTTCTGTCGTGACATCTGACGTGGGCAAAGCGATCGCTGAAATTTCCGATAGCACTGCGACTCCGGAGCAGATAATCAGGCTACGAAAAGAGGCTCAGATTTTCTGCCCACTTTGCAACAAGTATGCGAACTGCACTGACAAATGCCTGTTCGATATGAGCCAAGACCCGTGCGAGACCGTTGACATCTCTGCCCAACATCCCGAGGTGGGTCCTAACACGTTCTTTAATATGGAATCCAATTGGCAATTCAAAAGACACAAATATATTGATATGAACTGATTGTTTTAAGTTATTTTTACTTCTTCAACACGAGACCCTCACATGCTAAAACGGAGTCAACGACTATCTCCTCGTTGTCCTCGTTGTTTTCCGCGCTCTAAATTTGCAAGAGGGTTTCTCTATAGGATTAGTCGAATAGTTGACTGGATATCTACTGCACATTGCACAGCGTTATTGCACTATCATACACGAATACGTGGATAATGATTTTCGTTTAATTTCAGACCGTAAAACTCTTGGAGGACTACATAACGTCATATTGGCCAGTTTTGATCCCACAATCGAGCTCACAGGTTGACCCGGCATCGTCCCCTGATAATTTTAACGGTGTATGGGAGCCGTGGGTAAATCTCACTTGGAAGGAACCCAAACTCGACAGTCCCCTCATAGACGAGTAGCCGGTTATTACCGTGGTGTACTAGCAGCTTATCAATATCTATAAATGTAGTATGTATCTATGTGCGTACATACATGTATATATACTTTATATGTATCCATAAATGGCAATAAGAATATAAAAATTAGTCCATCGTATTGTAACAGTAATTTTTGTGAATAGTTTCCGAGTAACGCATTTTATTACAACGATTATTTGAAGGGAGTTAGTCGCTGTCTAATCCTCAGACAGTTATTCTTATCTGTGTGAATCGTTATCAAATAAATATAACCACCTACATGAAAATTATTTAATTTTTTTTCTTCTCTTTTTTGTATTTCAACTAATCTACGAAAACATTATTATCGTATTATTATTAACCGTAGCTTAGTAGGTCGTGTCAAATGTCATATTCAATCAACGAAACATGTTAGTTAAATGTCGAGTTTCCCCTCCACCAGCTACTAAATATGTGACGATCAGTCTCTCGCGAAAGGCGAAACGATGAATTTCTTTGTTCGCTATAGAATGTTGAAACTACGAAGCTAACGGTCATTCTCACATATTGAGGCTGGTATTCGGGATATTAAAGTTACAGTTAAAATGGCTGATTTTTTTGGTCAAACAGTGAGATAGACATGTTGTAAATCGGTAGTGAAAGAAAAAAAAAGTAAAAGGATAGGAATCGGCTTTGATATTCCTTTCCCCAATAATTATTTCTTTTTTCTTCTGCTTCTACTTTTTCTTCATCTAATTAACGATTTATAAAATAGCAAATTTCGGAGTCAAGATGAAGAGTAAACTAGTGCTGTTTACAATTTTCTTAACCGTTTATTACGTAGAAATTTTTGCACTTAAGGAAAATTATGAGGCTGAAGAAACTTCGAATCCTAATCGGCCACACATCATTACGATTATTGCTGACGATATGGTAAGACGATTATTCACTTTTAATTTATTATGTCTATAACTATTAATTAATGAGTGAATACCGCCGATGGGTATATCGTTATCAAATAACATTCCATATGGATATATGTATACTTATACGAATCGCGAGTTCGTGAAAGGCAATTCTTAGACTATTACGAACGTAGCCAAGTTTCCATTCTCAATTCTGTGCATTTCATTATCGATGATAATGACGTTGCATAATCGGTAGGTTTGATGAGGTCATACCCGTGGGAAAGTCGTATTGCTTACGTATAGATGTTAGGCCTAGCCAGAAAATTGTTTTCTCAACCGTTCAGTGCTCATGGAATTTTTGTTAATTTTTGGAAAATTGAAATAATTAGACGATATGTATGAGTATATAAAACGTATTTGTAGATTATTTTTAAAATATCTCCGAAGAGAAGAGGTTTAGAGTAAATTTACACTGGAGCTTTTCTGTAGAAAATTTTATGAACTATAAAAAAAGTCTCATAAAATTTTTCGCTAAGTTTAATAGTTTAAGAGATAATCGCCGTAGATAGAAGAAAATCGTAATTCGACTATGTTTCGTCATAACGACAGGTGTGATTATTGTGAATACGTCTGAACAGAAACTAGACGTCGGATGCCATCCATGAAGTTTAAATACCATGAAAATTAATCGCTCACACCTTAATTGTTAACAGGGTTGGAACGACGTAAGTTTCCATGGGTCTGACCAGATACCGACGCCAAATATCGACGCTTTGGCAGCGAATGGGGTAATATTGAACCGTTACTATACCCAGCCGACTTGCACCCCGTCGAGAACCGCATATCTCACCGGACAGTATCCTATTCGAAATGGTATGGAACGCGGATATGTTACTGCTAGTTACGTACTACAAAATGGTACAGTCGAAAACGAATAACATGTTATGATTAATTCTCAGGTATGCAGGGTCATCCTCTAAAAGCTGGGGAACGCTGGGGAATCCCATTGGAGACTCTCCTACTTCCGGAACACCTTCGTAATTTGGGATACACGACAAGACTCATGGGGAAATGGCACGTTGGTTACTACTCGACTAACCATACGCCGACCCATCGTGGTTTCGATTCTTTCCTTGGGTATTACAGCGGCTATGTAAAGTACTTCGACCACATCATTACGCAGGATGTTAGTCGTTCAGACCTTGAAATTAATAAAGACTGTGTGTAATAATCCCGTGAAGATTGACAGAAAAAAAGCAATAAAAGAAAAACAGAAAGTTCTTTTCATCATTTCGCAGCCCGTATAACCGAATTTGATTTTGACTTGAACTCACACAAATTTTACTTAAATTCGTTAGACTATGACGTGAAAATTTGACTTCGTTTCTCTCTTTTTTTTTCTCACTAGAACTTCACCGGATATGATGTTCATCGTGATACTCCAGACAGTTCGAAGGTCGAATACAACAAACAATATTTTACTGACGTGATTACTCAGGAAGTGGAAAAAGTCATAGAAGACCATGACAGATCGAAGCCTCTTTACCTCCAGGTGGCTCATCTCGCACCACATGCAGGAGAGAATGACGAACTTCTAGAAGTTTGGAACTTGACGGAAGTAAACGAGGTCTTTGGCTACATCGAGGATATTAATAGGCGAAAGTACGCTGGTGAGATCGATATTCAAATAATTGGATTAATTGTTAGTTCAATGGTTTAGAACATCATATGAAAAAGGCTGTAATGTATATCTTCTGATAAAGGAATGGTTGCGCGATTGGATTATTCCGTGGGGCGGATTGTGCGAGCGCTAAATAAAACTGGAATGCTAGAAAACTCGATCGTAATTTTCACCACCGATAATGGGGCGCAGACTGAAGGTCTTCATGAAAATACTGGCTCTAATTATCCGCTTCGTGGAGTGAGTAGTAGGATTTACGAGCGATAACTATGAAAGGAAAATAAAGAAAAAGAGTAGTAGGATGAGGTTTGATTCTTTCGTATATATCTATGTATACGATCGAAATGTTTTTGTAACGAACACTTGTTTTTCATCCCTGAAGAATGATCAATAGAATAATTCTGAAACGTCACACAAATATCAGAATTTTTGAGATTTTAGTATACCTATTATGGCAGCGCAACGTGGTTGTCATGGCGGAAGTGGCGGCCCACCTCACGATTTATGCAGACGTTTTCTTTGGACTGGTATTGAAAATACGAAGAGTACATTCATGCTCGGTTTTCTGGCGACGGAATATTCACAAAATGTCCATACTGAGTGTATTTTGATTGGATTGGATGACCCTAAGTTGATTTAGAAAATTGTTGGCGTATTATAACCTCAAACCAATCACCGTTGATCCTAATTAACACATTAAAACGATTTCAGCTAAAGTTCACCATGTTCGATGGTGGGGTTAGAGGAGCCGCGTGCATATATTCACCGCTGCTAAACAATGTCTCAAGAGTCTCTAAAGAATTGATGCACATCACTGACTGGATGCCGACCCTGTACTCGGCTGCTGGTGGCAATCTCGATGACCTTGGTGAAATTGACGGCGTTAATCAATGGCCATCCTTAAAGGACGGTGAAGAGAGCCCTCGAAAATCGATACTCCTGAACATCGACGAATTCCTTAAAGTCGCGGGAGCAGTTTCCGGAAATTACAAGTTACTTCAGGGTGAGTGACTCGATCGGTGATTTTGGTGCAATTCATAGAACAAACATAGCTCAATATTTTCTCTTGACGCTCAAATTAAGACTATCATAAATGCAGGTATAAAGTAGTACCGTTTTGCCTACTCACTCTACACGCTTCTGCTCTAAACATTTCAGGATACCAGACTGAATACACCGATTTTTATGGTGACAGTGGCGTCGGGGATGACTATCCACGTTACAACGCAACTTCTGTCGTGACATCTGACGTGGGCCAAGCGATCGCTGAAATTTCCGATAGCACTGCGACTCCGGAGCAGATAATCAGGCTACGAAAAGAGGCCCAGATTTCCTGCCCACCTTTCAACAAGTATGCGAACTGCACTGACAAATGCCTGTTCGATATGAGCCAAGACCCGTGCGAGACCGTTGACATCTCTGCCCAACATCCCGAGGTGGGTCCTAACACGTTCTTTAATATGGAATCCAATTGGCAATTCAAAAGACACAAATATATTGTTATGAACTGATTGTTTTAAGTTATTTTTACTTCTTGAATACGAGATCCTCACATGCCAAAACGGAGTCAACGACAATCTCCTCGTTGTCCTCGTTGTTTTCCGCGCTCTAAATTTGCGAGAGGGTTTCTCTATAGGATTAGTCGAATAGTTTATTGGGTATCTACTGCACATTGCAAAGCGTTACTGCACTATCATACACGAATACGTGGATAATGATTTCCGTTTAATTTCAGACCGTAAAACTCTTGGAGGACTACATAACGTCGTATTGGCCATTTTTGATCCCACAATCGAGCTCACAGGTTGACCCGGCATCGTCCCCTGATAATTTTGGCGGCGTATGGGAACCGTGGGTAAAACTTACAGAAACGACGTGACCGTGATCCCAGAAGAGCTCCAATTTGAGTACTTCACCATGACCTGAAGTCTTGACAACTACCTATATCCAAATGCTGTGGACAATAGTGGATTCGTCAATTCCACACATCTAATATTTCGGATGAAATTAAAATTAATTAAAATGAAGTGATTACTAAACACGGAATGAATTTCTCTAAATTCGCTCAAATTCATATACATTCAAAAAATGGATATTACAGTATATTTCATCAGGGATTTCAATGTCAAAACTGATAAGCCTTCTATTCGCTATTATTAACGTATTTTCGCTTCATTTTTTTTCCTAATTATTCCTATATCCTTCTGCCGATCTACTGCTTACTTCCAGTTGTTTTGCTGTACTATAGATATAATATGCGTTATCGCTGCAGTCTAGATTTTCCAACAAAAATTTATACTCGAAGTTAAACCACTTAAAAAATACGTACAAAGCCCGATTTTGTTTTTCCACAAAGGTGCTGCGATAGTCGAGATACTAATTTTAAAAATACGTATGTATGTATGTTACATACATACATGGTATGATTGTCAGAAATAGGTCAACTGCGATTTCATATTTCAAAGTCATCTGACTGATATAACCGTCCACCGTTCCCCGTCGTCGTCAGTCTGCAATTAGTATAATGTCTGATAAGAATTGTTATTTTAGTCTGTTGACTTTCTTTCAGAGTGATAATATAACGATAATCAATAATCGATATACGAAAACAAAAAATTCGTTTCACTTACTGTATACATTCCAGACATGATATCTACACGTATTTATGTACTTTTCGAGCTAGATTATACTCTGTCTGTAAAATACATGAGATTAAAACTACTCCTGTAGATCTGCAACCGGACACAAGCATTTGAGGGTAGTTGTAAGTAAATCTGTTGCACCTAAAATATGCTATTCAAATTACACCGCGTTTTAAATTGACAATGCCAATCTTTGAATGAATTGAAATTCTGAAATCATCACTTTGGGATATTCTAAGGTCATTAAACCGATTGCAATATTTCAATCTGAAGTTTTATATCGTTCGTCATTTTTCAGTGTCAATTATAGAAGAAAAATATTTTTTTTAAACGGACGTTAAAAAACGTTGATAAATGTCTTGTATATATACATATACCTATATACGAGCCTATATACGTATAGTAATATCACTCTGGTACGTATGTACGAGGGGAAAGATATCTTTTTGCGTCTAGCTGCGATCATTGTATAAAGATTATGCAGATAGGGTGGATATTGTTTGCTAGCTGAAATCGCCCGCACCATAAGACGCGTTGATATCGTTTTAATACCCCCAGTATCTTTAGCAAAGAGATATATACCGCAGGAAGAGATTACACTTCACTTTACTACATAAAATTATAATTTTTAGAACCGTAAGCTCATTTAAACTGTAAATCGTCTCACCTGAAAGTAATATGTAAGATATGTAACAACAAAAAAAATCAGGAAACCGGTTGACCTGTGGGCCAACCCTAAATAACTTCCCACTGTGTTAAATACGTTACAATTAATTGATACTATATTGTGTTTATAATAAATTAAAGAAGGTTATAAGTATAATTAGTTTTCCCTATAAAAATCTTTTTTTCTTCAATTTCTATTCTTCGAATAATTTTGAAACTACTCGACCGATCGATTCCAAAATCTAATCAGATCTAAGTCTTGATGAACCCTTTCGATCGCCGCAACAATCATTCAAATCGGTTAATTCGTTCCAAAGGTATCGTACGACAAAAAAAGAAATTTTTGTCGTGCAATATCTTTTGAACCAATCGTTCGATTTTGATGAATCTTACGGCGATCGAAAGGGCTATCCAAG
The DNA here is from genome assembly GCA_963924015.1 of Macrophya annulata. Taxonomy (NCBI): domain Eukaryota; kingdom Metazoa; phylum Arthropoda; class Insecta; order Hymenoptera; family Tenthredinidae; genus Macrophya; species Macrophya annulata. The sequence goes on from OZ001264.1 coordinate 11,117,382, forward strand.
AGCTAAGTCTGATCAAGTTTTGAGACTAATCGCACAAACAGTTTAGAAGTTATGCGATAAAAACATGAAAAAAAATTGTTTTTTAATTTTTATTTCCCAAATAACTTTGAAACTACTCGACCGATCGACTCCGAAATCTGATCAGATCTGAGTCTTGATAAACCCTTTCGATCACCATAAGAACCATTCCGATCGGTCGATTCGTTCTAAAGATATCATATCGCAAAAATTTGTTTACACATACACACACATACGGACGTCCATTCAAAAATAGTCAGAATAGCTTCTTAGGATCCAAAAACGTCGAGATCTGATGAAAACTCGATTTTCAAAAATCGGACCTAAACCAATAACTTCCCTTTTTTTTTTTTGTTGAAATTTTTCAATTTTCATTCCGGGAAGTTAAAAAAAAAAAAAAAAAAACGATCCATCATCCATATACCATCATCGTTACAGCGTTTAGCATTATACATACATACATAACATTTCGCATAGAGATATATTAATTAATACGGTATGAAGTTGAAGCGTCAATAAATCTAAACTGTACGTTGGTCGTCGTTATATTAAGCGGTGCTTCCGTCGGTGCATAAATAACCCGATATCATTAGGGCTCATAGCTCTGTAGATAGATAGAAGTCTTCGCCCACCCCTGAAGATTCGCGTTCGATATAACTAATGCGCAACCGTCTGCCCGTATATACACGAGTACAGGAACGGGACGCACGAACGGGGCTACAGATAGGTTTTTATTTTTCATTTTTTGGTTTTTGTTTTTTGATTTTTATCAGCCAGTCTCCGACGTGCGTTAGGTACGCCTCATTTACCAATCTTCATATTTGCGGACGCGAGATTCTGCATATTAAGCCGACGACGCAGCTTATAATTCTCTCATCCTATATATACATATATATTCCTTATATACTATCTACATCCCTATATTTAATACTTAGCTTTATATAAATACATATACATACAAAATATTATATACATATATACACTAAACTCAAAAGGGATTTTCTCATACGACTATAATGTTCAGATTGTCAAGGATAATGTAGGGGTAAGTCGCTTTTAATAGCCAAACCTCGAACAGCTGCCGCCTACGCTTTGATATCGTTGTCTCCACGTTTTACTCCCTCGTAACCGTTTTTTATTTTTTTATTTTTTTTATTTTTAGTTTTATTTTTGCGCTGTTCAAGCTCCAGCGAGAGCATCATTATCGCAATGAGAAAAATGGATCGTATATATTAATTAGAAATGAAAAGCTTGAATATAAACACCTCGAAATTCGAGGCTGGGTTGAAGATCAAATTTTAAAAATTCCGAACGGTCAAAATTGCAATTGAATTAATCCGAAACGATTTAGAATTTTTTTAAACGTTAAAAGTTCGGGGTGATAAAATTGGGAGAGCTCGGAATGTTCAAAACTCTTAAAGTCAACATGTGATCAATTTTTTGACCAACGATATTTCGAGAACGAAAGAACAGATTTCATCCTTTTTTATACCAATCGATGCGGTTTTTTTCAACTTAGAAATGATTCAATTTTGGATTTTATCGGTTGAATAGTTTTTGAGTTATTCAAGACCAAAAATTTTAATCAAAAAATTTTTTAATTTAAGATATCTCGAGAACCGATCAACAGATTTTCACGATTTTTATCTCAATCGATAGGATTTAATTCAACTTAAACCTGATTAAATTTCGGAATTAATCGATCCAGTAATTTCTAGTCTGGAAAAAGATAATCAACTTTTTATATTTCGTTTCAGTTTAATAAAACTTTTTTACTCATAGAATACGATTTTTAAAAATTTTAAAAATCCGACTAAACCATCGAGGTCATTTTTAAGTCAATATTCATGAAAAAAATTTCGTTTAGCCTTCGAAATTACATACGAATTAATTAATTATCGGTTTACTTATAAAAACTGTAAAAGCTGTCCACTTTGAATTACAATTTGAAAATTCATCCGAGGTGTATTGGCCAAAAAAAATGATCACGGAAAAAAAAGAATTAAATACAAAATTGATCCAAGTCATCGTAAAATAAAAAACAAACAAAAAAATTGTGAACATGAATTTTTCTGAAATTTTGAGTATGCTTAGAAAATTTTTTCAAAACTTTATTAATTGGATTAAGAAATAAAAAAAAATTATTTGGGACCAGTTTAATCATTCTTAAGAAATTTGGAAAACTTTTGGAAATTTTCGATTATGTCCACGATGATTTTATTTGCGAAAAATTTTCGATTTGATAATTTTTTTTTTGTTTTTTATAAATTCTTTACGAATAGCTTGAGTTGCATCTACATAGAGTGTATGGCGCAGCATCCTAAACCACGTCGCGTCGGTTGGCCACGGGTTCTGATCTAATGACTGGGCGGCAGCTTTGAGTTCAAAACCTTTGCGTGCCTGTCCGCCCTAGGGATAATTCTGTTCCTCTTAGACTTTACTCTCCAATGTAATTCCCTCCTTTTTCTCGTTCCTTTCCTTTCCATTCCTTTCCTTTCCTTTTCTTTACCTTCCTTTCCTCTTCTCTCCATCTCCGTATTCATCTCCCTTATACCGCTTATACTGTCCCTCTCAAATCTTTCAGTTCATACCTGCAGTGCAGAGCATACCTCAGTTTTCGTTGTCTTCTCTTTCCTGCAACAAGGTCTTCCGCTCGCTTGAAAATCACTAGCAAACCCGCGGCATGGTATGGCATAGCATTCGGAAGGTTCTGGCTAATAGCCCGCGAGGCAGGCGTGAGAATGTCAGAATCAAAGCCTTAGGGTCCGCGTAATCGCTTCTCGCCTCTCTCCTTTTCGTTCCGTCTTTCTCACTCGTTTTCTTTTTATTCTTTTTCGTTCTTTTTCTTCACTTCTTATTGTTTTTTTTTTTTTGGTTTTTTTTGGTTTTTTTTTCTCATCTGCAAGGTATAGTCGCACCTTTTCTATTGTAGCTTCTTATGGACCATCGAAATCTCTTTATACTATACTCTGCTCTCTAAATTTTGTGAAATGAAAATCGTCTGACTATGATTTTCACAAGAGTGAAAACGCAAAATAAAAGAGTCAGGATTTTACTCGGAAAGAGAAAGAAAATTCACTCATCGATATAGTCAAATCTCTTTTTTTTTTTTTTATTTTGGTTGGAGCGGAATCAAGAGTGACGTTTTTCGATCTTGCAAAATTTAGAAATTGGTGTAAATCGTTTTGATTTTAATTGGAATCGAAAATGTAGGGAAGAATTTTAATATTTTTGTTATTTTTAAGGAATCCGTTTGGTATCGATCCAAAATTCAAAAATTGGGAATTTCAATGAGTCAGGTGGCAGGAAACTCGGTATTGAATATTCAAAAATGTAAAATTTTAACTAAAAAAGCCTAAAAAACTTGGATTCCGAAATTCAATAATGACAAAAAAAGTGATAAAAATTCGATAAGACTCAAGAAATTATAAAATTAAAGAATTTTCTGATGATTACAGACAAGTAATTAAAATTTTTAAAAAGCAACATGATTTCTCCATATTTAAAAATTCAAACTTGTAAATACTAAAAATCAAAAACTTTGCAGAATTATAACTGTAAATTAAAAAATCAAAATTTCAATAATTAGTCAGCACAGAATAAAAAATTTCAAATCCAAGCAAAAGACTTAAGAATTTGAATTTTAAGACTCGAAAAATGCTGAAAAAAATCCAATCTAAAAAATGATTAATCAACACCACTCATATAATTAAATTTCGCCATTATTATTCGTCTAATTTTCAAATCCAGTAAAAAATCACAAGCATCAATCATCATCACAAAAATAAAAAAAAATGCCAACAATTTCAATTACCCAACAGTAAAAAATCGACATATGGATATACATATAATAAAATAGACTTTAAAAAACTCTCAAAAATCTTTAAAATAAAAATCCATCTATGTATATGCATAAAAATAAAAATTTGAAAATCTTAGAATCATGTTCGATTCTAGATGGTATATAAATTCGAGAAGGCGGTGTATCCACAGTCCGTGGTGGGGTTCCCTCGAGTAGCTCCTGAAGCTCTGACTTCCTGTGGGTCAGTGCAAGCTCGAAGCTCGTCCACGCGCCGACGCTATCCAGGGCGTATAGTGAATCTGTTAATTCTAATCCACAAAAGATTCCCCACTTAATACCGTATTTAAGGAGTCAAAAAACTGCACCTGTTTTAAAATACCGCGCCGATCAGTTGCGCAAGGAGTTAAAAGCGCGCGCATAGATCCTTCCGGACTTTTCAAGAAGAGGACGCCGTCGCTCGGCGTGAAACCGATCGTCCTTCTTCGGCCTCCGAACAGCGAGGATCACAGAACGTGATAAGATCAGTTGAAACCAATTTTTTTTTTTTAACAATTAGAATCATTTGCAGTGATCTAAAAAGTGCTTGAGATCTTCGAAAAAGGATCTAAGACTCTAAGGGCGTAGATCATCGATTTTTGTCTTTCTTTTTTATAATAAAAAAAGAAGATTTAAGGTCTTTGATTTATAATTACAAATTTTTTTCTTAAAATTTCGAATTTTTCTTTAACCGGAAATATCAATCACCGTTAAAGTTTGACTGACGTTATAAACCCGCGTGTTTATATATAATTTTTTAGTTTTATCGATAAGCTTGGCCTGTAAGCACGCCTTAAAAAGATCCTTTAATGTCTTTAAATTGCGAAAGTTTTATAACCCTTAAATAAAAATGATAAAGTGTTATAAAATTTGGACTATAAATTGTGAAAGTGGATATAAATTTATGGAATGAAGATCCTAACTAGCGTCATTATAATTTTCACAAAATATAACACCATCATCTAGTCATCTATAACGATGTGAAAGACGATAAAAAAAAAGAAAAAAAAAAAAAATTCATTACGAAGATGCGCGAAATGAATAATCGGCAAATAGTCAAAGAATTTATCGTCTGTTTAATAATTATTTTGATTTTCGTACAAAATGGAACGTGCATCAAGTGGTTGTGAGTATAATAAAAAACCATCAATAATATAAAAATTCAGATACATCCATTGCCGATATTTTTTGCTTCTAAACGATCGTTTTTATCTAATAAAAACAAAAAAAAAATATATATATATATTAAAACAGTCATCGTGCATATACACGAACCCATGAAGACTAAAGATTAATGCTACCCGCTTAATGAGAAACAAATAGATGGGGGTACGGCGGTGGTCTCCTATATCATAATCTTCGACCACTAGATCATCTTTCATATAGTCCGAGACTCTAAGACTCGTCTTGTTGCCTTTACATCCCTGATCCTTAAGGACCGCCCATATTCCTAGACCAGAATCTACTATTCATTTCCTCGTGATAATTGTTCGAGATTTTAAGGATCAGGATCAAGAGAGAATCATAATTAATAATAAAGAATCGATTTAAATTGTTACAATCAAAAGAAGATGAACTAAATAAATTTCTGATTAATCTAAGACATCGAAAATGAAGAATTTTAATTCCTTTAATATTACCGATCATGGGATCAGACGGAATAACTAATTTAGTTTATTATTTGCGCCCGCTGACCGTTTGCAATAATAATTATACTCCCTGTGTATATAATAACAGACTAGAAAGCTGTTATTAAAGAATATATATATATGTATCCCCTTTTCTCAGCGTCTCGTTTCTTGTATATATACTTCACGTTCGTTTGGACGGACGGACTGACGGTATAAATCACGGAAATAAGACGCATGCACACCCTCCTCCAATTTTCTACTCTTCGGGCAGCACCCCTGGTCACCCCTGGTCACCCTGCACCCCGCCCAACAAACCACCGAGCTATACGGGTCTCGGGTTTTTGGCATTAAGCTGGTTTTCTCGTACAAGCACGCGAAACGGCCATCACTCCGCAGTTCATCAACCGCGGTCGTCCTTCCCCTCGGCCATTCCATGCGGCACCCTTTACTCTAACGTAGGTAGGTAGATATACGTTGAAAAGAAAACTGTAAGACTTGATGAAAAATTGATGAAAAATAGAAGAAAAAAAACAAAAAAAGAGTAAAAGTAAAAAGTAGAATATATATTCAAGGAGAACGATCAGCATCAGATTTAAAAATCGTTGTTCAAAAATTAGAATAAAAAAAAAAACTTTTTTCGGACTAATTTTTGATAGTATGGATAAATTTTTTCAAGCTACTAATCCCAAATGTAATATTTCAATGCGATATATAATGTGGTGTATGACTGGAGTGATGGGGAATTAATATTTATTGCAATTCGCGAGCTTAATCGCGTCCAGACGATCGCATCGGTGGAGAATATTAACGGGCATTAGCTAGTTAAATGCAATCAAGCAAACCATATGTATCAATTAGACTTGGGGGGGTCTTTTTTCCATCTACTATTATGAATGTGTGTTATATAGTATGATTCGAGTAGATACTTGGAACAAGAAACAACCGTAGTTTAGTTATACACGTATATGTGATATGTATATGTGTATGTATGTAATCTTTCATACCGATTAGTCTGCAGTTGGTATTTCAATTAATTTTACCACGCTGTTAGATTCAACTAATATTCATTCTAGAACCTGATAGCTTTGGTTAATAGAGTTCCCTTTGATCACCGATAGACGTCGCGATTCTCTCGCGGACTAAGTCCGTCGGCGGTTGGTACTTGTCAGACATAGGTTAAAGCTAGATCAACTATAAAGTGAAGTTATTTGTAAGACGTGAAATCCCGCGATGTCTTTTGAATTGGAATATGAAATCTTATGAAGTTTTATGATGTGAAAATGTTTTGAGATATTTTTGAAGTCTTTTAAATGAAATCCAATGAAGATTTGTTATATGAAATTCTTTATGAAACTTTGGGAAATTCCATAAAATATTTTCAAGGATTTTAAAGTTGTGGGAAATCTATGAAGTGAATTTTCTGAGATCAGGTTTTTTGAAGTTTATATGAAATCTTCCGAAGTTTTTCAAGCGATAAAAATTTTTCTCTAAATTTCTTGTGAAATCTGTGAAATTCTATGAAGTTTTTTAAGTCCTGTAAAAATAATTGTAAGATATAATGTAAATTAAATCTTATTATATCTCATGGGAATCGTACGGAATTATACTAAAGTCGAATAAAATTCTTTCGAAGTTCTTTCTTCATGAAATATATGAAATTTGTCAAATCCTATAAAATTTTAGAAAGTCTTTTTTTCAATTGTCAATTTGCAAAGTTTATCGAAGTCTATAAAATTCCATAAAGTTTTATATGAAATTTTATAAAATCATCTGAAATCTGAATAAATTTTTTGAGGCCTATGAAGTCGATATAAAAATCTCATAAAAATACTACGTGATCTTACAAAATCTCGTGAAATCTAATATAAATTTTTTGAAATTATATAAAACCCCTAAATTTCTTAAAATCTTTAAAATTCGTACTAAAATATCTCTGAAATTTCATAAAATCTCCCGAAGTATTTAAATCCAGTGTACATACCCTAATTTCTCGGAAGTAATTAACCCCGTAGGTGTTATTCACCCTTATTATTCCCACTCACCATTGTATATTGATGGTAAATTCCTTAATCGATATGGTTAATTTTTCTTCTTTCTTATTTTCCGTGTCTATTCTCTTCTTTCACAAGCTGTAAGTATAAGTTATCACATTTTTTTGTTTTCTGTTTCAAATAAGACAGACGGTAATAAAAATGACAAAAATTTTTAGACACACATACACACATTGTTTGACATTAAATTTCCAATAACTGCAGTTTACTTTTTCAGAAGCTTTTTCAAAAGTTATTACAAATATACAGGCACATCCATGTATTTGTTTGTGAGATGTTTTTAACGTGTATATAGATATGTACATACATACATTTAATACATTAAAATAGACATAAGTATACACATGTTCATTCGTATATGTATATGTGTTCGAGTGGGAGGTTTTTCTCGGGCAGTAAACCCCGCAGTGTCTTGTTCCTCGTAAGCCTAAGGCCACTTAACACCTGGTGCATAAAGGTGCATAAAGGAGAAGAGATATTATATCGTTACAGCGTATGGTACAGGTATATAAATATATATATACCAGTTTGCTAACCCTTTTCTTCAACATAGATACGATCATGTGTGTGAAGATTCGTATTTAAGATTTCATTGATTGAAAGATAAAAATTTGCACGAAATATCTGACTGCTTTATGAGGGTAGATAATTAACTATTAAAACTTTTGATAAAAAAAAAAAAAAAAAAATCGATTTTCGAAATCGAAAAATCGCAAAATACTTCAAGGTGAGTAATTTTACCGTGAAATTTTCGGAAGTTTAATATAAATAAAAAATATAAATAAAAACGTTTAATACCGAAGAGGCGAAGGATATGAATTGAATCCAATCCAATCGTTGCTTTTCTATTACTCGACTATATCTCTGACGGTACTTAAAGTCGTAATGGTAAATCGATAGATAGATCGTTGGAAATTATTTTAACGACTTGTGTAAGTTCAGATGATGATAATCGTAGTTCAGTCAGTCTGTGAGTATGGCTAATTGAAACCCACGTTTATATGTGTAATATAAACGTTTGATGTCCAACTGGTCAATACAACTTGTAGATATATCACTGATCCAATACTGAAGTGCCTTATGAAAAGGGTTAGCTATTCTATCGAGAATTCTATGTGCCATTCTGTGCCTCGTTCAATCAAAGCCTCGTATCTCTCTCTCTCTGCAGCTCTCCCTAGTTTGAGATTTGAATTTCGAACGCCCTATAGCTCCCCTCGGTCATACTATTCCCTAAGTAGTGTCCTTGCTCAATTTCTGATTCACAAACTGGCCGAAAGCAATACAAAAAAAAAAAAAAAGTAAAAAATAAATAAAAATCTGTTTTACTTTTTTTTTGCCCGTTCAGCTAATTGTTTCGCTTTTCCTCGACGTACAGTCAATTAATTGGACAAAGTTTTAGCTTACCCCATATGCAATTGTCGACTTTTTTTTTTAATTTCCAGATCGAGATATTTGATGAGATAAATTGAAAAAGGAGTAAAGAAAAAGTAAATAAAATTGTCGATTTATAAAAAATCGAAAAATGTATATGTGCAGGTGATAGGTGATGGGGGTTTATGGCTGTTATATACTTACGTGTGAGATATACACCGTGTGGGTGGTTCCAAGCTGGAAATGTCTGGCAATAAACGTTGAGCAATACAATAAGCAAGAAGCAGTAATACGTAATACGAAATACAAGTATGTAGGTATACCTAAAGAGAAATATAAGATATATACTGACAGAGAAGGGTGCAGGTCGTTATTCGTTGCAGTACATATTGCGAAGTAAAACGTTCTCATAATCATATGTTGTCTGCAGTCTGATCTCTTGCTGCAGCTGTATGAGTCATTAGTTGTAGGCTGTCGCTGCTGCAGATTTATTTATTTTTTGTTTTTTCTACATTTTTATTTATTTTTTGAAGGGGGTACATGCATCTAACAGGATAAAAAAATGTATTATTTTCAGGATTTTTTTTTTATAAGAAACTATTGAAATTATTCATTGGGAATTTATCATAGTTAAAAATATAAATTTTGGATAACTTTCACCCTTTTCTTTTTTACCATAACCAGAAATTGGACTCAGACTACTCCAGAGAGTTTTTTTTTTTTTTTTTTTTTGATTTTTTTTTTTTTCATCTCGTCATTTGGAAAGTTTTATTAAATTACTGATCCTCAAAAAATATTAATATCAGTAGATTTTATATCGAATTAAATTTTCGTTATAATATATTTGAGAAATTTTTTATCTGAACTTGCGAACTTGCCCAGGCAAGCAATTTCACGACTCGATATGAGGTAGTTACGTTTAAAGAGTCCATATAGTCTGTAAAATAGAGTCTAGACGGTCTCGAAATCGTTCAGGGTATAGTTACAGGTGTTCGTAATTGCTGGTCATAACCCGAATATTATTGCGAGTATATTTGCGAGATTTTATACTACTGACGCATTTTACGAATTTAATTTTACGACCAAACCCATTATACACACCTATAAGAGTCTTGTAATTTTCGATATTGCATTCTCGATATTATATCAACAACCAACGATCATTCATCACAAGCTTATATACGTACTTAAATATCTTTATAGATATTACACAGTTTGACTTACAGCTAATAAACGATATTTAATTATATATTTATGAAACATTACAAGGATCAGGTTTTACCTACCACTGTATTCGAGATTGTGATGTAATATCAATAAGTAGTATCATAGATAGATGCCTGCTTATATGATACTTGCCAAAGCTATTAACCCAAAGCCTGAAATATCGGTTTGTTTTATTTTATAAACTTGACTGGATCTCAAATCCCTTGATTTGTAATCATAGTCATGTCACATCTGAACGGATCCATATAGGCTACAGAAGTTACTAAGCGAAATCGTTTCTCTAAAAATCAAAAACCAAATCAACATTTTTTTTTTTTTTATAATTTTTCCTTTTTATCTAATAGGGGACTTGGACGATCGAGCGAAGGGTGGAACTGGTCCAGAGAGTCCTGTACTGGAGCCAGGAGCTCTGGTCTCCTGGAGCGTAAACAGGCTCGAGTTTGTCGTGGGGCTCCCGATGTTATGCCTAATCTTGTCGAGGCTGCAAAGGACACTACTAACGTTTGTCAACAAATTTTTCGACACCGTAGATGGAACTGCAGTAGTATTCAACTGGCTCCAGATTATACCCAGGATTTACTCGGAGGTTTGAATAGTTTTATAATAGTAATAAAAAGAAACTTATATATGTATACGATATATAGTAAGTATATTATAGGTATAATAGTTTATCTATTTCTTTGAAGAATTCTTAAAGCGTATCAAATTCCATGTCTCTCCCTAGTTACCTGAACGGGTTCTCAGCTTTGGCCTTTTACGTTTAGTTGAATGGGAAGACCCAAATGGGGAAGACGCGCGGGTCTTAGTTCTTAATTATGACCGAGAATTTATTATCGAAGAAGGAAGGCAATTATGGCTCTGCAGCGGGCAGTGGCTTCTCTATGTTCTTTCTTCTTTAGATTATTACCGAAATAAGCCTCGGGGTGACTGACGGCGTTCAACGATGCCGCGTATTCGGGGGAAAAGGGTTAATGCGCTTTAGTCTAGTCGCGTGGTATTTCAAGGGACGTTTACATCATTTTTATTTTTTGTTATATTTTTATTTTTTCTTAAATTCTATCCTTACTTCGAAATCAGATGGAAAAGTGATGTGATTTTATAAAATCAGCGTCAAAAATATAAAAATGTGGCAAATCCGGAATAGAAATTACGAAACATTGTCTATTGCCTAATTTTATTTTACCACAGGAACTCGAGAACAAGCTTTCGTTTACGCAATGTCGGCTGCAGCAGCGGTTTGGAGGTTGGCTCGAGGCTGCGCTCTGGGGAGTCTTGCTGCTTGCTCCTGTGCAACACCTCCAAGAAGAGAGCCACCTTCACCGTCAGCCTTGACTTCGTCATCAGTTGCCCTCGGAGCCTTGGCTTCACGCAGTTCCTTTAAGTGGGGAGGCTGCGGTGATGACGTTAAATCTGCATCAAGAATCGCTAAACGGTTCCTTCAAGCCTCAAGTCTCCCGGGGAGCGGTGCTTTAGGGAAGTTTATGCACGCCGTAAACATGCACAACAACAGAGCTGGGAGAAGGGTGAGTTTGAAGAAAGAAAATTAGGGGTGAAAAAGTTAGCAGGGAAGTTTGGAAGGGCTAAGATTGTCAAGTAGTAAAAAATGAAGCACAGGAGGCAAATTAGGGATGAATGTTACGAAAAATGTTTAAAGAAGGATGAACATTAAACAGACATGAGTAAATCGAGGATGGAAATGATAAAAAAAAAGCATGAAAAATCAGGATTAGTAAAAGGATTCCGATCATGTATCATCAAAAAATAATTAAAAAAAAAGCAGATCGTACTTCTGTATCAAATAAATGTTTCTTTATTTTTTTTTTTGGGGGGGGGGGGGGATTTTTTTCTCACCCTTCACGTCTTCCTCCAGGCCGTTGAACAATCTTTAACATTGGAGTGCAAATGTCACGGAGTATCGGGCTCCTGCAGTGTTCGTACATGTTGGCGTGGGTTGGGTTCTTCAGGGCCAGCAGTAGCGGGTAAAAGACTTCTCCAAAGGTACGCTACAGCAGCGGAAGTAAAGGCGAGGCCAGGTGGCCGTCTACCTCCACTTTACCACCACGATAATCTACTCTACACAACTAAGAGTCCTGACTACTGTCTTCCGGATAAAAAACGAGGGAGCCTTGGGACAGTCGGAAGGTAATAATAAATATAATAATAATGATAATCGAATTGAAATTCTAAATCCGAAAAATTGGGTGGACATATAAATTTAATTGATTCTTTACGGAAGCAGTTATAATTATTGTTGATGGTTATCATTATAAGGAATTTATACATCCCACATAAAATTATGTATAATAGGTATAAAAAAAAATCAAAAAAATCGTAATAGAGGAATTATTATCTACAATACGGTCCAAAATCTTGTTATTTATATATATTAGACCGCATACTAAAGTAACAAGAAAAGATATAAATCCAACATAATATAGATCATAATAAATTCATATGTTTATTGAAAAATTTATTAATATCCTTTATAGGTGTGTTATATACAAGTTTGTGTAGGTATACATATGTATAGTAGCTGGTTACACGGATAACAGAGACAGACTCGCAACGGTTTGTAAGACCGTGATTGCATTCGTCATGGAATTTCCATCAATCAAGAAATGGGCGGATGGGTGTCTACCGTTACCCTATTTTACACACACATTGTATATACAATATGTATACATACCTATATTCTTGCTCCCGTGTAGACGATACCTAACGCACACACATACAATTCAAAGCTCCCGCGACTACGCTCACACACAATGAATAGAAATCATTTGAAGTTTAAATTTTTTATACAAGTTAATGCCTTACACTATTGTTGTACAAATAAGCTACAGTTTTTAGTAAAATTAGAAGAAAGAACAAAAAAATAATAATAATAATTCTCAAAACATATAAAAGAACGTGATAATTTTACTTCATGCAGTGTATTTCGATTATTATTAATTTTAGCGCTTTATTTAAAGAATGGATCACGTAGGCTGTGGCTCGAATTCAAACTAAGAATAAACTCATTTTTATTCATCATATTCGCAAATTATTAATTCAAATATGTACAAATGATAATAATAATAATAATCTACGCATTGTTTCAGACAATGCAACGCTAGTAGTTCTGGTTACGAGGGTTGCGAATATCTCTGCTGTGGACGTGGTCACGTAACAAAGACGGAAGAGATACTCGAACGGTGTCAATGCAAATGGTACAATTGTTGTTACGTTAAGTGTAAGACTTGTCGTAAGTTCGCGAATACTCACGAGTGTAATTAGCGACAGGAATATGGAAATAATATATAATCCATATAATAGCACGATTTACTATTTATATATATATATATATATATATATATATATATATATATATATATATATATATATATATATATATATATATATATATATATATATATATATATATATATATATATATATATATATATATATATATATATATATATATATATATATATATATATATATATATATATATATATATATATATATATATATATATATATATATATATATATATATATATATATATATATATATATATATATATATATAGGTATATATAGAAATTTGAAAATAATAAGAAAGAATGATGAATAATATAAATCTAACTATAGTTATACATAATATATGATCAAATGGATCAATATATTATCCTATAAAGTTGCTGAGATTATATTCTATAAGTTCATATGTACACACATACCGCTGTATACCATCCTAGTAAACCAAAACGATCATTGGGAATGAATGAATAATTATTTATTTTGATATAATATCAAATTAGCTATATATTGCTATTTGAATTCTCTTTGGTGAATTTTTCTATTATTATCATTTCATATTTCAATAAATACGTATATTCGTTTCAATTCGTGATTGGGATTTAAATAGGAGACGATTCCTCTTTAAAAACGATTAAAAAAACTAAAATATATGCGTGGATTTGAAAAAGATTGTGTTGTATGAATTATTTACCTTAATTATTCCAATTTTCGGATCAAGAAACGGGATTCAAATATATCTTAATTCCTATAAATTTGTTTCGGTTTACTGGTAATTATAATCTTGGATAATGTATATCCATTACTCCAGTACTCTAAACACTTAATATAAACCGTCTAATCTATCTGAATATAGTTTTTAAGCTTCCCAATTAGAAAACTGATATAAAGAGGCTGCAGCAGTCTCATTTTACGTACTTAATTCTATAATTTATATATGTTCAATATATTTATTGGCTATATCTGTGTCTATATAATTAATGATATTATATATTATATGATATTTTATTTTATTTATAGTAGATATAATAAATTAAGACGTCTATAGTGTAAATAGAAATCGTTTTTTTTTTCTTTTTCTTTCTCTATCTCCATCTCTCTCTCTTTATCTTTTCGTTTTTATTATCAATTTAATGTATAATCGATGTACAATACAAATTCAACAATTAGATAAAAAAATCTTATAGATATCAGATCTCGATCTGGATCTTCTCTCCTCTCCTTTCCTCTCCTCCATTTTTACTTACAACTGCACCGGTTCTTCTTTTTCTTCTTCGTCAATGTTTAAATCCTTCAAAAATCTACACCAATCAATACCAGCGCCACAGTCTGGTTCTCTTTCGGATGCCCACCACAAATCAGACTGTAACACAGATCAGTTTTAGAGTGATTAGTTTCCTTTTTTTAATTAAATGATATTTAATTTTATAGAAAACAGTAAATCTTGTCAGAATTAGCTTCAACTATATTCGTAATCTATAATTGCATTATTCAGAAAGTTATCTGCACAGAGGAGCAGCAAAGTCCTGATTATTAATATACCTTGACATTGATCGGAGGAGTTGGTACGACGGGATTAAGTTTCACATCAATAAACTGCAGCAGATCGTTATAGTCAATTTTTCCTTCCTCATTCTTGCAGAGACTAGAGAGATATAAGAAAAACTGTTCATTAAATTGTTGAGAAATTTTGTACTGTAACTATTTATTAGGATTTATGAATGATATCGGTATCATGTTATGTAGTTAAAGTCCGATGAACTCACTGATCTAACATAGAATTTATCAGTTCAACATCCAAAGGAAGTCTACAGCCACGAATTATGGTGTATAGCTCGTTTCTGTGCATATAGCCTGATCGTGCTCTGTCTACATGGTGTAAATCCTCCTCGAGCCTCTCTAGCTCTGTCCATAATTGTCGATTAAGTTCGCCGTGTACCAATGACCTAAGAATAAGTATTCATGATAGTTATAAAAAATCCTTATTCTTCTTATGTGAATATAAAGCTATTCAGGTAAATTTCAGATAGACTGCAATTGCATAGAATAATTTTTCACTCTTATAGTAAATATTGACAAAAAACAATAATAGAATACACTTTTTCACCTTATGTACTCTCGTGAATGTCTTTCCTTTTTCTCATGAGACGAATAATGACGTGCAACAGTTATCATCTCGTGTTCTGTCATTTCATTAGCTCCATACTTGCATAGAGCTTCTCTATTATATGTAAAGGAATAATGTCATGTGGTAGTAAATTGTAATTAATGGAATTATATAATAATTAAATAATGAAAAGTAGATTGAAATTTTCAACAAAGTAAATCCAGAATTTAGATTACATCCGCATGAAAATGATCATAATATGGGAACTCACAGACTCGTAGATCTCTTTCATAGATGTAATCGCAGATTAAAGTTGTACCATACGTTTCATTAAATTACCTTAAATGCTTATACTGAATAACTTGAGGTTCACAATCTGTAGATATAGGAGAGTATTCCTGTACAAACTTTTTATAAACTGGTTTTAAAGTTTTCTTCAGTTTCCCCATTATGAGTTTTATGTTCGCCTTAGGGAACTGGAATATTAATGGAAAAGTAAATCTTTAGATCAAAATGCGTTTTGAAATTGTAAGTCTCTCACAAAAGAAACAGACCTGATCACAATGCAGTTCCATGTAACGAAGTGCATAAATATCAGCTGATGTAATTTGAAAGTGAAATTCAGAAAGGTTTACACGTGCTCCGATGTAAAAATGATGCGGTTCATAGTACTTGGGCTTCTTGTTGGTGTAAGTATCTTGACCAGGCAACAGTATCTGCATTCTTTTTTGGAAGAGACATCGTTTGAAGCCTTATTAAACACAAAATCCAATTCGCAATGTGAGGATGATTAACACAACAAAGGATTTAATGTAACGTTGATAAATATTATTTCTGAGATTACCTGAGTTCCGAACTGCTAACTCGAATATTGCAATTGTATTATCAGTAAGAAATACTCTTATTATAAAATGTCTGTCATTATTTTCTGGTATATTTGATATGAGCTTTGCTCTGAAGCGAAGAACGTGGCTTTCGAAACCATGTCTGAAAATATTTCACAGATTTAAATTCGTTTGTACTTTATACCTCTATTTCTTACTAATCAAGATACTAACTTATCGTGATGAAGAAATTTCACGAAATCTATCTTTGGCGCTTTTGGCACCATACTGAAGCAATTACCAAGCGAGTCTTCGTAACTACCAAAACCGTTGTACGGTGGTATGTACTTCTCAACAGTTGTACATACCGAGTCCCTCTTTGCATTAGGCTTTTCCAACGGTGTGAAATTGTCTATTCCATATTTTATCCTGCACAGATAAGCACGAGTAAATTGGACTTTTATGAAATCTTCCAAAATCTTTGAAATTCAATCAAGTCTCTGTTACCTGAAGGTCTAATCTGCACAAATTCTTTGCAGATAGATACCTATTCTCTGCTCTGCTTGGACATACCTGTAATATTCCCTTGTGTATGGGTCGACATCAGTTATAATGACTTTCCTACCAAAGACATTGATTTGAGCACCAATCATCAAATCTTTATCCTGGTAGATTTCTCTTGCATTTTTTCCAGTGTCCAAAGAATCGACGATGTACCAACTGTTGGCAGTATTCTCTCCGAGAACATTGAGCACTGTGAAAGGATCCTCAGCTCCGGGAGGATCGATTCTAGAAAAAAACTGAGGGAGGGTGTATATGAAATCTATCATATTCTTCAAAAAATTATATAATAATACGCATGTCTCACTTTAGGTAGCTTCATCCGTTTTATAAACATAAAGCCTGTATCTCGGCCAGAGTTAGGAGGGACGTTTTCTTTTATCTCAATAGTATCATCGGCGAGATAAAAATGCAGTTCTAGATCATGGACAACACCATACATGGACTCAGTGTCGTCCCAGTAGCCATAAAATCTGAGAACCTTTCTATCATTTGATAAAAATTTAGCCAAAGTATCTATCTTGCGATTTGGCTTCTTTGGGAATATTTCCTGAAGAAGGAGAGCAATGATTAAGAATAAATTAATCTTACAAGATTCAAGTTTAATACTTTAACACAATATCTTACGACTTTACGTCTCTCGTTGTAAGGATCGGTTGGTATTTCGATAGGATCAGGAACGGGAATACCACAACGGTTTAAGAACCTTCTAGTAAACTTGTCACAGTCGACTATCTTGTAAACCCGAGAGAAAAATTCTGGTTCTTTGCCTATGTTGAGATCTATTATATCGTAAAATCGATATCGAACAGGATCTGGCATCGGTATTCGCTGACGTCTGACCAAGACACCTAATCATATGCGTAAATAAATAGATTGTACAACTATTGGTATCAGATTTTGTATACCTTGTTCTAAGCCGCTGTTGTCAACTTCTGGTTCTGATATTTTTATTGTACCATCTTCAAGAAAGAAACTTATTATTACGACTCTGATTTGGAACGGAGATTGCCATCTCTCCTGGACAGTTTCTTGAAAATATGCTTTGAACATTAGTCTCTAAGGAATAGAATGATCTGACATTATCATCAAGGTAGTTGATGACTCAATTAAGACAAAATATACTTCAATACACACCTGGTTATCAAACGCGAGCCATGAAGGTAAGACTTGTGCCTCTCCTCGAGGATATAACGAGGGATAACGATTATGATCAGAAAATGGTAGAGGCCTACCACCAATTCCGCACTTTGATTTTTCCGATAAATAATAAACACCTGTATGAATTCTATCGAAGTGTTGAGGCTTGTGAAATTTTGTTTGACCAATCTGGAACAGTGACGTTTACCAGTTTTAGATAATGAAGATGAAGAATATTGAATGGAAATTGCGAACTACGTTGTGATAGAAGAAACATTTGGCTATAGGAAATTAATATTTACTCTAGTATCAAAATTGAAGCCTGGGAGAACAGGCAACGAAGGACTCCGCTGCATTTTGAATAAGATATTAGCGTTTAATGAAAGTCTGATTTAATGAGGAGCGAAAGATCAATCGATGACACCGTAAACCCCATATGATAATAACTTTGTTTTGAAACTGTATGTATTTGCCATGGTGTTTCCTAGGCGACTGAAGGATAATAAAATATGTAGTTAGAATAAAGATCAATAAATAGGCAAATTTTAATACTGAATATATTTATTATAATAATAATATTTAGCAAGTATATAATATGGATAGCAAAAAACAAAAACAGAAAAAAAACTAATTGTAATAATAAAAATATGTATAATATTTATAATAAAGTGTTGCTTATGCTAATATATTAGTTATTTTATAAATTTCTGATCTGTTCAACATTATTAAGGTGGTTTTATACATCTTGGATATAATTTTTATTTTCTTCAAATCACTGTTGTGTGCTGTAAAAAAATATTACCTATATTGACTCAGTTTTTCTTATTATTATTCTTTTTTTTTACACCTTATTACTTGCATTTTGAGACATAATTCTAAATTATTTAACATTTCACAGAACTTTGATTAATCTGGATTGATTACACTAAAGAGAAAGTGCCTCGAATTCACAGGAATGTAGCATATTCGTTCGAAATTTAAAGAAGTTTCAATGAACGATGCAGCCTGTACCATTCGACAACCACTTTTTTTGTCTATAGACTATCTATCTGAGGCAAAGTCAATCCAATCTCAAATAATTTCAAACTACGTCTGGAAATTGTCATTCGAATCGTTTTTTCAGTGGTTTGAAAAAAATATAAAAAAATTATTTCCAAGATGTACTTATGTATATACATTAGGGTGTTTAAAAAAAAAAATCTTCGCATGGTCTCCAAAGTTAGTCTTAGGTATGAAAAAAATCCTCCCAAAAGAGCAACTTGATTCCAATTCTACTACGAGCTCATGGAGAATCAATCGAGCTTAAAAAATAAAAGAAATGTTTTCTTTGAACCAACCTAATATACATACATATCCCCTAAATATATATTTTATAATCTAAGTGGATAGTGAGGCCAGCACTAGTGTTTATTTAAATATTAATCATAAGTACATACAGAATGTTGATTACTAGATTTTTCAACATAATGTCTCGAAATATTATTTAATTAATAAATTGACTTATATTTTCAAATATTGAGATGAGGAACGGTCTACATTGAATTAGCTGTAAATAATAATTAGTTTGATTTTTTTTTGCCAATAAACTAGGCTCAGTAAAAATAATCATAACATGAATACAATATAGTAGACATTATAGAATTTGTTGAATCATCCATATATCAAATTTCAGAGAGAATGAAACGTTTACAATATTTCATATGAAGACCAATGTGACTGCTGTCACGCAATAAATTTGAAAAAAAAAAAAAACAATATATCTACAATCATAAATGCTATCGGATTGTCTAATAATGTGTCACCGATAGATAATAATCAATGAATTGTCACCACGTGGCTCGATTTACTATCATTTTTGTATTCTTCCTCCTAATACTTAACAATGTATCATAATATTGTACAAAATGCTGTCGGAGTAAACGTTATAAAAAGCATAGTAAAAAAAAAAAAAAAAAAATAATATATATATATATATATATATATATATATATATATATATATATATATATATATATATATATATATGTATATATATAAATAAAGTCTTAACAATATTCATAATGAATTTTTGTAAATAGTTTCAGATAACACACACTAGCTACGCGTTTTCAACAAGTGATAAATTTACTTTCAAAATGCAGCCTTTGGTACAGATAATGTGAAAATCGATAAATTCGATTCATACGCAAAGCATTAAATAACTTTTTTTATTCCTTCATTTAGTAATAATAGAATTTTTTCATTTAGTAAGCATTTCTTATTTTTTGTTTTTTCAATAACGATTTGTCTTCTAATCTCATATTTATTTTAATCATTTCTTATTCGCGATTAACGGGCAATAAATCGAACCAGCCTGAGATAGTCTGGGTGAGATCAAGTTCGGCCAAAGTTAGATAAACCTGACCGATGACGTTCCCACCTGTAGAGAGCCACCCTTTTTGTGTGCAAACTGAAACCTCTAATTTTCTCGTGTTTATATCGCCTTGAGAAATAATGTATTCAAATTGTTCGTCGTATACAGGATTACAGTTATCCTTCATAACGACAGTCTTACGCTTAGTTTCCTTGTGTCGATCTGGTAAAAGGTAGAGTTTAACGTAAGGATCGGGTATGCTGTTTGGATCATTTGTCGGAAGTGGAAGATTTCTGTAAAATATCAAAAACAAATGCAACAGAATGATAAAAAATTATACAGAAAAATTTTCAAAATTTCACATATTATACAACAACTTACGCAATCTTGTGAACAACGATGACTAGCTTTTGCCTTGCAACGCTGTAGCGTAAAGTAAGCTGGATTCTTCCCAGTCCAGCATCTCCTGCTGATGATGTTATGCTGAGATTTCTATGGATCAGATTCGGACTTGCTGATACTGGCATTGATCCTATCGAGACAGCCTCCGGTTCTGAAATCAAAGTCGCTTCCTCTTCCACGGGTGAGACTGGGGTTAGACTTGCTGCGGAAACTACACTTCCTGCTAAACTCCGCACAGATTCTTTGGACAGTTGCTTTTTCAGAGGACTTGGCGGAACTTAAGCATTAAAAGATAATCGAAAATTAAAAAGATATTAGTTTAGTTAAAGTTTTACTATTTAGTTTTATTATTTTTAGTTCACTGAAGTTTTAATTTATGTGTAAACTAAAAATAAGCAGAGATCAAAGTAAAAATGATAAATTAGAAGGCCAATCTAATTAATGAACTCAGTTTTAACGTGTATTTTCATATCTTGTGATGTTTTTGTGGTTGCAAGTTTTCTTATATGGTTAAAAAGTTGGCAAAAAAACGATGTTACTCGAACCAATAACGATCAAATAACAATACTTACTACTACTTGATGGAGTGTTACTTATACTGGATTCTTGACGTTCAATTTGTTTGTTTAAAACACTGATATCGATGTCTTCTTCGTCGTCTGACGTAGGCTCTGGGGCTTCGTACTTCAAGATCTGGTCATAAAATGATTTAGGATTATTTTCGAGTATTTAAAAGTGTCTGTGTTCTATAGATGTTGTTAAATTTTCATGGTTCTACACATTTTAGTGGCTAAAATTCCGATTTCCTCACCCTAAGTGTCATAGAAAGAGTTATTCTGCTGTCTGCCTGTGCGTGTTGTAGATTATATGGCATTTGAGAAACCTCAAGATTCGGTTTTTCCATTAGCCTGGACACATTATAGGTCAGCAGGCCGACATTCATTCCTGTCTTTTCGTCAACGATCTAAAAAGTGATGGTAAATTATTTTTAATGTTAAGATTTTAGTTGAAAGTAATTAGAAAAAGTCAAAACTATGACAAATTTAATCTGTTTACTTTCAAATACAGCGTATCTGTTTCTGGATTTGATACCAGAAAGGTGAAGCCTTGTTCCCATATCGGATCACACGATCTAAATTGTGTGCTTGTCCTTACGGTTCGATTACCTAATAATGCTTCTAGGTAGACGTCGGGTTGCTTGTTCGCACGCATACACTGCAAAGAAGCATATGGACTTTGAAGTAAGTGTTCCAAGTGGAATAACTAAGGAATGCAAATATACCAAGATCTTGTATCACTTTTGAGATCTATGAAATTAGACGTTCAGAAGACAAATTTCTTTGACATGAAAGAGAAACGGACTTGGAGGATTTCTATTTCTTCAAAGATTTAATAAAATTTATAGAATTTTCATAAAATTTCATATCGAGATCACAAAACGTCATGGAGTTTCATGGGATTTTATAGACTTCAGGGAACTTCGCAGATTACACATGACTCTTGACATATTTAAAAAATTTCATCGAACTTACCGGAAGATTTGTAGCTGAATCAACATACAGAACCAGAAGGGCTGTACTCATTGAAGTCACTCGTAATTGTTGAGTTTCTGCTAAAGCCTGTGAAAAGAAAATGAATGAATCTTCTCCATACCATTTCTGATAATTTATCAATGTATTCAAAGATTTATGCATTAAATGTAATTCACTTACAGCAGAGAGGTCTGCAATATTTTTAGAGAGCTGTAGCCATGTGAGACGAAGATGGATCATGCCGTGCTTTGCCATTTCCAAGGTGATCCACTGGAGAATTAAAATTACTCATAGTATCGCTTGTTTTTTTAATTTTATAAATATATCTGTTACTTAATGCTTATACTTACAATGTCCAGAATTCCTTTCTTCTGAACACGATAGACCTCGACTGTAGCTCTGTTACATGAAATGTGAAATACTGAGTTAGGGTTACTTATAAATAATAGATGCATGAGTAATGATTGATGCTAAACCTTCTCTATGAATTAAGTGTGGATGAAGTATTTTTGGTGGTAAAGCTGTGAGGCTGATTTCATGCGTTAAAAATGCCATATCAAGGCGTTTTTTTTTTTAAACAAACAGTCACAGGTACATCGATAGCAAATGATTGTTCATTCGGTGTTATACACATTACAGCAAATTGAACAATAGGTGAAAGATCACTCAGGCATTAAAAAATTTCGAATATTCACAATTTTTATAATACAAAGCTCAATCGCAAGACATTCGCTTCTTTGTTAATCTTATTATTATAATTTTTTTTTTCTAGCCAATCTAGGATTACATAATTCTTTTCAACTAGCAGACACTCGGCGTTCTAACAGCAGCAAGATTTCACAAATTTAAATAGCTAACATTAAAATGCACTTTTACTATTGAACAGTCTGAATAAAATTCTACAAGATAACTGATTTTGTTGTATGTACAACAGAATCAGCGTTTGTGGCTAATGTATTCAGATTTTTAAATATGAGATTCTTTACTTAGATACTTAGCGGCAATACCTTCCTAGCGGATCGTCGTGGCCAGTGTTGTCTTTGTCAAAGAGGCGGGTAACCACCTTCTTGTATAGCCCCGCACCCTCAGCTACCACAAACTGCCACACAACAACTCTTTTAGTTAATATCTACTCAAAGGGTGTAAATTTTATATTTTCTTGCAGTTAATCATGTAGTAGGATGTTTAATCAAAAGGGTCGAAAGTGCATCATCAACAGCAATTTTTTATACAATTTTTATATACAAAAAGATAGACTTTCTACTTTTGCTATTAGTAAAAAAATAGGAGATAATATCAAAGATCAACAGTCAATGGTAACGTATGTATATACAAAGTTTTGTACAATAAATAACTTTATTTATGTCCTTTTCATATATCCTTTCACGTCTCGTAGATTATACACATCTTGAAAAATGCATTTATGCTCATAAAGTTTACACATAAATTGGAAAAAAAAAAAATTAATGAAACGAGTAGCGAATTTATTATTTTAAAAGGGTAGAGTCATTTCTATTTTGGATTTTTTCTGTCTATGTGCAAAAATATATCGATAATTCGTATTGAATGAAGAGTTATTTTTGAAATTTATAATAAATATAAATACGTGAAAATTATTCATCAATATTTTCACTTTCAGAGTGTAGACTCATTTTGTTGCTAACTTGATTAATTGTTACTTAATTGATTAATTAATTAATCGAATAATTTGTTATCCTAAGTATATGATACGTCGAATTATTGTTTCAAACTGTGTTTTTCAGCAAACTAGCTAATACCACAATTTAGGGTCGTTTTTATTGAAACCTTACAATATTTAAAATCATGAGTTGCTCCACATAAGCCTAAGCTCTGTTGTTGTTGAAAATAAACACGTTTATTGTTTTTGTGCTAAAGAGTTGTGGAACATTGCGTAGTTTGAAGCAATAACGATAAATAATAATAATAATCATTCCCAAACTTTGATAAAATATTAAAAATGTAATAGCAGCCGCACAAAGTATGCATTTAATAAAAAAAATCTAATCTAAAGCCATTCTAAGCGTGTTTTTCGTTTTACTACCTTCCAAGAAAGTCGTCATTTTGGATGCCAGGACATCCTGGATCCCAATCCCACAGAGACGAAGTTACCTCCTGCGTATCGCAGGAAGTGATCACAGCCTGCGTGCCAAGACTATGATGTAAGATCAAAAAAAGACTTCTACCCGATAAAATCTACATAGTTTGCACAGATTTTGTATTGAAAATATTATAAAAGTATTTAAAAACTTTGAATAGGAAACAACTCGTCGTTATTAAATTTTTTTTTCTAAATATACATTACAAGTTTGACGATAACTTACAGCAAAGACATTGGCAGACTACTAACTGATTTCTAATTAATCTGATATTCATAAAAAATGATGTGTTTAGGTGCAATTCATTGTTCTAGATTCTAAACAATGGATAGTTATTCTGCACAACTTCAACTATTAAAACATGAGATAATGTCTGTGGCAAACTATAAATTAGGTATCGTATAAACGGAGCGAAAAAATAAGTTTAAATATGTATGATTTACTTACAGCTAATTGAAATACAGATGTTTTTTAGCATTGAAAATTTTTACAAGCAGACACGCAAAGGTAACGGAATAAACGTAATTTAGAAAATGAAAAATAAAAATAAGAAGACAATACCAAGTAAAGACATCAGACTTATTAGCAAAAGTATTAAAAATAAATAAATATAAGCTTGAAGGAGAAGAATAGTATAAATAGACACAGAAATCACCATTTTTATTTATGTACATACACACAACCCACACGCACAGCTAACACCAACATATTACCATCTAGTATGTTTATTATACGATTCTCCTAGTCCCTGTTAAACTATACACCAGCATGCGTGTGAGAGATGTTGTAATATTGTTAAACTAAATATACTGCGTGTTTCTATAAAGTAAATTGATCCGATTTTAACAAGGTGTTCAATTTCGTGAGCTTTATGATGTTTGAATAATTCTACACATGATTGATGACTGTAAAACAACTAGTTATGGTACCTTGGTAAACGAGGAAGTTCCCAAACTGTTTTATACATTTTGCCTAAATTTTAAAATATCATCTTATACTTTCACAAAAATTGTATTATCTCTCCATTATCTTTTACCAATCATTCCAGAGAACTTCCTTGTTATGGACGATCACCTTCCTTCGTGAGTAAACGATTAAAATTTCCACATTTAACTTCGATATGGATTGTTCAATACAAACAAAACGAAGGGGGCTATCGTCCCAAGGTGGATAAATATGAGGGACGATGTCTTACCTGCCCAGACTCTCATCTTCCTTGGGTTCGTCTTGGTCCCAGAGAAGTACAGTCAGCTGCTGAGCAATGGCCGATGCCACGACGCACTAATGCCATACAACACGTCACGCATCACACATACATACCAGGGTCACGGTACTATACGTGTATTAAGTTACAAAGAAGGATAGTTCCTCGCTCATCGAGACATTTTCTCAGGTTGAAGAATGAATTTAGACTATTTCAGCTCAAGATATACGATTATTCTAAACACAGGGGATTCTGAAAGTCACTGCGCAGTACAAAAATCTATTCTTACTGAAATTATCGATAAAAACTAGTAGCTACTGTAACACCATCATTAGAGGACATCTTATCCAGCGATTTGAACTGGGATAATAAAGATTGATGACGTGAATACTGCGCAGTGATTTTTTTAGTACTCTGTGGTATTCTAAGAGCGAGGTAAAGTCTCAATGAGTTGAGCAGAAATTATTAAAAAATTATATGCAATGTTTTAATGAATTTGATCTCAATTAAATTGTGTATCACATGAACAAAGGACTGACTAACTAAATAACGTTAAACGTCACTGTGCTGAGTAGAAAAGGTGACTATAGTGACACATTTATGAACATTGATTAAAAAACACCCCGATTAAACAGTTTTCTACTTGGTGAATAAACAAATAGTGTTTCTGATCCAGGTAAAAGATATATTATTTTGTTCTATGAGGGTAGGCGAATATTTGAAAATTTAAGAATTTCAGAGTATGGAGATGAAAATTTTGACGCAATTCCATCGGTAAAATATACCTAAACATTAAACCTTATTGGAATTTTATTAGGTACAGAAAATAAACAAAAAAAAAAAAGAAAAAAAACTTCCCAGAATAAGTAAAAAATTTTTTGAATAGAAGCACTTTGAAAATCTGATAAAAAGGAGCCACATTAAGTTTTGGATTAAAGTTTCAAACGACAGAATCCCTGATTGCGAAAAATGCGGAGGGCTAGAATCTTTGGATATAATAAAACGATTGAAATGGTAAAATAAAAGGTATGTAAAAATATTTCTATTATTCTAAGTTATTCTTATATTTAATTTATGATCGAGTAACCTGATCCGGGCAGAACTTACTTCGATAGTTTTCCAATTCTGGAGACATTTTAAGAATCAGTTAAGTTCAAATAAGATAAAGAAAAAGCACAATTCAATTTTATAAGCAGTTCTCCGCATCGAGGTTCTCGATTTCTCTCAAGGATTGAATTTATCAGAGTATATAGTGCTTGGTAAGTTTATTATACTCTTATCTTAACAAATCTTGAATTTTGCATTCTCAATAACTGGCAATGATCAAGTCTTGAATAAAGCACATGCTGTAAACTCCGTATAAATAAAAGTATAGAGCTGAAAAAAGTTGACTTTTTATTACATACCTCACACCAGAAATCCCACTTGGGATTTATCGTATTGTCTATTGTTTTGGTCCTGAATTCCTGGGCTCCAACATTGATGATGGCATACGGATCTGACTTGCCTTTACCCAGCATTCCAAAATCTTTCTTCATCAGATTCTTGGCTTCAATTACATGGATTCTCAGCACACCCTTTAAGAGGATACAAATATTTATTTACCGTCACTGAAATACAGTGAGGATTGATATCAAAAGCGAGATTATAATCTCACCTCTGGTTCGGGAGTCTTAAGTAATTCCGCAGGCACTTCAGGGCTTAGAGTTATCGGTAATTTATTGGGAAGCACCATAATAGCACCAATTTGTTCAACGATTGCCTTCCTCAATATTTCACTGTGAAATATAAGAAAAAATGAAGCTAAAAATGAACAAGCAAGTTCTAACTTTCACCCTACCTTAAGCCAGGCATATCTAGAAGATCGGCAGCTCCTACTAAATTGAAATCTACAGAAGGCATGTTGAGAAAGAAGATCTGAAGACCTCCAACAAGTGGCATGATGGACAAAAGTGGCTTCATCACCACTCGGACCATGCCACGGATCTGTAAATTTTGTTGTGGACAAATCGCGTGAATGTTGGTAAAATTTTATTTTGAGTGTTTTTATGTAACCATAAGAATTGCGGCTTAATTCATAACTTGATGTAGTGTTTGTTCAATGATTTTACCTGGAAATCCTTTAAGCCTCCTCTGATATTACCGCAAACGAATGAAATATCACAATCTCCAGCATAGCTGTAAGATCCCAGTAATGAAATTTAGTTTCTTTAAGAAAACTATGCGGAAACTGTATTCGATCTTTGAAATACTTCAATACTTTTACTTTTTTTTCTTTAAATTGAGATTTCATGAGATTTTAGGATTTATTTTAATGAAAAATTTCGTTTATTAGTATTTGGATTCTATAATTCTGTTAAAATATAGAAGATTCCATATTTTCCTACTTTGATTTTGTATAGAAGTTAATTTTCTAAATTCTTAGAGCTAGGATGTTGGTATGTTGAGCTGACTATAGCTTTACATCTTGAAATTTTAGCACAGCATTTAAATTCGAATAAATAACTAAAAAAAAAAGAAATTGCACCAAGAAATCAGTGTTTGATAATTGAACTCACAAGATATCAGCATCCAAGATGATCTCATTCCTGGCTGTATTTTTGTCATAAACTTTGATTCCGCCAATCCTGGGAGGCTGTAAACGAAGAGGACGTTATCATTCTGTTTATTCAAAGAGAAAAATTTCAACAACATTACATATCAGTCGTATTGCCATTGTGTAAAGAGTGATTAACGAATTTGAAGAAAATTTTCTTATCTTGTATAGTTCTTTGAAAAGTATTTTTGTAGGAGTCATTCTCTGTCGTTTAAAAGCAAGAATTTTAATTGAGTTCTTTAATTTCATTATAATTTATGGTATTCTTTAAATTCTAAGCAACAGTCTCTATATAGATCTATTTTTTATTAAGATCAAAAGCAGAGTTAAAAAGGAGACCACAGTTCATTGTACAATTCGAATTAATGTGTTAAAATATCACAAAATTTAACATCGATTAGTCAGAGTTTGAAAATAATTTCATTGAAAACCGTTTTCGGGATTTATGTTCATAACGATTACTATCTACACAACGAGTTAGAGCAAAGTTGAAAATGTCAAAGAAAATTTTCAAGGCTAGGCAAAGAAGCCATATGTCTAATCCCTCTTTACCTTGAAAACTATTTCATCAATTAGTATGAAATTTGATATCAGTTATTTTCTAATTTCAAGTAAGAATTGTCTAGTTTTGGATAGGAGACTCCAAAATGTTTATTTTCTGCTTAAATTGCGCTTGATTTTGAACTTCAACCCAACATTTCGAATCTCAGCATTCTGAGTTAGAGAAGATTTGTAGCCATCGATTTACAAAAACTGGTAAAAATGATCTTCCTGTAAAAATTCCACTACTGGATTCCTCTCATTTTTTACGAGCTACTAATTACTCATATAAATATGAAAGTAGTACATATATATGTATCTCCAGCAGTGAGTTAATACAAGTTTCTGTTTCCTTGAAACGAAACGTCCAACTCAGTCAAACATTTTATACTTTAATGTCTATAATTAACATTTCCGTTTGCACGTGTGTGTATGTGTGTGTGTCATAAATGAGTCAGACGATACTCTGAAATTGGATAGCTTTGGGAATCTTATTCCCGTATGCAAAAAATTCTAAATATATTTTCAAAAGACAAGATAATAATTTCCTTTCCTTCTTCCTTATATCGCTAAAATAAAACACCGCTTACAATCCGCCCTAGGACCAGTCTGTCGAATGAAAATCCCTTTAGTTTGTACTGAGTCAATTTTGTTGCTATAGCAGGCTCAATTTCCTGCTTACACAACTGTTTAACGAACTGGTTCATGCTAGGCCAAAGCTTGTATAGTATCTGAAACAATGAAAGTAATACTTAAGGGGGTACATAATTATAGATCTTGTATAAGGCTATTTTTAACAAATTGGTTTAATGGTGTCTAAATTGTTCTTTAATCAAACAGTTTTACCAAATATAATAGTTCTCCAATCTTCCAAAGCATAATCAAGTACAAGTTAAAAGGCAGAAGCTATCAGATCTAAGAATTAGATGCAGCCACAGTAAAATCACTTACTCAGTGCTAAGATTCGGATCAACTGTTCTAATTGTTTGTTTGTGGAAATTATTGCCTGTATGAAAAAACTGTAAAGAACCTTTTTCGTAGGAAATTTTCTCATCTTCCTATTTTTATATGACCTTTGTAGTCGTAAAATCAATAGAACCGAAGATATTATCAAAAAACTCAAAAATCGGTCCTTTTTAGTACTTTGAAAACTTATGCTAATAACGAATCTTTGCAGACTTTTGAAACCTTGTTTATGAAGAAGACAGATGAGTGTAAAACAAGATTTTAGATCGGCTTGCTTGGATTTATTCCAAGGTCAAATCCTGAAGCTACAGGACTCTTAATTTTTCTTGATTATGTTTGAAAATGGAATTTAGACACATTTTAGACGCAAACAATTAAATAGCTGTAAAACAATTAAAAAAAACAAAAGTTTTTTTATTACAATGTGAAATTTCTCTCACCCTATTAAGCCACTCTGCTCTATCAAAATCAGGGAAATAAACCCAAGATGGAAGTTCAGACATTCTGTTAACTATGGTCTGTTGTTCTCCGGCTAAAACAGCAGCCTGTGCAGAAATCCTCCGCTTATCGCTGTCCTTCTTCCATTCTTTTCTCAAAACAGCTAATATTATTGGACCGATAAACCAAGCGATACTCCAATTCATGTATCCACATCCCCAAACCAAACCAACGGTTGCAAATTTTTTAACAAATGATATTAGCAGACTTGTTATAGTTGACGATCCTTCGGATGATGGATTTGTGTCGATTAAGTTAAGTGCGTCTTCCTCTTTGCTAACTCGTGCCATTTTATCTGTTTTATTTTTTTATTTATTTTTTTTTATCTTCAGTATACGAGTGTTTTTACTCTAATTCACTTGTTGATGTTTTTAACACCACGCATGAGTAACTAAACAATAGAAAATTTGAGACCGTTAGCTAAATGTTTGAAAAAGAAACTAAAATGCAACTAAGATAAGAAGTTGTTGGTTTGCTATCAGATATTAACCGCA
Source organism: Macrophya annulata (assembly GCA_963924015.1). Taxonomy (NCBI): domain Eukaryota; kingdom Metazoa; phylum Arthropoda; class Insecta; order Hymenoptera; family Tenthredinidae; genus Macrophya; species Macrophya annulata. The sequence goes on from OZ001264.1 coordinate 11,148,154, forward strand.
TAAGTGATTTTTTCTTAGTGTTTAACGTCCGGTTAATACCGTCTGTACAGATTGCGAAATATATAATAACTGAGTCGCGCCCGAAACTAACGGTGGGGCTTTATTATTTCCGAGAGCGGCCGATAAAAGGTTTTGCCGTACTGGGATTAGATCATCGTATTATTTTTATCTCGTGCCTGCACCTGTCAGAATTAACAGGGAGTGGGATGTTAGCGTTAACTGCCAGCCTTGTAGCGAGTCTAACCTAACCTAGTCATAAAATAATTTTAAAGCATTATTTGTTCTTCTTTTGTTTCTTATATTTTATTATTATTATTTGTTTTTATATTAATGTTACATGTTTCACAGTTCATATTATCACTATTAGATACGTGATTTAATTACATATGTCTTGCTGATTGAAACTGCCAACGAAGAATTCAAAGCGTTAAAGATTTCGAAACGCAGTTTAGCGATTATCGATTCGAATCAATTAATGAGATTCGATTCAAATTAACGATGTTCGACTAGTCGTTTGAATCGATATTATTTATGACGTTCATCAAACGCATGCGCAATGAGGTTACAGATGATGGTCACGTGATTACAAACATCGATCAACATCAAATCGCAGTTGCTCCGCCATTGTTGTGATTCTTGAACGATATGATCGCTTATCTGTTTACTTTAACTGTCGAATAGAAACGTAGTAGTTCACTTGATATTCACGATTTGATATCTGCTTTCCCTGTTGTATGTGTTCGCAATATTGACGACACGTATTATTAGTTACGTTGTATAAAATTCACGAATATTAATCAAAGTTAAATCGAAAAACAAAGAAGGCGTATTTTGAGGAAAGAGGTGACAGGTCATCTGTGATCATGGGTCTTGTTTGTTCAACGGCGCAGGTGAGGATAAAGATTAACCATTTATTTATCGTTATCTAGTTCTTTATACGTTTCATCAATTACTGAACGTTTCATCTAGTTGGGAAAGTTATATTTATAAATATACGGTTTTTCCTTTGTTGATTACGATCACTGTCTTATTATTCCCCTCATTCATCGTGGTATGACTCATGTCAGGAAATATATTTATGTTGCCTGTATTATTTCTTGGTAAAGGAATTGAATTCTACTTATATCATCGTTACATATCGACCCTTAGACTGTCACCCAGAATGTATATCAGTTATCGTCTCTTCAAGACATTATATTTACATTTTATTAGTTACCTTCTTTTGTCAAAAAATGAAATGTATAATCTCTGCTAATCTGCTCACAAACAGTCGTACATTTACTCTTTATGCTTTATTTATCTTATTTTTTATATGTATGTATATATGTTTGTACTAGCCATCAAACCTCATGAACTGTGATAATGAGAGAATGATTAATGGATAAACAAAATGAACTTTCCAGTTCTGAGAAATTTGATGAAATCTTACAAAATCCAAGTTACTTTCGTGAAATCTCATGAAAACTTATAAACTTCTTTGAAAGCTCATTAGATTCAAAAAAATTGGATGAAATCTTAGGAATCTCCATAAAATCTTTTGAAATCTTATGAATTTCATTAAAATCTGATGAAATTCTATAAATTCCCACAAAGCCTCGGAAGATTCAACGAAATCTCATGAAATACCATTAAGTTCCCAGAAATCTGATGATTCTCTGCATTAAATGTCCTTAAATTTCATGAGAATCGACTAAAGTCCTAAAAAAATCCTAAAATTTTAACAAACGGTTGAATACCTATTCTTCACGCTTGACTAATCTTATTTTTCAATCTAACATTAGCATTACGTATGTATATATGCGCTGAGACAAGATAAAAAAAGAAAAATGAGCCATCCAGTTCTGAGAACTATTATCATATTCCAAAGTAGCTGAATAGAAAATTTCAACAAAAAATTTCAATATTGTTTTACTATTCACTCGGTCATACAATTATTCGTCACTTTTATCTCCAGCTCGCCTGCCTATGCGGTAGCACAGCGTGCAGTTTCTGCTGCTCGCAGTGTCCAACATGCCGCAACAGTACCAGCACTCGTATTATGTATGCTCTGATGTTACTTCTTGGTACCATTGCTGCCTGCATTACTCTTTCTCCTGGTCTTCAGACGGCTCTAAAGAAGGTAACACATGGTTCTAGAGCATTTATGTATTTAGAAACTTGAAAAGGAATATTCAAGGTGGAAATGTCTTCACATCCTTAAGGAGACATAAGAATCATGATTCCCTTAGTAATTAATATGAAGACTAATTTATTGAGCAGTAAGTAGCCTCATGTCATACTTTCGTGTCTAGGTACCATTTTGCACCAACAGTTCAAGCTATGTTCCAAGTTCAATTACCTTTGATTGCTCATCCGCTGTTGGTTATCTGGCTGTGTATAGGCTCTGCTTTATCCTCTGTCTCTTCTTCGTTTTGATGTCTGTTATAATGATAAGAGTGAAAAGCTCCAAGGATCCTCGAGCACCTATACAAAATGGGTAAAATGATTGCTCTAAGTTTATTTATCTGTGCATTAAGTAAACATAGATAACCAAAGTGGGATTGACACCACATGTGGATTCATAATATCATCTATACATTTATTAACCATTTAGTTTCTGGGCTATAAAATACCTTCTCGTCATCGGTGGAATGATCGGGGCCTTTTTCATTCCTGAAGGATCTTTCGGCATCACTTGGATGTACTTTGGAATGATCGGCGGATTTCTCTTTATTATTATACAGCTGATTTTGATCGTTGATTTTGCTCATTCCTGGGCTGATGCTTGGGTCGGTAATTACCATGACACGGAATCTAAGGGCTGGTAAGTTTATTGCATACAAGATAATGACAAAGAAACTAGAAACAAGTTTATTTATATTTTTTTTTTTAAACATTTTCAGGTATGCTGCACTTCTAGGAGCCACTGTCCTCAGCTATGCAGCTGCTATCACTGGAATTTCTCTGTTATTTGTATATTTCACTACCGTAAGTATATCTATCCGTGTAAATAATCCTCATTTAGGATTTTTAAGTTGCTTTTAAACATGAAAATTAACATTGATGTATATTAATTGCTTCATTACAGTCTAACGGCTGCTCATTGAACAAGTTCTTCATCTCTTTCAACTTGATCCTCTGCGTGATAGCAAGTGCAATTTCAATTCTTCCAAGAGTTCAGGAAAAACTATCAAACAGTGGTCTTCTTCAATCTTCCATCGTCAGTCTATATGTGGTATATCTGACATGGAGTGCAGTTTCCAATGGCCCAGGTAGTCGAGAGTTTTTATATACATTGTTGATAAACGTTTAGCTGAAGTTTTGACAAAATATAAAAATGTTTTATTTGATTCTTTTTTTTATTTCATTTACGAATGTAGATACTCTTTGCAATCCTGGTTTCCTGGGAATGATTGGAGGTACCGACGTACCAACTCAGACCAAAGTCGCGTTTGATAAAGAGAGCATTATTGGTTTGGTAATATGGATGTGCTGTGTGTTGTACAGCTCTCTTAGAACAGCTTCAAAATCTTCAAGAATTACTATGTCTGACAATGTAATGGCTAAGGAAAATGGAGCTGGTAAGTATCAAATATACTTATTGCTTTTCCCGTATCTGATCTCTTTCAAACTCGCCTTTTACTTGTTCATTTTCATCTTATCTACTTTCTGGTTTTTCTTCCGCTGATAATCTCGCAGATTATACATGCAGCTTCATACTTTATTCTCAATGTTCAAGAAAAATAGTAAAAGTCTTTTTCTTGCGCAGACAATATTATTGCTTTGTTGATATTGCCTAGCTTATTATTTAACAGTAAATTCATGTTTTCTTTCTATACAGTCAGGAACCAGGCAGACCAATCTCTAGTCAACAACGAAGGTACGCACACATATTACCACGTCGTTTACCTTGACAAAAACGGGGCTTAGTATTACGTTTATAGTCATTTTAGATAAAATAAATCCAATCATGTCTCAGTACCAGTCTTGAAAAATCGATTGGATTAAACTTCCAAGTTATTCATTAGAGTACTCTTTATGTCTCTTCATACAAATCCTTCGTTTTTATTCTATCTTGTGCTTTTGATCAACTTTCTTTTTATGTTTTTTACTTCAATTATTAACTCATGTTATAATTTTATTCAAAACTACGTTTCTTTGCTCAACAGGATTGCTACTGCTTATAGCTTATTCATTTCAATCATTCGATAGATGCAGATTTAAATTTATCAAATCATTACTATTAGCATAAAGTATGCAGCACGAATCAATCATATCAGTAGTTTATTAGTGTGTGCCTGCCTTCATGAATTATTTACCCCGTAGTTTGAAGCTTGTTTATTTCAAAAAATACAAAAAATACAAAATTGCGCATATTATTTTGCCCAGATTAACGATTTTATTTAAAGATTACGATTATACATTGTTTGCTAAGTATCGAGTATGCAATATGTTTCTTTTTCAATTTCACTGCTTCTCAAAATACGATTACACACAATTTTCTATTCACAATCATCCAAATAAGGAGACAAAGGGTTTGTCAGTAATCCCAGTGGTCAGATAAAGAAACTTCACCCTTTCAATACTTCATATCAATTGTGATCAGACTATGTTGCAGTAGAAAGTCATGGTGGAGACTCTGAAGAAGGTGGCCAGACTAAGGTATGGGACAATGAAGATGACAGCGTCGCATACAGCTGGAGTTTCTTCCATCTTATGTTCGCCCTTGCTACTCTTTACGTTATGATGACTTTGACCAACTGGTACATGTAAGTATGAGTAACTATCTACTTTGATTCAAAATATCATTCATTGAAAAAATTAACAAAAAAGGTGGAAAGATTTACACTTCAAGAACATAGATGAACCTTTTTCTAAACATATGCTTGTTTAACAGGCCTAATTCAACCCTGGATACGCTAAATGCAAATGCTGCATCAATGTGGGTGAAAATAATATCATCTTGGATGTGTCTGGGATTGTATATATGGTCCATGATAGCGCCAGTCGTATTGTCAGATCGCGATTTTTCATAAACTAAAGAAAATCTTTGAAGAAGAATTTGGTGAGTAGCTTTATTATTTCTGAGACTAATGGTATCTAATGACGATTATAAGATAAGAAAATATTCAAGGATTTGCTTTGTTTTTTTTGTATTTCTTAGCCCATCAGAAACCATGGAGGCTACTTTTAGACGATACTAGATGAAAAATTATGAGAATCTAAGTCAAGTAGTTACCCCGATGGAATGAAATGGGTTTAAACCAGCCGTCAGGTATGAAATAAGATAATATTCAAATAACTTAATAATCGATCTTTAAATAATCAGTCTACTTATGCCTGTGTCTACTGAAGGATGCCCTTACTGGAGTTAATCCGATAATAATTTAGTTTATTCGTTATTATATGTACGTATATTTATTCCGATTGATTTGACCAGCTAATAATACCTAGTTTCTTAAAAACTATGAGTCATCTTTTTACCTAATGGTATAATATTGATTAGATATATTTTTTATTTATCTTAAATGAGTCTAGCTTCAGGCTGAAATATAGTATGATATTATCTATCTAATGTCCAGAATTGAATATCTTAACCATTGCGAATAAGTCGCTATAGGTATATGTATAATAAATATGTATGTGTAACAAAGATAAAGAAAAAGAAAGAACAAAAATATATATAAATATATAATATTTGTTAATTATTAATCTGTATGCTTATATTGGAGATTATAGTGTAGTATATTTTTTGGTAAAAAGATTAAGGAAAGGAATTTTTGTATTATTATTTGTTTTTTTTATTTCTTTATTATTATTATTATGAACGTTAGATATACAACGTGTTTAGCGAATTGTGAAATGTTTCAGTTATTTTTTCATATGAAAATGACTAAAAAAGAAAGGTAAAAAAGGAGATGAAAAGAAAATTGATAATAAAATGAAAAATTCACAGTTTTATTGTTACTTAATTAATTCCGTAATTACAAAAAACAAAAAAAATTAAAAAAATTATCTAGAACTTAGTAATACATATACGTAATATATCACCTAGTAATTTTTTAATACCTATATCTATTATCTACAACCTGCAGTGACGAAAATGAAAAAATAAAATCAAATAATGATTACTTAAATAATTAAATTAACAATATTTTATATCATTTATTTCAAGCGGAATAACTTCAACACTATTTTATATCTAATTACTATTGAACACGAAAAAACAAAAAAAGCTGAGTAGCTTTTTCAATAAAATAAGGTTCAATGTTTGATACATAATGTTGAAATTATTTTTTTTCTTACTCGTTTATTTATTTTTTTTTTTATGTTTTCTCGCAGACTTTCGTCAGTTTCTATAATTACGTGATTTTATAGTTAAGTAGGTATCTATTATATTTTATTTTATTTTATTGCATTTTTATTTTCTTCTTTTTTCGTTTGAAATAAACGATTAGAAAATATTTAAAACAAAAAAAAAAAAATTATAAAACAAAAATTTATTTCATCAGTCTTGAGAAAGCGTCGTTATAGAACTCATTTTATCGTTGCAAATAACTCGCTAATCCCGATTAAACTTAAAAAAAAAAAATAAAAAAATAAAAAACAAAATAAAAAAAATAAAGACTATTTACAAATTAATATTTAATAGTATAAAGGGATTTTATAAATACGTTCATCTCGTATCTCGTACTATTTTTTGGGGAGCTGGGAATTATCGACGAAATATAAACTATTTACAGTTCATTTTTCTTCTTTTTTGTGTTTTTTAAGGGATATAAATCCTTAATATTAAAATTAGTCATCTTAGGACGTTGAAACTACTCAGCTTTTGATTTATTCGCCGTTACTTCAGCTGCTGGTATTTTTCGTTTCCTTAATATGTGATTCTTGATATTTTGGAACGGAGTGTCGAATAGCAGTGTCAATATAACCGACGTTATTAGTATCCACACCAGCTCGCTGAAGTTCAACTATAAAAAACAATATACAATAATTAACAAATCAAAAAATAGAAAAACTAAATCACTTCTCCGCTTTGAGGAAACACTTTACAGATTCAGTTTCTCCATACTTGATTAGTACTTTTTTTTATGTATAGATCATGATTTTTTTATATTTTATGGACTTCGCTGAACGTAGATCTAGTCTACCGAAGTAAAACTCTTGCTTGATTTGTAAGGAATGATTTGATGCCTGTGGTGATGTGTTCTATGAAATTTGGTGAAATCTTTTGATAAATAGAATAAATTTCCATTAACTTTTACCAAATCTAATAAAAGGCAATGATATATTAGCACAAAACTTACAATATTTGTTGTAATTTCATCAAATCTTTGAAATATTGAAATTTAATGTGAGTAAATCCTTAGGATGGAGGATGGCAGGAATTTAAAAGTGAACATTATTTCATTAACTATCCATGGTGACACAAAAAAGAAAGAAAAAAAAACAGGTGGTTGAAGAGTTTTGATAGTAACTTGAAGAGGAGTCGCCTTAAGGAGTGGCATTAGGTTCATTGATGTTATACTTGTTGATTATTTGCTTACCATCATACGAATGAATCCATAATATTCAGCGCCACGAGTCATACCAACGTTATAAAAAAAGACTGGAAATTGTGTGAGGTAAATAGCGTAGCTGAGTCTTGTGCTGATCAGGAATCCCCTCCATGCGAACATCCGGCTCAGGGTTCCTGATAAAAATTTGCAAATCACGTAGTTAGAGTTTAGACCGTTTTATGTAAAGTTAAATATTTTTTATTACTAAAGATTTTACTCACCATTTGTGTTTCCGGTGTGAGAGAGGAAAGCCACCCACGCAAATAGGACGCACCAACCGATTGGCGAAAAAGCATTGTAAATCGCAGCGTGTGTTGGGTTATAAATGTAATTAATCGAACCCATTGATGCCGGGCCGATAAAAGCTCCGATAAACATTAATGAGGACAAGATCCATCCTATGTGTATAAATATCTGGAAAACGGATAGATAATTTGTGAATATTCGTTTAGTTTCTCCTATGATATTGTATTTTATTTTCTTTTGTTTTTTCGAAATCACTCTGGTGAAAAAGTCCGATAAAGATGATAGAAATGTACATTTAGAAAAAAATGGATTGAAACGAATTCGGGAAAACTGATTCAAAATTCCGTCTCTATCCATTTTTTGAATCTGAATCTATAGGATCTTATCAGTTTCTATATACTTTTTTGAAGCAGGATATATTTAAAATATTTTCAAAAATTATCCGGCTGACTTACGGAGTTTATTTTGTAGTCTCTCGGGAAATTTCTCAGCAAATATCCCGTCAGAACTCCCATTATGTAGACTGTCAGTCTATGCGTTGGCAAAATGTACGAGTGATTTGCGGTGTCGAACAACTGTTTGATCCTGGGACATAAATAAATACCAAATATGATACGCATTAAAGTAAATACTGACCGTATTAAAAAAAAAAAATTTCCCATATTTTGATACAAGTTTTCAAAAATTTCAACGCGATTTCACAGATGTAGGGAAATACGTATGAGGAAATTTTATAAGATTCTACGGATTTCAAACTGATGTATAATTTTTTTTCAAATAGTTTATCAGAATCTCATGAAATTTTACAAAAATTTCCAAGGGGTGTTTAATGACCGAATGAACATCCAAAGAATTTTAAGGATTTTATAGACATTCAAGATTTTTTTTTTTTTTTTTATGAATTTTATGAGATATCTCTAGGATTTCATATTTATTCCTATTAATTCATTCGTCATATAATTTCCGTTATGTAATTAAGCAAATTCAAATATGTCATCATTCGATGATTGCAAAATACAATGGAAAGTAGATAATTATACTTACGAAGTACCGAAGAAAACGTAGTTATTCAGCTGTCTATCATAAGTAACGCTGTAACGAAGTATAGTCGATAATACGGCCAGAATTGTGAGCAGGATTGCACCAATCTTCGGCCTTTTCCAAAGCAGGAAAACTATCAGTGGCGATACAGCAAAGAGCTGTGTGTCGATGCCCAAGTGATGTGTATGCGTCAAACACTTTAAAAATAACGACAATTTTGATCAAACGGATGCAGTAATTTTCTTAGAAATATTTTTTCACTATTGTATTTATTGATTGATGTAATTGAATCACTCATGCAGTTGTGTCTTTCTTCTGGACGACGGTTCCCACTAATTGGGTAAAACTCTAAAACTTTGTTTAAGACCTTGTTTTACTCTGAGACAAACATGTCAAAAAATTTTCCTAATATCCAAGACGTGCAATTCTTTGAAACTCACGAAAGATGGTTAACGTTAAGGTTAATATAAACTCACCATGTTTTCAAATCCAAAGTAATTATGGATGAAAAGGAAATTTCGCCACCATGTCTTCTTGCATATGTCAGCATGGTGAGTTACCACGAGGTTCCATTGCGGACCAGAACCGATAAACGGCATAACGTACGTGCAGAACATTATCAAAGCACCCAACGTCGGGACTAATCTATAACAAAAAGTGTACTTAGACTTGTTATTTGATCATGGAATATAATTCGTTTGATTATCGATTCCGCTCGAATCTGCAACTGGACATGTATATTTGAAATATCATCGCAATAACCGTTACCTTAGTATCCTAGAGAGGTATTCGCTCTTTACGTCCAATTTTCCGGTTCTGTTCAATCTTCCAATGAAGGAATAGGTCGTCAGAAGTCCAGATAGCATGATGAACGGATCGGTGTAGAGACTGGCAGCGCGTCCGATAACTGTCCAAGGTTTCCCGAGGTACTGGAATTCGGTTTTTCATTATTAAAGTCACTAAAGACACAAGTGGTTTGTTTCAGTCTTGCATTTAACCCACTTGTCTCTTGAACTATCAACGTACCTCTGTCATTTCCGTTCTATTAATGTAGGGGTTGAAGAATAGGGCCATACTTTTATGAGCGATAATTAACATCCCAGCATTCAACGCTCTGACACCATGCAGAGCAGCGATATCTCCCTCGCCTCTTTCAAGGGATATTAGCTTGTTGAAATTTCGTTTCAAAGAAAAGGAAAGAAGCAATTCACTCGCCGAAAGTCCGTAGTGGTCGTAGATAGCCGCGACTATCGCCAAAATGAAGACCCCGAGAAAAAAGCCACTGTTTAAAAAAAAAAAAAATGAAACGTTCATTAAATTTATTTTATTATTCAAAAAACAGTTACGAAAGTTAATTTCAACTTCGTTTCTGTCTCTTATGTATAAAACATATTGTAACATCGGAGTCCTAAGAAAGTGGGACACTAGTGAGATTGGAGCCAGGAATTATCCGCTTCCCAAAATGCTGTAAAGGTAGTCTACAACATTTAAACCCGAATTTCCAAAGTCTTAGAAAGATCCCACAAATCTTTCTAAAATTTTCTAAACTTCCATGAAAAGGATAAATTTTTTTCGTATCAATGAAACGAAGCAGAACTCTCGGGAAAATTGATTAAGAATTGAACGAAAAGGTTGAAAAAATATGTCTGTTTGATACGAGTGTATAGAACCTGCTTTTATGTCTGGTACTTTTCAGTGTCTCTAGTTTTTTAGTCCAAAAATGTAGGCCATAGATAGAGACAGACTATCTCTCAATGGTCAAGGACACAGTCCCGAAAGAACGGTTATTATATTACGTAACATACCCAGTGGTTACTGAACCTAGTGTACGCCAACGTTAAGTACCATAGTAATAAGTTACGTAACTGATTCTAAATTTAAATCAAAACCAATACTAATAGGATATTGAAATTAAGATAAGCTGTGATGAATCGTTAAACTGCAACACATTGTCTGAATAATCAATTAAAAAATAATAATGCATGTTAACTTAACTCAACATGACCTAAAGCAAGGCATAACTTGACCCTAGAATTGCAGACTGAGTTTAATCTGTCCTGCAAAAATTTTCTTGTGTTTTGTTAATGACAGGATTGTGGAATTCTAGAATTGACATTATGATAGATATGGAAGTATCAATTACCTCACAATCTTCGTCTCGATTGGATAAGACTCCTTTCTTCTTCGTTGACACATCTCTGAGTCCACTTGGACACTTATTTTTAACCCAGTACGAGCAGTGTGCTTTCCAAGTGTGTATCGTAACGATGCTTCAACATCCTGAGCCGAACATGATGCAGGCGTGCATACAGCCCAGTTAACTGTACTGAATCTGGGCACGCGATGACCAGGCTAAAAAAAATTACATTATTGTAAAATCAGCCTTATAGGTTGATCATTTTGGATCCGATTTAAACAAATTTAGAATCAAGGAGTAGGAAGTCCAAATCGAACTTGATACATAATTATACATTAATTAATTACTTTAAAGTCTTTTTTAAATTGTATCGGGTCTCTATGCTATTGATTATTGAAATTTTTTTCAATATATTTGAAGATTTTATTTCTTTTAAAGATATGAATTTCTTATAGTACGTTGATCAGTGAAATCTAAATACTGTTTCAATTATACTGCACTTATATTTATATCTTTGAAGTTTTTTGACAGTATAATGTTTATAAAAAATTTATTTCAAATCTCATTCCATCATGTATTGGGACCTTGAAAACTTGAGTTTCGGTGTACATACCTACAGAACGAATCAGTATAATCCTTCGAAATTTAATAAGTTAGATCCACAATAATGGATAGTGTTGTATAAACAAATATATATCAAAGTAGCCTTGATTATTATATTTTTTTCAGGTTAATTGAATGATAAAATATCTCGGGGCCGTGAAACAGCTATATTATATACAGACACAATTTTTATAGAATTTTTTTTATGGCAAACCTATTATTTACTGTAAATTGGTAGACAAGAATTGAAGAAAAAAAAATATGAATGAATGAAACGGTTCCGTAAACGTGGATTTTTATTTGCAAAAATAAAAACAGTGATTCTGCATATATAATCATAAGTTATTCGCAGCTGGCTTTAATGGTTTGTACGCACGGTATATGGATATATATATCTTTTATCTTCTATCCTTTTATAAATGATCGAATAAGAATAGTTTGACTCGCTCAAAGATACCTCAAAAATTTAAATTGTTCATCCATAAATTACACATATGTATATTTATACATAATAAATAGTATGTATGTAGTATAAAATATCATATATAAAATAAATTAGTCAACTCACGTCGGTTAGGTTGCTTTTGAAAGCGTAATGAGCGTGCAGGAGTCTGTGAAGATGTTTGAGATCCGGGCGTGATTCATCAATGTCTAATTTAAGGTATGCAAGACAGTATTGTCCTTGAATTCCATCATTTCCTTGCACACCAACGCATTCGTCAAAATCCCCAAACTGGTTAACGTTACCGTTTAAAAGTCCCGATGGTACTTTGGCCGTGGCATCGAACACTAAACAACCAACGATAAGATCATTCAGTTAATAAAAAAAAAGTTCATTAGTCTCACATATCCCAATGATTTTGGCTAAATATAAGACACCGTAGAAAACCGGATCAATCATTTTTCAAATTAATTAATACCGATTTTTTATTTTTTTTGGGGGGTTGACGGAATTTCATTCAACTAAGTCTGATTAAATTTTGGAATAAATTGATTCAATGATTTGTAAACTTTTTTTATTTTTGTTAAATAATTAGTATCAACTTTTTTCTTGCGACGATATTCATATAGAAACTTAACATCTGTGGGATATTTTGAGTCGGTCCATTCGAGGTCTTTTCTTTTTTTTTTTTCTATAATATTTATTCGAGTACAATATCCGCTTAATTGTTACGAGTTAAAAAAAAAAGGAATGGTTATACGGTTATTGGCTTAGGTCTGAAGTTTAACTATTATTTGTTTCATATTTTTTGCTTATCTTACTTTGGGGTCATGCTCCAGATTCCAATGTACTTTAGACTCTAGAGATCAGACATCCTTGGAAACTTTATACATTATATTTTTTCGTATAATTACAAGGCAGGTAATTATACCTTCAGTTGCGGTATCGAGTTCACGAACTCGGACTTGCGACTTACCTTACAGGGGTATTTCCCTCAATATTCAAGGTCAATGTACCTCCGAAGTAAATGCGAATATAAAACGCGAATATATTCAAATCGATACTCTCATAGAGAATTAAAATAAATCGATAATTTACGGTCCCGAAATTTATTACCGATTTAAGCTGAACCGTTATTCTATACGAATATTGTTAATAAGAAATTTTCATTATTTTTGGAAACGGTATAATTTATCGAATGTCTCTTCATCAGGCAAATTATAAGATCATCGATATTCTGAACGAATTTATTCAACTACATTGTGTGAATACAAATTTCCAAAATAGTAATTCAATCAGATGAAGGGAATGAACAACTTCGCAAAATTTTTTCGGTTAAATTACAAACAAAACCGTATAAAAATTTCCTCCAAAGGTTAAACTTGCTACTTACTCTTTAGCGCCCATAAGCTAAGCTTGTTCAGCTCATTCTTAAAGATGCTAGACTCTCGTCGACATTCTGCACTAACAGGTCCAGTTCCTGGTTGATAAGCAGGCATTAATTCCAGAAGATTGTGGGACGCCGTGTCGATTTCCTCGGCAAATTTTTCTGCAAAATTATTAATATTAAGTCAAATAAGGTAAACGAATTAGTATGTGGGAAAGTATATACTAAAGTTACTAAATTTTTGATTAAATTCGAAGATCTATACGGAATTACTTTAGTCTTTGGATTTATTGACCGTAAAATTGAATATGAGTAGAATAAAATAATTCTTGAGGATTATTCTACGTTGCAAAATCGCTTTTACGGGATCAAGGGCATGCTTGGCAATCTCCTGCATAAAGAAACGTAAGACTTAAGAGTTATGTGATATTAAAATTAATAATCAAACGTAAACCCATATATTAAAAAAAAATGTGATTAAAAAAGATGAAAAGAATGTTGAATCTATTTTAAAATTTATGTGAAAAATATTTGATACGTCAAGGAAAGCTGTCCAAAACTGTACAGCTAAACGATCTTTCTTACTTTCATTTTTCAAAATTTGGCAATTCTCTTGAACATAAGCCGCGGGGCTCGAGTGGATCTAAATGCCTGATAATTTCGACAGAGATCACGTGGCAATATAATTCTTGTCCTACTTTCATTTTTGCCAATTTTGCAAGCCGCTCTATAAATTCGTTTAAAAAAAACTATTACTAGATAGCCATCATATGATCTACACGGCTGCTTTATACTTTATTGTGATATCACAGGACGGATATAAAATGACGAAATTTAAACATTTAACATTAAAAATTTCGCTTAGCTATAGTCCATCTCACATTCATTAATTATCATACATAAATTCGAATTCTTAAGTTGAAATTCAGACACGATTTGGGTATGTCAAAGAGCTACGTTTCTGCGACAAATAACTTTCCGGGGAGTAAGTATAATCACAGTTGGATATTTCTAGATTTTGAAATCGAATTCTTAAACGTGCCTTTGTCTGTTGACGCTAATAGTGTCCATGAAAGAGTTTTAAAGAAGTTTGAAAAATTGTGGAATAATAAAATAACTCAACTATATACGCGAAAAATGTTATAGCCGTTCTCACAGTCCTTGAAAATTGCGAAATTACATACATGTGGTAAAGAAAAAGGCGGAAATCAATCGTTTAAATCTTCTTTTGCTTGAAGGTTCGATTAATCGTAGTTGTTAATTTTATTATTTATAACCACTATGTGTAAAAATGATATTTTTTTTTCTGCAGGAAAAAATGATCGAAAATTTATATATCTATGATTTATATAGTATCATGATAAATGTTGTTGTATTGAATAGTCAATTTTATGATTTGCGATATTTAAGACCGAGGTTATTTCATAAAAAAAAATTTTTTACACCGGTACAGGTATGTGTGTTAACTAGTATTTTTCTATATACGTATTGTGAAATGACGTTGTTATCATTTCTCGCCTAAGGCATTCAAAATTCATTAACTATATCCTGAAGTTTGAATAAATAATAAGTGGATAGCGTATAGCTGCAATGACGATCATAGATGATAATGCAGTACGAGGTGATTACAAAATAACCTAAAAACCCATTATTTAAAATAAACAATGTCTGAAATGGTATTAACCATTGCAGTAAATGCTATATGATGCGAGACAATTGATTGTTCTTAGAATTCTAATACCAAAAATATTCATTGAAATGTTTTGCTGCATCACTAGATGCGTCTTCGAATTATGACAAATTTTAAATTAAAAATAAATATGAATATTAATATAACCGAATATAATGATACAAGTAATAAATCTACGAAGTCATAAATATATCGTCTTAGTAAGAATATTTTTTCGGTAATAACACCGTTGGTCGAAAAAAGAAAAAAAAAAAATTATTGATTATAATTTCGCAATATGCATGATTTGCAATATTTTTATTAAACTAAGTAATGGGTTAGCTTGCAAATTAAGAACAAGGATGTTGACTGACTAAGAAGAAAAAAAAGTCCCTATTTTACACAGATCTTATCCTAATTGGTAACTAAAACATGAAAATCTCATAGTTAGTGCTATTTATAGTACAACATGCTAGGGGATTCCCTTTGGGAACTTCCAGACGATTCATTGTTTGAACTTTGATGATTTAATCATGACGATGAATGGTGACAGCTATTTTAAATACAGGATATGTCTGCAAGAAGAGATCATCATGGACAAAGACGAGAATCAGATAAAGAGAATAAAGATATGCAAATATGGATTACTGTGAGAAGGATTCAGAAATACAATTCAAGGACATCAGTTTGGCATCAGTCTACTTCAAACTGGATTTATGGGATCCCATAATCCAGTTTTATCAGCCTTTATACAATTTCTTTCGTTTTTAAGGCAAGAATAGAAAGATTTTGTGACAATGATATGCACTTTTTCATTTCTGATTGATATTTGATTTACAAAGAAATCACATATGGTTATAGTCACATTTTTGTAATTTTTTTATACTTATGGTACATAATTGTCTTTGAAATTTTTTGAGTGTTGAAAACTGCACTTTTATACGTCTGATGTAAATAAAGTGTTTAAAAAATTTCAAAGTTAATATTTACGAAAATTTTTGAGAAGCAGATTGAACTGCTTTGGAAAATCGATGTTCGAGTTCTGGATCTCTATAACGTACTATATTATAAAAAATGATTTAAAACTGAATTTAGTACGTGATTTTCTTGTTCGATCGAATCGAATTTTCAATTTTAAAATTACTATCTTGACTCTTGACTTCAATTACAAAATATCATATTTCTATGAAACAGTATAGGTATAAGCACAAAATATGAAAAAAAAAAAATATACATACATATATGTACAAACATATTTAACTAAGCCAAGGTGATTACTAAAATTACGTTATAACAACTCCTGTATATAGTTTCAGAGTTTTTATTTTCGGTTATTATTTTTCGTAAGTCTAGACATATGAATA
Organism: Macrophya annulata; assembly: GCA_963924015.1. Lineage (NCBI taxonomy): Eukaryota > Metazoa > Arthropoda > Insecta > Hymenoptera > Tenthredinidae > Macrophya > Macrophya annulata. Next base: position 11,164,584 of record OZ001264.1, read on the forward strand.
ATTATTATTACACAAGTTTTTCAATCAAAAAATTGCCCAATAATAAATCCCCCTCCCTCTATTATTATGCATTTTGTTTTCAAACGACATTTTGAGAAAACAATAAGTAAATATTTCAAAAATTGATCCTGTCTTCGGACTTCTCTCTTGTCATATACGTCTTTCATCTTTTACATCGCGATCGTCTAACAAAAAAATCTTATAATTATAATTAATACCCACGGAATAAATTTGATTACAGGTATAACATGCTTCGAATTAATTTCTGTCTGTGTGTGCGTGTGTGTTTGGAGTGCAGTCCAAGACGTAGCGTTTTAATATTACTTTCAATATTTCGTAACGCGAAATGTTTCAACGCAAGATATTTACTTTCATTGCTTTAAATACGGGCCACGTCGATGACACGTTGCAAGGCCGTCTTCGGAATAACGTTACCAGTGTTAACTGTGCCACGCCAAGCAGCGTCGCGATAAAATGAGGCCGAATCTTTAATAGAGACGCAATTGTTATTACCTTTAAGTTAACGTAAGCTATAATCTCGTCTCACCAATCCAGACATATTAAAAATGTAATAGACATGCCCTTCTACAAACGAAACCATGAACTGCAGTTACGGATTGACCCGATAGATGATACTTTTTCTCACAACTAAAACGCGACGATCCTGATAACAAATAACGCATAGGGTGAAGCGTTAGACTAAAACCTTCAACGACAGATAAAGACATGTTTTTGTTAACAGTCGTCAATGACTTTACTGTCGTTTTAGATATGAACAAAGTCAAATTTTTGATGTACTAACAGAGTAACTTGTATTTTTAGTACTCTGTTAATAGAATAAAAATAGATTTTTGAGATAATTGTTGGTATAATTACAGAGAAATCGTGTTTTCTGAACAATTGTTAGTATAACGATAAAAAATGTAGATCTTAATTGAAAATTACGACTTAATTTAGTCCGTACAAAGACAGGAAGTAGATTTGGCTGTAATTAATGTCGTAAAATTGTTCATTTTATGAATGATTAATATTATAATTATAATTGTTTGAGGTGTTATTATACCTAGACTATGTTGTTCCTATTCATTTAATGAGTAAAACCCTCTAAAAATTAATAACATAAATTTATGGGATGTGTGTAATTTTTTTTTTCTCGATATTTTAGTTTATCAGATACCAACGTTTCGATAATTTATATAAATAAATCGTTATCTGCTTTGGATTCGTTACCGTTATAATGTACATACATAAATTTGGATGAAATTAATTCCGGAAATATGATATTCGAAAAATGAAATGATCTTATAGGTAATGATGTAGGTGGAAATTGGGTAGTTGAATAGTTTCATATAGATACTGTTAACAGTTTAGTTTACACTTTTATGCATAAGCCTTCCTATAGACGTTAATTAACAAACAAATAATAGATTATATGTTTACTTAGGCATGTCTCACTATAATATTTACTAAAGTTGAGCGTGACATGTAACCAAAAGTTAATTACGTTTATAATATGTGGGGAAACTTGTGGGTTTATTAATAATTCATGGTCAAAAAGCCTCAAGCATAGGTATAATAAGTATGTAGTATAAATATATGTATGTATATACCACATAGTCATCATAGAAAACTGAAAAAAAAAAAATTCTCATTTCTCGAAATACGTATTAATACTACAGCTCTTCAAAAAATCTTCCAAAAAAAAATATATATATATATATATGGATGCAAAGTACTAAAATAGATAAATTGCAATTGAAATATGGTAAATTGCCAATATGTGATCGGTGTATAATAATAAAAAAAAAAAAAACTTGTTCTGTACGTGTAAGGTCACAATGAAGGTGTATAGGTATGCATACATGAACCATAGATGGTTACGTAGTGTCTATAACATTCATCGTAGTGCAATCGTCATCGATTATAACTGCATAATAGTATGTAGTTTACCTCGAATAGTGGATTAGAAGAGTTGAACAGTGGCCAATGTACGAGTTGACTATGAGTTAAAGTAGGTATGTGACTTAAATGAAAGTAAACACGAAACAGGCATGGCATTGCTTTGCTTTTATTGCGTAACCGTCCTCCAAGTAAACTCTAAGCCTTTGATCTACCAATTAGTTTCATACTAATGACAATATTTGTAATTGTTTGATATGAGTATAAAGAAACAAAAAAAAAAAAAAAAAATATTATTTGAAAAAATTTTGACTTTTTTTTTGGATTGGTTTTTTTTTTTTTTTTTTTCTAAGTACGGTATGAAATTTTCTACATATATACACATTTGGATTAATGTTTGATGCATTCTTCTCGGCATTTTGTGGTTTGAAAGTGTAAAAAAAAAAAAGAGGAACAAAATTGAAGAAAAAACGATTAAAAAAAAGGTTGCAAAGAAGCAAGAAGAAGAAAAATTATAAATAACGAGTCGTTTTATAGTGACTGGATCACATTTTAATCAGACAAACAGGTTCTTTCATCTGAGGCAATAACCGCGGTTCAAAGGACTGCAGCATTCTATGGATCAAGCTGCTCCAGGCTAGTAAGCAAACTGTGCATGGTTAGTTGATCTAGGATCTAAACTACGGTGGAGTTCATTAGAGATTGGGGTTTTCAGGGCTAAAATAAAATTATTTGAAATTTTATTCTCTGCTTTTTATTTATTTATTTATTTATTTATTTATTTTTTTTTGGAAATTTTTATCGATCATTTTCTTTACAGAAAATTTCAGTATCAAAATCTTTACATTTCTTGTAAATTCTAGATGACAGAAATTGTATTTGATTTTCGTTTTGAAAATTGGCAATTTCTTTTTTGCTTTTTTTTTTTTCGTTTTCTCACGTGTCTCAAGTTTTGAGAAATTCTCGACGATTATATATATATATTTTCCTGAAATATTTTCAACTTAATTGACAAACGGAGTTTTCATCGAAAATCTTTTAAATTATTCCTAAAAAAAAAAACAAAAAAAAAAAAAATTCTTTTTCAAACACTCAATGAAATATTTTCGAATATATTAGTAGTTGGTTAAATTTTTGAAATCGATTGTCGAAATCTTGGATAACATTTTTGAACAAACGTATAAGCTTGTTATTTAACGTTTGAGGTATACGTAGCTTCTGTTGATGCAGCCGTTGCGAGAGACCGCGAAGCTAATTATTGGGCTAGAAAATAACCCAGAGAATTTCGTAATTCTGACCATATATTGCCAAAATAATTACGAAATTTTTTTTTTTTTTTTCTCTTAATTTTTAGGCTATATGACGGAGTTTAAGTGAGAGTGATATTATATCTAATACTATCACAGCGTTGAAAAATAACAAAAATTTTCATAATTTTTATACTATTTTTAGTAGGTATAGCTTACGGGGACTTTTTTGAATTGTTAGAATTTTTTGTTGTTGTTTCTTCTTCTTTTGTATGATAGCGTTTCGAAATTTTCTAAATTTTCCACTATGATCAATATAAGATAATAATTTTTCAATTTTGAAATTTATAATAAAAAGTTAATATTTTCGATATCAATTATTTCATGAATCTATAACCTTAGCACAAAAACTCCTATAAAAGAACAAAACAGTCAGAAAAAATACAAAGTTTTCAAAAAAAAACAAAAAAAAAAAAAGTTCAAAAATCATAAATAAACGTGAATTAATATTAAAAATCAGTTTTCATCAATATTTCTATCTCAAATTTGTCAGCGAAGAATTTTTTCTTAATCAAATCAGTCAAATAAAATTACAATTCGAAAATTTTATGAAATATATGTATCGTAATTTAATTTGTTCGAAAATCTATCCATAAATTTTTTTTTTTTTTTAGTATTTAAAATTATAATTAATAATCGGTAATTGCTATAGTTGATTTAGATCGTAGCTCTGATCATTGCTCAGATAATATTTCAATAACGTGATTCGTGTAAAAAAAAAAATTTCGTAACTTTACGTAAGTGTATAAACTATAGTAAACTATAATCTTATACCATTAACTAACTAACTACTATATGCGATGATTCAATCCTTAATTAGCATTCATTAATTCAGAATTGCTTTATCGGTCAACCAAAAATAGAGACAGTCGAATTACTTAATTTTGAATTAATTATCAAATTATTTATTATTATTATTATTTTTTTTTTTTAAGAAGATAAATATTAAAATATCACTTTATCTTTTAGAGAAAGGGTTAATCGATCAATTAGTCAAATTACGATCTGTTATACATAATAATTACCCGTGAAAATATCGTTCGATAAATTTCTTTCAAAAAATCTTTACGAATAAAAATTTAATTCAATTTGAAATAAAACAAAAAAAATAAATTCAATATATGTTTATGACCTTGATACTTTAATTAAGTTCAAAATTTTTTTGACTATAGAATTTTTCCGAAAAGTACCTACTTACAGTTTAAGAAAAATTAAAAAATAAAAAAATTGGAACGAAGTCAAATTCCATTTTTAATTTTTTTTTTGGTGTTAATGCCAATGAGATAAATTCTTGTCCCGGAAGACTAGAATCAGGAAACGAAGCTGCCAAAACGTTCGTATATATATGTTATTAATGACGTTTTCGTGTATCAAACTTGTTTTATTATTTGTTTAAAACTATTAACAAAAAAATTATGATCATAACTAACGGAGTTTATTAATGTCGTTTTGTTGTTATATGGAATCTACCTTGAACTTTGAATATTATAGACAACATGTTTCTACATACGTCGCAAAACGAGTGCCAATCCCTCGGTTTCAAGAATTCAATACGTTAAAAGTTACATGTTCGTTATTTTTTTTTTATTATTTTTGTTTTTCAAATATGTAAAAAGTGGTAAAGATTTTTTTGAATTATTTTTATCAACAATCATCAGTCTTCGTATTTCGATTTTTTTTTTTTTCTTCTAATTATTAACCAAACCGGATACATCATTTGCAAAAAAAATTTCAAACTTTTGATTTTGAAAAAAATACTATGTTATGCAATTCTTTTCGGATTAGGAGGATAGGTCTTCAAGATTTTATATACATCGTTTTAAAAATCGTACCTAGCTTGTGAAAAATCGTGTTTAAAATTTGAACTTATGTACTTTTTTCAAAGTTTTTATTTTACAATTCCCTACCAATCCATCCGTTGAAATTAATATTCACGGTTTGAACTCATGACATTTTTCTCTGACTTATTTCGATCCTGAAAATTATTTTTCTTTTTTCGTCTCAGCTCGATATTTTTTCAATCTTTGACAATTTTTGCTACCGTTTCGTGAATTTTTGGGGTTCTTTCTTCTGTCAAGATTGAAAATATATATATCCAAAAAAAGATTAGGTTACCAGTAAAAAACGCAAAGAACTGATAATGTTTTATCAACAAAAATTAGGAAGTAACGTATCCTTGTAAATTTTTTGAGCCTTACTACCGGTATTTACAAATCATTTTGTGATTGTGATCAAATCATCTGTGTCTATGAGTCTATAAGCCACCCCTCTTTAATTGAGATGTTAATTCATAATTATAAAATGAAATTATGTATGAGACGAGTAGGCGTTTCGCGACATTGACTATGGGATAAGGTGCGAGAATAGTAAAAGATCACAGACTCTATGTGAAAAAAGAGAAGAGAAGAGAAGAGAAGTTTCAACCAAGAATCGAAAGTAAGTATAAGTGTGGACAAACAGCATTCTGTAAGGATGGGATCGCAGCTACAGTCTCACTAGCTTGGCAAGGTCTTTTCTCTGCAACTTCGAACCGCAAGTTGTTATTGAATGAACAATTTATGAAGATGAATTAATTTCATTTTTTAGCTCATTGTCAATCTTACAATCAGAAATTGTATGATCAAAAAAAAAAAAAAAAAAAAAATTGTAGAGTATTCGATAAAAAAAAAGGTCTATTAATTTTTTTTTTTTTCATCTTCTAACAAGGGTTTCATATATCGCCGATTTATGTATAGGTATTTCAGTTTCGTATTCATGGTTATACAGGTTTTTTTTCTTCTTCGAAATAATTGTCAAATTTTTTAAAATCAGTTTTATGGTTTACCTCGTTTTAAAAATTGATGAATTAATTTATAAACAAATTTTAGTGATTAGAGCCGTTGACGTTGACAGCTAGAATCGGTCTAAAGAATGCAATCTTAATCCTATTTTGTTTTCTTGTTTTTTTTTTTTTTTTTGGAATCTTATACATTTTTTACTCATTTATTTTGTCAGATTTTTGATTTTTCGGTTCGATTTTTATTCGGTTATTTTACCAAGTATTTTTTTTATTGTCTCTTAAAGTTTCTTCAAGTTTTCGTTATTTTTATTACAATAAAACCGATTTTTACATATATATATAAGACCAATTTAACGATTTTCAGATTTTTTAAAAAATTTTCTTAAATTTAATTTCTTTCTTTTTTTTGTTTTATTGAAAATCTAAATCCAGAGCAACGTTATACGTAATATGTTAACCTTAGTGTGTGTATGTGTGTGGTCGATCGGTGATTCTCACGTAATTGCCCAACGAAATTCGTGACTAGTTCAATAAATCGATATCTGAGTAGGTTCTCAGCGTGTGAAAGTAGGTAACAGACTATTTAGAAATTCTAAAATCTGTAGTTATTTAAATTCTACAATTTTCTTGATACGTTTTTGTTTTCTAATTTCTTGTATTATTATTATTATTATTATTTTTTTTTTAGTCCTTTTTTGGTACCGATTTTTTTTCCCCGAAGATTAACATTGAAAAATAATTAATCAACGCAGCTATATATCGGTTCCTATAATTAAAAATATGTTCCAGCTTACCGTAGTGGGTGTTAGTGTGCGAAATATTTTCCGTTTCGTTGATCTTCCAAATAATGTCATGATGATCGGTCCGATTTCCCAAATGATCGATAATCTCAGTTATGGTAAAGTTGCTATTCGTATTATCAGTTTTATTCTGTGTCAACACTTTCAATATCTCATCATCTTTAAGACTGTTTAAATTACCAGTTTTTATGATATCAACCGTCTTTGAAGTACCGATTACTTCGACTGTTCCAAATAATTTAATCACGAGAAAAATCGACACCACCAATCGTTCCATCATTGCCATTATTAAATATATATATATCCGAACAACAACGAATACAGTAACAATTATTCACAATATATATAAAAAAAAGAATAACCGATCTGTTTAAAAAATAAATAAATAAATTAATTAATTAATTAATTAGATAAAACAAAAATAATTTATCGGTACATTTGTCCTTTTTTTTTTTTTTTTATTCCCCCGAATGGATTTTGTTACCCTTAAATCTCTTCTTTTTTTTTATTTTTTTATTTTTTTAATTTATGCCCCGACTTCGGTGCAGATAGATAAGAAAAATATTTTTTCTCAATTCATTAATAAAAAAAAATAGATATACATAAATAACAAAATACACAAAAAAAAAAAAATAAACTGACGGGTCCACCTTGATCATCGACAACTGATCTCCGATGTTCAACGCGTGAGCAATAAGTGATCGTGGTCACCGTTGGTTGAATGTTGCCTCTGAGAATCACCTGTTGCCTCTCTTGTAGAGGGGTGTCCGAGCCCCCACCCGATTTGAAAATCTCACATGATATCAAAGTATGGATGGGATGTATGTACGTAGATATGATATTCGGACATGCGCACAAGATATGGACAAAATTCGTTGTCTATAATCTAATTGTTTAACGTGAATTTATGGCGGTTTAATATGTTATTAATTATAGCTTTATGAACATTGTATATCTATGTTGGTTAAAGTAAGTTTAATAGACACCTCTCAATTATGCCGGTGTAATTGATGGTTGTGAAAGAAAATGACTCGTATACTAATTGTATATGACAAAATAGTTGTTGTACTTGATTTTGTATGTAGAGTCAACTTTCAGTCATTAGTCATTACGATTTAGATTTCAAAATTTTGGACCCTTGTGAAAAGTATTCAGAAATATTCATCATCATTATGTTTCTTATGCTTTTTCATAATCGTTTATCTTCTAGTCTGTATAGAATCGAGTTTTAATAATAGTTTACAAAAATTTAAACTATACGAGATAAACTCATAATACATATTGAAATTTGTAGTCCATCAGATGGTGTAAATTCACTAATTAATAACCAGAATTATATTAATTAGTTCGTTTAATTAATGATCGACAAAAGAGGTCGTGAATGACTGAAACATTATTTCCTGATTCAAATACTAGATCCGGAATTTCGAATTAGTAATAAAGCCAGTATTCAAAATTCGAAAAGGCAATGTTTTCAAAACTGATTTTAATGAAACATCTAATTTGATTTATTTGTTATTAAAATCATTGAATAGAATAATCTGTTACTATAGTTAAACGATTTATTTATCCATATACAGTCCGTGAAATAGTTGTCAAGATTGCCGCTAGGGTAAATTGAACGCTACGTATTTCCCGTAAAAGGATATATGTTCAGCCCTCGGTGAAATAGCATGTGTGTAAATAATGAGCACATCTGTAGCATACGCTTATCCGATCGACCCGTTACCGAGCTTGTCTTACGTCTTATACACCGGGTATTCATACATGGTTTCGAAATTCTGTTTTAAATAGTGAAACCCCAAATTCTCGAATTCATGATTTGAGTATAACCGAGTATAGATAGAAATTTAATGCGTATAAAAAATATCCATCAACCTTATCTAATGTCGGAGAAAATCTTTACGTTGATGTCAATTTGTGAAACCGATTTTATTATATAATGTATATAGAGATACGAATTTTACTGATATATATGTCGTTTATTGCAGAAATGTTATTTACATATAAAACGAAATAGAATCTGTATAGCGATTCGTAGATATACGATTTTTATCAGATTTATTACTGAAGTTCAAATGAATTTCTATTATTATAAAAAAATATTGGATAGGTTTTGGATACTGTATCCATATCGATATTCGAATAGACACGAAGTGGATGCATACAGTACAGCAGATCGAATATCGCAGACGTATTTTTTGATAGGGTCTGGTGTGCATCGTCCTTTTATGAGGTAAACTAAAGGAAATTAACCCTAGACACTCTTTATTCGATTGACTGTGACCTTTTATACCTATTGAAACGAATATGCTATGAAGTAAGATGATCGAAGGACTTAATCGATTGTCATAATAGCTGGAGATTTAGTTGGAGATAATTAGTAACATATTTATCCGAGTTCAACATCTAGAATAGTATTAGAGTACTTTGGGAAACGTGCAGACCCGAGTGCAGACCTGACAAGGTTGTGATTCATTCACTCTGACTTTAAGCCTCTTTTTGGAATATAACTTATGAAAAAAATGAAAAAAATCAACCATTAACATTGCAGATTTCTGAATAATAAAAATTATCGCATCTATTTTCATCATGTGGTCTCTTGTAATTTTTTACACTTTTATTTAAGAATATTTAAGCGTGAGAATTTAACAGTCGAATTTAGGGAACCAAAAATCTGTAATTTCTGGAATCTCCCAGTTGCCAAGTCTCGTAATTAGATAAGCGGATATTTTCAGCCATATTTTTTGATTAGACGTTATTTGATTACACTATTTCGTCTTTGAAATATATAAATAGTAATATTTTAATGATTTACAAAAAAAATTTTTAATACTACTGTAAAAATTATTGAAGGCCTCCGATAGGACTCGGTTATAAAAAAAGGTCGTAAATCAGGATGGTTGAGAATTTTGCGAGGAAGATTATCCTAGGATCTAAAATAGATTCACGTGACTCGTATAAGGAAGTTTTTGAGAATTACCTAATTTAACTACATATTTCATATTATATTAGGTGTTTATCAGATTACGTAACGAAATTAGGAATAGAAGAACACGGATGTTAATTCATGGTCAAAAATCTTCGGGGTAAAATCATCTAACGAGTATTGCGGAACAGTCAGCTAATTGGAGACCAAAATATGGATTGTTCACTGTTACTGTTGTCACAGGGTAATGATCTAGGCTATTTCGGAAAAAATTTCGGAATAATTAACCCTTGATTTTCCCTCCTTTCGGAATACTTACATAAAAATAAAAATAAATCATTCATTGTTCACTGAAGTGTCTCTAATTTTGAAATACTCTTTCGTGTGTCGATGTCTTTAAAGTTTTTTTTTGTTTTTTTAACTGTTTAAAAAAAAAAAAACTCTACGAAAAATGCTTATGGAAATATATTTTTCAAAAATTCATTCGAAATTTATTTCATAATATTATGTGTGAGATCGATCACGAAAAGCGAACACATTTCAAAATATCTTAAGTTACATACATACCAGTCCCAGTTCTCCGCAGGTTAGTTACCGACGTATCGTTATAGTTCACTAAAGTGGCGCTTATAGGTATCCCGAGTGGGAACTACGCGGGCTAATTCACAGTAGAACTCAAGGCCTGATTTTATCCGTACGTGACCAAGAGCGAAAAATAGATCCATTCTTTACAGCGCAATCTTTATCTCTTCGATTCCTGCCCCAAGCAAGTATTACACATCTATATCTGCCATACAACGACGTGACAATAGTTTTGGCATAATAAAACAAATAAGTACTTTATTTGTGAAGTATAATCAAAACCGCAGTGGGCAAGAATTTCGATATCACAATCGACTAATTTTCGTCAAATTATTCAATCTAATTTAAAATTTCGGAACATACAATAATGTAAAAGTTTTTCATAAGATATAATTGGAAATTTAAGGATAAGTATAGAAGTAAAATTTATAAAAGAATTTAAAGAAATGAACAAATGAATAATTCACATTTTATCGATTCCAAAATCTTATTTTATAATTACAGATAACGAAATTATAACAATTAGTAACGGACGTAATATATCACAATTAGCCTACTTTTTTTTTCTTCTTTTAAATATCTTATACACCCTGCAGGAAGATTTAATAATAATTAAATATAATTACACCCTCCAAACGTGAATGAATTTTTTTGTTTTTTTTTTGTTTTTTTATTCAACATTATGAAAATTTATTTCATCAGTCTTGAACGCGTGGCTGGAACTTTTATTATCGCCAGTAATTTCTCGATCCTCGATTACACAAGTAGACTATTTACAAACTAATATTTATTAGTATAAAGAAATTTGATGAATTACGCTTTCATCTCGTATCTAATTATACTATTTTTAGGATCTATAGGAATTATCGACGAAATCGAAACTATGTACAGTTTTTTTTTTTTTTTTTTTGTTACAACTATTCAGATTTTGATCTATTCGCCGTTACTTCAACTCTAGGTGTTTTCCGTTTTTTTAATACATAATTTTTGATGTTTTGGAACGGAGTGTCGAAGAGCAACGTTAATACAATCGACGTTATCAATATCGACATCAGCTCTCCAACGTTCAGCTGTAAATATATAAAGAATCTTGATTCAACCTCGTCGAAAATAAAAGGAAGAAAAAAAAAAAAAAACGAGTTTCCTAAAGGTGTGGCATATACAGGTTGCCCAGTCTCGAGTAAACCAGTCGAATATCTCCGAAGCCAAAAGTATGGCATGAAATAATTTCAGATAAAAGATTTTTGGTTTTATAAAAGAGATAAAAATTTGCCATTATTTAATTTATCGTAGATGGTAGATACTTTCGAGAAATCTGGTTAAACATTTAGTCCCTTCTGAAAGCCAAGAAACTTTTCTCTGAAACTATTTTACGCCATACTTTTTTCGTTTCCGAGTTATTTTACTGGTTTGTTTAAGATGAGACATCTTGAATGTGTGTTTAATTCATAATGCTTCTCTTTACGTTAATTCTTGATAATTTACGTACCATCATACGAATTATTCCGTAGTACTCGGCACCACGCGTCATTCCAACGTAGTAAAACATGACTGGAAATTGTGTGAGGTAAATGGCATAGCTGAGTCTTGTGCTGATCAGAAATCCCTTCCAAGCAAATACCCGGCTTAGTATTCCTAAATAAAAAAATTATTGAAAATTAAATACGGTGAAAGTTCGACCTTTTTGTTTTTTAAAGATAATTGCATTGAAAATTACGGAGCATTTACTCACCATTTGAGTTTCCGGTGTGAGAGAGGAAAGCTATCCAGGCAAATAGGATACACCAACCGATTGGTGAAAAAGCATTGTACAACGCAGCGTGTTTTGGGTTGTAAACGTAATGCAGCGACCCCATTGCAGCCGGGCCGATATAAGCTCCGATAAACATTACGGTGGTCAAGGTCCATCCGATTTTGATAATGACCTGAAAAACAAAAAGAAAAATGTTCGATGTTTGATCAGTGGAGAAATTTATTTGTACTGTTTTCTGTTTCGTTTTTTATATGTATATTTCGTACAATTTCATAGAATTCTCTGTCTGGCTTACTTACGGAATTTATTTTGTAATCCCGAGGGAATATTCTCAGCAAGTATCCCATCAGAACTCCTATTATGTAGACCGTCAGTCTATGAGTTGGTAAAATGTACGAGTAATTTGCGGTATCGAACAATTGTTTGATTCTGTAACACAATGGTTAAAGATAAATGCAAAATACTCATCCTGAATTTTTCGAAAAATTTTGTTGAAATTATTTACATATGTTTCAAATTTTGAGACCTTGTGGGCTTGTGGACAATTCTGTGACATGACATGAACCGGACACAATGATCAATCAGATGTTTTAATAAAATTCACACATCGCATCATCCAATCATGAGAAAATATTAAAATTTGGATTCTTCGACGTCAATTGATGGTATCCAAGATTTTATAGCAATTATCTCACAATGATGAGTTGCCTGATGAATAAATAATAATAATTGAGTAGATATACTTACGAAACACCGAAGAAAACGTAGTTGTTTAGTTGTCTGTCATAGGTAACACTATATCGAAGTATAGTCGATAGTACAGCTAGAGTGGTGAGCAGGATTGTACCAATTTTCGGCCTCTTCCAAAGCAGGTAAACTATCAGTGGTGATACAGCAAAGAACTGTGTGTCGATGCCCAAGTGATGTGTGTGCGTCAGACACTTAAAAAATAACGTTAATTTTTATCAACCGGATGCAGTAATTTTCTTAGAAATATTTTTTCACTATTGTATTTATTGATTGATGTAATTGAATCACTCATGCAGTTGTGTCTTTCTTCTGGACGACGGTTCCCACTAATTGGGTAAAACTCTAAAACTTTGTTTAAGACCTTGTTTTACTCTGAGACAAACATGTCAAACAATTTTCCTAATATCCAAGACGTGCAATTTTTTGAAACTCATGAAGATGGTTAACGTTACGGTTAATAAAAACTCACAATGTTTTCAAATCCAAAGTAATTGTGGATGAAAAGGAAATTTCGCCACCATGTCTTCTTGCATATGTCAGCATGGTGGGTTACCACGAGGTTCCATTGCGGACCAGAACCGATAAACGGCATAACGTACGTGCAGAACATTATCAAAGCACCCAACGTCGGGACTAATCTATAACAAAAAGTGTACTTAGACTTGTTATTTGATCATGGAATATAATTCGTTTGATTATCGATTCCGCTCGAATCCGCAACTGGACATGTATATTTGAAATATCATCGCAATGACCGTTACCTTAGTATCCTGGCGAGGTACTCGCTCTTTACATCCAATTTTCCGGTTCTGTTCAATTTTCCAATGAAGGAATATGTCGTCAGAAGTCCAGATAGCATGATGAACGGATCTGTGTAAAGACTAGCAGCACGTGCTAACACTGTCCAAGGTTGTCCAAATAACTGCAATTCGTTTCTTCATTATGAAAAGCATCTAATTATCTGTTCGTCTCACATTTATCAAAAGATTTTTAACTTCTATTACGTATGAAATGGAATACTAATACCATATCATTCGCTCTATAATTAACATACCTCTGCCATTTCCGTTCTATTGATGTATGGGTTGAAAAATAGAGCCATAACTTTATGAGACGTCATTAACATCACAGCATTTAGAGCTCTGACACCATGCAGGGTGGCGATGTCTTCTTCGCCTCTCTCAAACGATATTAGCTTATTAAAATTTCGTTTCAGGGAAAAGGACAGAAGCCATTCACTGGCCGAAAGCCCGTAGTGGTCGTAGATGGCCGCGACTATCGCCAAAACGAATACCCCGAGAAATAAGCCACTGTTTTGAAAGACAAACGTTACATCACTAAGATTTTGCGAATTTCTGTCTCGAATTTAAAGGAATATATGAATTTCAGTCGGACTCATGTGAATTTCACTAAGTTCTTATGGACTTTTCAAGGCTTCCACATATTTAATTAATACTTTTCATTGAAATTCCATCCGTTTCTTCAGGATTTCACTTATATTTCATCTATTTTTATGAAATTTCAACCAAATTTCACAGATATTTTTTTTGTTCTCAATACTTCACGAAATGTTATTAAAATTTCATGGATTATTTTGTAGGAATTTACTAATTGCATAATCGTTTCGCTTCGTTGAATTGGGTGCACAATAATTGTACCGCGGTTGCCCTAGTTTTCGATCAGTAAAAAGTGTGATATAATAACCTGGCTATAACCGTTGAAGAATTCGAACGAGTTGATGAATTCAAGAAAAAGTTTGATTTCTTAGTTAATACCATTCACTCTCACAAGTATTTTAAATCCAAAGATGTGAGCGTGGTTAAAGACAGACACTTTCTCAATGGTCAAGGACAGATAAATACCGAAATAACGGTTATCATATTGCGTAACATACTTATAGTGGTTACGGAACCTGGTGTATACCAACGTTATGCAGCATAATAATCAGCTGCATAATTAATACTGAATTTAAATCAATATCAATACATACTAATAGGATATTTAAAGTTAGGTGATGTGTGATCAATCGATAAACACATTGTCTGAATGATCAATTAATAGCGGATACTACAGAACTTTAGTCTTGATCATAGCACGTGATATCGTTCCAAGGCTAACGTCAGTTTAATAGCCTAGAAGTACCTTAAACTTGGATTTTTTTATTTTTATACCATATCAACTTGAAATTGTGACCTAACGGAAGGCATGACTTGACCCTAGATCTGCAAACTGGATTCAATGAGTTCCAGAATTTGTTTCAGACAACAAGACAGTTCTAAAATTGACACTGATAAATATGGTAGACCAATTACCTCACAATCTTCGTCTCGATTGGATAAGATTCCTTTCTTCGTCGTTGACACATCTCTGAGTCTACTTTTACACTTATTTTGAGCCCGGTCTGAGCTGTGTGCTTTTCAAGCGTGTTTCGCAACGAGACTTCAACATCCTGAGCTGAACATGATGCAGGCCCGCATACAGCCCAGTTGACCGTACTGTAACGAGGCACGCGATGACCCGGCTGAAAAAATGACCTCATTGTAAATTCAGAAATGTGGTTTGATTCTTTGAGATTACTAAAAATTAAAATTCTTCATACATAACATTCAGAATGATAATCCATTCAACTCACGTCCGTCAGGTTACTCTTGAACGCGTAATGGGCATGCAGAAGTTTGTGAATATGTTTAAGATCCGGACGTGACTGATCAATGTCCAGTCTTAGATATGCAAGACAGTATTGTCCTTCGATTCCTTCACTTCCTTGCACTCCAACACATTCGTCGAAGTCTCCAAATTGGTTAATGTTTCCATTTAAAAGTCCCGATGGTATTTTTGCCGTGGCATCAAACACTGAACGATCAATGACAAGAACAATTAGTCAACAAAACCATTATTTGGGGAAACAAAACACCGCAAAACTTTTCCAATTTGTTACTCACTCTTTAGCGCCCATAGGCTAAACTTGTTAAGCTCATTCCTAAATATGATAGACTCTCGTCGACATTCTGCACTGACAGGTCCAGTTCCCGGCTGATAAGCGGGTATCAATTCCAAAAGTTTGTGGGATGCTGTGTCGATTTCCTCGGCAAATTTTTCTGCAAAATTATGGATATTGAGGTAAATTATTCAGTATATGGGAAGGAATTCTCGTGATGTATAGATACGTTCAGAAATAAACAGCTCTTACAGTATTCATTTACATATATTAGTGCAAATTAAGTTCAGGTTCAATGGATCATGACTGAATTATCTTATTCAAAAAGACAGACCCGTGAACATGGTTTGTTTAAATTATTAGCCATTTCATTCTGCAAAGGAAGAATAACTAATTGCAAAGTTCGTTTTGTTATAAAAACTCGTGATTTTAACGACTTGTCAGTAACTTTGTTGGACCATTTTTGTACATTAGATTTTCAGCGAGCTTTCAAAGTTTTATAAAATCCATAATTTCTGCATTTTTTGAGACTAACTTTGGAATACAATTTTCTGTCATTAATATACACTTTTAAAGAATTTTTATATTCATAATTTTCAACCTCATGGATCTATATGCAAGTTTTTTTTTTTTTATTGTTTTCGTATATTTTTACAGCGTGTTCTATATTCGTCTGATCAAATGAGTGAGGCAATTAAACCTGACGATATTGAAAAAAGAATTAAAAACTTGTAACACCTGCAGCATATGATGAACAGTAATTAGTTCCCAAATATGCAGTCGAGATCAACATCATGATTGATATGGCTGATTCCAAGAACAATTTTCTTAATTTACGTTATTGGAGTCCCTGACAATATTTTACCCATATTTTTAACGCTGATATTACAGGGTCGTTCTCATTCCTTATCTATAGGATGTTTCAATTTTTATTAACTATGTATTTCTCGAGTCTGAATAAATAATTAATTATTCAGTTGCTGTACAATGACGATCAGCAATGATTACTCGATACGAAAGAAATTTTTCCAATTTTCTCGAATCGTGCAGTGAAATTAATGATATTATACTTATGTATGTAATAAGTAGAATTTCAAGGCTAATTAATGATTCTTAGAATTTCAAAACTTACCAAAAATTCATACGACGTGCTACTATAGCGATTATGATTATGATAACAGTGATTATCTCTAATATGGTCAGATTCTCGTCAACAAATCTATTGAGTTTTTGCTTATAGAATGAAAATAATTATATAAGATAAAGTAAGTGAACATGATTCTAGCTTCCGATTTAAATTTTCATTCCAGATAATAATTCCTGTAAAATTATTGAAATTATTAATGATGGGCTTACCGTAGTATAAATTAGTGTGTACAGCAGTCTTCATTTTGTTGTTACTCCGAATTTTATCATGTGTATAATATTGGAGTACGGTATGATCACCAGTATTATTAATTATTTCAATTGACGTATTGCAGTCATCTGTTTTTGCAGTTTTATTTCTTGTCAAAACAGCCTCGATAATTTGTTCATTATTAAAGTCGTTAAAATTACCCCGTTTTATAACATCAACAGTTGTATGAGTACCGAGTACTCCTCTATTCGTTGAAAAAAATTGTATCACGACAAAAATCGTCACCACAAAACGTTCCATTATTGGCATAAAATTTTCTAGCAATAAAAAAAGAGCAAAAATATTTTAAAGTAAATTGTCTAATAGAATTCTAGTGTTCATGTAACTCTGGGATTAACTGATGAAGAAATTTACCAATTAAAAGAAAAAAAATGCAAGAAAAAACTTTGATGAACAGCTCTTTTTCGAAAGCGAGCTGCAAGTGTGTGATCGCGTTGACAACCGGCTCGATGTTACCTCCAAGAATCACCTGTTGGTCCTCTTTTAGAGGGTTGACCTAACTCCCACTCGGTTTAAAAAGCTCACATGATGTCAATGGCTTGGTGCGTGTGATATGAACATGCGCACACGTCTATACAAAGTTTTATACGGTGATTGACTGACTAATGTTTTTTGGAATTATGCAGATGTCTTGATTAATTTATTAGTTTATAATTTGGCCATTACGGACATTGGACGCCATATAGTCAAGTGGTTGGATCAAGTAAAGACACCTCGGTGATATACCTTCGTAACTTATGGTTTTTGCAAGGAAATAATTCAAGATTCTATGGCAAAAGAGTAATCAAGTTGCGGTTAATTCAACACGAAATTCCAATCATTTGTTCATAGGCAATAGATTCGAAAATATCAGACCTTTTTGAGTGGCTCTTATAGCGACTTAATATAAAAAATCTGTTACCAGAAATCTGGCATAAAGGACGTGCGTTAAGGAAGCACTAGCAGTCTTGTTATTTACAGGAGAAGAAGTTCAACAACTGTTACAAAATTTATGAACACGATTTCTTTTATTTTTAAGACGTGGATTTGGCATTTATAGACCCTTTTCAATAAGTGGCTTAAATTTATTAAGCATTAGCAACATTCTAACTTCTCAGTCAATTGTGAACATCGATATTCAAGAATATCTTTAAGGTGTTTATGAGATGGATGAGACAGTGTAGAATTTAATGAGCATCATCAATGGAGATAGACATAAGGTTTCAAAGTTCGATAATTCGACTTTAAAAAGGTAATAACGAAGTGATTAACACAAAGAAAACATCAAACGTGGATAATATCGAATGACGTGTTAGGGTCATCAATATTACTGTATTACAATACCTGGTACGAAGTCGGATAACTATTAATTAAGTCTTAGCGATGAAATAATATTCACTGTTTGATAATTTTGATGAACAAGTAAACAACAACAAACTATTCATACTCAGATGAGGATTAAAATGAAGAAAACTTTCCGTCAAATTTTACATAATTTGACATCGCTCTTTGATCGATTGTCATATGATAAGGTGCAGGTAGCAAATCGTTCATAAAAATTATTGAATTATTTTTTCGGCACGTGGATTGTAAATTTAATAAAAATCAAAAGTTCCTAAAATATAAATCGTTTGAGAATTGTAAATTTGTTAGATATAAATTTTGAAGAGATTATAGCCGCAATAATCTACGAAATAATTTCGGAGATATTTTTAGAAGTATTCCTGTACTATACTGGGTGATTCATTTTAATCAACCCAGGCTGATTTTTCCGAAACTAAGCAAGATACAGACAAAACAAGAAGACAAAACTTGGTGGTATCAGTATTTCCGTGAATGGAACCACCGAGATAAGGTGAAGGTTAATTTTGTTTTTTTTTTTTTTAATGGAAACCCACATTTTTCATTACATAATTTTGTTTTACTTGAAAAATCAAACGACTTTCGTATGAAACATTTTTTTGTGAGACATCAAGTTTTTATGATATTTAACTGAACGACTAGAGATTTTTGAACTTTTGAGAATATTTCACCTCTATACTATCAAGTTTGGAGAAAAATCGCAAGAGACAAAAAGTGCATAATTTCATGCACAAATTCTTGGACAATGATTGAAAAATTTTTTCCAATAACTTTTTATTGTAGCTTCTTTAATTGCTTAAAAAACCGCAGAAATTGTTTTAAAAAAAATCTGAAATTATTCTCCGAGAATCTTTACATGAAATTACGCACTTTTTGTTAATGCAATCTTTCTCCAAACTTGATAGTTTAGAGGTGAAATATTCTCAAAAGTTCAAAAATCTCTAGTCGTTCAGTTGAATATCCTAAAGACTTGATGTCTCACAAAAAAATGTTTCATACAAAAGTCATTTGATTTTTCAAGTAGAACAAAATTACGTAATGAAAAATATTAGTTCCCATTTAAAAAAACAAAGTTGACCTTAACCTGACCTCGGCGATTCCATTTACGGAAATACTGTTACCACCAAGTTTCGTCACCCTCTGAACCCTGAATATTTTATACCAATATTTTTTTCGTATCTTGCTTAGTTTCGGAAAAATCAGCCTAGGGCGATTAAAATGTATCACCCGGTATATATACGCTAAATGACGTAAATCCAGAAATAATAAGTAAATACATACGTCTAAATTATTTAATATATCTGTGCGTCTTAAATTAATAAAGAACGTATATACACATAATACATACATACATGTATTTAAAATTTTATTAACGTTCGAATCTTCTGTCTTCAATTTGATTTTATTATTAAGCTAAATGTGTGTCTAACATGAACAGCATCATGGCTGTAGTTTGGGCACGTAGTACATAACACAAGCCCATTGTCTTGATGTATGAATGGTACAGTGTCCCAGAACTTCCATACTGGCTACAAATGTCAACCATGAGGTATGTGGTCTCCTATAAATCTGCTTAATTCATAAATTGTAAAAGCAAAAAAGAAAAAAGAAAAATTTCATTATCATATTGCAAATTGCAAATTCTATTTGCGCATTATTCGAGAAGATTTATTGACTTTGGCATCAAAATGTGTAATCAAATTTTTGGAAATTTGATTGCATAAAGGCATCCACATTAATTTTAAATCTAATTATAAATATTATGGTAAAAATTCAAATTGCAATTTATAGAATTGCATAGGATATATTACAGCAACTAATTTCATTATAATAATATATATATAATTTTACACGCGTATTTAACATAATTATTTATATAGTATCGCGTGGGTATTAATAATCGATGCGTATACAGGTGTGTATTATATTTTACATACAAGGGAGACACTCACCTTATAAGGTGTCTAATGTAAGACGACCTTCTTTAACAACGTAATCCGTTTCACAAAGTCTATTGTTCATTTACAGTACCAATTATGCATTATGAGTATCAAATGATCGGTTCTCTGCATTCGGATGAGCGTTAGGCATAGATAATTTAACATTGCTCTTTAATTATAAGAAGATTAAACACCTTAGCATTTGAATCGTAATACGAGTGAACACAGAAACAAAAAAATCATTTCCATTCTAAGATCGTACAAATTTTTTTCAACAATGATCAAACAATTTTTGATAAATCTAAAGAAAAATGAAAAACATTACATCTTACTTTTCTTCTCATCGAAGTTTCGATCAAGAAACAAATCGATGCACTCGCCATTTATTATTCAAATTTGAAAATGGATATGTGACTTTTGCAGAGAATGAAATCGAATCCAGAATACTCTCTGTTAGTTATTTTATCTATCAAATTATCTAACGCCATTGTATAAGTACGACTGTATAACAAATCGAATAACAAAATATCATTTGACATTCTGTCAACCCGGAACCACATTGTACTATACTCAAGGCAATCCACATTATATATTTTGCAATTAGAATTTGTCTTTTGTAGAACTACGTGGTGATTTTTTTTAACCATAAAGGAGTGGTTAAGGCAAAAATATCCCTCCATCTAAAGTAGACTGTAACCAGTTTAATATGTGCGGTGAATAACGCTCATAGTATAATTCAAAAATAGAGAACAACATCTCTTCATGAATTGTTAACTGATTTGAGGACCACAGATGGAATAGATTGTGGCTCTTGATGTCTGTATATCAATTAGATTCTGTGTTCGTATTGTCTTCTATGAATGGTATAAAATTTTGCATAATTGTTAACATATGTCAGTTAATGTGTGAATGAAATTTTTATAACAAGAACTTTGATAAATGTTTCCTCATACTCTTCGGTAAGTAGTTTCACGCTCATTATACAATTTGATCTGATGAACATGAAGGACGTGGTAAATGATCAAGAAAACCTTGCAGATTAAATTGTTATCGGCATTTAATCAAGGTGAAAATTCATTACCCCTTTCCATGTTTAATGTAGTTAACAAAAGGAGCTAACAAGTTCAGATAAAGTATCAAGACTAATAATTTGTTGTTAGACTAATTTGTGAAGAATAATTTAAGAATGAACTTGAGATGATTAAAACGGAACTTTATTTTGCCATTTCTAAGTATAGTTCGGATTGATTTGAATTCTGAGAAATATAAATAGCTCCGAAATGTAAAAATTTTTTAATTAATAAAAAAATTTCATAATTATATTTGGATAAAAAATTCTCGATTTGAGATTAAGCATAACTGCAAACTTAATCGAAAGAATTTATAATCGATACTTGTAGAGTGTGAGCCTGAAATCTGCAACCCGACATACACACGAATCCAATAATTCGTTATTATTCGGTACAGTTCGGTAA
The DNA here is from genome assembly GCA_963924015.1 of Macrophya annulata. Classification (NCBI taxonomy): domain Eukaryota; kingdom Metazoa; phylum Arthropoda; class Insecta; order Hymenoptera; family Tenthredinidae; genus Macrophya; species Macrophya annulata. Next base: position 11,186,494 of record OZ001264.1, read on the forward strand.
AGTTCGTATATTTCAACACCGTCACACAGTACAGTGGTGAAAAAAATCAAGATGTCCGCCGGCGGCGGGCGAAGTGTCATGTGCCGCGTTTCTATAACATCTCGATATTAGTATTTGATAATTCAATATAAGAAAAACAAAAAAAAATCAAAAAACATAAGAAAAAAAAAAAAAAACAAAAAAATAACAAAATGCGGAATCGTTCGCTATCCAGCAATCGATCCGTTCGTAGAAAATGACATCGTACTTTTATTAAAAGTGCGTTCATTACCTGACTAGACTAAATTGTTTTCTTATTATTATTACTATTATTATTATTGTTATTTAACGTTATTATAAAACGTTAATAAAAGTACGAGATTCATACGACACGCACGTTGTGCGACGAGGCTTACTTCCGGCTCTCTCAATTCTGAGGAGTCGAATAATTTGACGGTTCTGATTGAGTCGCGCGCCGGACTACGAATTTCTTCTCCTACTCTACTACCCAGTACTGCTGGCTGGCCGCGTATTATACAGGAATCATTATCAATGGTGAGTTTAGGGGATACCCCTTCTTATCCATCACGACACGCTATGGACACATCATTTTCACTCTCTTTGGTACATATACATACACATACACAAATATATATACATACACATGTATACGTATACGTATACCTCGTCGCGTTGGTTAAACGCATCAACTCTATGAGAGTCCCTTCGTCTGTCTCTCTGCTGCTGTGTTGTTGGTGTTGTAGCGAAATTATCAGGCTTCAGTTTTCACCTACATACCGCTATATATATATATATATATATATGTATATGTATGTATAGCTTTTCGTGTTAGTTTCTCTTTTCGTTGCGGTCGGTAAGGCAGGTATCTATCTCATCGCGTAATTATTACGTGTTCATCAACAACGGTGTTAACTAACTCTTCTCTACAAATATAAATATTGTTTATTATTTGATAGTGCGTTGAGTATATTTCTTTTTTTTTATTTTTTTTTTTTTATCATCTCTTTTGTTTCAAAAATATTTTCATTTGTATTATATTTTATTTTATTTTTAATTTTCTTTATTTTTTTTTTTTAATTATTACCGCGAATACGACAGTCGATATTTTATATTCAGAAATAAATGAGACTCGAGTAAAGAACGACAGATAATAATCACTCGGGTTTTGTGCGTACCGGAACGTTGTGGTTTCCGTTTCTGTACATTTATTTATATTATTTTTATCATATATAAGTTATCAGAGAGAAAGAGAGAGATAATTTAACAAGATATTCAGTCACAATATCACTACAACATCGTTTTTACACTATATAATAATTTTATGAAATTAAAATGTATTTAAATTATGCATTCATAGTAAATTTGAATTTTTACGATATCTCAAAATATTAAAGTAATTAATCCATCTTTAGTTTTCTCGGATTATTCTTAATGATTTATATATAAATATGTGTTTCATATCTTTAGGGATGATAATATCATTTCACTTCAACAATCAGAATATACAAATTCTATATAATATATTTTTTAACGAATATAAGAACTCAAAGACTTTTAACATGCAGTTATCAAAGTTAAAGTTAACCTTGGAGGTAGTAGGGTACATGTACAACGCTCCTCAACGAATCGATTTTCGCGATATTACTTCAGATATTTCACGAGTTTTATTAATTCTAGTCAACTTGTATTTCAATTCTCATTTCGCGTATTACATTTTTTTTTTTTTTGTTCTTTTTTCTTCTTCTAACAATTCGATAAACCAGACCGTTATTTTTTTATTTTTTATTCTTACTAATAAAATTTTTTTTACAATTCCTATATGGAGTTGCAACGTTCTCTTGTTGAACCCTTCAATTTCATTCATCAATTGAATAGAATTTCCCAATAGATAATAACTAAAAGCCATCATACTTTTATGTATGTATGTATCTATGTACAATGTACATACATACACATACATAATATAGTATATAGAATAGAATGATATGTGTAAATCGAACTGAATATATCATCATCAACTCTCGCAAGGACGTTTCCTACGCAAATACTATTTCCTATTATAATATCATCGATTTTACTACATATGTAAGAGTTGTAATAGAATAAATATTAGGTTTACTCAAAATTCTATACTAACAAAATATTTTAGACCTCACAAGAAACAGTTTCATATAAAATTTCTTTGTAATTTGATTTATTTAAAATCGTGACAGTTATAGTCTTGATTTTGAAACCGTGAGAGTTCGAAAATTTTCATGAGTGAAATGCGTTTTTCATATACAAAATACATTATAGGTAATTTTCTTCGATCCAACATCTTTTGACCTATCGTTGCAGTGCGGTGAAATCTACTCAAAAAGGTAAACTGCTTTGAAATCTTACGAGTCATTGGTTAACACCATATATTCAACACAGAACCCAGTGGAGACTAAGTCCCTTTAGCTGTTGCTCAAGCGTACAAAGATATCTTCTATTTTTAGCAACTCTCCTCCTCACACGTTGTACATACATACATGTGATACGTATGTATGTACATACATACCTGCCTTATATGTAGTACCTACTTTGCTGAGGCGAGATGAAACTCGGAATATTGATGTAGCTCAAGAAACTCTGACCAAGCTGTTTTAATTGATCAGAGTATGTATCCACATAGGTATAAAACCCTAAGAGATATATGTAGTCTTTCCTTATCCAGGATGGCTCTTATAAGTTATGTGTTTAAACTTGTTTAAAACTTCTTCAATTCTGCACAATATGAAAAGAGAATCCTCTCAAATGGGGACATACGTATTAACCAGAGATGATTGCACAGACGTTTGAGATAACAGATGCTAGTTCAGTAATGAGCCGGTTCTATAACTCTGACAAATTTTACATTCTTCAATCCTGGTCCAGCATTCAACGCTGAGGATTGACTGTCAAGGCTGGACCAGTGCTGGGTCGTACTACAAGTATCGCAGACTCTACCTGCGGGTTGCTATGCCGGAAACGTAATCTACATTTTTACGATATTATTCTCGAAGATGTAATTTACAGAAATGAATTAGGAACTGCATCAACCATTTCGAAAGTACTTCGTCGGAAATGATGAACGAAGACTTGGTCGTGATATGGTGCCAGAAAATTAACTAGAAGAAACATATGTGATAAGGAGGAAAGTGCTGGTTTATAAATCGTGGAAATTTCCTATAAAAGAATCGCCACTTTGTATGATCAGTTGCTCCGGGATGTCAAGTATCCACTCGATCTGTACCGAATAGATAACAGTTTTCTACAATCCCTAAGAATTCGTGTAACTCCATGTGAAAAGGATTATACGGACTTGACAATTCAGACTTTGACACAACCTTGCAGCTACTTTTCTACACACATATTTATACGCTTTATCATTGTATAGATGAATTTTCTGATACATATCTGTAATTCTTTTGAAATAAATTTACCCTGAGTTCTGATATAGTATTTTTATTATTCGTATACTTGTTGTGCTCTGAAGCATGAAGAAAGGAGAAAAAGTGTTAGCAAAACAAGGGAATCTCTTATAGATTCTTGCATAAGAAGAGACCATGAGATGTCGCGTTGTAGTCCTTCGGGTGTTTTCATCCAGTCATTATATTCATTACATTTTCCATTTACACTTCTGCAAGCAACGAAAGAGGATCTACTGTATCTTTTATTTCACTAGAAAAGTTGTCTATGAACAATATGTCAAAGTTACTGGGACACATGTGTCCTGCTGGTCATTAAGAGGTTGAGAAAATCAATAGCAAGTCTCTTACTGTTATACGTTTGTTAGCGTCCAAATTAAGCCGCACAAATTGATAAAAATTCTTGTTTAAGTGACATTGGCGTTGGTCTATCATGGCCTCTATAGTCTCGATAACTTTGAGGCTCCTTCTTTGTCACTTTTAGTCACTTTTATTCATCATTTTGATATACAGAGATTATAAAAAAACCAGTATTCGAACACACGGCATGATAAGCCTTCCAATGGATGAAAATTATCGATTAAGTTGTTAAAAAGATCGAAAAATAGTAGAAAAGTTGAGACTGTGAATTCGAGATTTGTGGCAGTGTGATTTTCATGATGAATCATGATTTTGTGCAAACTATTGGGTTTAAAAAAAATCGAATTATTGCTTTTATTCAAATTGTAACATGTCCTCGCTCGAATCCTCTTCGGGAATACATTAATGCTGTTCCTCTACGTGGCTGCTAAAGCGCCATTACATACAGGGAATATAATAACCCATACAGACTTGTTCACCTTGGTAAAACCACTGTAGCAATATAAGTAGTCAGGAATCTTTAAAGAATCCGAGGAAAAGGAAAAGGAAAAGGCTGGCAGATCTGGTTGCTACAGACAAAGCAGAGTTGTTTTCCCTTCTAGATCTTGTATTAAAATCCATATTAATAATGAGGAAGTATTTGGATATACGTTGTTAATTATTTATAATTGTTATAAGCTTGATTGTCAGTCCGTGATCTGTGCAAAGTAAATACTGAATCGCGTGTTTTGGTATAGATATAAGAAAATAAAAGGATATAAAATGAAAATCCGTATATACCTAAAAACTTGATCATACATACGGTCAAGCAGGTGAAGCAGCAACAACGCCATGAAGCCAGCTCGGCGAAGGTTCAAGGAACATCCGTCAAGTCAAGGTCCAGGAAGTGTCGCCGGCCTCAAAGACGACTGAGCCGAGCTCAAGGTACTTTTCATTTACCCAGGATGTTCGGGAGGCCCTGCTTGCATATTTTCTCTATGATACCTCACAGTTACGCATCTGGAATGCCAGCTAACCACACATTTATCTATACATATATTTATATATTTATATATTTATATTTATATTTACATTTGTATTCCCTTATCTTGCGTATCTACTATACATATTACTAGCATGTCGTAAGAGTACGTATATTAATTAAAATTGCACATTCGTAGGTTTAACAACGATTTTCTTGACAAATATTTAATCATTAACGATTATGCTGATTAATATTCAATGTATTACGATGAGGATATACTCCTTAGCTCAACAGCATTAAGGGGGCACTTCATATTCAAAGAGAGAGAGAAAAAATGGCTCTGTATTAAAATTCATTTCTGAAGAAATTAGAAAAGGCACTAAAGTGGTTTTGCTGTTTTGACATCTTTGATGGTGCATGAAAGACCCTCTTTGAATACCATCGATTTTGGCAGCCCAAATAACCGAAAATTTGAAGAATTTCGAGAACATTATTCACACTTTCTTCATTAGACTTCCAAAACTCGATGGCATTTAATGCTGTTAGATTGCGTGTGGCCCCTTAACAAAAGGCGTAGCTGATTGTAAATCCTAATCTATCGCGGCTAATTAATACCTTAATTATCATGAGTTAAATTATACGTTTTGTATTGTACATCCTTTATTATTACATACGCTTACACTGTATATGGGATATTTCTTCTCAAGTCGAACGTGCTTCTAAACTTTCATGATTCTTTTATGATTGGACATGCAGTTCCGAAAGACGTAACTACTACGTAAGAAAAAATAAAAATAAAATGAACGATTTAAAAATTTTCAAAGTCTAGAGACAGGTCGAGTTGAGGTGGAATACTCCATATACATAATCATACGTATTTTTAATCACCAAAGTAGCATAATGTCCTCCTGTATTGAGTATTTGGCCTTGGTGGTGCACCTTGAATATTGAATTTATTCGAAATTTACTTTTGCTCATAATTATATATGTATGTATGTACCTACTAATCTCATTGCAGCTCACGTATGGGGCAAAAGATATTTTTAATTATTGACGTATTTTTGTACCGAATTTATTAGTAATTAGGTATTAATATATTTAACAATTTCTACTATTTAATACACTCTATATACTATACTAACGATATCTCTGACTTATTTACCTGTGCTTAATAGATCTGGGTTTCAAAATCTTTGATCACAACTTTTTTCTTTCAGTCATTTTTCATTTCGAACATAAAACGTAATTTTTTAAAGGTTTATACGCTTACACCCTATAAACAGAATTTTACTCTTTGATCATGGTCTGACTATTTCATAAACCGTAAAATGTATGAGAAAATTGGAGTTACAATTATAGTTGTTTGTTTTTTTTATACCTTATATCATGATTTTATTTTTTCAATACTGAAGAGATTTAGGGACTTGGATTACGAGCCAATTTTACCAACTTATATACAAAATGATTGTCGTTAATATATCTGGAAGTAAAAACCATCTTATATAAAAAAAAAAATAGAAGCCATTATGGTTTTTCCATGCTAAAGCTTTGATCCCAGAGCTTTATTACTATGGTGGATATATCAGCCTGTAGAAATAGGCCAGCCCTCGACTTGTGATACTTATTTCTTTTGAGGAACAAAAAAATTGATTCCATTGATGTGTGTGTTGCCTTGTGTGGTATAATGGCTGATCTAATTATCTACGAGCCACTTTTAATGTGAAATTGACTTAATCTATACTTAGATTTTAGACAATATACTTGAAAAACGTTTTTCTAAATAAATGCTTTTCACATGATATTCATATGCTGTTATATTAATTTTCAATAAATATCCCTGTAATTTTTCTGCAACTAGTTGAACGTGTAGAACTAATTTAATCTGATTTTCGTACTCGATTATATACAGTTTTGTTTAATAAAAACAAAATAACACATCATCGATACTTTACTGAAACAAATGGGAATACACGACAACAACAAAAAGTCGGTAAAAACTTGATAAAATTTTTCTTAATACATCTTAATCTCGATAACACGTTGAATATGTTACTAAGCAAAACTAATCCCTATTTGAAAACAGATTCATATGCTTTGTATTGTTGTATTTACCCAAAGTAAAACGCATCTAATTTAAAAAAAAAAAAATTTCTTACTCCAATTTGTGATATGCGTGGGATTAAATAAAACCGACACTAACATATTTGCGTCTCTAAAAACTTAAACACTACGTCATTCATTAAGCTGCAGGGTAAGCAGCGAAAAATATTGCCTGCTTTTGCTTGAAAAGCACGATTCAAAGATCGTAGTAGATTCAGCACTGTATACAAGCTTGCCTAACATAAAACAAGTTCATTTTTCTACTCATCACTTAAATAGCACTTGATATAAGTATTTAGGTGAAAAATAAATTTTTATTAGGTATAAGGTAACATGAAAATAAACTTCTGGTCAATCAGCTGAAAGATCATCTCTCTGGTTAAAATGGTTCTCTGAATTTCTGTGGAAGGTTTCTTCTTTTGATACATTCACTTCTATGAATTTGCTTTGTAAAGAAGATGTTTGGTAATAATTTTCAAGGAATTTAGAGAAATTTTCACCATTTCTATAACAATTTATTATCAACTCTCTTTCTCACTCTATCAATGCACATGTATGCGCTGAATATTTGTTTTTCTTTCTATTTTGTCTAACTGCTATCAAAAATTCAACAGTTTTTAATCAATAATGGTTAATCGAATCCTATATTTTAATATTATTCATAACTAGCTTAGTCTGCCTACTTCCAGTTCTGAAGATGCAGCCTAGAAAGCAATCGAAGCCAGATACTGGGGCACAAAGCTCTGCTCCAGGGAGCAGTGGTGCAATAAGCCCTGGCGGCGTACCAAATGGAGAAACTTCCAAGGAGTTCCTATCCACTGGGAGAACAGGGCGTAGAAATGCGCTTCCTGACATCCTTGGACATCACGCAGACACCGACACGGCTGACCTACCATCAAGGCTGGAGGCTCTGACCACGGAAACAAAGCAAGGTCTTTTGCCTTTCCTTTTTTTCTTGTTGCTTTCATACTATATGAATAATTTCACAGATTTCATCTGGATTTTAAAGATTTTTTATTATCTCTTTAGATTTTTGAATCAAATAAATACTCATAAAAATTATTTTTAACTAATCCACTCGAATCCCTTCTCTGAATTAACGTCTGATACTCTTATTGTAACAAGTTTATTGTCCATTACATCAAAGTTTCTAATTTGATAAATTTTTATTAATAATTTCAGCCGAGCCCGGTACCAGCAAAGACGGCGCCTCCACATCAAAACAGCACACTGGGTGACGGCGTCGTTTCATCTGGCTCATGAGGATGCCTAAATCTGCTGCATTGTGCTCTGCGGTAGAGATCAAGGAATTGTTGACAAGACGGTCTAGTTCTGTAAAGAAGTTCCGCAGGAGTCGTATCTCAGTCAATTTTCCTGGACTGGAGAAATCAGCTGGCGTTCGCTAGCTACTAAATGATCTGAAATTGTCATCGGAAATAGTAATCATGATGGATCGTGTTATTTATTGAGAGTTGTTTTTCATTTTCGTTTGTTTTTGTTTATTTTTTTTTTTTTTTTCGTATTCAACATAGGGGAGGAAAAAACTCATGTTTATGCCTAGAAGTTTAAAGATTGTAGAATTGACCAGTGAGAAATGTGTGGTTTGTCTTTAGGATCTGACTGCGTAATTCGATCGCACTACAGCAAGTATTAAATGTTAATTAATGGGACGATTTAAGAAAATTGAATTGCAAACCTGGGCAAAATAATTTAATTAAAAATTGGGAAAATTCTTCTCGTTTTATCAAACGATTGTTTAAAAACAGCTCGCTACTTAAGCTTTTGAATAGATTATTAATCTATCTTATATCGTCCCGGTACACAAGTATTTCATAGAGTTATATGCGTGTAACACTATTTTTCATATAATGTAGTTTTACATTATATTTATATGTATATCTACATATAAATTATATATTATACATATACCGTGAATATAACAATATTTATACACATTATATATGTAAATTGTTTATATAACGATTTTTAGACTCAAAATTTTCACCAACAATTCTCTAACAACGACCGATTGTTAAACGTTGTTGTGTTTCTACGTCAACCCATTTACACCTGATGAAAGATTTTCAATTATTCAATTAACGATTAAAAATATTGATAAATTTTTATCAAATTTTCACAAGGAAATCAGTCAATTAGCTTAGATATATATTTGTTTTTTTAACTATTTATTGAAAGTTTGATATGAAATTTGAAATTCATTGTTAAATAATTCGATAATTTTGTTTATAATTTTGAAAAAAATTGGTATGTTCCTATGGTATGTTATTGAATTGAAAATAACAATAAATCTTAGAGAATTTTATAGAATATCTTAAAAACTTACATACATTTTAGATATCTCAAATAAAATATGTATGTACATCAAAAAAGGTTTCTTGAACAAATATCGATATTCGTTTTTTTACGCACAGTAAGTAAATGTGTATACTGAGTAAATATATTGAATCTTAGTCCCGTAGGTGAAATATTTTTCACATATAATCCTGTACAAAGTTCCTTAAAAATAGATTCCTCGAAAAATATTAAATGTTTATTGAAAAATTGTTCAAAATAGAAACAGACAAAATAAAAAAAAAGAAATATGACCAAAAAATGAGGTTGAAAATGTATGTAAGTCCTTGAGAAAAGAATGGTATTGGATATAAAGTGAGTCAATATGAATCAGCAGGGCGTTTAAAAAAAAATATATTTCTTCTTTCTCAATCTTTCACTGTTTCAGAAATCTTCAGGTTTATCATTATAGCTGGTCATTATTGGTGGTCTATCGATTCATGTATTAGCAGAAATGAGTGAAAATTGAATATCGACTATAGTTTCTGAACGATTTAACGAATCGATATGAATCCAGCAGCATTTTATTCCTTAAAAAACTCGATCATTTCGTATCGGACCTAGATCTTAAATACCGGATACTTAAATCCGGTACAATTTTTTTATGACCCCCCATACTCGAAGTTTGAACATTATTTGAATTTGCAAAATGCTGTAACTTCGGTTTAAAATATCTTAATCATGACTCACGAAGTTTAAAATTTTATTATCAAATATGACAGAAGAAATTGAATCTGCGCTGGTTCAAATTCAGTCACTTTTATCCTACTATTAAAACGTTTCAAATTCTTCTGCTTACTTTGGCTAAGATTCTTTAAAAAAAAAAAATAAATAAAACGGTGAAATTCTGTAGTCAAACATGTCGAAATCGGTAATCGACAAAACCTCCTATAATTCTGGTTGACGTTGCTTAATTGAAAAAATTATGCATGGCACGACTCCGCGTGGCGGAAGTGAAACTTTAATTCGATCTGGATGTATTAAAATTTTTGTTTTTTTTTATTTGTCATTAGGAAACCAACGCCCTATATATTGACTAACAAAAATTTTATACAGAGTTTCATTTTACGTCTAACATACGATATAAAGTTTCATTTGAAAAAAAAAATTTTTATTTTCTGGAACGAGAAGTATAGGCATCGTTCAAATGGTCAATTGATTGTAAACTTAATTAATAGCGTTTATGACGAGCAGTTTAAAGCTAGTTTATAATACCTATAGAATAATTCTAAGTCTTAGAATCGATAAGCACGCGATCTCTGTAGTATTTAGTATATTATATCTAGGCAAAATAGTCTGCAGTGCAGTGGTGTAAATGATGTTCGATACTCGGCCAAATAATAAGGCGATTACCGAATGACAAGGTGGTCGTTATTTAACACCACAAAAATGCCCAAGTATTATAATACAGATATTTTTAACAATAATATATAGTTAGATAGTTTTTATCGATCATTTTAGGGGATCTTTTTGATTTACATAAATTATTTTTTAATTTATACAAAGCATTCGAGTTTTCGGTAGGTAAATACCGTAAAAAATTCGTTATTTCGTTCTTTCAAACTATTACGTTTTGGAAGTTGTATCTTGTTATATCATTGAAGAAGTAGATGATTGCTTCTTAACTCATATTCATAATTGTATTGGAATTATTCAGTCAAAAGGATCCCCTTCTTACCATAAAAAAAAAAAAAACAAATAAAAAATATTGTCTCGTAGATAAAAATTTTTTCGGGCATGATCTCCCACGGTGCATATAAATACATAAAATTAATATGTTATTAGTTATTATTTATTATATTAGGTACTCAAAGATAAAGAAAAATAATGGCGGTGTTTGTGTGTGCTGCATATAGAGTTAAATGAGTATACAAACATCGCTTATTTGTACAGTGAAACTTGATGTGTGATTTTAATCAAATAAAAAACAAAAATTAAAACAAAATTAATATCGTTTAACCAAATCCTGATCGTTAATTATTTAACTTTTAATTTTATCCCTATTACTCTTCAACGCCTTTTTATTAGTAATCAAAAAAATATCTCTAAGATATATAATAATAGTATCTAATCAATCCCCAAATATCAAATAAATCTATTCATTACTTTGCTTGTTAAAAAATTCTCAAATATCTATTTGATTCTCGATGCTTTGACCGGTATGTAACCCCTTAACTTGTAGAACTTGTAGAAGGGAGATGAAAATGAAGAACAGGTGCTTAACTAAAAACTGAAAGCATCTCATTTACCTGTCACCCTTATAATAAGCACACCTACAGCCTGTGATGGATTAATGCTTATCATAAATCATTGAATGGCACATAGTATGCCACACATGCGGATCTATATTTGTGTATTATTTACCGATCAGACATTTCATCCAATGTATGTTCGAACACCCGTCATTCGAATACGCAAACAGTTTGAATAACGCCTCAATCAAACCTGTCATCGGCAAGAGACCCAGAAATAAACAACGACTGAATGAAGAACGAGCCTCGTCTTTTATTCGGATCAAATACCTACTTGCTTGAAAACTTGGCATATATCAATACATTATCTACCTGTCATACGGCGACAATATTATTTCTATTCAGATTTTTAAAAAAATATACATATGAGTAGATTTTTATAGAATATTTTCAAATATTTTTTTCATTTCTGAAAATAAGTTTTTAAATGTTGAAAATTTTTTCAAAAAAAATGTATACTATAATTTCATAAAGTTCTTTGCTATATATTTATATAAGTATATTTTTTCAAAAATTGATTTTCGCATGAATTGTTTACCGCTTGAGGCACATCGAGTAATTCGCTATCATGATCGGCGTGGTTATCGACGCTTCGTAGAGTTATTAAATGCGTTTAATGGAACAGCACTGTATCGCGAAACCTTCTATAAACATCGCTATCTATTAACCCATAGAAGTTGCCGAGAAACACCGCAAGCCCGGTAATCTAGTATTCAAAACGATGAGCTTGCGAGCTTAAATCTCTCTTCAGCATTCGATTTTGTCCTATAAAAACTGGCTATATACAGTGAACAAAATTGAAATGAGAAATATAATCGAAAGGATCAACAAAACCCCAAAAACTGGTCTAAAATCTCGAAAACTTTGGTCTCAAAAAAAGGAAATTAGAATAAATGGAGAACCATGAGTTGAGCGTCACTGATAAGCTTTGGATACTTAAGCGACATCCTCCCCGAGCTCATCACCAGTTCTGACCACGCGATCCTGGGGTTGGTACGAGCAGCTCTCCGTCACAAATTATCCTCCATTAATTTACAAGTAATTTTGAATCTTTTTTTGTAATGTTTCACGGAAGTATATAGTTGCTGATAACGATCAGCTGCACGATTTAGTATCGCGTTTTGTGTTTTTTGATTCTTTGCAGTAGCCTGATATCGTATAGCTGAATAAAGAAATAAAAATCGAAAAAAATCGGTATATTCGATAATCGCTGTTGTTCTTTTTGTTTTTATTTTTGTTGCTTCGGAAAGATCGAAATCGTTTAAATGAAGTTTAATAATAACGATAAGTAAAAAATCATACATGAAAATAGACAGCGAATGGATGAAGGGGCGTAACGGTGCTGTTGGCAACGTTGCCCGGGCTTACAGAACAGCCGATGCTCCAAATCCTTCGGGAATGCCGATCACCGCTTGGAGATCTTCAAAGCAACCAGTTGTACAAGTCGAGTGAGTTAATTTGACGATATTTTTTGTATTTAATTTGAATAAAATTTTTTTTTTCACACAAATATCCTGAATTCGAGTAAAATCGGTTGAAAAATTTTCGAAAGAGGGGATAAAAATCGGTTGCTAAAATGGGGATTTACAGATCGTTATATAATCGTTTTCGTCACTTGAACGGAATTTGTTTTCGCTGGTAATTCTTAAAGCACCGATCTTTTTCGTCAATTCTAGCACGATTTTGAAATCGAGTGGAGAAAGGCTAGCAGTTTAAAATTTTATCGAAATATAACTCGATAAATGTTTTCGACAGTTTTAATTCGATCATACTTTTGTATAAATATTTTAAATTCAATGAAGATCGGTTGCTGAAAATTCTCATACCCACATGATAAATCTTTCAATTTTATGACCAGAAATTTTCGATAGTTATAATTTTTGCAGTGATTTAACGATTCAACATAATGTTCAGAAGCTATTTGACTAGATCGTTAAGTATCCATAATCCTGATTACTGCTGATTACTTTGTCTAAACCAGAGCCTGAAAGGTTCAAGTTTCGATGAAGAAGTCCAAAAGCTCTTGGAGATTGAAGTTTTATAAAAATCTGATGTAGTTCTTAGAAACCTGTCCGCGATCGTGGCTCAGGAATCGGAATCGGCGATTCCAAAAAAATGAGGAAACACTCCACGTCGTCATTTTTTTATTACCAAACTTTGGCCCAGTCAAAAAAAGAAGGAGTAAGCCGTTATCGGTATGCCCGTCAACAAAACACATTTATTATTTATAATCGTGATCGTGATCTACACGCTCTGTGCAGCTGACCTTTTACATACTTTAGCTCTGATTCAAGTAGGTATAATAAACACAGATTGTACAGCTTTAGGTAAACGATTATACAACGTATTTGCAAACTTTTTATAACGATCTTCAAGTTCCGAAATCAATCTTTTTAAAATAGTTTATTTTATTTTTCAATATTTAAAGCTATCTGTACTCGGAGCTTAGTATGGAAAAACAAGTTTGTTTTCCGTGTTATATACCATTTGTGTAAACACTTTTATCCCTCATACCTATTATTCGTTATATCAGTAGAGAGGATCGGACATTGCTATTGTTTCAAGAGCAATTTTGTACCAAAATTACAAATCTTTTTAATTTCCTTATCGTTTAACACGCTTTTATACTTCATTTTTATAGATAATCATTTTTAAGCTGTGCTAGCTGTGTATATATATACTGATTTTCGCAAACGTATATATCTAGATAATAAAAATCAGTCGACAAACTTTACCGATCTTTTTATTATTAATCGAATATTGAAGAAAACAGGATTGTTATTTATTTGTCTAAACTTTATATAGTAAACCTTTTTATTTTACTTTTGTGAAATATTTAAACGTTCGGAAAACAAGGCAAACAAAAATTTTTTGAATCGATTTTTAAACGTAACTGATTATGTATAAATAATCGTCTTTATTTACGCTTTTAAATTTGTTTTTTAAAAAACTTAACAAATTCTCTTTGACCTGAAATCAAATATAAGACAAAGTGTTCAATCATCATCGATGTCAACATATAATAGCGAAGAGTTTTCTTTTCACACGAATTAATAATTCCGAAATAATACAATAAATAAAAAATTCATAAATTTATATTTTTAGGTAATTAAATATACGATAAAAGGGTACTGTTAAAATCCCTGACCTAACCGATTCGGTTTGCATTGAGTTACTCTTTGAGTAGGTTACTAAACAGGTTTAGGTGTTAGTTAATCGATCGATGAATTTATCTTGTTTACAGTTTGTGGCAGAAATAAATGCCACCCCTGTACTTAGGGGTTATAACTGTATATACATACATACATACGAGTACCTATACATACTTAAAACATACAGTGAACTGTCATGTTCCATTAATCATGTCTATATCTATACAGCGAACAATTCATGCAAGGTATAATTGTCACTGAGGTAAACGTATGTCCGAATAAACAGAGACCTCTATATTATGCATGGGATATATTTTGTTGTTTCGTGTCCCATTCCTCGCTCACTAAGCTATACTTATTATGGATTTTACTTATGGTTCCTTTGCTAATATTTTTTTATTAACGCTGCAAAAAAATTTCGGTGCTGAATTAATGAGCTTGAAAAATATTCTGTAACTGATTTAATTATCAGTTATTAATTATTAGATATTTTATATAATTGATAATTTATATAAAATTTCAGGTCCGTTAGCGCGGATTTTTTCTTTGGCAGAAATGACGCACCGAAAGCTAGTGCGATTGCAATTGATGGTGAGTGGACCCAAAATTAGGCATGAAACGTTTTGGGAGAATCTCACCTTAATAATATTATTAAAATATCATGATAAATCGTTTGATGTTATATTTTTTATCATATTTATAAAACATACAATAAATTTTAAGAGTGATTGATATCTCCGCGTACTAGTAGTCTTTATCCGTACAGAGTCAGCCGACCGCTAGTAGTTAATGTCATATCTTGTCAGACCTACTACATCAGGCAGAAGTAGTAGATCGTTTAAAGTAAGATACTAGCTTATACCGCCTACTGATTGTGTTTAGATATCACTTGCCAATTTTATTTGGCGTAAACAAGACAGAGACTAATTATGAAATGATTAATTTTAAAAGTACTCATCATAATTTTATGTTATTTAAAAAATCGTAAGTGGTTTAAAAAATTTTATCGTATCATTAGTGAATTTTTCTGAATTACGTAAACCATATGGGAGATAAATATTTCGATTTTCTGTCTTATCTCGGTCTTCAGTTTCTCCTGCAACTTCAAATAAGAAATTTGAAAATGAAAAAGATCGATTTCACGTTGCGATTCAACCCATCCTTATGGTGGCCCAATGCTTTGCTGTTTTACCTGTTGCTGGAATTCAATCACCAGATTCTTCTTACTTGAAGTAAGTATTTATCTAGTTTACATTAAAATGGAGTAAAGTCGAATAGTAAAATAAATTTATTGTCATTATTCGAAATAATATATTCAGAATTAAAATTTCAGCACACACATTCATAATTCTGATTACATCACATCAATTTTTGGATTTTTTTTCTCGCTTCAGGTTCACCTGGAAAAGTCCAAAAATAGTTTATCATGTCTTGTCATTCAGCGGTGCTGCGATCCTCGTGGTTTGTAGCGTCATTAGAATATGGGTAACCGGAATCACAGCACAAAAGACGAGTAATTACCCAAATGAATAATATAAAATAAGATTATATCCCGATGATTAATAAGAAAACTTATTCAACATCAACATCTTAAATGTAATCAATTTTTACTTACGCCATGTTCAATTATAGCCAATGTCGTATTTTTTGGAGCCGCCTGTATCACGATGCTGCTTTTTTTGAGACTGGCTACTAGATGGCCAAACTTTGTACGAACTTGGGAAAAGGTTGAAAAAGAATTGACCGCTCCACCGTTAACTTCGACGAGAATGTATCTGAAAACCAGACTTTCCATCATGTTTGGTATCACCATGTTCTTAGCCCTGGGTCAGCTACTCATTAACATCTATTTAAATTTTGATACAGCTAAAACTAGATTAAAAATAAAATAAAATAATACAAATGATTAGAAAAATTTTCAAAAAGGTTTTGTAAAATCGAAGCATGTCACAAAATCATGATATTATGTTGTAATTTTTTTTTCAACGATTTAACGTCATTTCATTTCGATTTATAAAATATTTTTAGAAACTTTTTTGATAGAAAATTTGTGATTAAAGAATTTTTTTTTAAATAGTCGACAAATATCGATGAAAATAATTTCTATTTTTATCAATTAATATCGAGACCGTTTTATTCTGTAGATATAAAATACCCTGTAACCGAATATACAATATTGTGTTTTCCCGAAAAAATTATTTTTTTTTCAGTCGAGCATCTGCTTTCAATTCTTTCGGGATACGCAAGTGCCCGTGAGTGTGCTTTTCTTAGAGGTGACACAAACATATTGGCGACATATTTTCAATCGCAATTCCCCCAAGTAAGAGCATCTAATCGTAGTTATACAGATCATTTTTATACCAGCAAATTACATACATACATTCTGGTGATAATGACCACCCTCTAACTGTCTGTCAAGGTCTTTGATCTGACACCGTACAATTGGTGGAAGGGATTCTTGGTCCAGTGCGTCAACATACTGAGTACTTTTTCCTGGAACTTCATGGACGTTTTTCTCATGTTGCTCAGCTCAGCTTTGGCTGAAAGGTTCCGTCAGATGAACGAGCGACTTTATTCCGTGAAAGGAAAGGTAGGGATGTATTTTTTTACACTATAAGGAGTGCCGTTCGTTAATTTGTCATCGTAAAAAAAAAAAATGCCGAAGATCAATTAGGAAACACGTTTTTTTAACCATCATCATCATGTTATCATTAATTTTTTGTGAGCATGATTCCTGCAGTCGAACCGCGAAATCTATTTGGCTTTTTGACTAATCACGGCTAGATTTTTTTTTTTTTTAGTTGCGTATTTCATTTAACATTTAAGAATTCTTTACCAACTATGACATTTATTACATTTCAACCGATGATGATCTGCATAGTTCCCAACCTCTTCATTTGGCGCACTTATTTTCTTGAGTTTCACTAATAAACCGGAAAACCAGTATTGTTTTGTTGTAAAGGCAATGCCTAATTGGTGGTGGGCTGAAACTAGACAAGACTACAATCGTTTGGCAAACCTTACAAGACGCGTTGACGATTGTGTTTCCGACATCGTTTTGCTGTCTTTTGCCACAAATCTGTACTTCATCTGTATCCAACTGCTCAACTCTCTCAAGTATGTAATATTATTTACCGGAGATTATAGTGATTCGAATTCTTTTTTTTCAAATTCAAAGTTCGAGATTATACACAACACAAAAAGTTTCAGATATTTGATGATTTTCAAAAATTCAGAAATTTTGTTAAAACGAAAGCTAGTAATGTTTCTGATACCCTAACTGAATTGTGGGTATGTGATGTTTGGGATAATAAAAATTCTTTAATTATTTTTGTTTTTGAAAAGTTGCATTAAAGCACATTTT
The DNA here is from genome assembly GCA_963924015.1 of Macrophya annulata. Lineage (NCBI taxonomy): Eukaryota > Metazoa > Arthropoda > Insecta > Hymenoptera > Tenthredinidae > Macrophya > Macrophya annulata. Next base: position 11,204,469 of record OZ001264.1, read on the forward strand.
TACAGCGGATCATTTTTCAGACCTAGACGGGACATTCCTCAGACAATCTACACCTGTTTCTCCTTCGGTTTTCTTCTCGCGAGAACAGCAGCAGTCTCTTTATGTGCCGCAGCAGTTAACGATCAGTCCCTTTTGCCATCGCCAGTACTTTACAGCGTTTCAGCAGCCAGCTACTCCACTGAGGTATTCACAAAATACATGAATTCAAAAACGGGAATACTATAGTATCCATGAAGCACTAATCGCTGTAGTTCGCCGTTGTTACAATTAGAATATTCATCAGCGCTTCCGTAGATCGGAAAAGGCATTAAGCTAAACGTTAGCGCGCATACGTTACAGCGTTGTTCAAATTCGACAAGCAATCATCTAACCGAACTCTTGTGTAACGAATTGTGTTCACGCAAGCGCAGAGCAGAGAGTTGTCGTAGTTGCTTTTCTGATCGTCGGGAGGTGAAAGCTGAAGTACTATCGTAAGTTCTATAATTTGTTTCACAGGTTCAACGATTTTTGACACAAACTACAACGGACAGGATCGGTCTAACCGGTTTGAACTTTTTTTCAGTCACGCGAAGTCTTATTCTGACAGTAAGTACCAGTGTAAGTACAATTGGATAAAAGTAATTCAGTGATTGGTAGTAGAAAAGTATCATCATTTTTTATTTGTTTTTTTTATGTATGGGTGATCCTGCCGAATGTTAATCAGGTTTGGGTCTTCGTTTATTTTCTAATCTTAAACACCCGAAAGAATTTATTATTTTTTATTTTTGAATTTTATGGAGATTAAAAGAAATAAAAAAAAACAAACAATTTAAAAAAAAAAAAAATTATAATTGACGTGAGGAAAATTCATCGAAAAGTGCATCAAATTTGGGATTGATTTTTGAGCATTTGATTTCCATCCAAAAAGGGAATTTTCATATACTGCACTTATAAACCCCCGATGTATTAATCTCAGATCATAAATAATGAAGATTTTTAGAAAATTTTTTGGGGTTTCTAGGTAGCTGGTACCATAGTGACCTACGAGCTTGTCTTAGTTCAGTTCAACGCGATGCAAAGCGTGGATGCTGCTAGAGCGAACATCACCGATGCGTGCGAAGTCAAGTAGCCTAACTTTAACCGTAGAAATGCTTCTACCTCTTCAGCCACTATAGATTCGATTTTAATTATCTGTTATTTGTTCGTTTAGAAATTTTTATGTAACGTAGTGGTATTACGAGGAGCTTCGATATGCTATGAATGATAAATTAACGACATAATCGGTTTGCTTTTCGTTTACTGTGAAACCATATACTGATACCTATTAAATATCTAGGCTCCTTTGGCTACCGCAATTAAGCATCCGTAGTTCATATGTATATCTATCAATATTCTTCTATACTATCTATTTTCTTTCTATATATTTATTTATACTCACATGTAGTTATATATTACTTGTTAAATATCGATCTCCTAATTATTTCTTCATGCATATAATTATATATCTGATTAGTTAATCTGTTGTATTTGTTATTCGAAACTATCTAAAGTGCGAGATATGGTGTTCGATATAATATAAATATAGTTCAACCCTAACTCGCACTTTTACTTTCTTGTGTTATTGTATACTTCAAAGTAATTAGATATTTGTATATTTATGTAGAAGTAGATAATCAACCCTTCTTTATCTCGCATAGTTGATTAGAGATAAATATTTTCGTTATTTTAATGCCTTTTTCCTTCACTTTATATATTTATTTATTTTTTCTTTCTATTATCAACTACTCCTTTCTCCTACGATCTTAAATATACATCTAATCTTGTATGTGTGTATAAAAAAAAAAAAAAAAATATCGTCCAAACATCGTACATACGTACCCAAATTTCCCTTGTATCATATATATCTAAACCTCAATCGTAATTAATTAGCATATAATTCCTAATCAAGGTAAGAGAATTAAAATTTTACCTACTCTCTACACTCGCATAATTTAATCCTCTCACAATATACCTACCCAGGTAAAGTAAAACGAAAATCCAGCAAATAGTGGAAACGATAAGATCGTGCCAACGCTGGCAACCAATACTGGGCCAATAATTTAGTTCGGTACTTCCACCAGCACTTCAGGTTTTTAGTCCTTGAAATATGTTGCGAAAAAAGCCCAATACTGTCTCAATTACTTGTGGCAACACGATAGTAGCCCAGTAATGATCCGTATTAACAGTGATGACAGATTTTGCATTGCCCAATACTGGCCCAGCGTTTAATTACAACGCTCGGGGGTTAACGCTGTACCAGTACTGGGCCGTGTTATTATCAATATTGGCAGACTCTACCTGGGTAGTTTTTTAGCTGATGGCACTTTGTTTTATAACGTGAATTAGTATCAGTTTGATAAATGTGATACACACCTCGATAATATGCAGTAGAAAAAAATTGCAAGCATTAAGTAGGTAGGTGAAGGCCATGATATATGTGTCGTTTAAAATTAGACGCTTTTATAGACAATCATACAATATAGATATTATATTTAATGATGTACTTTTTTATTATGTTACAGCAGCACGGGATGGACCATTTAGTCTAGATTTGGATTAATTCAACTAAAAAATAATTTTATTTCTTGTAGAACAATTTTTAGACATTTCTATCACTTTAAATGCTAATAGTTAATATACAAATTTATAATTTGCTTATGATAATTATTATATTTTTATTAATAAATGTATTAAATTATTTGAAAATTAAATATAATATTGTTAAATAAAATTATTCACTTAATTCTGAACGATATGTAAACTGTTCATTCAAATATTTTTTTCCATAACATAATATCAGAAATACTTATAGGTACTCTAATATATTATTAAAAACGATTTTTTGATCTGCTGCATTTGGATCGACATTTATTCCCCGAAGTCATCTTACCACAATAATCATCATCCCAATCTTTTTTGATAAAGTCTGCGACTCGCGCTCCGATCATTGACGACGGTGCTCCAGTATTACCGGAACTGACCTGTAACCAAATTTGGGTAAACGTTTTTTGTCAACTATTGTCTGATTTACATTCAACATCCATGTATTTTATACAATGACTTGAAACTGACCTGAGGCATGATGGAATTATCTGCCACACGGAGTCCTTTTATTCCATAGACTCTTAGCCGAGGATCAACGACTGCCATAGGGTCAGAGGAAGGTCCCATTTTGCAAGTACCAGCTAGGTGCGACTCAGGAGAACCTTCGGAATATCGAACTGCACAAGCCCAGTACTCAGTGCTTGGAAAAGTGTAATTGGAACAGACCTCGATGGGTTTAGTAGACAGAGTCAAGTTCCAAGCTTTCATGGCCTCTGTCTTAGTTAATGCAAGACACAATTCTATGGCTTGAATCAGACCATCAAGGTCCTTAGGATCGCTTAGATAGTTTCCCCAGATTACTGGGTATTCGAAAGGATCGTTTGAAGCCAAGGTGATCCTTCCTGAAACACGTAAGGCCAGGATTTGTGTATAGTTTTTGTGCTTTTTGTCCTTCAATGACTCATACAAAAACCATTAATGTATCCCATCACTTACCTCTGCTCCTTGGACGAAGGTTCACCGCGCGAATACCGACAGTTCGTAATCCACTGCTCTGCAAAGCGTCGTCTTGATCTGGTGCACAACCCGCCGAAAAACCAGTGAAATATATCTGGAGATCCGGATAGCTGGAGTTTGCTTCTTTAGTTTTCAATATAGCTAACACTTGATTCAACCCGGTGGTAGACAAAGGGCCTGTCTGTTTGACGAGGTATTCGGCAGCCATGGCATAGTCATCATATTTCGTAGGCTCGTTGATTATAGTGAAACTGTTACCGAAGCCTACGTGATCATGAAAATTCTCTCCAACACCAGGCACATCCTTGACCACTTTAACTCCTACTGATTCCAGGTGGTTCTTCGGTCCAATTCCAGAGAGCATTAGGATTTTGGGTGACATTATGGTGCCTGCTGAAACCACGACTTCATGGGACACATGGACAGTCTTTAGCTGACCATTCTGAAAAGGAAAGTCGTGGAATGGTTTGTTTATGATGGATTATTACTATCAGTCCTTCGTTTTTGAGCCTATCGATCAACTTGAGATGACTTTTGTTACCTGGTAGTACTCGACGCCGATTGCCTTTTGGTCTTTAATTATCACTCTGGTTGCCAGAGAGTTTAAGGATATGTGAAGGTTCTTGCGGTTTCTAGCCGGCCAAAGAAACGACCTAGAACTGCTACGTCTGACTCCGTTTTTGCTAGATGTTTGTGATATTGCAAAACCCGTGATCTGTTTTCCATTTAAATCCTTGCTAACACCATAACCGGCCTGGACAGATGCTTCGAGGGCCGATTTCCCGAAGGAAGAAACATAAGGTAATGTTTCAACTGATTGCAGTCCACCAGTCGCGTGATAGAATCTCCCAACTTTTTCAATCTCACCGTTGTCTTCTAACATCAGATAAAATTTCTTGACTTCATTCCATGTCCAGCCTTCGTTTCCTAGTTCAGCCCAGTTATTATAGTCTGTAGGATTGCCCCGTAAGTATATCATCCCATTATGTGCTGTCGAACCCCCGAGCATTTTCCCTGATGATATCGGGCATGATCCGTTTGTTTCAATACATGCACAACTCTCGTTTGTCGTCATATAATTCCAGTCTGTTTCTGAACCTTTAAAAAAAAAAAAAAAAAACAGATCAACAATCCATTGCCGAAATTTTTTATTCAAAGCACAAATTTTATTATATGATTCGATGTTTCCATCTACCTATGAGATTGATGAAGAACCCTGGAATTTGTCCACCTATAGACTCGTCGAAACCAGCTTCCACAAGTAGGACCTTCCAGTTTGGATTTTCACTCAGAATTCCAGCCGCCACTGCACCTGCACCACCGCCTGTAATGAAAGAGATATTTGTCACCTTCAGTGAATATCGTCGTTGTTTGTTCATTCGATTATTTATGGAAATACAATTTTCCCAGTGTCTTATTCTATTTTAATTTCACTTTCATTTTGCGACACGACTTACCTCCGATCACCACAAAGTCATACTCTTCATCCGGTGTATCGATTGGTCTTACGCGCTCGCATACTCCAGATATTTTTTCATTAGAACGTACCAACTCGTTGAGGATAGACAAAAACACTACGAACTGTGAAGAATGGCAAATATCTGCTAAACTTGGTCCAAAAAGACCAGCGTTGCAGGTTGACTGCGAAATGTGGCTGTACCTCATAGTCCAATTCAGAAAAGCTCTTCTGATTTGGACTCACTTGTATATTTACTTAAATTAGGATACTAGTTCATCAGGCTTTTACTTAATCGTCTGGCTACTGTGACAGATCACGTAAACCCATTTTATACTGAATATATTCTGGACTCATTACAGTAGATTAACCATAAGTCTTCAGCAGCTGTTTAAATACTATTAAAACTCTTACGCTAGGTCATAATATATTTTTGTTAAATTTTCATATGCCTGATCTAATAATTATCGATAAATATAAATAGAACTGTCTGAATGAGTGGCGAAATATGGTAATACTGTTAGCTCAGTCACCTTTTTCTTTGTCATGAATGGATCGCCATAATTTATGGGTCTATTTGTTTAACTAACGTCGGCCAGACTTGACTTGACCCAGATATGGCACCGTATTGAGGTGATATTTTTTTCAACGCGTAGAGAACAGATTAGGATTCAAATATAATACCGAATTTATCCCGAGTGGATGAACAACGGACTTCAGTCGATCAAGAAAGTTAGGGAATGACACTTGTGGCTAGTATTTAGATTAGTGACCGTTTTCAGATTATTTTAATCGAATTTAAAAACATAATCTTTGTGTTTTAATTAGCTAATAAAAAATTCAGACAGAGGTTCGAGGAAGGGTTTTTTTTTTCGAAAAGTTTGATTCAAAATGAACATTTTGTATATATGGGTTATTTTCATCCTTGAAAACGACGTTTTGGAGTAAGAAAAGTGAAAATTGGTCAAATCGAAATAGATGGGGGCAATTAAGAAACGCTTTTTGGGTATGATTTTGACTTGAGAAAAATAACTAAAAAACAAGAAAATTTTTTTTCTCAAAAATCGAAAACCGTAAGATCGTGGAACACTTTATATAATTTTTTATTTTTACATTTTTGTTTTCATACATAAAATAATATAATAATGGTAAATGAAGAAAAGATCATGAAGAAAAAAATCACGGCAATGTATTTTCATAAATTATTAACTGCTTTCCTTAAAGTACATAAAGTCGTAATAGTAGAGCGAGGAACCAAGCGAGTGAGATCGATAATTTCGCGAAACGTGGTTACCGACTTGACTCGCCTGACGGTCTGCTATCCGCATCCCCGTAGTGCATCCGAACAAACACACGGTACATGACCAAAAAAAAACAACACATGCATATTACTATGAAAATATCGTGATGTATATCAATCAACAAGTTTAATCATAATATTATATATACAAATATTTTTAAAACAATGAATATATTTATCAATTTGAATTACAAATGTTCTTAGTATTTTATATTTCATGGAGAAAATACTGTGCTTATATTTTTTAAAGGATTTACTGCGCATCAAAAACACTCTATATACAGTACCATGAAACTTTGATGAAAAGTCTGTCAATTTTCTTAAGATACTCTCACATCTTGAACATAAAAATTCACGATTTTTTGATTCTGGTACATTTCTCCACTCTGGATTCCACCATAACACGTATAATCACAGGATGCTGAGTGGGTATTAGTTTTTTAACAAACAGTTCAACCATTCATTCATTCTCTTGAGCACAAAGCTTTTGTTGAGCAAGAGCTTTTGTTCTTAATAAGTCTTACCCTGTACTTGTTAACACATTTTATTATTTGCTATTAGCACAAGCGAATGAAGTTCTTTAGTATTTCAAAGCTTGAAAAATCATCTTCGTGAACTTATCCCAGTTCATTACGATCCGCTTGCCTCGAAATTAATGATCAATATACCTACTCAAGATATTTGGGCGTTCAGGAAACAAATAGCACTGCATTCAATACCGGGTAATTTTTTTCAGAAACTTTACCGGGTCTTGACATTTTCCTTCGGACCGCCATTTTTTCAAATCTGGAATATTTGAAGAAGCGAGACTTTTCTCGTCGTGTAACATCTTGCACATTTGACACAGAGATATATCGTGACGAGGATCGACAAAAAAGTATTTCTTCCACCAAAAGAACGTCGTGTATTCTTCCAGATCGTTCATGAGATAGCGAAGATATTTTGCCAGATGTTTTGGGCTGTTAAAGTCCACGACGTTTATGTAAGAACCGGGAGGTACAAATTCCGTATAATTTGCACCCCCGTAGACAATCGGCACAATGTTGTACGGCATAACATTGAATAATTTTTCGGTTACGTATTCCTGGCACACTGAGTTCTCGAAGGAAAGATAAAAGTAATAACGAGACTCCAGCATATTGTAACACTTTACTTTATCGTCTAGTGAACAGGACAGATTACCACAAGACCCGTAGATGTCAACGTCAATATATTTTTGAAGTTCTGCTACGTAGCTATCCCGAAGACCAGTGGTGTTACAATGAGACAGGAACCAGGCAACACTTTTTCTTTTACCTATTATAAATCAGAATTTAATGAATACTTAGCGAGATTATTGGAAAATCATATATCAAGACTTCGAAGATACATAATTACCTTTTAAAATGGTCGAATTCACTGAAGAATGAAGATAATCGTACTTTGGGTGAGCCACAGTGCTAGGTTCAGCCCAAATTGGATACACAATATCATTAGTTAACGAGTTAAAAATGTATGCATACGGCCAAAAAATATCAGAATCTCTTCTATAGCTCATAGTCCAATTGTAAAAATCGTTCATGATGGAGTCAGGATCCAATGGCCAGTTCGTGGACGACTCCAGGTCGACAAAGATATATTTTTGTTTAATTGACCTGGCCATAGGAAGGTCGGAGATATTGACCTCCACCCCATGGAATAAAATAGCATCAAAGTCTTCGATCTTCGTGAAATTTCGATCGGTAGTAGTTTGACAGGCGGATATATTACAGTGTTTAAATATCTCGCCTTCTCCCGAAAAGAATGTCTTACTATCGAACATATTTGTCCAGTACAATATGGTCTTCATTTTCATTTTTTCGCTTGTGTTGTTGAAAGTTTTATTTAATTTCGAGAGCAGCCTAGCGTCAAGAAAAAATATCCACGCTGCGAATATCGAGATAGTAAAAATCGTGTAAACGTAAACTTTCGACGATATTTTTAACTGTATATCGAATACCGAATATACTCTCTTATTATGGACAGTCATTATAACCACGTAATTAACTGAACGATCAATTTATTTTTAGTTCAAATGTGGGCCACTCCCAATTAAGAAATAAGACAGGTAATAAGATTATCGGGTGTTTCGATATCGACTGTAATCGCTTACTGAGGGATTTGTGCGATCCAAAAATTTTGCAACGAATTAGATACATCAGCATAACAGAAGTGGGGATGTATTAACAATAATAACCTAACGATCATGTTTAAAATTAGTTCAATTTTCATTCCCGCTAAATTCCATATGTAAATTTTTACGATAGCTAATTGGCAAGGGAATAACTCGATCCATGAATGTTGGAGATGGGATAAACTGTTCAAAGAAAAATTAGGTACGTTAGTTCATTAATGACGACCGATAATCAAACAACTGTTATACGATAATCAGACTCGCATTATCTCGCGGCACACATTTATTACAATTATCTATAATTCGTATGGATTATTATATTTGTACAATAATCGAATTAAGTTCAAACTACAGTAACCTCGAACTTATATATCGACCTTGTAGATTATTATACACAAAATTGGTTAGGAGAGGCCGAAAATATAAAATTTTATAGGCAAGAATCACGGTTTTTTTTTTTTTTTTTTTTTTTTAAGTGAATTGAAATTCGAAGAAGTTAAAGAAAATCCATAAAAAATTTCGATCTAAACTTATGACAGAATTCGAATAGAAATTTTCTACACTAAAAATCGAGTCATATACCTGCAGTCTTTGAGATTGACAGATCGAGCTTATACTTGGCTATTCTTCTTCTTCTTCTTCTTCTTCTTCTTCTTCTTCTTCTTGTTTAGGCGCATCAGTTTTTTGCGTACTTATAATTTGTTTAGTCTTTAAATCTGGTGTGTGAGTGTCTTGCGATGAATTTCTACGTCAATTAATTTTTAATCATATTGTTAACAAAATTGCTGTCAAAGGTTGTCATGAATTTAAAACGACTTTAAAAAATCAAATAAAATCAACCTTTCCATAAAACAATACCAAATGTTCTAAATCTGTTGAAATTATGCCAGTAAAACGTCACCGCTGGCCAACCGCGGGATCTTAGTAAATCTATGACGAAAACAGGGGGTTTTGACGTCAATGCAGACTTTTTTAATATACGGAAAAGAGCGTTTGAATTAACGACGGAAGCCAAATGAGTGTCAAAACTTTTGATTAGATATGTAGAAATGCCAGAAAGGTTATCACGGATTGCTACAACTGATTATAAACATACATCATATACTTTCACAGCGAATTCGACATAGATTTCGACTTTATCGTACAAAAGTATACCTACTCAAATTTATTTGATAACGAATGACAAGATCATTTCTAATTTCCGATAGACAGGGGTTATAATCCACATCATAAAATAATTCAAAATCGTTATCGCAGTAGTCCGCATGTTATGCATAAATGTTTACGATATATTGGCTCACTTCTATATGGTTAAAGTTCTGCAAAGAATCTGGACTAAACTGTGAATATAGAAATCAGGATTCAGTTAATGAAGTTTGTTATACGCTTTAGGTAACATCCAGAAAAATACAGCTTCTTGAGGATGAGAACTTAGTATAAAATACTAATTATTGTCTGTTGGAAATACTTGGTAAAAGAATAAAATCCACATCGTCATACAAACCCAGGCATTATAATATGAAGTATTCAATATTTTTTAAACTTTCACTCAGTAGTTATAACGGCTTAGAAACACGTCCTTTCAAGCTGTAAAGAAGAAACCACAGTACCTACCATACGTGCAGACCATGCATGACGATTACTATTATAAAATGAAAACTATTTACAGCTTTGAAATACTACTGGAAATTATTGGATACTATTTAAGTTTCAATTAATTCTTATATTAGTTTTTGAAAAAATATTTTCACTTTTTAATATTAAGTTATTTTTATTATCAAAGGCGTTGGGTTAATCGTATTCATTATACATACACCGTCATCGTCATAAACGTAACGGTAAAATCGGTGAGTGACCTGATGGTATATCAATGCCCCAAATTTCTCCAAATTATATATTTATTGTTTACTGATAACGATGATGATATTATATATATATATATATATATATATATATATATATATATATATATATATATATATATATATATATATATATATATATATATATATATATATATATATCCATAATGAACGAGCAGAGCAAGCGAAAACATTTCCGAGGCAATGGACAATTATCAGCTGGTATACTTAATTATAAGTCGTATTTAATGACGATACATCGCATATTTATGACCCGGTCGAGCGGAGAACGGGATAGTTTACCATACTAACTTCTTGCTGATAGTTTTTCAGTGCATTCTTAGAATTAGTGATGAACCGATGGATCTACGATAAACTACTTACTTTATAGTTTAACGCTAACCGGGTTAATCTTAGATCTAACTAAAAAATTATATAAGCAACAATATGAAAGGTATGTGCAACAATTTTCATTACTTCATTTCTATTAGTTTTTATTGAACATATTTTTAAGCTGCGTCTATGCCTGGAGTTGAGAAACAAGAATTTATATTAATGTCATTTAATGTCCGGGTTCTATGCTTCACAGTTTTTGGTTTCATTCAAAAAACTACAATCAATACTGATATTCTTAGATATTTTTCGTTGTATAATTCATGATTTCCACGAATTCTCTTTCTTTCGTACAGATTCAAATTATATCATCGACACTAATACATACCATTTTGAAATTACATCGTTTTTAATTCCTCATGTAATTTTTAATTGATGAATAAATTGACTGTATGTAGGTACCAATGTAAGCAAATGGCTAACTGTTAGTGGACTGGTCGGACTTGGAGTGTTCTGTTTGACATTTGCACTCCAAAATCAGACGATCAGTGAATTACCAAAGCATGAAACACTGTTGATGTTAGCACGAAAACGTTCGGTTCGGGTAAGCTTATAACGATCAAATTTTAGTCTTAAATTCTGTAAAAAAATTTTTGTCACTGTATGGAAAACATATACTTACGAGATAAATAGGTACCAACTATGTGAGCATTATTTTTTCTTTTAAATCATCGATGAACATTTTATGCTTTGCAGAACACTGATGAAATCGATGATAATTATACACTGAATGAAATACAGCGATCCATCGATATCGAACGTGAAATAATTCATGACGAAATGATGGGTTACGAATATCCTAATGGAAAATACAACATAAGTGCTACGTAAGCGAATTGTTTTTAATATAATTATTTGTTCTGTTGTCTGTTTGTAATTGTAATAGTTTTATTATTTATAAACGAAAATGGATTTCATGTTGTATAGAAAACTTGAAGATTTAGTGATCGAGGAAAATGGAAAACCAATCAGAAGTTTAATTATAACTACATGGCGTACTGGAAGCACGTTTTTAGGTGCCATTCTGGATGCACATCCTGGAAATTTTTATTATTTCGAACCACTTCTTGATTTTCACGTTCAAATTCGAGACCCTTCTATGGCTGCAAAGGCTCTCCAAAGAATTAGAGCACTACTCAATTGCCAATATGAAGATCCAGGTACATAACCATTTTTTTTTCGCGAATAAAATGCAATTAAAAAATTACATAAAAATGATAATGTCTATGAGTATTCTGGTAAACTATTTCTATAAACTATAAATAGTTTCTTGAGTAATTCAGTTTATCATTAATCTTCGCACAGTATGCAGCCCACGGGCGACCATGAAAGAGAAAATTTATGAAGTAGTACAATAGTTAAAAATCCCAGTATATTGCAATGGTTATTCCGAAACACCCAGTATATGATCAGATAATTATTAATTGCATAATTCTGTGTTTCAGATGAGTATATAGAGTATGTAAAAGCCAATCCAAGGAGTTTTAATCATACTCAAAATTTATGGATGCAATGCCAATCTAATTATGGAAACATTTGCTACAATCATCAGTTTCTCAGCGCACTATGCAAGCTTTTTCCATTTCAATCAATGAAGATTATGCGACTTAGATTACAAGATGCAGAAGAGCTTCTCGCAGATGAAAAGTTAGTAACATACTCATACATATTACTGATGAAAAAAAAGCTTGGAGTTTCCTTGCGATAAACATAATATATCTTCTATTATTGATTCAAAGTCAAATTGCACAATTTTTACCTCAATGTCAGATGAGTTTTATGTTAGTATAAAAATCTTCTATCACTAAGAATTTTTCCAGATTTTCAATTCGTAAAAAAAAAAAGAAAAGAAGAAATTTCGATCCCTGACTTTTACATAATCAGCGAGTAAATTCATTTCATTCATCATTTTATGCTAAGTATTATTTTGCAGATTGGCTCTAAGAATAGTTCTGTTAGTAAGGGATCCCCGTGGGACTCTTCAATCAAGGAAACATCGTTCGTGGTGTCCACCAAACAGTGATTGCGCAGATCCGGCTTTACTTTGTAGGGACTTGGTTTCAGATTACAACACTGCAATAGAATTTCTAAAAAAATATCCAACTACATTTAGGTACGTATAGTTTTACTGAACATTGCTTTGACTTTCCATCAATGTCCTATCCCACTAGCACCTTTCAAGGAATATGGTCTCACAGACAAGGCTCGTTACTGAGAATTAATATTGTCGCATAGTTCATGGGGTCTCTAATCAGGTTCCTAAGATTGCATAGAATAACAAATTGTTTTAGGGTGATTCGATATGAAGACCTTGCTACAGATCCTTATGAACAAGTAGAGGAACTTTTAAAATTTTATGGACGCAATTTTCACCCGGATGTGAAGAAATTTCTGGACACTCATACTACGACTGATATCGGTGGTCCATACGAACTTTTTAGAAATTCAAAAACAACACCTTTTCATTGGAGAATGGACTTAGAATTTGAAGAAGTAGAAGAAATACAACGAAATTGTGCAACTGCAATGGAATACTGGGGTTATGTACCAGCAATGAACGCCTCTCATCAAATTGAATTTAATCCTGTGACAGACTATGTTTTAAACTTGTGATACATAGTCCTATTTTATTTCATTAATTGAATTTGATCAAAAATTATAGTTTTATAATTATATTTGGCGAAATAATCCGGTAGTTGTACCTTTGCTACGTTTACCGTCAATCAATCGGTATAATTAAGATTTTCAATTCGTTGATTATCGGATATTTGTAGCAATTCGTTTCTAAGCTATTTACAGAATAATAAAAGCTTCGGGTGTTTGGCTTCAGCGAGAAGAATAATTCGGTTCATCCTATTTGAGTGACAATAAATATTATCAGGATTGTAGTAAAGGACGAGGAAATATAAAATGCATAGTTTTTTTTATTTCGTTTATTCTATACATATACTATTCCTATTTTCTATTTTCGGTCAACCTCTCTGCTTTCAAAGTATTTCTATCGATCTAAAGAGTGGGGGAAACGGGGTTCGAGAGTATATTAGCTGCCAGTCGTTCATCAGCGTTGCAGCGTGCAGCACCGTTAGAGAATTATATCGCAGCTACAACAGTTCAGTTTCCCATAAGCAAGCGTTGGTCTAAAGAGTGGGGGAACCGGGGTTCGAGAGTATATTAGCTGCCAGTCGTTCATCAGCGTTGCAGCGTGCAGCACCGTTAGAGAATTATATCGCAGCTACAACAGTTCAGTTTCCTATAAGCAAACGTTGGTCTAAAGAGTGGGGGAACTGGGGTTCGAGAGTATATTAGCTGCCAGTCGTTCATCAGCGTTGCAGCGTGCAGCACCACATCTGACGTCAGAGATTTATAAGGCGGCTACAACACATGTGATAATATAGCAGTCGCGCCAGATAGCGCGCTTACCGACAGAGATAGTTTATCTACTGGTAAAAATAGTTCATCCCTTTGACCCCAAGATAGCGATACTATTTTATTCATTAATTTAGTCATTCGTTTCAGAACCTCCACATAGTTAGCCGCTCATCGACTCGGAATTAATTAATTGTCTTTGAAATTGTTTGTCGGTTGTTTGTTGATGAATGATGGACTAATTCGGACGTTTGACGGTAATCCGTTGATTAGGAAACAATTTTTTTTAATTAGCCTACGGATTTTTTTTAGTTAGCCCCCCCGATCATATTACTTTTGATCCATTTTGAGGTTATTCGATGTAGAATTTTTTATTGGTGATTGATGGACCATTTTCACAAAGAAAATTTGGATATTTTCCCATTAATCGCAGAAAGAACGAAACAAAAATTGCAATCTGGATATCTTATTCAAATTAAGAAGTAAATCAAGAGAAGAATCTCTGTTCGACACAATTTATAAGTTTATATTATAAGTATTTGTATATAACAGTAAGCGAATAAAGATATACTCGATAATTTGCGATACGTATAGGCTATGTATATTTGCTTATAAGAAATGAATACTTTTTGTGTACACACATAACATAACATTGACAATGAGAAATATTGTATCGATGCTGCAGCAATAAATTTCCAGATATACCTATAATTGATTACTTTATTATTTTCCATTCTACCTCTCCTGTGACTCTTTATTTCAGGTATTGGATAAGGTAAGTAATCGTGAGAAGATGCGCCGCAATTTTTTGATTTACAGGAATTTGAAATCGAAAAATTAGGTGAGCCTAATAATATGCATGTAATAAGGCGCCCAATATTTCCCGCAAATAATTTTAGCATACTTCCTCGTATCAGATGTTCTCCTGATACTAGGAGCAATTTTGCGATTTAAAATTTTGAAAACTCTGAAAATTTTTATGTTCGGAGTTTTTGAAATTTTTAGCCGAAAATTGCTCCTACTATCAGGAGAACATCTGACCCGAGGAGGTGTGCCGAAATTTTTGGCGGGAAAATTTTTCAGCTAAGTCTATGTGTACTAGAACTTTTCAGAGTTTTTGAAATTTTAAGTCGAAAAATTGCTCCTGGTATCAGGAGAACATCTGAGCCGAGGAGGTGTGCCGAAATTTTTGGCGGGAAAAATCAGGAGCATGTGTCTATGCAGG
Organism: Macrophya annulata; assembly: GCA_963924015.1. Taxonomy (NCBI): domain Eukaryota; kingdom Metazoa; phylum Arthropoda; class Insecta; order Hymenoptera; family Tenthredinidae; genus Macrophya; species Macrophya annulata. The sequence continues at coordinate 11,219,802 of OZ001264.1, forward strand.
CATGCATTCCCATCGATGTGTCTCTCTGTATCTCTCATTGACTTACGAAATTTAGAGTTTTTGAAATTTTAAGTCGAAAAATTGCTCCTGGCATCAGGAGAACATCTGAGCCGAGGAGGTGTGCTGAAATTTTTGGCGGGAAAAATCAGGAGCATGTGTCTATGCAGGCATGCATTCCCATCGATGTGTCTCTCTGTATCTCTCATTGACTTACGAAATTTAGAGTTTTTGAAATTTTAAGTCGAAAAATTGCTCCTGGTATCAGGAGAACATCTGAGCCGAGGAGGTGTGCTGAAATTTTTGGCGGGAAAATTTTTCAGCATATGGGTATGCATGCATGTATACATGGCTTCATGCATGTTGCTATATCTCTATCATACTCAGTTGAAACATCACGATAAAATTATACTTATTGTATATTCATCATTTCCATATTTATTTATTACAGAAATCTTGTTTATAGCCTGACAAAAAAGTATATCTATTATTATTATTATTATTATTATTTCATCTTCTGATATCCTGATCCTGTGAAAATAAATCAATCGTAAGTATAATCGTTGAGTCTAGACAACGGTATAATATTCATTTTTATCCTAGAATAAAGTTTAATTGAGCTGTGGTTTATAGCTTATCTACTTTCAAACTCAATAAAGTTCTCATTAAGCTCTAGCTACGTATTATAGTTTCTCTATATTGAGATAATGCGCTTAATCAACTGCGGAATCGTTAATATCGGAGAATAAAATTTTATTCAAATATCTTACGAGGATAATTCATTGATAAACATTAGGATGCGGAGAATTCAAACAGATTACCGCCCGAAATTAGTTTACGGGGTGAAAGATGGTAGCGCCATCTAGGATAGACGTAACAACTACGTGCACCATGTTGCAGGCAACCCGTGATACATTCCTGTTACACGGGTTGCCTGCAACATGATGCACGCAATTATCACGTCTATAACGTAATGCAATAATTCTAAAAATGTATACCTATGTATGTATGTATGTACGTATACTTATATGTATGTATCTACATACATACGTACATACATACATGACATGCACTTGAGTGAAGATTATTATTATAGTATGAAAAATATTAAAATTAAAAATTACAAATTAATTATCCAAAATTATATATAAGACAAAATTGATGTGCAATAACAATGCCATTAAAAAACCGCTAAATAATATTTATTTCATTTTGTACTTTTTTTAGGTTAGTATTTAGTGGGTGGACTGCGTGCAGATACTGTGCATCGCTGCAAAATACAGTAATGTATCGTTAGGCTACTATGTAGCAATAAATAAATACATGAGTAAATATCTGTTCGGAGTATTCATATTGAATCTCGTTAGCGCAGCCCCCCATGTTGACTGTTTAAAGCCACGTGGGCTATTGAAAATTCTACTGCTGGTAGAGATACTCAACTTGCGGTAGAGGTAGTCAACTTGCGGTCGTTGCTCAGTGCTCTGAAATGGTATCGCCATCTCGCGGTCGAAAGGATGAATCTTTTTCCCGGCAGTTGTGCCAGATACCAGTCTTATCGACACGCGGTAAGACCGACCGACCGACCGACCAACGGTAAGACCGGTATCTAGCACGACTGCCGGGAAAAAGATTCATCACTTTGACCGCGAGATGGCGGTACCATTTCAGAGCACTGAGCAACGACCGCAAGTTGACTACCTCTACCGCAAGTTGAGTATCTCTACCAGCAGTAGAATTTTCAATAGCCCACGTGGCTTTAAACAGTCAACATCAGGGGCTGCGTCAACGCGATTCAATATGAATATTCCGAGCAGATATTTATTTATGTATCTATTTATCGTTACACAGTAGCAATACAATATACATATTCTGCAGAGGTGCACAGTATCTGTACGCAGTCCGGCCACTTGATACTAACCTAAAAAAAGTACAAAATGAAATAAATATTATTTTTCGGTGTTTTAATGGCATTGTTATTGCACATCAATTGTTCTTATATATAATTTTGGATAATTAATTTGTAGATTTTAATTTTGATATTTTTCATATTATAATAGTGATAATAATCTCTGTTCAAGTGCATATGTATGTATGGTAACATATAGTATACATAAAGATGACACGTATCTTTACGGGGTGACAACTACATGCACCATGTTGCACGCAACCCGTGTAACAGGAATGTATCACGGATTGCCTGCAACATGGTGCACGTAGTTGTCACGTCTATCCTAGATGGCGCTACCATCTTTCACCCCGTAAACTAATTTCAGGCGGCAATCTGTTTGAATTCTCCGCATCGTAATGTTTATCAATGAATTATCCTCGTAAGATATTTGAATAAAATTTCATTCCCCAATATTAATGATTCCGCAGTTGATTAAGCGCATTATCTTAATATAGAAAAACTATAATCCGTAGCTAAAGCATAATGAGAACTTTATTGAGTTTGAAAGTAGATAAGCTATAAACCACAGCTCAATTAAACTTCATTCTAGGTCAAAAATGAATATTATACCGTTGTCTACACTCAACGCTTCCACACGCAACGATTATACTTACGTATGATTTATATTCACAGGATCAGGGTATCAGAAGATGAAATAATAATAATAATAATGGATATACTTTTTTGTCAGGCTATAAACAAGGTTTTTGTAATAAGTAAATATGGAAATAATGAATATACAATGAGTACAGTTTTATCGTGATGTTTCAACTGAGTATGTATGTATACATGCATAGAGACATAGTAACGTGCATGAAGCCATGTATTCATGCATGCATGCCTGTACGCTGAAAAATTCTCCCGCCAAAAATGTCAGCACACCTCCTCGGGTCAGATGTTCTCCTGATACCAGGAGCAATTTTTCGACTTAAAATTTCATAAACTCCAAATTTTGTAAGCTAATGAGAGATACAGAGAGACACATCGACGGGAATGCATGCCTGCTCAGACACATGCTCCTGATTTTTCCCGCCAAAAATTTCAGCACACCTCCTCGGCTCAGATGTTCTCCTGATACCAGGAGCAATTTTTCGACTTAAAATTTCATAAACTCCAAATTTTGTAAGCTAATGAGAGATACAGAGAGACACATCGACGGGAATGCATGCCTGCTCAGACACATGCTCCTGATTTTTCCCGCCAAAAATTTCAGCACACCTCCTCGGCTCAGATGTTCTCCTGATACCAGGAGCAATTTTTCGACTTAAAATTTCATAAACTCCAAATTTTGTAAGCTAATGAGAGATACAGAGAGACACATCGACGGGAATGCATGCCTGCTCAGACACATGCTCCTGATTTTTCCCGCCAAAAATTTCAGCACACCTCCTCGGCTCAGATGTTCTCCTGATACCAGGAGCAATTTTTCGACTTAAAATTTCATAAACTCCAAATTTTGTAAGCTAATGAGAGATACAGAGAGACACATCGATGGGAATGCATGCCTGCTCAGACACATGCTCCTGATTTTTCCCGCCAAAAATTTCAGCACACCTCCTCGGCTCAGATGTTCTCCTGATACCAGGAGCAATTTTTCGACTTAAAATTCCAAAAACTCCAAATTTTGTAAGCTAATGAGAGATACAGAGAGACACATCGACGGGAATGCATGCCTGCTCAGACACATGCTCCTGATTTTTCCCGCCAAAAAATTCAGCACACCTCCTCGGGTCAGATGTTCTCCTGATACTAGAAGCAATTTTCGACAAAAAATTTCATAAACTCTGAATATACAAATTTTCAGAGTTTTCAAAATTTTAAATCGAAAAATTGCTTCTAGTATCAGGAGAACATCTGATACGAGGAAGTATGCTAAAATTTTTGGCGGGAAAAAGATTGCAGTTACAGGCATGCAATTGTACAGACGTATACGTCGTTATTGCAGGGACTGGGGACAGTTTGAAATAAGGCAACTTGTAATTATTTATTAAAAATAAATATGTACCCATCGCAATTGTTAGTATTTCTTTATTTGCTTCTTGACATATAAGTTATCTTAATATATACATAAACTACATTTTTACTACAATAATATACCTAATACAACTCATTTTACAAAGGCTATATAAATTCAATATGCACTCATTCGTTGTAATGGGAACTTCAATCCGTACCGGACGAATGTGTTCGAAGAACAAGTGTTATAATATCATTATCTGTTCGGAGGATTCATATTGAATTCGTTAACGCCACCCCCATGTGCATGATTTGACGCCACAAGGGCCACTGATCCCGTACGAGCAGGTGCCACTATTCAAGCTCGAGGTCGTTGCTCTCCCCACCAACGGGGTCCGAATGAATGAATGAACTAATGAATGAAATGGTATCGCCATCTCGCGACCGAAGTGACAAACTACCTCTGCCGGTAAGCGCGCTATTTGGCGTGACTGCTATATCATCACATGCGTTATGGCTGCGTTATAATTCTCTGACGTGAGACGTGGTGCTACACGCTGCAACGCTGATGAACGACTGGCAGCTAATATTCTCTTGAACCCCGGTTCTCCCACTCTTTAGATCGATAGAAATACTTCGAAAGCACAGAGGTTGTCCGAAAATAGAAATAGTCTATGCATAGAATAAACGAAGTGGAAAATATGCTTCTTATATTTCCTCGTCCTTTACTGCAATCGTAATAATATTTGTTGTCGCTTAAATGGGATGAACCGAACTCTTCTTCATGCTAAACATCCGAAGATTTTATTATTCTGTAAATAGCTTAGAAACGAATTGCTACAAATATCGGTGCTATTACAGATGTACTGCAATGTTATTTCGGTTGGTAAGTTCGAACACCATTTTCATCTCCGGCTCGATTCAAACCGTCTGTTATCAATAGAGAGATGTGGGTCACTCTCATCGCTGCAAGATGTCAGAACAATTAAAAACCGGTACATCGAACGCTTCCAGCGGTCTTCACCAGACTCCTATGTCTTCATTCAGAGAACAAATCTAACCTAACTTAATCTAAAATGTTTTTTAAACTTTAAACGTGTTTAAAGTTTCGAACTGACATCAGGTTAGCACTTACTATTCGTATACTTAATTTAAATTTGAAAACCCCAATTATCGAATAAAATTAATTTTTTATTTGTCTTTATTTACAGCTGACAATTCAGAATGGACGAAGTTTACACAAATATCCAAGTCTACTTGATAAAAAAAGACAGAGAATGTGAAAAATTGAGATTCCTCACATCGCGAACTACCACGTCAAACGATAATCATGTTACTGAAATTTGTGAAACTATAAAAACAATTTTGAAAGACTCTACAAGCTCAAATTTAGACCATAAATCAATTTTGAATTTCAAGTTTTTACTATTAAACACTAACTTCAGAGCCCAAGAATACCTATGCGAAGATATAGTTAACGGGCATTTGGTAGACATGTGTCCACCCTTGTCGCCCTATTTATTTATCCAAATACTCTTGGCGCTAGACTACGACGATATAATGTGCAATTCAATCCTCTATATTCCGATCGATTTATCTTCAGAAATATTGGACATATTACGCAGATGCCTGGACAAAGATTTCCAACGTTCTTTAAACATGGTGTTAAAAGTATTCATAAACTGTTACAAGAAGCTTGTTTCACTTACTCGCCAAGATACCCAAGTCTTAGACGAGCAGGAATCTTTAAAGCGATTCACGGGGAGTATTCAAGAGCTCATTTCTCTATTGGCCAATATTCAGTCAATGAAAATTGAGGGGCTTTCCCAACTTGTTAAGTATCAGAGATCCGGCTGGACCCTTATCAGACTCCTTAAAACGATTGAGGAATGCTTAGCTGCAAGGAGAGACGAGAGTGTTAGTTCATTCGGAGATCAGGAGTTGGATAAAATGTACAGAGTTACTTTTGGAAGAGATTTTATAACCAGAATAAATCCTGAACTTGTATCAGAGGCTATAGATACCATTTCCAAAGAATTCATCGACCTGCTCCTTGCTAATGTTAAGAAAATAGATTGTTATGTGTACATGGGGTGGGCAGAGCTTGATTATGATGATGATAGTTCAATGTCTATGCAGCGCGCTGTTGGGCTGGCTTGTTACCATTTTGGAGAATTTTTAGGGGCTGATGAAAGGCCCGAGGAATACAGCCATGTTGTAGAATGCCTTCGGCAATTGTCTAGCAAGCCTGATGAACCGTTTTCAATGAGTTTGCGGGAGTTATGTAGCGAGGTAGACAAGGGTAACAAAGAATGTCTTAGGAAATTAATACAGAGATTTGAGGAATGGGATTCCACTGCGATTTCATGCTTTAATGTGAACCGGGATTTTATAGATAAAGATGACTGCTTAAGTCTGCTTAACAACGCTGTTAAATTCTTGGAGATTTCTTCTGAGGAAAAACTCTGCGCCGAGATATACGGCGTATTGATGAAAATATTGCTGGGTCAGAAGCTTATCGATATTGTAGAAATCGTTGTGGAATTTATTCTGATTCATAACGCAAGTAGGGCACTAGAATCTATGAACTTTGAGCTGGATTTGAATAGCTACATTAATCATGGGCAGGCTTTATGCTCGAACAATACTTCTTTGAGGATTATCTTGTTCTTTTTAATTCAAAATCCCCGGAAGGTATTGAAAACTTTGATAAGAGCTGCTATCGGGTACCCAGAATATGCTAACAGCATGATATTGCCTGAAGATTTTTGCAAATTATCAACCATAATGAAAATTCGTGACTCTAATAAACTTTCGTTGTTAACAAACTCACTGAGGGATATTTTTACTGAAAATGTGCCGTGGAATGGTAAAAAATTCGTCGATTTTATCCGTGTTTTATTAAATAAGAACCTAATGTCTGACGACGAAATTTTAAATGATATTTTCATCCCTGGTTTGAAAAATGATATTATTTTAGAAAATATTCAACCCATTATCACTTGCATACGAACTATGAAAGGTGGTTTGACTCGAAATATGAAGAAGCAAGAATTACTGCATGTCTTGGCCTTGCAGATGGCTCATTTGCGAAAAAACACTGAGCTTTCGTTTTATGGCAGAGAAGAGGTGCTGAATTTACTGATTAGAATAATCCAGCACTTTTCAAATCAGCCAATAAATACTGCTGTCGATTATCAAGAAGATTTATTTACCCAGAAATTAGAGGCCAGCTTAGAGCCTTTAGACAAAATCTACTTTGCTCCAAACTGGGGCTGGATACGAAATGAAACTAGCTTAGATCGGGTGTTACAGGATTACAAAAAGCGATGTTTTTGCGTTATTAATGAGTCTAAATCTGATAAAAACTGCTTTGCAGACATAGAAGATGTTCTCGAAGCACACGGGTTAGAGACCAGCGATTTTTTACAGTATTTAATACTGCAATGTACAGAATTTGAATACTTGAGGTTTGCAAAAGAGGCGCTAATAATTCATTGGAATTATTTCGGATGGAAAAATGAGCTAGACGCTTATGCCCAGTTTTCTTTAGCTACAATTAAAGCTGGCCATAATTGCTTGGAGTCATTTGACCAAATAAATTCCTGGGAATTATTAACTCAAAAATTTTCATCCCTGATCAAAAGTTTGGCAAAACTCACTACCTGGTTCATTAGCATTGATGTAATGGACGACTATGCTTCCGTGCACAAGAGTTTAGTCATTGCAATGGATATCTTAAGTTTGAGTCAAGCTGTTTCACCAGGTTTATCGCCCTTGTACAAAGAGTTTAAAACAAACTTAAACCAGCCTATGGACGGTGTTTATTCCTACCAAATGGTTGCAGACCTAGTTCATAACGTTGATAAATTTGGAGACCAATTTCTCCGCCAGTGCAGTAAGCCAGTTTCGAATACAGATCATGGATCGCTAACTGCGCTGAAATTTAACAACAATACAACTTTCATTAAAATCTGTTCTAACTGGCCAGTGGAGGAGAATAGTCTCTTGTTATCTAAAATTGATAAAAAATTATACTCCAAAAGGCAGGATGGTGTTCACACAGATACATAAAATAGTTGTAAAATGTGGTTGAAAAATCTAAGATTATTCTATTATGCTATACAGTATTATTGTTATTATTTATAATAAATCTTTGTCAACACAATTGAGTAAATTGTGAAATTTTCTTACCGAATATATAAAATAAATACTTACAACTCGTAACTTGATAGTATTGGAAGCCACTGTGTTATCAGCTCTTCTTATCTCGACCATTATCTCATTTCCTTCTCTTAGACATTCTAAGGTATTGAATGAGAAAGAAAATGCAATGCCTAGATCGGCATTAACAGTAAAAACGGTTTTTTTGAAAGCCTAACTATTCTTGAAGAATAACGTTAAATTTAGACTTCTGATCTGACTGTATTTATATATATATATATTTTTTTTTGTCATTCTATTTCTGATAAAAATAAACAAATAGAATAAATATAGAATTTACTCAATGGCAGAACTATCTTTACCAGCTGATTGATCCCGAGTAGACAGTCAGTTTGAGGAAATGACTGTGTCACAGAAACTGTGATTACCAAGCTGATAAGGAAACTTGAGGCAAAAGCTGCTGAATTCTAGATTATTAAAGGGTTTTTCAATTGTTAAGAAATAAAATTAATAACTGGATAATCGTTTGCAATCCTCAATCAAACTCGTATAATTATTGGAATAATTATTTATTATAAATAGCAGATATATGTGAGGAGGAAAATAGCGTAATTGCATAAGTTGTGACTGATTATTGCATCAGAATTTCCAATTACTGCCATTCTTGGTCTGTTTCATTCTATATTATATTTGTGCGATATTGCCAAAATGCCATTACAATGGTTAATAATAAAAAATGGGGAAAAGTTGCGCACGGTAGATAATTGTGCACTAACCAATGGATAATAATTAATAATGTAGTGGATTTATCAGCGTCGTGAAATATGCAATTACAGAATACTAAGGAATGATATTAGGTATTTAAAAAATATTAGTCAATTAAAAAAAAAACAAGAATCAAAACTCTTTGCCTTTAGATAATTGAAACTGCAGGAATAATTGGTGTAGTTTTATTTAATCATTTAACTATTCTTTAATACAAGTCTTACTCAGATCTTGATGCTTTACTTCACTCAACTTAAAATCCCCTGCGAACCGATTTTGAATAATCTAATTGTAAAGGGTCAAATATGTACAATCTATAAACATTTTTCAAATATTCCAGATGATATTCTTAATCTAAAATTAAATAACGAATAGGAAGACGATGAGAACAAAAAATACAAATAAGTAAAAACAAAACATTTGGAGATGTGCGAAGAAAAAAAAAATATATACATATATAGATATTATGTATATGAAGAGAAAAAATTTTTTTTGCTCAAAAGCTGCAACAGATCAGTTAATATTTTTTTGTTGTTTTTTTTTTTTTTAATATTGTGTTTTAAAAAAGATTACTGAGGTAGATTTTTTTTTCTTTTCGTTTCTTTTGTTTAAGCTAACTGCTGAACAGCGTTCCTTATTGTATTAAAATTTCATCGGCAAGTATTATAATTATGTATGTATATTGACGGAGCAAAAAAAAAAAAAAAGAGAAAGTGAGATTTTCTAAATTTTATAAAACAAAAAATATACATAGGTATATGTTCAACAATATCAAGATGCGTAAGAAACTAATTATTTGTGCACAATTTTCTACCGCGGGCTATTTATTCACTGTCGTCTTTCCACATCTGAGATAATTACTTTTATTATATTTATATATATATTTATATATATATATATAACTTGACACTATAATATTTACAGATTCTTCACATTGTAAAAAATATAACATATTATTTCGTACTCAATATTATACGCAGGTAGTACTGAAAGGCCGATATATATCTAAATTGTGGTGTTTTTTTTTTTTTTTTTTTTCTTTTCTTTTTCTCTTATTTTTTCTTTATTTTTTATTTCCTTTTTTTTATATTTTCTTTCTTTTAATCAATTAATTAAATAATTAATTAAAATAATCAATTAATTATTCAATTAATATGGTGAACTCAGTTGCGCAACAACAAACGTTTACGTACCTAATTAGTTATTACAAACGTTTCATTCATTGTATATGTTTTGTTAATTCATTGATTAATGATTAAAAAATCAAAAATTAAGAATAAAAAAGAAAAAAAGATAAAACAAAATAAAAAGAAAAAACAATTCTGGTCCATAAGGTGATATGCTGGCTGACACATGCGCGGTTTTATAATTTGGACATTGAACAACGCCGATAGCTCCCCAAGTAAGATAAATTTACTTAATAAGATCGTTTATTTATTTATTTGATTAATTATTTATTTCTTTTTTATTAATTAAGTTAAGCTACGATTTTTTTCAAACCATTTTAGGTATACATATGTAAGTTTAGAAAAATATTATGCAATTTTGAATTGGGGAATAAAGCAGCTACTTAGCGCTAAACAGTAATGGTCATGTAAAAATATACAAATAGATTATATTGAGTATTGATTACTTGGAGATCTATCTAAACGACTTGCCTTAAATTAGAGATCAGTATATAGCAATTTATAGAATAAACAATAAAGAGAAACAAAAAAAAAAAAACGAAATGGTAGCAGGCAAGCGTGGCGTTTAATAATAATCAATAACCAGCGCAGTTTTATTTTTCTTTAATTTTTTGTTTGTTCTGTCTTCTTCTTTTTAACAACAATTGAACAGGCTTGTCTCCTAAGTTCCGAACAAATCCAAGAAAGATTTCTTCAGTTTGCAATATTAAAAAAAAGAAAAAAACAGAAAAAGAAAAACAAAACAAAAGAAAAGAAAAAAAAACTGCGCGACGTCTAATACAAGATCACAGTGATACTGTTTAAT